>JAJLZP010000006.1:25193-770438 GCA_030572355.1 Yamadazyma dendronema
AATTGGAGAAGTCTGGAAGTATTGATCATTAAGCAAACAAACAGTACCGGGGTTATCGAAATTTCCAGTGCCAGCAGCATTTTCTCTGGCAGAAAGAAGCACTTTTGATTCTGGGTTTCTAGTGTTTTGATAAAAATGCATTAACCCAGTATTAAGAACCAGGGAACTGATGATTTCCTGAATTGGAGGGTCTCCAGCTCCATTGGATATGAACCAAAGATATCCAGTGTTTAAAAAATAAGCAGTCTCAAAACTATATGTAGGAGCATTGGTAGAAATTACAGAATCCAAGGTAAGATACCCAGTGTTCTCGATCATTGGTGGGTTTGAAATGGTGACACTTAAAGTTAACGAAGGATCATCAATTGAGTCGAAGAAGTGTCCCAAATTGGTAAATTCATCGGTAAATTCATTGATAGGATTATCCACGATGGAGTATGTAATACCGGTATCGATTAACCAAGACTCACCTGAAACATCACGAGGACCTTTAACTGTTTGGTCATAACCAATTTCAGCCGCATATGCGGTGGAAAATAATTGCAGCAAGATGCTGATCTCCAACAATACCAGTCTAAGCATTTTGAAAATTGAATACTGAAGTTGATATTACGTCTTCAACGGCCGAATTTAAATGAATTGTGAGAGCTCAATTTCTTTTCCGACATCTTTCGATTATTCAGAGAGTGCTTCTGGGTGCTTCTGACACATGATGGTGCCATTGTATTCTATTCTCAAATCTAAAAAAATGCAACCTAAAAAAAGCGACAGGTCATCGAGGCTTCAAACAAAATCTATGAAATTAGCAGAGGTGCGTGAAATTCCCCTTCTCTTAATTATGTCCAATTGAAGCCGCAATAATGGCATATACAGTTATCCATCCTTCGTCGATCCCAACGTCATTCTATTATCACTATGTAGATATATATTTGTATTCAATTATCTGTGTATGTAAAATTGAAATGAATAACTGGTACCGAACATTCGATCCATCTGAGATGCTCATTCGATACATCTGAGATGCTCATCCGATCAGAGAACTTCATGTAACATAACTGGAATAGTGTAACCTTGAACTTAAAACACTGATAAAGATTTTCACGTCAACATTAGAAAAGTTTCACATCACATGGTTTACATGGTTCACATGGTTGCAAGAGGCGTCGATAATACCACTTCGGGTAGGAATCTGAATTTGACTTTCTTTTTGCAACATCGCAGCAAGTTTATTTTGTGCCTTTGAAAAATTTTTCCGGGTTGCAAGAACGGCTACTGCATTTAGTGTCTTGAAAGATTTGTGACAGGTGAGTTTAAGGCGGGTGCGTCTTTTAAAAATAGTTAAATGGGTAAGTGGGCCCAACCAATTACCTTTCTCTGCTATGAGTATTAACGGTTTTTGGTTTCATCTTCAAAACTCTAATCTAAGGTTACTGTTTCCCGAAGCATCGATGGGCTAAATCTGTGTTTTATGGTTGAACATGCGGAAATCCGCCCCATTAAATGCAGATAATATATGGTATATCATGTACTGTTTGGAGCACTGTATCTTCAAATGCCAATTCTACATATACTATGGGATCAAGAGGTAACATCTCTAAATATACAATGCTTTGTCAATTCAGCACCTCCAATCCGAATGTCTCCGGTAGGTGGTTTTAAGTTCGCTCTTTCCAGTTTTCGCAGACAGACTAAAGAGGTTCCATTTCATACGAACAGTAAAAATCTTGTGGTGCGATATCGTTGTAAACAGGGCGAGAGATTAATTTACAAAGCCATGCGACATTTTCATCAAGCAGATGACGCCAAAGTTTAGTCAAGGGAGCGATATACAGAAGTTTGGAATCATACAAACACCACCAAATGTGATAACTTATGAGCCGAGTAGATATTTAATAAATTTCAGAAAATAAATGAGCATGTTTAGTTACGTTATTCAATTTTTTAAACTGTGCTATTAATAAAATGATGGTGTTGGTTTGTCTTGGTTTTCAGTTGATAACCCGCCATCTGTTTTTGTGGATGTTCTTTGAATCGTTCAAACACTAAGTTACGTGTAATTTTTCAATTTCAGTGAACAAAAAAACCAGGGTGTAAACTTGTGGTTCTCTTAGTAGAAATAGTAACTTATTTAGACTCCATTGTGTATTAGTTAGTCCCTCTTTTACAGAAGTTTATTAAAGATGTGGTAATATCAAAAGAAAAGCACTTTAGAGCAAATTCCCCAACCCCCATGTCGGAAGCAAAGTGTCAAACTAGAGATTCAAACCCGAATATAAACATACACCTGAATAGAAGCTAAAAATGTCGTGGATGTGGGTGTTCGGAATATGTCAATTTGGCTGCAAAATGCTGAGTGTTTCTGAGTATGACACGACAATACATACTTATCGTACAATGGGAGGTATGGCTAAGCAATCGGTAGGTGATTTTTTCATTGGTATATGCGTTGGGAATTAATGGGTTCAATAAAAGAATATTTTTATTCAGTTAGATCTATAAAATTAACATATTATAATACAAACGAAATTAAAGTTCCCAAGACCAAAGTCCACGAAGATTTGATTCCATTGGCGGCACCCTCGATAATAGAAGGAACACCAGATTGAACACCTGCTTCACCTGAACCAGTAGAAGAGGGACTTAATGATCCGGTTTGTTGAGCAGTTCCATCCTCGGCGACATTTTCACCTGGAGGCAACACGACGGTGGTCACTTGTGGAGCACCATTATAATTGACGGTCATAGAAGCGATCGTCTTGCAGTCTGGGCATTCAACAGTCCTAGTAGTAACAGACAAGGTAGTTACAGGGTTACCGTTAGAATTTGTGGTCGTGACCACGCTACCTGTGACAATTATTTGATCGTCTGTTTCACTAGGTACTTTAGTGGTAACCACACCCTTGGAGTCGGTAGATACTACACATCCATCACACACCTCAGTTTGAGTGGTAGTCGATGTCTTTGTAGTGACCACACCATTTTCATTAGTGGTTACAGTTGTAACTTGGCACTCAGGACATGGCTCGGTGTTAGTGGTGGTATAGGTTGCAGTAGTCAAGGTACTGATGTTACCATCTTCATCAGTTGACACATGACAATCTGGGCATGGAACACCTGTTGTAAAGGTGGTTGTATGAGTAAAGGTTGATCCATTTTCATCAGTTTCAGTGGTACAAGTTGGACATGCGGTACTCGTTGGTGGATCCAATGAAGTTGGGGATTGAGTACTATTCCAATAAGGCGAAGGGATGATAGAAGATGATGCAATATATGAGGAGGTCACAATTTCACTTGATGATGGTGCTTCACTAGAAGATGGTGCTTCGCTGGAAGATTGTGCTTCGCTAGAAGATGGTGCTTCACTGGAGGACACAGCTTCACTAGATGATGGAGCTTCGCTAGAAGATGGTGCTTCAGTGGTGGTTTCAGTTATGGTAGTTCCAGTTGTGGTGGTTTCAGTTGCGGTGGTTTCAGTGGTGGTGGTTTCAGTTGCGGTGGTTTCAGTGGTGGTAGTTTCAGTTGCGGTAGTTTCAGTGAATGATGGAGCTTCACTGGATGATGGAGCTTCACTGGAAGACACAGCTTCACTAGATGATGGTGCTTCACTAGATGATGGTGCTTCACTAGATGATGGTGCTTCACTGGAGGATGGTGTTTCACTGGTAGTTTCACTTGTGGTGGTTTCACTTGTGGTAGTTTCACTTGTAGTAGTGTCACTTGTAGTAGTGTCACTTGTAGTAGTTTCACTTGTGGTAGTTTCACTTGTAGTAGTGTCACTTGTAGTAGTGTCACTTGTAGTAGTTTCAGTGGTGGTGGTCTCGCTTGTGGTAGTTTCAGTGGTTGTAGTTTCACTTGTGGTAGTTTCAGTGGTTGTAGTTTCACTTGTGGTAGTTTCAGTGGTGGTAGTTGTAGCGGTGGTAGTGGGTGAAGGAGAAGCAGATGGAGTGTAGCCAGGAATTTCAGGATAGTCGGTACAGAGTAAACATGGTGCGGGCCTATTGGTGTCAGGTACAGCATCAGTAAATACAATGGCATTATTAGCTTCAACGGGACCCCGAGCACCACCAAAATCAGTCGAGGCCAATTGAAATTCACCCTCTTCATAGCCAGTACCAATAATTAACAGAACAGTTTGACCTCCCGAAGTAATTTGTAAAGTATCACCAGTATAAGAAATATCATCGATTTTAGTGGAAAACCCGATTTGATTTCCTCCTCCAAAACCTGCCACGGTGAATGGTCCTACTTGGTTGGCACCAATATGGAGAGTTGAAGTTGATGTACTCAAAAACAAGGTTTGACTAGAATCAGTATTCATATCACTCAACCACAAATTAGAATTATCTCTGATATCAATACAACCATTATCCACAATTGGAGAAGTCTGGAAGTATTGATCATTAAGCAAACAAACAGTACCGGGGTTATCGAAATTTCCAGTGCCAGCAGCATTTTCTCTGGCAGAAAGAAGCACTTTTGATTCTGGGTTTCTAGTGTTTTGATAAAAATGCATTAACCCAGTATTAAGAACCAGGGAACTGATGATTTCCTGAATTGGAGGGTCTCCAGCTCCATTGGATATGAACCAAAGATATCCAGTGTTTAAAAAATAAGCAGTCTCAAAACTATATGTAGGAGCATTGGTAGAAATTACAGAATCCAAGGTAAGATACCCAGTGTTCTCGATCATTGGTGGGTTTGAAATGGTGACACTTAAAGTTAACGAAGGATCATCAATTGAGTCGAAGAAGTGTCCCAAATTGGTAAATTCATCGGTAAATTCATTGATAGGATTATCCACGATGGAGTATGTGATACCGGTATTGATAGTCCAAGGTTCACCTGAAACATCAATAGTACCTCTAACTGTTTGGTCACTAGTAATCACAGCCGCATATGCGGTGGAGAATAAATGCAGCAAGATGCTGATCTCCAATAATATCAGTCTAAGCATTTTGGAAATTGGGTACTGAAGTTGTTATTACGTCTTTAATGGCCGAATTTAAATGAATTATGAAACCTCAATTTCTTTTTCGGCATCCATCGATTATTGAAGGAGTGCTCCTGATACAGGACGGGGCCATTGTATTCAGTTACCATTTTAATAAATAATAGTACCAAAAGAGAAAACGACAATCTCCGGGGCTGCAAACCAAACTGGAATCCGATATGAAATTAGAAGGGGTGCAACTCCCCCTCTGTGATTTATGTGCATTTGAGGCCGCAATCAACATATACAATGATGCATGATTATATATGCATTATCAATCGTTCCGGGGGTTATTGGATCACTGATATGTAGACTATATTCATATGACTTGACGGTTGCCAATCATAACTATAATTAAAAACTGACACAGAACATTCCAAGCCGCTCAGATGTTCATTTCATAACCTGCAGATCATCCGATTCGTACTTCATGTATCGTGGTTGAAGATAGCCGCAATCCCATGATCACAAGGTTCAAAATGACATTAGTTCAAAGCAGCCGCCTTTCTCTCCAAATGGTTGCTGAAATGTCAGAAACATGAAGATAGCAATTTAGTTTCGTGCCTTTAGCTTATTGTGAAACATTTTGCCAGTTACACCTTGATTTTTTAGTGTCTTAGATGGTTTGTGGCAAGTTGGTTTGAGGCAAGGTCATCTGCAAAAAAGGCAAACCAGTACGTGTACTGGGAAATATTCTATTTTTGCCATTTGTGATTCCCCTTAGCAAACAGAAACTCTAATCTAAGCTTACTGTGCCGGTTGAACATGTGCAGATCCGTCGCAAAAGATGCAGATACTATGTGAAGTCTGCAGTATATCCTGCACTGTTTGACGCACTGTATCTGCAAAATGCCAATTCCACATATACTTATATAGGGTGCGATATTCTAATATTGGGGGGTGCAGCATACATCTAGAAAACACTGTATAAAGCTTCTGGATTGCTGCAATATCTTGCCCGAAGCTGATTTCAACCTGGCCGAAGGATCAGTAAAGTAGTTGATCATTCCGCACGGCCTATTTTGAAAACGGCTTCTTTTCATAGATAAAGCCGTTTGGATCCCTGTTCTTTCTTAAGGTTTTTCTTAGTTTATTCTATTTTATCCTCCCACTTATATCTTAATCTTGCTCTATGATTTATAATTCCAAATCTAAAGGTTTAATGGGCCAGCCGATCATTCTTTGTAGATCCTCAATTTTAGGGATCGACAATCTTGCATAGAGATATGCTTACGAACATACCAATATAAATCTTACTAACAATAAGGTGGCTTGGTTGCTGGGGAATGTGGGGCACTTTTTGGAGGGGGAATTTCCCCTCTATTCAGGTGCTCACCTAATACATCTTTGGCTGCAAATGGCCAGTTCCCACCTTGTTCTATAGCTTCTGTTGATCACCATTAAAATGGGAACTTACTTTTTTCTTTACTTTTCGTTAAGCTATAAGCAAAATAATTAACTTGAGAGAAACTACAATTTAGATGTTCCTCGCCTAAAATATGATACACACTTCAACCTTCCCAGGACAATAGGGGGAGTCTTTTGATTTTTCGAAAGTGAAAAGCTTTGAGAAGGTAAAAATTTCTATGCGGTGAAAGGTGACACTTGAAATAAGATACCTTGTGGTTGTCATCGGCATAAGTTTTAAAGTTATTTTGCAGCCGATGTCCTGGAATTGTTTTGTAATTACAAGGACCCGATCCAAAGCGTAATTATTTATATTGAGCCATTTGAGCCATTTACCAGGCACCTCTAATCCCTTTGAGACAAGGAAGGGGAAAGTCAACTTCAGACCATATGGATATTATATGCATGTGGGCTTTATTCTAGATAAGGCTCAATTTATTCTATGATTGGCTATTTTATGTCTGTATATTCCAATCCACATAGAATAGAGGTTGGTAAGAGTTGTTTGACGGCATTTATTTAAGGTTCTCCGGGTCAAAGGGTTTTAAGGGTAAGCGATTCACCAATTTCTCATCAATTGAATTTACAAATAGCTCGGAGTTTCCAATTTTTGTTATGCAATTGAGTTGCTGTTAACTCTGTTGTCTTTCCAAGCTATGAGTGGCTTCTATCTTAAATGTCAGTCTTTTCTTTGATTTTCTTGCTGATCTTTAACATTACCAGGAATAACTTTAAATTTTCGTTCTTTATTCGTAATCTTGATAAATGTGTTGCGGCCATTTAGATTTTGCACCCAAATTGACACATTATCCGCCCAGACACTACTATTTGGACTATGAATATAAATAGTAACTGAATCCTTATTGTGAACGGGAATGGTATTCATACCGTTTATATCTGTGTTCCATCACTGTAGCACGTAAACAGCTATCAACTAATCCACCATTTTTCAGGAAAATCCTAACCGACCATCGGCTACTAGTTTTTCCAGAGCCGCTCCAACAGATAAGAAATTAGGTTTAAGATTTGCAATAAACCTTTCCTCGATAATTTTTGGCACTTTCAAGTCTCCCCAGGTTAGTGGGCACCAGAAGACCGAAGCCCAGAGGGCAACGATGAAGATTGTTCAGTGAACATGAGCCAGGCGAATCAAGTTTGAGAGGTCGACAGATAATAACTTTCTTCAATTAAGATGCCAATAAAGCAAAATGTACCGACATTTCCTCTTCCATAGGCTTTAAGGTTTGACATATAGCTGTGGCACCACTCTGTCGGATATAAAACTGGGTGAATGCACCATTAATAATATCCTCTAAAAGAACACGGTAGTTGATAATATGAATTGGAAGAACGGAACCATAGTATCCATTTTGCTCTCCTATACGATACAGCTTTACCTCCACATCAGACAAGTGGCCGCTTTGAAATCACCAGATCTACCAAGATCTGTAGCTTCCCTCAAAGGAACAAAGATGTTTGCCGAATCTCAGAAGTTTGCTATTGACCACCAGAGATATCTTACATTTGAGAAACTTGGAGAGCTTATTACCCTTGTATTTTTTGTTAAAATCGATGGTCCTTGGTACATCTGGAAGACTAGTGGGTCATTCGTAAGCAATTCTTCTTTTCTCCAAAATGTAGGCTATTGTTTAATCTACAGCTCTGTAGTAAGTGTTATCAAATTTTTCCCTAAGCTTTACCACAACTTTGTTGTCCAGGAGAAGCATCATTCTAATGACCACACGTTCAAATCTTTGCTTGCAGAATATGTCCTAGGATCAACCATTCAGGCGGTTATAGACCTAGTTCCAAGCATGGTATTTTACTTGAATTTCACTTTCTTCAGAGTTTCGTGGCCGTACAATACCTTAGCTGTGTTCCTTACTTTTACAATCTTGGTTTCATTGTTACCAGCCATAATCAAATTGCAAGGAAAGCCGGATCAGTTGGGAGAGGGAGATTTAAGAAGAGATATTGAAAGGCTCTGTGAGTCACAAGGTTACCGCCTGGAAAAGATAATGGTGATTAAGACTCTGTCCGATCCCTCTAAACAGAACGCTGGTATCGTTGCATTGCCGTGGGTAAAGTATATACAGTTTTCTAGTGGCCTTCTTGAGGGCCCAAAGGAAGAGTTGATTGCAACTATTGCCCACGAGTTGGGCCATTGGAAGCACAACGATTGGTGGGGACAAATTCTATCTGGAACTTTGTACGTTTCTATCGGATTCATTTCTTACGGACTGATTAATGATCAGGCGTCTTACTTTAATTCATTTGGTTTCAATGAAGAGTTTCCAGTCCTCGTAGGGTACGATTTGTGGCTTTTGTTCTTCAAGTTCCCCTTATTGTGGTTAGGTTTGGCACGCACGTTCCAAATAAGACGTATGGAGTATAATGCTGACATTTTTGCTAAGAGTATCGGTTACGGAGATTCTTTTGCTTCACTGTTATACAAAGGTATTGAAGGCAGCAAACGGGGCCTCAATAATGATTGGCTCTACTCGAGGTTTTATTTTACTCATCCTCCGGTTCCAGAGAGATTAGAATACTTGACTTCCAAGGCCAAAGACAATTAGAATCCTATCTATATCGTATGTTAATATTTGCTTCAATTTACATTCTCTCGTTCGATTTATCAAGTAGCAGTGACCATTAAGTATACCTCTTCGAGGCTCGTAGATATATCAGAATACGGGAATACCCAAGTGATAAAGCCCAAACCCGTGTACATACACCGGAAAATATGAATTCAAGAGAAACTTCTAATTATCTGTTCACCTACATGTTCACAAAGCCTTTTTGGTGTGACTTCTGATCTTTATTCCTTTTATTTAGGCATCAGTGTCAACTCCTTTCTTTCTTTCAACGATGACAAAAATAGGTGAAGCACTGAGCTTATGATTGACCATCTGTTGATCTCCATAAACAACCCAACTGCTCTTCCGTTTGCCTTGACTCTAATAGTTTCAAATTTACAAATTATACCATGGTTCAGAAAACTTGGATGTTGCATGAGTTTTCAATTCTTATACTTCGGCCTAGGGTTATAATACGTCAGAAACACGCCTCAAAGGTTATATGTGTTGAAAAAGAGACTTTACTACGAATAATCTATAATCCTGAATATTTACTGCTTTTTATAACTTAAAGTTTTCCAATAATTCCCAAATGAAAATGTATAGCAGTTTTTATTATGTACGGTTTCTTTCATATTTATATTCTCTTTAAATAGTTGGCAAATAACCCTGATTTTCATAGTTCTCTTTGACTTTCAGTCTCACTTCATAACCCAACACAATCCATATAAAAGTTTCATAGTATGGTAGAATCACCGTATAGTTCGTATGTAGAGGATCTCGTACCATCTCATGCTCTCCTATATCTGGCTGCAAATTCTTGATTTTTGGGTTCATCCATCCTCTTCATTTTGTGGGATAATTGATAAACAAGAGGAGGCATTGGATTCTATGGTTGTTGAAATACAAGTCCCACATAATTCCAGCATGAAGTCTCAGGATCGGTAACACCAGATTCCGAATGCATCTTGTGTGCCGACCCCTGTCATATCATCAAACTACATGATTTTGGCATTCGGAGAAATCCAGTTGGTCTCATTTTAGTTTAGGCTTATGTACTTAGATGCTAAGAAGAATAAGTTAATGTATATTTATTATCACAATTCATTATCAAGGATATTGTCCTTTTCTGATACCGAAATATCCATCAGGAGCTGATATGGTAGCATTTAGTTTACCTACTGTCGTAATGGCAGCATCCATACCATCATATATCACATTATTTCCCCACCAAGAAATGGACTTGTCATGATACTGCACTGCAAAGAAGATAATGATGGAAGAAAATGCAACACCTGCCGTTAAACCACCATTTACAATATAATTATATTTCTCCCACCAAGTAAGGAAATGTCTTTTGATGTAGTACATGAAAATGAATGAGACATATAGTCCCATTGTGTAATATGACAAATTGTATGGAGCAAAAACAAGGAAACCTCCGATAATAATGGTTGGCTGGAAGTGCCTGGTTAATTTTCTTGGGCCGTATTTCTTGAACAATATACAAGGAATTGGAAGCAAAGCCCCAATCAAGAAACAATATTGCAAAATCGGGTAAATACCTCCAAAGACTTTCTTCGGACCAATAACACCCCATAACACTGAAGCACTGTAGAAAGTTCCAACACCTGGGCAAGTAAATTTTTGTTCTTGCAAAGGAAGACAATAATTTTCAATGGATTTGAACTTGAAGTTGATCACGGCCAAAGTGATGAAAGAACTAACGAAAGTTGACAAAAGCTGAATTCTGAACAAAGCTCTTGGTGGAATTTTGAGATAGTGTCCTTGTTTTAAATCATTAATGAAGTTCTGAGCTTGACCGTCGATATTGTATCCAAGTGCCTTTAGGAAGTTTAAAGCCATTCCATTCCCAGGAATTGCATAACCGATTATCAACTCAACCAAGACATTAAGGCCAACCTGGAACCCGGTAGTAGAATAAATAGCTGTCAAAGGAATTAAGAACACAAAATTGATAGCAACAGTAAAAAAGATCCCCCAGACTGGAGTCTCTGCAGGGTAAACCTGGACACAAATTATTGCCAACACAATGGAGATAACCAATACAACCAAATAATGCCAATCGGGAACTTCCTTATACTGAGACATCATTCTTGAATGTGGATCATTGAACCCATCATAGTTTGACCTTCTGAAGTCTTTAAATGCACTTAACATGTGTTTAATGGAAAACCACATTTCTTTATAACGTACAGAAATTTCATAGATGATCGCAAATGGATAAATAGCAAAGAATGCTCCATATAATACCAAATTGGCTGCACTATAGTATGGTGGTCCAATCTCCTCATACTTCTTCCTATCAAACAAACTGTTAGAGTTCACAATAGCTTTCACAGAGTATGGCTCTCCAGTATTAGTGAAAAGTCTATTAGAGTTTATCGGAAGATATCCACTCCATAAATGATTGGTGTAATAAACCCCACAGATACAGAATAAAGCAATTATCGAGCCAATATATTGGTAATAGGTGCTGTAAAAGGGTACATTCAAAGGTCTATTAGTCTGAATCACATTCCAATCGAATGATGGCAAGGGATTCAAACCCAATCCCCCAACACTTCCTGTGATTTCCGCTAACGTCTGATTATTAGGAGATATCCATGTCAACCAATTAAAGGTAGAAAGAAATTGGGCAAGATAGTTAGGAAGCCAAAAATAGATGAACAGGGCAGCGAAAAGTATCAAGAAAAACCGGTACCTTGAAACAGTCCAGCCGTTGATTGACGCCCTCTTTTCTGGTCTAGTTAAGGCAGCATTAACAGCAACATCTGGTAAAATGGTTGGCCAAACAGCCTTGGCTGGATATACAGCCAATTTTCTCATAACACCAGCAAGACCGAAACCCATGAATTGGGTCGAAAGGATCAAAAGTATTTGGTATCCCCAGTCTGCCCATTGGTTATTATAATAAATTTCCATCTTCTGGACATGAATGTTCGAACTAACATACGGAACACCACTGCTGACCGAGTAGCAAATTGTGGCCAACATCTGTTCTTTGAAATTCCAAGGACCAGGGTTTAATTCAGCAGTATAATTCCAAATTTTGAATTTCCATTTTGGAAGAATTGCAGCCAAAATATAACCAGTTGGTAATAAGAATATTTGAACGACACTAGTATCAAGAGTGATCGAAGGTTGTCTAGTCTCAAAAAAGGAGTTAATGAACGAACCAATGGCAGTCCAAATAAGTCCAGCAATATAAACCCTTGGAGTCTCACAATAAAGAGTTGGATCATCGTAAGGTTCAGTAACTGCTCTGACTTCGGGGTAAGGTGAGTGATAAGCGATCAAAGCAGCTTCTGTCTTAACTTGCAAGGGCCAGTCATAAACATCATTGAGGTCGACGTGTGAAGCTTCTAAAGAATCTGTCGAATTACCACTCACACTCAGGTGCTTAACAACACTAGCGTCTTTCAATTTCTCCAACTTTGAATCATCAAAATGTGTCAAATCTCCCTTTGACCTGGGGTCTTCAAGTAATTTTACAATCAACTGGTAAGCATCTTCAGGGAAGTTGGGGTCATTTTTGAATTCCACCAATGAGTCTTTCAAAATTTCAACCGCCTCCGATTCAGGCAAGCCTTCGATCTTCTCGATCATAAAGGTGGCCCCAACCGGAATATCTCCCAAATCTGCTAAACCATCTAAACCCAACCTTCTCAAGATAAGAAACTTTTGTTCTGAAGTTAACTGAGTAGCAACATCATTAAGACCAATGTGATGTGAGGAAACAGCTTGTAAATTCACTTGGTGTGATTTAGCTTCTAATCTATCGGTATTACTAGTAATACTGGTAACAGTTTCTAACGGAACTCTTTCTAATCCCATATTGAATAGTTTCGAATAGTTTTCATCACAAGAGAAACTGGGGGGAGTTAAATAGGTCTAATATTTTGGTGCCACAGTAGATATTCTTATCACATTTCGGCTTTAAAGTCCAGATAGCTCCAATCTGCAGATAAAAAAGGATTATAGTTAACAAATAAGGTTTGGCGACATGTAAGAAATTTTCAAGCCATGAACCCAAGATTCTATTTACGATGGTTGGTACATTTATCAGATCAGCTTTGAGACCAACCAGAGCTTCATTTTTTTTTTTCTTGAATCGAATCATTAAAAGTGTGAAAAGGATTGTTGCAATGTTCAAAAGAGAGAGAGATGATAATAACATAATTCATTCATATTTCTCGTTTTTAATCCACACTTTTGTTGTCTATTGAATTGTATCGTATGGCACCATCTTTTTTTCAAAAGTCAAATTCACCACTCGGCTCCAAAAAAATTTTGGATAAGGGTCTCTGATAACCTTAATTAATCCGGAAAGAGAAAAATCTCGTTTCACCTTACCACTCTAGACGAATAAATTTTGACCACAAAGGAAAAAAAACCCCGATTTATTTGTCAATTATGTTTTTAGGGCACGTATATTATCCGATCATGTTTGTCCTATTAACGGCTATTCTTGGCTACATGTGTCAAATTATGCCAAGTACTGTAGGAGGTGCAGGCGCATTACGTCAAAATTCGGAAGCGCAAATCCTTCCACAAAGTTGCAAATCTTTAAAGTTCAGCCACCGTAATCATCCACGAGCTGATTGGGCAAATATTGTGTTACCGGTTATTAACGGGTTTCTGGTGGGGACAATATTTGAGGCGATTATTTGGAGCCTTATGAACTTGACGTGGCACTAAAAGATTCATTTACATCATTTACTTATCTAATCTTGTATATTCTATAGCCGTATCTACTTTTGTGACCCATGCCAATGATCGCCCTAGTTTTCTTGTGAGTTTCTTGTCAATAAAGAGAAGCTTTAAGTTGAAAACTTGAAAACTGTTCAAAGGAAACTTTAGGCGAGGATGAGCCGTACGTCTCCTATCGCTCCACACTTATGCTCTTGCTTTCTAAGTAACAACTTCCCATTCTATGTCAAATTGGGGTTTAAGCCTCACCCTGTCAAACTGATAAACCCGACCAGCACAGACCCAAGATAATATACGGCACCAACTTTTTCAGTTCATGCCGAAGCACTGTCGCTAACATCATTTCATTTTCTTATCCAAGCTATCTTGTGGTGCTTGTGGTGTGTGGGAAGTTGGTACACTTAACATTCTGCAAATTCATACATAGTCAGTGCCTTGGTGGATGCGGAAAGCATCTGTTGAAGGAGTAAAGTCCTACTAGTATTTACGCCAAATGTTGGTATGATAACTCTACTCCTCAGAAAGAAAATATTAAATCAAAGAGGGAAGGTTTATTTGAATTCAAACATGAAGCCAATGGAGGTCAATATTTTGAAAATACAAGCATGCAGGATGGGATAGCGGCGATACCGACGGTCCATGGCAAACTTGTGGGGATCAAAACCTTAATGCTTCGAAGTTTCACTATCTAGGTTACAGTGAAACTATTTTTGTCGGTTTAATTCCACTGTGGTGTTGAAAGTAATCGTAACAGAAAGGTGAAAACAGCTATATAGATATGATTTATGTTTGAATAGGCTGTGGTTTAAACTACAAATTATACGGCAAGGTTTTTCACTAAAGTATTCTATAAAGAATATCTCTACCAGCCTCTTTGGCCATGGTTCTGTGTTTTTATAAAGTTTTTCTGTCTTGAAGAAATCAGAAAGAGGTATTCAAAATCTTACAGAATAATACTAGGGATCAGGAAATTTGGACCTATGGTGAATCTACGAATGAAGTATATCACGAACTTCTCAAATATGCTGACGGTTAAGCCGCCAACCAAGCCGAAACTTGGCAGTATGGAAGTTAAATGATTTGGACCTTCAGTTTTTGACACGGCCGTTTTACATGATGGTTAATGGGAATACCATAACGGAACCTATGGTGGATTGATAGCTAACGTTCAGGATAACGATTCTGAGACAAATGATGTGGGCTACATTACTAATATGAATAAGGAACAGCCTATTGGGGTTTTCACTGTGATTTCTGATATCCAGGCTATTGAAGCAGGTGTCAAGAAGCTTGGATTATCCAAGAGAGGATTGTGCTGCTTAGTCACTATAAAGAAATCATTCGAATCTATTTGTTTTGTGTAAACTGTTTTGGTATTTGTTTACACTTAATACATGAAATATTGTATATTATTATTTAACTAAATAAATGGTTCACTTTTTATTCACTTTTCCTCTTTCCACTCTTTGATTGCATCCGGGATCTGAGTGGAGGGCTGGCATTCTCACCAATTTTGACTTGCAAGACGATCACATTGAAGAAATTGATGTACGAGTGTTCCTTGGAGAGTTTGATGAATGAGTCTAACTGCATCTAATCAGAATGTATTATTGTTACGGATATAATAAAAAAAACTCAATAAGGATAGGATTTTGTTGCCTTATCTGTCATTATAAAGCCGGTGAAGAAAAAGTTGTACGGTGCTCAAAACCATTAGGAATACTGATAACATTAAAGTTTTGATATAAAGACACAGAAATTATGACAGTAATTGCCGATGTCATGGATTAGAGTACGGGAGTACTGAATTTGAATAATGTTCAATTATTTCGCTTACTTGTTCTACTCTTGGAGATTGATTGATTCACTTATTCCAAGAAGCATTTTGGTTCAAGTTGATTTTGTATATACGCAAGGCAGTTTAAGAGGCTTACGAGTAGTAAACACCATCACTAAGAAAGTACCCATTAATATTAATGAAACTTGGAATGGCTTTCTATCTGAGCAAAGCACAGACAGTCTACTACTTTCATAATATCAATTGATTAAATACACCTTTTAATTTATGACTTCCCTCACATTCCTATCAACCAACACGAAGATTACTTTTCAGATCAATAATGAATTTTCACTATATACACCTACACTATATACACCTACACTATATCATATCCAACTTTCCTCCTTTTACTATGAAGCATGCGAGCACCAGTCAAAAACTAAAGCCACAAAACCGTCTAACAACACCCACTTCATCCTGCACCTCAAAAGTCCAAATTATTTCTCCCTCTCCCTCCTATTCTTCTCTATTTTTCTCTCTTTTCTATCTCCTTGCTTTACCCTCCCATCCCCTATTTTCTCTATCTGTTCATTTCGTCTATCTCTTCATCCTTCCCATCTCACTTTTTGCAACCATTCGCGACAGTCCAAAACAAAAAATCCTCAACGACATGTCACTTCTGATTCTAACAGATAAACAGAAAAATGAACTACATAAAGCGGTGATTCAGTATATACAACCACTTGCGGCGGATTCAGATCTACCGCCAGATTTCCTCGACAAGTTGTTCGGGATTCTAGAAGTTGATTCTTCGTCTGTAAACGATGTAATTCCCAATTATCTTGAGAAAAAATGGTCAACAGTGCTAAGATTACAGAAACGAATCATGGATCTTGAGAATGACTTGAACAACATGAAGTCCATCTTGGAGTCGGAAAACTCGGGTGTTATACCCAAAAATCTCGAGAAAATAGACTGGATTCCTTCTGTGGTAAAACAGACTTATAAGACCCAAACGACACAACAGATCAATTCGGTAGCCTTACACCCGTTTTTACCATTAATTGTTACCGGGTGCTCAGATGGGTCTATAGTGATATGGAATATTGCATCGGATGACCCAATCCCTGAAAAATTCATCAAAGCACATACCAGAAGCGTCAATAAGGTCATATGGAGTTCAAAACCAATAGATATCACCGGCTCAAATGCAGAACAGGAGTACGTGTTTGTATCATGCTCATCAGACTTATCGGTGAAGGTGTGGAGTGGTTCAACTTATAAACAAGTCCGGAATCTCTTGGGTCATGAACACACTGTATCGGATTTATCCTTTTCCCCTTCAAGTCCTACTACCTTATACTCGGTTTCACGAGATAAATACATTAAGTCATGGGACCTTATTACTGCCAATTGTGACAAGAGTTTCATCGGTCATAGTGACTGGGTCAGAGCGGTGGATTCTATACGTTCAACGGGAGAATTGGGTGATTTCTTATTAACCTGTTCAAATGACCAGTCTATACGACTTTCGCATGCAGAATCCGGCAGTGGATTATCGCTTTTAATTGGTCATGGGCATGTGGTGGAAGATGTCAAGTTTCTTCCCTTGTATTCGAACACCTATATCGATAAGTTTCTTGAGAAGAACCCCAACAGATTCCCATCTTTGCCCACTAGTTTAGCTACAGAGGACATTTATATTACTAAACTAGGATTCAAATACTGTGTATCTTGTGGAAGAGACAATAACTTGAAGTTGTGGTTGTTACCACCACCACTGCTCCAACCGCATAGATCACCTTTACCTTCGTCAATGAACAATTCTCAAGGCTGGTTATTAGACAATTTGGTGGGACACACGTCGTGGGTCAAGGAGATCTATGTTCATCCCAATGGGAAGTATATATTCAGCTGTAGTGATGACAAAACCATCAAAGTATGGGACCTCAGCACTCTTGAAACAGAGTCCAAGGTTAAATGTATTCATACCTTGAATGGACATGACGGATTTGTCAACACCATCCAATTAGCAGGGTTCGAGACGGATGATAAAATGCCAGCAACGTCGGATTCTGAAGCATTGTTGAAATATATTGAATCCAAAATGAGATGCTTGTTCGTCAGTGGGGGGATGGATAATACCGTCAAGGTGTGGAGATAACTGTATTATATGTATCATATTGTATCATAATGTATTGACTACTTACCTAAACACTTTTTTCGATAAACTCTGGTGGAGCTCTTTGGGCCCATTCAGTCCAACTACCATCATAAACTCTGATTGGAATCTTAGATTCTGCCACTGACTCAATTGCCAATCTCAATATAACAGCAGTTACCCCTGTACCACACATGACAATAATTCCCTTTTTACCATCCAAAGGCTTTGTGAGATCCAAACCAAACTGGTCTTGAAACAACTGCAAAATCTCTCCCTTTGATTTGTAATTCCCGTTCTCGTTCAAGACTTTACTAAATGGTAACGATAAACTGGAAGGAATATGACCAGACGATAAACCTGGTCTTGGTTCAGGAGATTCCCCAGTGAATCTGTCGGTAGAACGGGCATCAAAAGTCACGTATTGTTCAGCCAATTGACCCGATTTAACAAGATCATGTAACTCTTCATACTCAATTACTTGGTCCTTGTAAATCAGTTCATAGTCTTCTTCCTCTATCATTTCATACTCTAAAGACGCCTCAACAGCATCTGTGGCAGTAGAAGATATCTTGGAAGTATCCAACTCCAAATTCTGATGTTTATAGTCTTTGAAGTGATCAAGCAAGAACACCTGTTTGTGACCAGCTAAAATCATGTTCCAGGCAGCCCTGGGACTGGAAAAAATACCAGATTTATCGTAAAAAATCAACTTATCGGTCCTATTCAATCCGAGGTTATTGAATTCCCAATTCAAAGTATCATATTCTGCCAACATGTGTGGATAAGGGGTCTTGCTCTGGGGTTTGCAGATTTGATCAAGATCGAAAAACGCAGCTTTTGGCAATCTTTCCTGGTTCAAAAATTCGTCTTTTCCGTCCTTTGGAACATTGGGCATATACCACGTAGCATCAACAGGAACAACTCTATAAGTTGGAGTTGCAGATTTCAACAATTGTTGGAATTTTTGGGGATTGATTATCTTAACTTTGACCATGTTCAGTAAGTAGGAAATTTACGGATTGATGGCTGCGAAATGTGGCATTTTATAGGATGGAGGTGCAGGATGTGGGCAAGTTGTGTTTGCAAGCTAAGTGGTGATTAGTTGGATCTAACAGTCATTGAGGGTCCTATTCTCTATATAGAATTAATTGAATCAGGCCTGATGCATGATATGATAGTTTCAAATCGAAAAAGCATTAACTTCGAATAGAGGGATGCACACTATGCTGCACACAAACGAATATGGTGTATGGGTGTTTACACAGCTCATTTGTTTAAACATACATGGGTTGTGAAAGAGTTGTTTGAGTCATTTAGATTCAGAGGACATGAAAACATGATAACAAGAAACTAGAGATTATATATACTTCAACCATTACCATCGAATTCTTAATATCCCATGATATATCATTGATTTATTCCATAGACTTATGCTGAATTTACATGAGATCGAGGTGTCTATTATGCTTGACTCTGTTAGAAGACATTCATTTCAATTTGTCATCTCTTCCATGATTACAGAGCCATATTGTGCTCTCAAGTCAGTAATAAGACGCTCCTGATCCTTTTCAATCAATTCTGTCGCCTCTTCTTCAGTAATGCTCTCCACCATTCGAGCCAATCCAAAATCAATTATATACATCTTGTCGCCTTTTATGATGTTTCTCAATGCTAAATCTCCATGAATAATTCCTGCTCCTCTAATGACTTCCAATTGCTGCTCCTTGATCTCTTGCCAGTTTTGCCTCGTAGCCTCTATTTCGTTCTTCTCTATATATCTCGAAATAATACCTCCTCCAACAATTAATTCACCATATCCTCTATAATACTGTATCTCCACATCTTTATGCCACAAATAGATATTGTTATATTCTCTAACATTGTGCAATTTTGCAACTGCTTCTCGCTCTCTTATATATGATTCTCTGACATATTCTTGTACATAAAGGTCATTTTGTTTTGACAAGATACTATGAACAACAAACGGATCGTAGATCTTCACAACCACATATTCTTCATCATCAATTTCTTCAAGAATAACATCTTTCAAATATTTTGCCTTGACTTTGTAGACTGTAGTAACATTATTAGACCTTTGTAATAATTCAGCACCTGAAGTATGAGTGAGTAATTTGGTGAATGCCTGCTTGTTATCTGAGCTTGCAGAACTTGGAGGTGTCAGCATCATTCTATAATTGAAGTTCCGATCATAACCATACCTAATGGGTCTCCTAGATTCCCTACCAGAGTTTGTGAATAACAGGCGCCGACCGAGACCGAACTGACCTGATTCCTTCGACACGATGTCTTCTTCTTCAGTGGCTGGAAAGTTCCTTAACACCAATGGTGCACGTAAGTTACGGAAATACTCTTTACTATCGGACCTGATGGATGCCATCTTGGCCTTCTGTAGGATGTAAATCAATCCCTTTAACAACGTGGGAGTGGTACTGTACATGTCCAAAATTCTGGTTTTGAATGGAATCTTTAGCGAATCATTGGTACCTCTGAACCTGATTCTCCTAACTCCATCCACAATTTCGATATTTCCAGTATCTTCATATTGAGAAAGATCTTCATCAAACTCAATTAGAATTAATCGATTCCCATCCCACACACCTCCAAATCTTGTCGAGCCTGTTATCATGTATGACATTTGTTGTCTCATAATGCCTTCTATCTTTCCCAGACACAAAAGCTCCTTCATTATGTTGCTTCTATGGTCAACTTCAAATAATGATGGAATCTTTACTTCAATGATACATGCTAATTGATCTCCATTGAATATAGTTAAATCAGGAGTCAATGTCTCATTCACATCATGGTTTTGTGGCACTAAAGGCGAGTTCCTGGTATTTAAGGACAATTGTGGTTCAAGATTCAAGTTCAAGAAAGAGCATGCCAATTTCACAATAGGAGTCAAACAAAATGTCACTGCCGCTTCCGAAATATTATTGACATGTTCAACTGTCAGCCGATATACATCGAGGAGCTGAGTTAAATCATTATCTGGGCCACTGAAAGCAGCATGAAGCACTTGTAACATGTCTTCATCAGGAATGATTTTCACCATCCGGCGGTCCAAGGATATTTTCAACTCTCTTGCAAATGGATTCGATGTCTCCTTCGCAACAAAGGGGAGTGAATCGACATCTCTGATGGTATAAGGAACGGGAACAGTCGAAATTGACAACTGAACCAACTTTCGGGCGCTTACTGAAGCAGGATAAGTTGAGCTATTTGTGAAAAGCTTGTACACCCCTGCTACCACGCATATAAAGCGAACGAAAACATGGGTGTTCCTATTATTTTGCAACCTATACTAACCGGGAAAAATGGTTGCAATGTCGATGAACTCGTAGTGGTCCACCTTTACATGGAAGGTAGTTTTACAAATAGGCCAGACGATCTTAAGAATGCAAATACACTTGTGAACGAACAAGCGACAGCGATATCCTATAATAATTACAACTACTATTTGAACGAGGAGCCACTTACCTTTCACCATTGGGGCTGAAATCATCATAACACTGGCCAGCAATAAAAGTGTGCTTCTTAGGGCCATCATTAGCCACCCTTGTCGTAGAAAACGTATAAAGTCTCGATTCTGAGGTAAACCTTATTGTAAGCTGCAGTGTATCCTTTATTCAAGAACTTGTAGTCTGGTTAAGAGAGGAACTATACAAGATGGTTTTGGTTTGTCTTGGTCTTCACTCGTAGGTTTAGCCGCAATCTGTTTTTGTGGATGTGGAGAAGCAGAGTGTCAAAAATAGGAAACCATGCATGAATATACATGAACTTGAATAGAAGCTACAAAATGTCGTGGTTGTGCTGTGGTGAAGTCGCACGCTTTTCCCCAGTACGAGCTAGAATCTCGGTTTGTGCCGCGACATGAATGTCGTTGTCGTACTTCATGTCGTGTTGGTTTTCTATATTTCTTCTTCCCATTTTGGCTTATCTTTACCTTGAGGGGTCTACCCCCGTTTGGGTTGGGATTTTCGTACTATATAAGTAGCCCCTCTTCCCTTGCAAGAAAAGTAGCTCACACTTATATCTTTTATTTTACGTATATTAATTAAATTATTCATATTATTTTGCAACCTATACTAACCAGGATAAATGGTTGCAATGTCGAGAAACTCCTAGTGGTCCACCGTTACATGGAAAACAGCTTTACAAACCCGAAAAACGATGTTAAAAAATATATAAACTTGCAAATGAACAATCGAGAGCGGAATCCCATAAAAATTGCAATTAATATTATAACAAGGTACCTTTCACAGTTGTGATTGACACCATCATTGCAATGGCCACCATTAAAAGCGTGCTTGAAAGTTTAGCACTGATCATTGACTGCTCCTTGGCATATCATGATTACAGGATACTCTAAATTGCTTTTGTACCATCTATTTTCAGACGATCTTGATCTACAATCACTTCAAGGTGCGTTCTCTTTTTGTGGATTTCACTTTGATTTTATCTGTGTAGTTTTGGATATGTGGTGTAATTAGGTCCCAATACTTATAGACATCTAGTAGTATGAAGAAATATGAGGAGCGCTACCTTCATAAACGTAACACAGATATACATAATAATTTAAATACATACACTAGGAAACCTCAAAGATGAGGCATATCTTTACCTTTGGTGAAGTCAATGGCTTCCCAAACTTCTCCCTTTGACATGAGTTGTAATTGACTTTCAAGCAACTCATGTCTATTACCCTTGAATGATGTTTCAGGATAATAGTTTGCGTTTTCAATTGCACTATCAGCCCTCTTATTAATGATTTCAAATATGTAAGAAATGATATCGTCAGGCTTTTCACCAACACACAAATGAGCTGCATCCTTCATGACATGGTAGTCAAGTAAAGCATTCTTATCTGCTTTTTCCTTGAAATAAATATTACTCTCGGCAGGATTCCAAGTGGCATGTTCACCTATAACAAACGCAACTTTAGTTTCAAGTAATCTGAACATCTCATACGATTTCTTGACATTCAAAAGTGACGAAAGATAACTTGCCATTTGATTGTTCTTACTGCATTTACTTCTATATTTAACTTCTCCAGTAGATGGATCAGTGACGGTATAGTATTCATTTTCAATGACAGTGTCCAAGATATCTTCTCTGATGGTACTGTAGAAGGAGAACTTTTTATAATACGTTTTAAACTCTTCAAGACTTTCAAACTCATCCATAATCAAAGAACCAACTTTTTTGAATACCCCAATATACCGTTTAAGAAATTTCAAATCATGGTAATATGGAGCTTCAATTGGCATTATAAGATCGAACATTTGAGGTTCATAAATTCCAGCCATCAACGTTTGAGATCCTCCAAAAGAGTGACCAATAGCAATAGTCTTGTTCTTCTTATCGTTAAGCATATCATTACAAGTATCAATCTCATTTTTCACCACCTTAATGATATCTTTACCACCATCACCCCAGCCATTAGTCCACCCCAATAAACCGTTATTAATGACGGCAGATTCTCCATGCCCAATATTATCTATCGAAATAACAGATCCCAAATACCATTTCGGTTGGTTTTGTGATTGTTCGTATAACTTGGTGATATGGTATTTCCAAAAGCTTTTATTCATTCCTGTAGCATGGCCAAACACCAAGTTAATTCTCACTTTGTCGGATCCTAAATCCGGGGTAGTGGTGGTATACTTATCATATACCACTTTTAATTTCCGTTGATCTTCCTCAACCAAGGTTGTTCCTGGAATTCTTGGAAAGTGGGCACTGATAATCTTCTGCTCTAAATTGAATAATTGTGACATGAGAAAGTCGATAAGAAGGCCCAGTGGTTTTTATATATATTTGCGGCAATGTGATTTTTTTTTTAGTGGGGGCACATTTTTCAGCGGGGACACAAATTTGCAGCCGTCGGGACCACAAATAGAACCGAAGCACTACCACATTACCCCAGTTCAAAATGGCAATTTGGTTATGACTTGCACAAGACTCTGCACTTTTAGTATATTTCATCTGATCTTAGATCATCAACTTAATTCATCTGATTTATAATCATGACTCTATATCTGACATGTGATTCTACTTACTCTACAGTAACATTCATACTATCACTAAGTCTGGAAGTATCAACCTTCATGAATTCTCTCAATGCCATGGTAGCATATGAACTGACTCCCAATTGCATCTTCAATATTACTGCGGTTCTGTCACCTTCTTCACATTTGATGATTCTGTCCAATGGTTCTGATGATCTCAAAAGTTCTAAATCGGTTCTGATTAATGATTCTCCTTCTTCTTTATACTTAACGATTTGATATTCGAGATTTTCAGGCTTACTCATCAAATTTCTATAAGAACCGGCCAACGAGAACTCCCGTACTCTTCTGGCCATGGAGAATGGATCAAGTCCGTCTTTTTGCATTTCTTCAACGTATACTTGTTCCAATTGTTTGTTGGAAGGATACACAATGTCAAACCCTGGCATTGGCAATACAATATCGTAGATGGTATACTTACCACTGTCTATATCTTCTTTGGTCAAAGGTCTTGCTCTAGCAAATTTGGTGGTGTTGACGTCCTCCTCAAACACATCTCCATTCTCGTCGACTTCGGGGGCATTTTGGGTTTCATTTTCATCCACTAACACCAAATCTCCCTCCACGACATTCAAACCAAACAATTCGACTCTTTTAGATGCCACTTTGTTCCAAATATATGATTGGTAGGCATGAACATACATGATTCTCAAGTTTCTTGGAATTGACATGATACTTTTGAAATAAGATTGACTACTGTACTCTTCGTCGGAATTCAACTGCTCATTGGATAAAGTTTTCAATATAGAGTGTTCAGCCGTACAACGATGAGGCATCTTCTTCAATGCAAATGAAGCGTTGGCAGTTTCGGCCCATATTCTTCTTGCTTCGATAGAATCAGGTACAACTACGTCTTGTTCTGCTAACAAAAGCTCAGCTGCGCCTTTCCAGTCATCTTTAAGTAATCTTACACCATATGTATGAGTGGAAATGGAAAAGGTTCCGAATCTTTGCATTCCATAGTAGTTTATGAATCCCTTCTGTTGCAAAGTTTCGAATCCCGAGTCAATCACTTGCTTTAAATCATCTGTTTCAACCAATGGTTTGACATCTCTGATAGCAATCAAGAACTCATTACCCTTTAAGTCTCCGAGGTTCAAACTATAATCTTCATATGAGAAGCTCCCTAAAGTAATGTTCTTCAATCCCTTATTCAACTGGGATACTCTGACGACTTTCCCCTTTACAATTGAGAATCTTTGACAGGTGACACCTCTTCTGTCTTTAGTTCCAGAGAATCTGATATTCTTAGAAGGGATTCTTAAGAACTTGGAGATGGTGGATGCCACTTCCATAGTCTCTCTGTTTTCCTTGTACACAGTGAAATGAAGGTGATTTTTGAATGGACCTAATCCATAGTTGACAACTCCATTTTCGTCTACATGGTTTATACTTTCCTGGGGATGTCTTCTAGGGTTCCCTCCAGAAGCGTTTCTAGCTATGGCAATTCTGAATGTGTTGCTTGGAGATGTCACAGTATCCAATTTGTTCTGGAAAGCAAGTCTTAAAAGTTGGTGAAGCTTGGTTCTAGTGGCCTTATCATTGAATTGAGTAACCGTTTCGGTATTACCTCCAGTAGTGAAGAGTTCTTCAATATTCTTCAACTCCTGCTCAGTTATTAATTCCAACAACTGAGTCTTGTTCTCTTCCAGTAACTCGTATTTTGGTTTATTCTCTTCTTCGATTTTTTTCTGTAACTTTATCTGTTCAATCTCTTCTGGGGTCTTATTCTGAAGCTCTGCACGTTCTTGTTGACGTTTTTCAAGCTGTCTTTCACGTTTAGTCTTCCCGAGATCAATTCCCTCGTCGAGTAAGTGAATTACATTACCTTCAGTGTCAATTTCGTTCACCAAAAAATCGGTATATTTTTGTTTTAAAAGTCCCAAAAATCCATTGCTGGTAGTGGTATTAATATACTGAGTAATTCCAACATCTGACTCAGTTATGGTCTGGGAAGCCTTAATTTTCTTGGAGGTTTCGAGGCTGACTTCTGCAGCTCTCTTTGCATTACCTGACATTAGCAGAGGCGTGAATAAGGTCTTTAGGTATGGAAGTATTCTGAGTCCTAGTTAATTTCTGAAGCTCATGGTGAAAAATTTGGCTGCGCGATGAGCTGAGATGAGATGAGATGGAGAAGATAGTGGGGAAATATAGTATGGAGGTGGTAGGAGTAGAGGTGGTGGTTTGGATAGTAGTGGGAATCATAGTTTATATGCGGTGATGGTTGTGGTGTTCAATTGGGGTGTTTCATAATATATCACTTTGGTGGTAAGTGTGGGGTTGCTCGATCTCAATAGTATAACCTAATCTTTATTCTTTCTTTACCTAGTTGACAGCATTCAATCCCCGAGAATATCTGTAGATTTACTTCTTGGGGTCTCTGATTTCCCTGTGACCTTGTTCGTTTGTTATATATTTACTTCTGCCAAATATCAAACCATCAAAGTGCTACTTGAGGTTATAAAGGACTTAGACTTCGTTCACGATAGTTTTTTTGTAGAGAAGGCAAACCAATAATTGTTGCTAGTGAACATTATTTAAGGTACTTTCAAAGAAATTAGCTTGGATAAGAGCTATTGACTTTAGTGAAGAAATATATCGAAAATAACTAAGAATTATATTATTCATCCAGTATCAGCAGTAAGAGCTTGAAACTCTGTTCCAATTTCACCCAAAAATATAGGGAAAAGAATTATCTACTAAACAATTACCTAAGAACTGTTTCAAGTTCAAAACTTCCACCAAAAAACCCAAAACTCACAAGCAATCCACAATTGATTTCTACACAGTCCAACATTCATCACGACCGAATCGCACCTTCCACGGGTAAATCGCTTCCACAAAACGGGCGTGTGGTCTAGTGGTATGATTCTCGCTTTGGGCGACAACCTGGTTCACCAAGTTGACATACAAGCATGCGAGAGGCCCTGGGTTCAATTCCCAGCTCGCCCCTTTTTTTTATTTCATTTCACATTACAAGAATCTTTCCGCTAACTGGATGTACCACTATGGGACCAGGCTAGTAGAAACAAGTTATATCTAGTGTGATATTTGGAGTACCGCATTTAAATGGGTATTTTCAAATTTTTTCGGTAGTATACTTCAAAAATATCTAGAAACCTCAATATTTGACACACTAAACAGCTACAAGCTCATTAAGCTATCGGCATATCTTCCTTCTTCAATAACCATGGTAACAGTAATCCACTTAACTCCCCCTATTGTGAAAGATTAAGGTTCGATATTATGCAACCATACGGCATCGCACTAAGGGAGGTGGCTCTTAAGTCAAATTCAGACACATACAAGTTATCATATACAATTCAGCTTGAAGAAAGTACTTCAAAGGCTACTAAACACTTCACACCAAGAATATTTATTCCTAAAATCACTCTACTCTTGAATATCGGCTTCCATCACCAAAATAGAAGCTCTAGCTACATAAACCCGTCAACTCGGGCCTTCTCACCTTAGGCTAAAGTTTATTTCAGGAACGTAACTTTTAACGGGTTGAATGGCTCCCACTAATTTTGATTGGATGGTCAAGCCGATCCCAAAACTCTAAAAATATACACAGGGCAAAGGCTTCCAAATGATAAGCAGCCTCGGCCGCAAAATAGAAGTCAAATGGCAAAAAAATCGGATGTGTGCCTTTTGTAGCACCTGTCAAACGGGGATCGTCTTATCTACAATCAGTGCAGATTTTTTGCAATTTTGATTTTCTAATTTAAGCGCTCCTAATCTTTCAACCTGAATTGAAATGTCGGCTTGTAATATTCTTGCTGAACTACGGCAAAATGCATTTTCTCTAATTGCAGACTCTCTACAAACAAGACGATTGAATTTTCGAGAACATTCGGGATAGCACAGATTCATCCGTGGAAAATCTGGAGTGATTGTGCCAGAACTTGTATACGATATTTCAGTAAGAGAGGTGTCTATTAAGAACAGGATAAATTGTAAGTCGACCTTTTCTTCCATCTGTGCTCAAAACGTTTATTGGAGCCACCACCAGAAATAGTATATAAGGGATTTGTAACCCAATCGATTATTCATCAAAATGTTAATTCTTTCTCAAAGCTCTGTTCCTTCAAATGAAAAGGATTCTGAACTTGGAATCTATGCCAAGTGGTGGACCGAAAACCACATTCCTAATCCGCTGGACGAGTTAGATTTATCGGATCTTTTTGTAGTCAAAAATGTTCAAGATCGTGGAGAATATTATGAACGTCCAAAAGACGCTACTGGAGTAATTGTTTTGAGTCAAAAAAAATTGGCTGCAATGGCAGCTTGGAGAAACAAGGAGCATAAGGGTCCCTGGCAAATTTATGGAGAGCAAGAGCAAAACACAACCGCATTTCACTATGTCGGTGATAGTGATATAGTTTTCATAGGTTGGGTCTAGTCCTATTCCTGCTGATGCTTTTCAATTGCAGCAGTAGATACGATTTATAGTTGAGAGAAGAAGTAGGAAATAAACATAGGTTTTGAAGACAAACCCGCCTCTTGGCTTTATTTTTTCTGATTTTCAGAGTTGAAATAAGCTTTCACGAGGCCGGCGTGTTTTTCTATTTTGGTGTAAAGCACGTGAAGCGCTTAACAGCCTTTGAAATGCTTTTTCCAAGCTGAATTGTATATGATAACTTGTATGTGTCTGAATTTGACTTGAGAGCCACCTCCTTGGCGGTAATTACCCGTATTCCTGGGGTTTGGTTTATATGGTCGTGTGCGATGCCGTATGGCTCTACCAGAGGTGATATTGACAGACCAGGCAAAGTAAAAAAAGAAACCACCCGTAATTGTCGTCTCTATAGGTCAAAAAAGAGAAAAAAAAATTGACGTTTGAATAGAAAAATCAGGGTCTTCGATAGCTTCAATTGCTAAAGGATTGGGTATGTACGATATTCATTTATTTCAGTTGAGACTTCAACACTTAGTGTATTAATCTTTTCATATACAATGTACGATTTTTTTTAAAAAAACTACAAAATTTTAATTCATAAGAACCGTCATTCAAAAACTGTCTCTACGATATTAAAATATTTGGCATGAGTTATTGCTTTATATACGACATTGAAATTTGAAGAGAGCGAATTTGAAAACCACTTGCGACATTCAGAAAACACTGTATAAGCTTTTTTTTGCGACCATCCACAAATCGAGCAAGTGGTGACAAATTAAGACGAAACTAGCCAATTGCGAAAGGCATAGAAGATTAAAAGCCCAGTAAAAGTGATTTAGAAGGCTTTAAAAGAATTATTACACAATTACAAAATTAAACTTTGATGGCATCGAATATCATTATTGAACTACTTGCTTATTACATTTTATGACGGTCTTGGCATCTTCTCCTCTTAACCGCGCCATTTATTAGTGTTTCAGTTCCGCGAATTTTGCAACCGTTGGTTAAGTTGAAGAATGATAAGCAACGTAGACATGAAACAGAGAGAAAAAAATCGTAAAAATAGAATCATTGTAGAATACGATAGAAACCGGGAGAAATGACTCGGGGTTGGAATTTTTCAGGTTTTAGAGTCCATACAGGTGGCGTAATTGATCATTTGAGTGACATCAACAGTTCTCACTATATGAAATACACTATTAAGTGGTTCTAGATCTAACGCAATCGTTTCAAATCTAATGCAATCTACCAGATTGCCCTTATTGCTAACACAGGTGGCAGCTTAAGAGAAGCTTACTGGTGAAAGTGCCAGAATACCGGATCAGCCGTACAACTACCTTATATGCCCAAACCGAGCAGCATTCAACCAATTGTTGCAATGTCCAAAGATTAGTCAGGAAACGACTCGCAGACACAACCGACCAAAAATGGCAAATAGGCTCTTGGGAACGGAATTGATGTTCAGTCCGGGACTGACGTTCAGAACAGATATTGGAAGCCAGCCGTACCAATACTACTCACCGCGTATGGCCACTATAATGTCCCAGTCCCAGGCTTAGTAATCAAATGAATGTGAAGCGTAATCAGATTCTCATCTCGACCCGGATAAAACCACTCGGAATTAGAGACCTAATTCAGTTATCTCATCCCCCCCAGAAATGCGCACCAATTTCTCAATGGACAATGCGCATGGAAAACTATAAAAGGCCGGTGATTGCTGAAAATTTCCAATCATTGATTTCGTATTAATTATGTCTGACACCACTGGAAAAGTATGTATCACCTCAATTGTATTGTGATGTTCCTGTACTAACTTGTAGACTATTACCTGTAAAGCTGCCGTTGCTTGGGAAGCCGGTAAACCATTATCTATCGAAGACGTTGAAGTAGGCCCTCCAAAGGCTCATGAAGTGCGTATCAAAATTTTAAATACTGGTGTTTGTCACACTGATGCTTACACTTTGAGTGGAGTTGATCCAGAAGGTGCTTTCCCAGTTATTTTGGGACATGAAGGTGCTGGTATTGTTGAAAGTGTTGGAGAAGGAGTCACCAATGTTAAGGTTGGTGAACATGTGGTTGCGTTATACACTCCAGAATGTAAGGAATGTAAGTTCTGTAAGTCAGGTAAGACCAACTTGTGTGGTAAAATTAGAGCTACTCAAGGTAAGGGAGTCATGCCAGATGGTACCAGTAGATTCAAATGTAAAGGTAAGGACTTGTTGCATTTCATGGGATGTTCTACCTTTTCTCAATATACTGTTGTAGCTGATATTTCAGTAGTTGCTGTCAATCCAAAGGCTGAATATGAAAAGACCTGTTTATTGGGTTGTGGTATCACCACTGGATATGGTGCCGCCACCATCACTGCCAATGTCCAAGAAGGTGATAATGTGGCCGTTTTTGGTGCTGGATGTGTTGGATTATCGGTGGTTCAAGGTGCCGTTGAAAGAAAAGCAAATAAGATTATTGTGGTTGATATCAATGATAAAAAGAAGGAATGGGCCGATAAATTTGGTGCCACTGATTTTGTTAACTCTGCCAATTTACCTGAAGGTACTACCATTGTCGATAAATTGATTGAAATGACCGATGGTGGATGTGATTATACTTTTGATTGTACTGGTAACGTTGGAGTGATGAGAGCCGCTTTGGAAGCTTGTCATAAAGGTTGGGGTACTTCAGTTATTATTGGAGTTGCTGCTGCTGGTAAAGAAATCAGTACCAGACCTTTCCAATTGGTCACCGGTAGAACCTGGAAGGGTGCTGCTTATGGTGGTGTTAAGGGTAGAAGTCAATTACCAGGAATTGTTGATGACTATTTGGCAGGTAAATTGAAGGTGGATGACTTTATTACTCACAGACATGAATTGGACAAGATCAATACTGCTTTTGAAGATATGCATAATGGAGATTGTATCAGAGCTGTGGTTAAGTTATAAAGCCAGGATGGGACTGGGGAGACTCAGATCCCACTTAAGCCACGGATCTAGTATATAATGATAATATACGTCGACAGACAGAGTGGGATGGTGTGTGGGTCTCATAGATCCAGAGGATCATGGGAGTCAGGATAAAGGCACATAGCTCAAACTATTCACTAACTCTCACACACTCTATATGCTACCCTATATTAACAGCACAATATTAACTATTTACCACTCTATATTAACTATATACTACATATTAACTATATACTACATATTAACTATGTACTACTCTATATTATACACTACACTCTACATTGATGTCGTCTCCCATGTCGTCTCTGCAGTCTCCCATGTCGTCCCATGTCGTCTGTGCAGTCTCAATCTCAATCTCCCTCACTCAATCTCCCTCACTTCCCAACTCTCTCGGAGTACGCTGCCTCCGATTCACCCTCACACTCCCCCCATCTTATTGGACAACGCGAAGACTTCAAGTCCGGTAAAATTTTCAAGTAATTTTTCTCCATCCCATACACCATGTTCAGACAATTAACCAAAAGATCGAGTTTTGCCCCTAAGTTAACCAGAACTTACATCCCCGGTCAATTCACCGGTCAAAAGAATGCAAACGGTAAATATACCGTCACCTTAATTGAAGGTGATGGTATCGGGGTTGAAATCTCCCAAGCCGTTAAAGATATCTATGCTGCTGCCAATGTACCAATCGATTGGGAACCAGTTGATGTGACTCCTTTGTTGATCGATGGTAGAACCACTTTACCTCAACCAGCTGTCGATTCCGTCAACAAAAATTTGGTTGCTTTGAAAGGTCCTTTAGCTACCCCTGTTGGTAAGGGACACTCTTCCATGAACTTGACTTTGAGAAGAACCTTCAACTTATTTGCTAATGTTAGACCTTGTCAAAGTATTGAAGGTTACGACACCCCTTACAAGAATGTTGACACCGTGTTAATTAGAGAAAATACTGAAGGTGAATATTCTGGTATTGAACATACTATTGTTCCAGGAGTGGTTCAATCCATCAAATTAATCACCAAACCAGCTTCTGAAAAAGTTATCAGATACGCTTTTGAATATGCCAAGAGTGTTAACAAGCCAAATATCATGGTTGTTCACAAGGCTTCTATCATGAAATTATCTGATGGTTTATTTGTTGAAACTGCTAAAGAAATTGGTAAGGAATACCCAGATATCAAATTGGACTTTGAATTATTGGATAACACCTCTTTAAGATTAGCATCTGACCCAAGTGATTACAAGAATGTCGTTATGGTTATGCCAAACTTGTACGGTGATATCATGTCTGATTTATCTTCTGGTTTGATTGGTGGTTTAGGTTTAACTCCATCTGGTAATATGGGTAACAAGGTTTCTATTTTCGAAGCCGTCCATGGTTCTGCTCCAGATATTGCTGGTAAAGGTTTAGCTAACCCAACTGCTTTATTATTATCTTCCGTTATGATGTTGAGACATATGTCTTTGAACGAATACGCTGATAAGATCGATAAGGCCGTTAAGACCACCATTGCTTCAGGTCCAGAAAACAGAACTGGTGACTTGAGAGGTACTGCTTCTACCCAACGTTTCACTGAACAAGTTATTAACAATTTGTAGGTGTTATAGACTAAATATATTCAATTATTTAAAGCTTTTAAGGACAATATTGGTTCCCTCTACTATGGCCTTATGTTCCAAATCATGGATTCTTTGTTCATAATCTTCCAACAGTTCTCCTTTTATAATGGTTATTTCTTTCACTAATACAGGCTCTCCTCTATCGACTTCACAGATCACTTTATGGATCATGATTCCGGCTCTTTCGATTTCTCCATCTTGTCCGGCTTTCCAGGCCCGTTCTATGGCATGAGTTCCATTGAAAGCCCCTGGTAATGCTGGGTGTAAATTAATGATAGTTATCCCGGCATCTTCAAGTGGTTTAAGTGTATATTCAGACAAGATTAACATCCAACCAGCACAAACAATTAATTGGGGTTTTATGTAGTTACTATCATGGGTACCTTCATAATTACCGTATATGAGGAGATTAGCAAGATCTTTATTGAACTGTTTTCTTTGTTCGGCTCTTTTTTCAGTTTGGTCTTTTGGAATTCCTTTATAATAATTTTTCAATTCATGAGATTTAGATGGAATGGCCGATTTACCAGCTCTTTCGAGTCCGAAAGCTTTGGAGGAGGATGAAATTACTTGGGTTATGTGACCTTGAAGAGACTGGGAAGCCTCGGCATCAATAAGGGCCTGAAGATTGGATCCTGACCCGGAGATGAGGACGGTGATGGGAATCATTAGAGAAGTTAAAAGAGTTAGAACCGAGTCTGCGGAAATTAGTGAGCCCAGTGAGTGCCGGTAGCGAGATAGTCAGGAGCGAGCCACCGCAGGGAGGCTCTGCGAAAGTTAGGCAGCCACCGCGAGAAGTTAGGGAGACACCGCGAGAGAGACTGAGACGGAGGGAGATAAGGCACAGGGGATCACCTTTATATCCCATCTCCAACTTTATCGATAGTGTACAGTAACCGTTTCTCCGTAGAGATGACATACATCTGATGAATTGGTCAAATGTAGAGTTGTAAAGTCAGTAACAGTAAAGACAAGACATCTCAGACTGCATATAGAGGAGATGGCCTGAGAATTTAGCTTATTTAACCAAGACAAATACCAACAAGAATATATTCAAGTAAAATCAGACAAGCAAGAAGTATATACAAAACAAGAATACAGTATATACGGATCAAGCTGCAAAGGTCCAGCTGATGAAATACAAATGAGGCGATTCTGGTACGGCACCGTGGTGGCCTGCGAGAGTCGTCTCCCGGCAAATACCACCGACATACAACCAACGACAAACAACCCAGTAACTCCACCAAAAAAAGTCATTGAATCATGAAAACACCACCATTAAGAATGAAATATGTTTCCAAATATGACGGACCAACTTTATAGTCTTTAATATTCCAATTGAATAAACTTGAATTTGCATTATCTCATCGGATTTCTCCCCAGTGCTCCAAACCGGAAGACCAGAATGATTCCCATTTATAAATGAAGATTTGCAATACTCTTTGAGCTATACTTCTCTATATATATATACGGTGATTCTACTTCCATATTCCCCCATAAATCTCCCTTAATACAAACACTCTACAATAAATCGTCACTCCATATCTGTACATGCATCTCTGCATCTCATCCCCCCTCATACAATCCTGTCAGACACACACCAATGCACCCCACTACCTACATTCAAACAATAAACTCTTTTATATACACAAATACACTCTACACATATACCTACATATACCTACACATCTAAATATCTACACATCCACATCCAAATCTACCCACCTCTAACTTAGGCCCACCTGGCCCCACGTCGCCGTGGCCTGCGACCCGTACTTCTCATCCTGTTATCATTCGTGCCCCTACCACCGCGTTGTGCTCCTCAAGGCAATGAAAATTTTTTCAAAAAATTTTCTCTTTTCCCATCTTGTACAACCACCACTAATCAATTATTAAAAATGGGTATGTAAAATATACCAGAATATGGATTGATAAGAATGGTATTATTGATATGTTAGTTGTTACAACATACAAGATGCCATTGGCTCCGAATTGTACCGCTTTTCCTGGGTCAAAATCACTCCATTTTTCATCCCTAATCATTACTAACTCCTCTAGTTGCTTTCACTATTGAACAAATCCGTGATTTGATGGACAAGGTTACTAACGTCCGTAACATGTCCGTCATTGCTCACGTCGATCACGGTAAATCCACTTTGACCGATTCTTTAGTCCAAAAAGCTGGTATTATTTCTGCTGCTAAAGCCGGTGAAGCTAGATTCACTGATACCAGAAAGGATGAACAAGAAAGAGGTATTACTATTAAGTCTACCGCTATTTCTTTATATGCTTCCATGGAAGATGATGATGTCAAGGAAATTAACCAAAAGACCACTGGTAACTCTTTCTTGGTTAACTTGATTGATTCCCCAGGTCACGTTGATTTCTCTTCTGAAGTTACCGCCGCTTTGAGAGTCACTGATGGTGCCTTGGTCGTTGTTGACTGTATTGAAGGTGTCTGTGTCCAAACTGAAACCGTTTTGAGACAATCTTTGGGTGAAAGAATTAAACCAGTTGTTGTTATCAACAAGATTGATAGAGCTTTATTGGAATTACAAGTCACCAAGGAAGATTTGTACCAATCTTTCTCCAGAACTATTGAAACCGTTAACGTTATTATCTCTACTTATGTTGACCCAGTTTTAGGTGACTGTCAAGTTTACCCATACAAGGGTACCGTTGCTTTCGCTTCTGGTTTACACGGTTGGGCTTTCACCGTCAGACAATTTGCTTCTAGATACTCCAAGAAATTCGGTGTTGACAGACAAAAGATGATGGAAAGATTATGGGGTGACTCTTACTTCAACCCAAAGACCAAGAAATGGACTAACAAGGATAAGGATGCTGATGGAAAACAATTGGAAAGAGCTTTCAACATGTTCGTTTTGGACCCAATTTTCAGATTATTCAATGCCATCATGAACTTCAAGAAGGCTGAAATCCCAACTTTATTAGAAAAGTTGGAAATTAACTTGAAGGGTGACGAAAAAGAATTAGAAGGTAAGGCTTTATTAAAGGTTGTTATGAGAAAATTCTTGCCAGCTGCTGATGCTTTATTGGAAATGATTGTTATTCACTTACCATCTCCAGTTACTGCTCAAGCTTACAGAGCTGAAACTTTGTACGAAGGTCCATCTGATGACTCTTCTTGTCAATCTATTAAGAACTGTGACCCTAACGGTGACTTGATGGTTTACATCTCTAAGATGGTCCCAACTTCTGATAAGGGTAGATTCTACGCTTTCGGTCGTGTTTTCTCTGGTACCGTCAAATCTGGTCAAAAGGTTAGAATTCAAGGTCCAAACTACCAAGTTGGTAAGAAGGATGATTTATTCATCAAGGCTATTCAAAGAACTGTTTTGATGATGGGTAGATTCGTCGAAGCTATCGATGACTGTCCAGCTGGTAACATTGTTGGTTTGGTTGGTATTGATCAATTCTTGTTGAAATCTGGTACCATCACCACCAACGAAGCTTCTCACAACATGAAGGTTATGAAATTCTCTGTTTCTCCAGTTGTTGAAGTTGCTGTTGAAGTTAAGAATGCCAACGATTTACCAAAATTGGTCGAAGGTTTGAAGAGATTATCTAAATCTGATCCATGTGTTTTGACTTACATGAACGAAGCTGGTGAACATATTGTTGCTGGTTCTGGTGAATTACATTTGGAAATTTGTTTGTCCGATTTACAAAACGATCACGCTGGTATTCCATTAAAGATTTCTCCACCAGTTGTTTCTTACAGAGAAACTGTTGAAGGTGAATCTTCTATGGTTGCTTTGTCTAAATCTCCAAACAAGCATAACAGAATTTACGTTAAGGCTCAACCAATTGATGAAGAAGTTGCTCAAGATATTGAAAACGGTACCATCAACCCAAGAGATGATTTCAAATCCAGAGCCAGAATCTTGGCTGATAAGCACGGATGGGATGTCACTGATGCCAGAAAGATCTGGTGTTTCGGTCCAGATGGTAACGGTCCTAACTTGGTTGTTGACCAAACTAAGGCCGTCCAATACTTGAACGAAATCAAGGATTCCGTTGTTGCTGCTTTCCAATGGGCTACCAAGGAAGGTCCAATCTTTGGTGAAAACTTGAGATCTGTTAGAGTTAACATTTTGGATGTTACTTTACACGCTGATGCTATCCACAGAGGTGGTGGTCAAATCATTCCAACCATGAGAAGAGTTACCTATGCTTCTATGTTATTAGCTGAACCAGCCATTCAAGAACCAGTTTTCTTGTGTGAAATCCAATGTCCAGAAAACGCCATTGGTGGTATCTACTCTGTTTTGAACAAGAAGAGAGGTCAAGTTGTTTCTGAAGAACAAAGACCAGGTACTCCATTGTTCACCATTAAGGCTTTCTTGCCAGTTAACGAATCTTTCGGTTTCACTGGTGAATTGAGACAAGCTACTGGTGGTCAAGCTTTCCCACAATTGATCTTTGATCACTGGGCCACTTTATCTGGTGACCCAACTGATGTCTCTTCTAAGCCAGGTCAAATTGTTAGAGATAAGAGAGAACGTGCTGGTCTTAAACCAGAAGTTCCAGGTTACGAAGAATACTACGATAAATTGTAGGTAATTTGTGTGGCCATCTTGTTCTGTATAGCTTAATAACATATATGTTTCAAAGTACTCTGTAAACTACTCTGTGCTATTTATATCTCAAGAATTTATTTGAGACTATTATACAGAATTTACCAATGCATATTTGCAACCCCTACAACATATAAAATAACTAAAACCTACAAATATAAACCACAAATCATAAAGAATGTACCCCAAAAAACTATACAAAAACTCTCCACTGTATATACGACCAAATTCATACCTTTTCCTAGTAGAGACTAATTGGCTAATTAGTATGCAGTTTTCGGCAAAAGCTGGTCCCGGTGCACCCGTGCGATGAAGTCCTGCATGTTATATATCATATCGGATACCCTTGTTTGCCGAAAATATCTTCAACAACTACTTAATTATTTCAGTTTGTGGTAATATATCATTAACATCATTTGGTACTTTATTGGAATTTATTTGGATTTCATTTATATCTTTGTTAACTTAGGTTTGTGGATATAAATAGCTAGAAATACTCGAGTGGCTTTGCCGTTTTACGCATCGTATAATTAGTAATCGTACAAGTGATAAATCACATTTTGCAAGTGATACATCACAAATACAAAAAACCTATAAGAACAATTTCATAAATTCTTCCATAAACTTACACACCCATATTTGTATACAAATATGTTGATGATTACTCAGTCCCAGTTTGTGCCCATTTTGTGCCAATTTCTTTCCATTGCAGCCATTATATTCTACGTTTCAAGATGCTTGAAAAATGAAAAAATTAGTATGAAATTGGTGATGATAATCGTCGCCATGAGTACCTGGAGTTTCACATTAAATTCGTTTGTGGGGTTTACATTTGATGCCGGAGGAATCGATTCAGGTCTCACGACTGCTACGGTTTTTGTGGCCGATAAAGTGGGATATGTACCTGATATCAGAAAAGACTCCAGAATGGTATACATAACATTTGTGTCTATGATTTTGATGATGTTTTTGTCAGTTGAGCTTAACCGTCTTGTCGGTCAGAAACACCACAAGAGATACCAGATGGTAAAAACTAGGAAAAACTGTCATTCGTATATATTAGTTGGAGGACTTGCAGTAGCTTCTATTCCATTGTTACAGAGATATGTTCCCCAGTGTTTGAGGGTTTCTTGTGCATATACTTTATTTGAAAATACATGGTATTCTATTGATATGGATATGTTCTATTGGACTATCAATTTCTGGGGTATTATGGTTATTTCACAGCAAAATTTCGTATGTGTGAAAGATATGTTCCAGTTTTTTGTATCATTTACGGCGGTTTACAATGGAATGTTGGTCATGGTTACCAATATTATTCTTGTGGTGACAAACGATACTTTGATCAATTTGGCCACTAGCCTCATTAACAGGCTTAATGGAAGTCATGATGTAAGTGAATACAGTGTCAATGTAATGACCCAGTGCTTGACTCAAATGTTCATTTCGGGTTTTGCTACGTATCTGAAGGGAGTTTACAACCCAGAGGTGGTGGCCCAGTTTGTGGCTAAATGTGGAGAGCTATTCACCCAGACTTTAGTGGTGTTGAACACTGCTGGATTGGTAGTTTTTCCATTTGTATTATGGTGTTTGGTGGTGGAGACCGAAAGTGGGAGAATTGAGGAGACTGTTGATGAGAAGTTGGCTGTTTAGTTAAATAGTATTAATATTATGCATATTCACTGAGGCGAAGGACATGATGAGCTTCTTTTTTTCTGTCATAAACCTATGGATTTGATGCATCCACCATGGTTATGGTATCTCGTGTATCACTTGAAGATCAGAAGTCTCAGAATACCTGTGAATGTAGAAATAAGTAGATAGAGAGCTCACTATGAGAATTATACATCAGCCGTTTTATCATCCCCAGAATATTATGGGTTCGTCACCAGAGAAGAACTAGCTGCTCGTATTTTCCCGTTTCAACTATATTTTAGGGAGATTTGGCTGCAAATCTCCTTTTTTGGTCAACACACGAGAATCCATACTTGCATCGACACACATACCATAGTTTTTCATGCAAATTATTACGTCTTTCTTGAATAAAAACAGGGTGCAGCTGAGAGAGACATAGTTGAGTATAATTAACTTGCTACTCATCCCTCATCCATTAAAATTCTATAATCGGCTTTTTTGGTGAAATTTAAAAATTATACAGTCAAAAAACATCCACAAAAACAGATCGAGGCTGAATCCGTGGACTCACCGATTGCCAGCTTTTCTGATAAACTAGATTACAGATTTCTTAATAAAGAACAGCAACACCTTACAACAAGGTTCGTCGTGAAACAGAGTCTGTACCTGTATTCTACGACAAGGAGTTGCCAATGGTGACCTTAAGTTACTTCAGACTACTTTTCGTGGTGGCCTGTGCTACGATCGTTTTAGGCTTAATGATGAAAGGTAATATGCTTCTTGTTGTAACAGTAGTTGCAATTATTATAGGATATCACTGTCGCTTGTTCGTTCACAAGTGTATTTGCATTCTCAAGATCTTCTGGCAGATTTGTAAAACTACCTTCTTTGTAAAGGTGGACCATTACGGGTTTCTAGACATTGCAACCATTTTTCCCGGTCAGTATAGGTTGCAAAATAATGAGAAGACCAATGTTTTCCTTCTCTTTATACTACTCTACCATGTGGTAGCGGAGTCTTACAGTTTATTCACACATACCTCAACTTATCCCGCTTCAGTAAGCGTCCGAAAATTGGCTCAGTTCTTTATTTCAACTATTCCCGTTCCTTATACCATCAGAGATGTCGATTCACTCCCGTTTGTTGCGAAGGAAACGTCGAATCCATTCGGAAGAGAGTTGAAAATATCTTTGGACCGTCGGATGGTGAAAACTATTCCAGATGAAGACTTTTTAAAAGTGTTACATGCTGCTTTCAGTGACCCCGGTAATAAGCAGGGCTTGCTACTCAATGTTTACCAGACGGATATTAATCATATTGTTGACATCTCGGAGGTGAGTGTGCTACGTCGTTTGAGTGCTGTTGTGGAACATGCATGTTCTTTTTTGAACTTGAAGCTTCGCTTTCAATGGTCCTTAAACACTAAGGATTCGCCTCTAGTGCCACAAAATCATGATGTGAATGAAAAGTTGACTCCTGATTTAACTATATTCAATGGAGATCAATTAGCATGTATCATTGAAGTAAAGATTCCATCATTATTTGAAGTTGACCATAGAAGCAACATAATGAAGGAGCTTTTGTGTCTGGGAAAGATAGAAGGTATTATGAGACAACAAATGTCATACATGATAACAGGCTCGACGAGATTTGGAGGTGTATGGGATGGGAATCGATTAATTCTAATTGAGTTTGATGAAGATCTTTCTCAATATGAAGATACTGGAAATATCGAAATTGTGGATGGAGTCAGAAGGATCAGGTTCAATGATTCCCTTAGGATTCCATTCAAAACCAGAATTTTGGACATATATAGTGCCAGTCCCACGTTATTAGAAGGATTAATTTACATTCTACAGAAGGCCAAGATGGCATCAATGGAGTCGGATAGTAAAGAGTATTTCCGTAACTTACCTGTGCCATTGGTGTTAAGAAACTTTCCAGCCACTGAAGAGGAAGGCGTTCAGCAAGAGGAAGCAGGTCAGTTCGGTCTCGGTCGACGCCTGCTATTCACAGCTTCTGGTAGAGAATCTCGGAGACCAATTAGGTATGGTTATGATCAGAACAGCAATCCTAGGATGATGCTGAAACATCCAAGCTCTGCAGGCTCAGATAACAAGCAGACATTCACCAAATTGCTTACCCATACTTCAGGTGCTGAATTATTACAATGGTCCATTAATAACGTTACTACAATCTACAAAGTCAAGGCAAAATATTTGAAAGATATTATTCTTGAAGAAATTGATGATGACGAATATGTGATTGTGAAGATCTACGATCCGTTTGTTGTTCATAGTATCTTGTCGAAACAGAATGACCTTTATGCACAGGAATATGTTAGACAATCATACATAAGAGAACGAGAAGCGGTTGCAAAATTGCACAATGTCCAAGAATACAACAATATCTATTTGTGGCACAGGGATGTGGAGATACAGTATTATAGAGGATATGGTGAATTAATTGTTGGAGGAGGTATTATTTCGAGATACATAGAGAAGAACGAAATAGAACCAACGAGGCAAAGCTGGCAAGAAATCAAGGAGCAATTGGAAGTCATCAGAGGAGCAGGAATCATTCATGGGGATTTAGCATTGAGAAACATCATAAAAGGCGACAAGATGTATATAATTGATTTTGGATTGGCTAGAATGGTAGACAGTCTTACAGATGAGGAGGTAGATTACTTAGTCAAGAACGACTGGGAAAGTCTCACATCTGATTGGAGAGAACAAGAGATACAGAAGATATGACGAGTTGGAATTTTCAATCGACTGATTTTGCAGCCATTCGTAGAGATTAGTTTGATATCACCGGAAGCTTCTTAGAGTCAAAAAGCTGCGCATATTTCAACATTGTATTTTCCTACTTCTTCACTACCCTAAGAAAGACACACTATACATGCCAAACTTTCCTGGTGTAAATAGACCATCTTTAGCATCAAATTTGTATATATATTCAAGGTCGTCGTGTCCAGACATATATACCAAATTGGGCGGCTGTAATCAGAAAACCGCGGCGTTATCAATTCGACTTATCGGACAGTTTTCAAATTTCCGTTATCCATCGCGTGAAGTTCAGGTGACATAAAAAGACCTTATTTTAAGGACTGAAAAATGACAGAAGAATCACAGCCCAATACGTGAAACTGTAGAACCTTAGTGAGGATGTGTATGGATAGCGATACGCTAAGTGGTCGATGATGCCGGACTACACCTACTAAAACCAGTTACAAATTCCGGCGGTAATTATTAGCGCAAAATGGGCGGATACTTTATCCCATTGCGGTAGGTCTCTCACTCGGGATTTGTTTGCCTAATCGGGCATAGATCCTGATAACGATGAAATATTTCTTTGATATTTAAATAGCTTCTCCCCCAAAATCTTAGTTATTTCTATCGATATTAATAATGGAAAGATTAAAACAAGTGGCTACCCAAGTAACTTCCGCAGGTTCTCCTCCTGCAGCTCCTGCTCATCCCTTAGATCCATTATCACCTCAGGAAATCAAATATGTTGCTGATTTGCTCAGATCAAAGTATGAAGGCTTTAGTCTTAATTTTAATACCATTGCATTGAGAGAACCTTCCAAGAAACTTTACTATGATTGGAAGGAAAAGAATGGTGCTTTACCTCCACGGTTGGCTTATTTTGTGGTTATCCAAGAAGATGTCACTGCTGTGCAGGAAGGTGTAGTTGATATCCCATCAGGACAATTTATTCAATTGAAAAGTACCGAAGGAGTCCAACCAATTTTAACTCCTGCTGATTTGGCTGCTACTGAAGATATCATTAGAACTGATCCAAATGTGATTAAACAAGTTGAAATCTCCGGGTTATCTGCTTCAGATATGAAGAACATTTATTGTGATGCTTGGACTATTGGATATGATGAAAGATGGGGTGCATCTAGAAGATTACAACAAGCTTTGATGTACTGGAGAAGTGATGAAGATGACTCTCAATATTCCCATCCTTTGGATTTCTGTCCAATTGTTGATATGAATGCTGGTAAGGTTATCTTTATTGATATTCCAACTAGAAGAAGAAAAGTGTCAAAGCACAAGCATTCTAGTTTCCATCCTAAACATATTGCTGAAAAGCATGGAACTCCAGAAAATCCAAGTGGTTACAGACCAGATGAGACTCCAATCAACATTACCCAACCAAATGGTGTTTCTTTCAACATGACTGGTAATGTCATGGAATGGAGTAACTTCAAGTTCCATATTGGTTTCAACTATAGAGAAGGAATTGTGTTAAGTGATATCAATTATAATGATCATGGAAAAGTCAGACCTTTGTTCCACAGAATCTCTTTGGCAGAAATGATTGTTCCTTATGGATGTCCAGATTTTCCTCATCAAAGAAAGCATGCGTTGGACATTGGTGAATATGGTGCTGGTAATTGTACCAACCCATTATCCTTAGGTTGTGATTGTAAGGGTGTTATTCACTACATGGATGCTCATTTTGTGGACAAGTTTGGTGCTCCATCTACTGTTAAAAATGCCGTTTGTATTCATGAAGAAGATGACGGAATCTTGTTCAAACACTCTGATTTCAGAGATGATTTTCAAACCACTGTTAACACCAGAGGTAAAAAATTGATCATTTCCCAGATTTTCACTGCTGCCAACTACGAATATTGTTTGTACTGGATTTTAAGACAAGATGGTACCATTAAATTGGAAATCAGATTAACAGGTATATTAAACACTTACATTTGTGATGATTCGGAAGATATTGGTCCATGGGGTACTATCGTTTATCCAAATGTTAATGCCCATAATCATCAACATTTATTCTCGTTAAGAATCCACCCAAGAATTGATGGTGATAATAATTCGGCTTCCGTTAATGATGCTGCTTCCTCTCCTTTCCCAACTGGTTCCCAAGAGAACATGTATGGTAATGCATTCTATTCCAAAAAGGAAGTGTTTAAAACCATCAAGGATTCTTTGACTGATTATGTCGGTTCAAGAACCTGGGATCTTTTCAATCCTTCTTCTATCAATCCATACTCCAAGAAGCCAGCTTCCTATAAGTTGGTTTCCAACTGGTGTGCTCAAGTATTAGCCCAACCAGGATCCTTGGTCAGAAAAAGAGCTCCATGGGCTGAACACACCACTGAAGTCATCCCATACTCTGACGAAGACTTTGGGTACGGTAGATTATATCCATCTGGTGATCACGTTGCTCAATGGAGTGGTGATGGTGCTAGAGGAATGAGAAAGTGGATTGGTGATGGTACTGAAAAGATTGAAAACACCGATATTGTGTTATTCCACACCTTCGGTATTACTCACTTCCCAGCCCCAGAAGATTTCCCAGTTATGCCAACTGAAATATTTGATTTAATGTTGAGACCAAGACACCTTTTCATTGAAAATCCAGTGTTGGATGTTAGACCATCTTATGCTAGAACTACCAGAGAAGTTAAACTGGGAGCTAAGGGTAGTGATACTTGTTCCTTGGCTGTCGATACTACTTCAAGATTAGCCTTTAACAAGACTTCTGGCTCTTGCTGCGAAAAATAATGATATATATATAGTGAATAGAAGAGAGATAAAACAGTACCTTATCTTTGCGCAATTTTGGAAATTTTTGCAACAATAAATTTTTCACTCATCACTATGAAGTACATCATCGAACATATGGAACCGGAGTTTTCCGAGTGGGTAGTACTCGAGTATTGCCAGATAATCAAAGATGTTGGTAAGGAGAACTTGATATTGACTTCTCTTCCAGCAGGAACCACTGAAGATGATATTCCCAAACCTTTGGTCGAACTTGGTCTTCAATGGACCACTCAGGAGTGCATACAACTTGATGGAGGGTTAAACCATGAAAAAGTATGTTTGCTTGACCCTGCTGCCAAAACTGAGCTTGTTCCAGAAGATAAGGTCCAGTTCGAGTATTTTGTGTTTGGAGGAATCTTGGGATCTCATCCAAGAGTCGACAGAACCGGAATGTTAAGAGATAAGTATGGTTTTGCTGGGAGAAGATTGGGGGAATTACAAATGACTACAGACACTGCCGTTAGAACCACCCAAAGAATTGTCGATCAACAAATTCCTTTTGAAAAAATTCCATTTATTGATTATCCGGAAATTAAATTTAACAAATATGAGTCTACTGAAATGCCATTTAGATATATTGTCGAAGACGATGCTCCTATATTACCAAAAGGCATGCTAGAATTAATTGAAAAAGATTCAGATAAGGGCCTTGATGATCTCTGATCAACTACTCTTTAAAAACAACATCTTTAGAGGTCACTGGAGGTAATTTTCCTGAAAGAAGTTCTCCCATGACGAACCCAGCAGTATCTTGATCTTCAAAATATGATACATGGGCACTTATAGCGGATACTAATGAAATATCAAATACTCCCATTGGAAGACAGAAATCCACTCTACCACTCTTATTGAATTTGAGCAATTCGTCTAAATCTCTCTTTGACATGCGTTTTTTCAGTCCATCTCCCGAATCTTCTTCATCACCCTTCGACTTGACAATACTACTGACAATATCTCCCAAGGCATTTTCGTCTATGAATTTATCAGTTACACCTTCGGCAATCTTGGCGTTTTTCTTTTTCTTGAAGAACCAAGTGGTGGCCTTGGCCATTCTGTCTTGAAGTTCGTCTGTAAAGGACGTGAATTCCTTGAGTTGGGTATTGATTCCTTCAACTGCAAATGGAGCTTCTTGGGCTTTAAATCTCGAAAACCGGGGCTTGATTAGTGGTTCTAACCGATATCCTATAGGATCACAGGGGTGGTATAAGTTATAAAGACTATTACATTTGGGTGACGAAAAGGTCAATGAAGCATCTCGAGGATCAAAGTTATCTGGAACGTTACTACGATGAACCACATTCTTTTGTGCAATGAGTTTGAAAACTCCTACAGGACACCCGACACAGAATAAAGTATCAACATCAAATAAAAGATCAATTTTTGGATCAGGTTTATCCACTGGTTTATTATATTGTCGGGAAAGAATGTCAAAAGAAATAGCCGAACCTAAGGAGTGGCCCAACAAATGAACTTTCCCCTTAAAGTCTGGGTTTCTTTCCATGTAAAGTTGATAAACCCGGTTAATTTCCGAGGTAACACCTTCAAGAATCTGGTTGAAATATTGGGAGTCGTAATAAAGCAAAATATCAAGAGCAACGTCACCTATAATGTTTCTCAATGACTTGACCCCATCAACATTTATTTGGGACAAGGTAGGAAGTCTAGCTTCATCTTCTTCCTCCTGTTCAACGGTTGTTGGTAAATTGTTTGGTTGAAACCCAATCATATGTCTCCAGGCAATGGGGAGGACCTGGACTCTATTGTTAGTTTCAACGTCATTATTTTCCTGATCATCGGGATACGCCAACTTTTTGAACTTCTTGTTGTCTTTATATACAGCCTTCATAGTATTTCTCATCATATTGATATTGTGAGCAAAGTTAATCGATTCATATTTAGTTCCCAAGACCTGACCAATTCCATGGACACAAAGCACTAAATGATCGATCTCTCTTTTAGACGTTTCTTTTGTGGTGGAATTCTCAAAATCGTCTTCAATGATGTCCTTCATTTGCTTGTTCTGCTTACTATCATCTCCATCATTGTCTTCAGAATAATTTACAGATTTTTTTATCGGTTTTTTGCTAGAAAAAAACGTGGTGGGATCAGGAAGCATCTCGTTCAAAGAAGACATAGGATTACCCGAGAAAGAATCGAATAAAGACCCCGTCAATTCATTGGTGAACCCCCTTTGAATCTGCTGAACCCCCATCAATGCCACCGATGATGAGCCGAAGTTCCGGATAATTGGAAGTTGGAAAGTGTTGATCATGGACTCCGGAAATATAGCAGCTTTCGAGTCGTTGAAGTAGATCACCGCCTTCCCATCACCAATTCTCACCACGTCATCATCTTGCTCCTCAAGATCAACGTGGTCACCTATACCTTCGTCAGAATTGAATTTGGCAATGTCAGCCTTGGTGATGGTTTTTTCCTTTTCTCTATCCAACTTTTGCTTTCTTTCTTCGTCGAATAAGTAAGGCTTTTTGGCATTATATCCGGTTTCAAGCTCCTGAGTCACCACATCGTCGAGTGGAATTCCGTCACTATTGAACCATAAACCCCGTCTGACCTGATAAACTGGTCCTTCCCAGTAAACAGGCGACAAACTGAAATCTCGAACGTTCACTTGGAAAAGACGATCTTCACTAACTTCTACAATTGGTGAAACATCATCGGAAGTTCGGGAAAAATAGCGATGGAAATGACTTTCGATACGTTTCAGATCATATTTGGAGAACGGCATGAACTTTTTGGGTTCTTCGACCTTTTCGTATTGAAACCAAGAAGGTTTGGAAAGCGGAATGTCAGTAGCGTAGTACCATTTTATAGCAGCATTGGGAAGAAGGTCCAGTTTTTTTTCTTCAACAGCTAATCGAGCAGCAGTGGTATAAGGCTTTGAATTGCCAAGGATCGAGTTTATACTAAGGCGAGTTGATACTCCTATGTGGGAAGTTCTTAGCAGGATCATGGGCCGTAGTGAAGATTTCGCGATAATTGCTGAAAAGTGGGGGTGGGGCGGCCGAGAGAAAAGGTTTTTGTGGATATAAAAAATGTGTTTGTGGATATAAAGAGTGCATTTGTGGATATAAAGAGTGCATGGCTATTAGAGTGGTATTTTTTGTTTATATTTGTGTATATGTGTAGATATACCATATGTATATATGTATATATGAAGTTATGTCATGTATAGTGAATATGTGTTGATGTGTTTCACGTGAAAGGGTCCATGGCCATGCATAAGCCGCACGCATGTCATTGGTGATATTGAATGTCTTTTTAGCATTAAGTCTATGTTCCGGGATATATCAGACATTTCTCTATTTGAAACCTCATCTATCATGTCTACGTGATACCCGGTTTTGGAAGGTCAATTCCATTGTCAGGCCAGTATATAACGGCTGCATTCGAAAAGTCACTGTACTTTGTAGTACCCATAATCTTTCTCCCCACTCTCACATATAATGGGGTTCTAATCGATTTATTAGGAGGCTCGATGAACTTCGTAATGTCGGGGGTTTTGTTGATCAATTCTTTGAGATTAATACTGGTGATGTTCTCTGCCACATATCGTTCAATATCGTTTATAAGAATCGAGATCCCTGTGAACATATGGGCAGTGTCGCCGTTATTCCAGGAAAGAAGCCCACTGTCCATATCAAATCCGGTGATTACAGGTGGAAGTATTTTCCCACTAGGATCATCTCTTCTTAACGAGGTGTCAGTTTCGGCAATTGCTGCCAATCCCCATCTTGCTGCTCCAGAAAGGAACAACCCTAGCAAGATTCCCTGGAAAAGAAGCGCAGTTGATCCTTTGGTAAAACACCCGGGAATAAGTAGTAATGCCAATATATAATGATGAACTCTTAACGTTAATTCGGGGATCGAACCAATTACCACCAAACCAAGTATCATCAGGACATAGATAAAGAGATATCTTTTAAACATCCCGGCTTTCCATACTTTATATGCTTGGATAAATGCACAAGACACCACCAACAGAACGATACCTGATACGGCTATGGCTCCTCCTGGTTGTTCCTTAAGATCTTTTAATGTGAATCTGTCAACGGGCAATCTGTCGAAACTAATATTGTTCAACACCCCCAACCAGAATAAAGGATAGAACAATAATACCCGTTTCAAATAGGATACTTTATGGTTCTCAGGATAATTGAAAGTATGTTGTGTTGAAATACTCCAGATTACGAACAAGATGAAGCATGAAGGCAAGAATCTTTCTAGCCCGATAGATATCAAAGAAGCCGTTGTCTCCGAGTCTCTAAAGTCTACCTTAACTGGTGGATCTGTAGCCAATACAATCGTCCAAAAGCCTACTGTGTTAACGATCCAGAAGATCACTTCTCCTGTGGCCAAATATACTATTGGGAGGCCGAAGAAGATGTTCATTATAAGCACGGGTAATCTGGGATCGTAGCAATTACTAGTGCCCCCTGGAAGGGATTTGAAAAAGAAAGACGCTGGGAAGAAGGATTTGAAAGAAATCGAGTCGTCCACTCCATAATGTCCTTTAACGGACTTGAAACTTCCTTGAGGTCCACTCAGGTATGAAAGTTTCCCACATCCTCCAATGAACGGCAGCATTAGACCCGCATGTACTGCCGAGCCACAAATGAATGAATCAGCTCTATAAGGATTAGATAGTTGATCTTTTTGTGGATGTTCTACATGATCTCCTCCCCCAACGAAGTACCCTCTATATTTGATACGTTGATCACCAATTGGGATGAGAGAATAAGTCCAGCTTCTATCACATAGAGCAGGACATCTGAAGGTTATATCATCACCCAAAGATCCAAGACAATCCTGTCCATCGAGTCCACAAGCTCCATTCTTTCCCATCCATAATTGGTCTGTACAGCTCAAGGAAATCACCTTCTCTTGCAGATCTCCGATAGCAGGGGCCTCCGTAAAATACTTCCATAATATAGCATGAACACTGAGATACCATATAGCACAGTATGCTACCAAAGCTCCGATTTTTATCCGATTCAGAAATGCCTGATTAAGCTTGTCAGGGATCAGATCTAAAGTCTGAAAAAAAGGAATTGTGAACCTGGTAGGAGGTTCGTCCATTATCTCTGTCGGGCCATGCCATAATCTGTAAAAACACCGACTTAATTTGGATTTATTCTGGTATTGTATCTGGCTGATTTCCAGATCAAGTAATGCAGCTTCATCATTAGCCTCATCCACTCCTATGTCGGTTTCTGGAGAATCAGAAAAGCTTCCTGAACCTGAAAACTCTCTGTTATATTCTTCCAAATACCTGCTTTCCAGTGGTGTATTTAAATGGTAATTATCTTCTGGTATGCTTTCCTGAAAGCTCCGTGACATGTCTTCAAGGGGTATAGCTTCTCGATTTATTGAGTCGTGAGACATGGGAAAGTTTAAAGATAAAGTTTTTTAGGGAAATTTGGGTGTATTGTTTTTGTACCTATGAGTTAAATGTTGAGTACATATAGTGTCTGGGGTGGGAAGTTGTACTGGGGTTTTATGTGTATGACTTTATCAAGTCTTAATGTATGGAGTGAAATTTTTCACTCTGCTCGCTGTGGTAAAGCTATTTCCCGTACGAGCTATAAACTCCATTTGTGTTGCGACATGCGTGTCGTTGTCGTACTTCATGGTGCATCTTAGCCTTCTATGCATATATTCTTTTATATGTATTTTAATTGATACTTTTATTTTCAGTTCTTATCGTTACCAATCCTTCGTGAAAGAGCAGATTGTACTGTGTTAAAGGTTCAGTAGTACGCTATATCGCCGTTGAACCAAATCTACATCAAGCCGGTACGAAAGCTAACCATATAAGCCTGTACGAAAGCTAACCATATACGCCATAATTACACTAACACCATAACAATCAGCTAATGGTGACCTTAAGATACTTCAGTAAAATCTTAGTGGTAGCAATTATGATACTTTTAGCCATAGTGGTGAGAAGCGAAAACCACGTTAATAAAATAGCAGTGATGTCAGTGGTGTGCATTTTAATAAGTGTTACCGTAGTTGTAGTCACTTCAGAATATAATATTAGTGGGGTAAGTCCATACCTTCGTAGGATGACACCGCTGCAAATCCGTACTGGTTTGTTCATTGAAGAGAAAACCTTTCATTTGAGGAAGGACCATTACGAATTTCTCGAATTTGCAGCCATTTTTCCCGGTCAATCCCCAATGCAATGTAATAATGCTTTAGAATTTGCGCTGTTTGCATCAAGTTGTAGTTATGCTGCTATAATGGAGGCCACGATGGACGAGAAAACGTCATTTTGGTATCGAAAAGTTTCTCAGTTCTTAATTTCGACTGTTCCCGTTCCTTATACCATCAAAGATGTGGAATCACTCCCGTTTGTTGCGAAGGAAACGTCGAATCCATTCGGAAGAGAGTTGAAAATATCCGTGGACTGTCGGATGGTGAAAACAATCCCCGATGAAGACTTTTTAAAAGTGTTACATGCAGCTTTCAGTGATCTCAATAATAAGCCAGTCCTGCTCCTTAATATATATCAACCGAAGGTTGACCAAATAAATTGGATTTCGGAGGTGAGTGTGCTACGTCGTTTGAGTGATGTTGTGGAACACGCATGTTCTTTTTTGAACTTGAAGCTTGGCTTTCGATGGTCCTTAAACACCAATGACACGCCTCTAGTGCCACAAAACCATGATGTGAATGAAAAAATGACTCCTGATTTGACTATATTCAATGGAGATAAATTGGCATGTATCATCGAAGTCAAGATTCCATCATTATTTGAAGTTGACCATAGAAGCAACATAATGAAGGAGTTTTTGTGTCTGGGAAATATTGAAGGTATTATGAGACAACAAATGTCATACATAATAACAGGCTCGACAAGATTTGGAGGTGTATGGGATGGGAATCGATTAATTCTAATTGAGTTTGATGAAGATCTTTCTCAATATGAAGATGCTGGAAATATCGAAACTGTGGATGGAGTCAGGAGGGTCAGGTTCAATGATTCCCTTAGGATTCCATTCAAAACCAGAATTTTGGACATATATAGTACCAATCCCACTTTATTAGAAGGATTAATTTACATTCTACAGAAGGCCAAGATGGCATCAATGGAGTCGGATAGTAATGAGTATTTCCGTAACTTGCCTGTGCCATTGGTGTTAAGGAACTTTCCGATCATCGAAGAGGAAAACATTGTGTCGAAGGAATTAGGTCAGTTCGGTCTCGGTCGACGCCTGCTATTTACAGCTTCTGGTAGAGAATCTCGGAGACCTATTAGGTATGGTTATGATTGGAACAATTCTAGAATGACTCCAAGTTCTACAGGCTCAGATAACAAGCAGACATTCACCAAATTGCTTACTCATACTTCAGGTGCTGAATTATTACAACGGTCCATTAATAACGTTACTACAATCTACAAAGTCAAGGCAAAATATTTGAAAGATATTATTCTTGAAGAAATTGATGATGACGAATATGTGGTTGTGAAGATCTACGATCCGTTTGTTGTTCATAGTATCTTGTCGAAACAGAATGACCTTTATGCACAGGAATATGTTAGACAATCATACATAAGAGAACGAGAAGCGGTTGCAAAATTGCACAATGTCCAAGAATACAACAATATCTATTTGTGGCACAGGGATGTGGAGATACAGTATTATAGAGGATATGGTGAATTAATTGTTGGAGGAGGTATTATTTCGAGATACATAGAGAAGAACGAAATAGAACCAACGAGGCAAAGCTGGCAAGAAATCAAGGAGCAATTGGAAGTCATCAGAGGAGCAGGAATCATTCATGGGGATTTAGCATTGAGAAACATCATAAAAGGCGACAAGATGTATATAATTGATTTTGGATTGGCTAGAATGGTAGACAGTCTTACAGATGAGGAGGTAGATTACTTAGTCAAGAACGACTGGGAAAGTCTCACATCTGATTGGAGAGAACAAGAGATACAGAAGATATGACGAGTTGGAATTTTCAATCGACTGATTTTGCAGCCATTCGTAGAGATTAGTTTGATATCACCTGAAGCTTCTTAGAGTCAAAAGGCTGTTCTCTGTCACTTAAATGAGCAATATGAGGCGAAAATACCAACTTATAGGTATTATGATACATGGTACTTTAAATGGTTAGTAGAAGTGGGAAAGACAGCTCTCACTCATTCCTAAAAATTGGTATTAAAAGGCTCGTAAACAAAACGAGTACTCCAACATTGCTTCCTACTTCCTCACTACATTAATAAATATACTCTGCTTTATTTACATACCAGGTCTTTCTGGGGTATATAGACTGTCTTTAGTATCAAATTCGTAGATATACCCAAGGTCGTGCCTAGACACATAAACCCAGTTGGGCTGGCATGGGGAGGCATATCGGACAGTTTTCACGTGAAGTTTCATAGAAAGACCCTAATTTGAGGACTGAAATATGACAGGAGAATGATGGCCCAACACCTGAAGCCCTAGAACCTTAGTCAGGATGTGTATGGATAGCGATATGCTGAGTGGTCGAGTATCCCGGTCACTCTGCTCGCGGCAGGTAATGAGAGAGCTGGAGGAGCAGGACAAGAAATTGGTCTGGGATGTGTGCTGGTGGTTGTGGGATATGTTTATCGTCCTTACCGAAGCAAGTTTGGGGCTTTTGGTTGTTTCTTGAAAAGCTGGTGTTTTTGAGTGTTTTCTGGGTATGTTTGGTATGCTGGTGGAAGGCTCATGGCTGCAAATCTGGGAATATATGGCAACTAATCGTCACCAGTTCGATACACCAGCTTATATTCATAATGGGCTGGAGAGATATTGTATTAGGCTACTATGGATACAAGGACATGTTTGAACGGGTTCAAGCGCTGGTGATTGACTGTACTTTTGCTTGCGAGCTTTGAAGCAAACCACCACCACCATACTAATTCAGATCACGTAGACGACCAGATCAGTTTCGTTCGGATTAGTTGCATATATCTGCAGTTGGATCAATGAATCAAGAGCTCCATCCTAATATGGGCATATATCAGCATATTGAGGCCTATTTGGGCATATCTTGATCCAGCATATCATAACTCAAGTATAAATTTGCAGCCAAATCCCGTTACAGAAATTATACAATGACACAACCTCAGGAACAGCAACCCTCTTTCAAAACCCCTTCCACTCAATGGAAACTCGGTCACCAGATTGTTATAGAGAATGGATTCAAAGATTGCGTTCTGAATCTCGATACAGTCAATGTGAAACAGGGACAAACTTTTAGAAGTCACTACACTTCTTTCGAGTCATTTATGAATTGGTATACCAAACAGGAATACCCATTGGATGGGAGTGTTTGTTTGAAGTTCAAGTCAATTTCAACATTGCTTGAATTCTATACACAATTCCCTTGGATTATTCCCCAATTTTCAATCAGCTTATTGGTGGATTACGAATGTCAGTGCTTTATTCCCCAAGTTATGCACCAGGTTATTGAATTAGAGTTTCCTGGTTCCAATCACTGCAAGACACTCAAAACGGTGTCTAAATGGGTATCTAGTCAATATTTACACCTTTTCAACGTATCTGACAGTTTATTGTACAAGAACCTCGAACTTTTGCCAAACTTAAAGCACTTGAAGATCGAGTTTCCCAATAGACCGGAGTTGTCGAAATTGAAAAACTTGAAGATCGAGAGTCTAACGGTATCTGGAAGTTTCAGTAAGAAAAATCCTGCAATATTTCACTTTCCCCAAGCTTTGAAACATTATAGATTGCAAGTTACAGGAAATCTGGATTACTTACCAATCTGTAACATGTCCAGTCTAGAGTCGATCAATGTTTCTGGAGATAACGTGTTTGAGACAGTTTGTGCAAAACCCATATCTAGAAACGTACTGACTTTCGAAGTGAATACACCAATCCTGCTTATTGTGATAGAAAAGAATGACAAAGAGTCCATGCTGTACAATAACATGAAAGTGACCCATCTCAAGAGCGATTTACTCTGGAGAAGTCCCAACATTTTCCCACTTACGTTGACTTATTTTGAATGTACCTCCTTCAAATCTGCCGATTTCAAAGCCTTCAAGAACTTGAAAACATTGAAGATAACCCTGATAAACCCTAATATGACTGGACTTCGTGTCCCCGAATCATGTGAACACCTTCAACTCAAAGGTCCAATAAAGTTGATTTCGGCTCCAAAAGTCAAGTATTTGAAAATTGAATCTGAAGGGCATTTGGCAACCGATTTAAATACTTTACCTTCACTGCTTCAAACACTTAAACTCGAGATTACTGGGGAAAACACCAACGTTTTCAAGTCTGTTAACCTGATTCCACAAATATCCACACTTCTGGTGAAATTTGACGACCTTTCGTATTGTGGACTCAATAAGCTCATGTCACTTCTTCCCGAATCATTAAAGGTTCTTGATTTCGACTTCCCAATTTTTCCAGCTTTTGAAATGGATTTTCTAAGACTTTCAAACCTAGTAATATTCTCCTTTCCAATTTCTTTCAGTTTTGTGGTTAAAGTCCCAAAGTCAATTGAATGTTTGATGTACCATGATCACGGAAAAGATGATAATGAAAAGACGGTTCAAGAATTATCACAATTCGATAAGGAAATGACAGTGACCGTAGATAGTATCGTAGAGATCAAAGAGATTTAGTTAATCTATTATTTTTTACATTAACATACAATAAACCCATAAAGCTACAAACTCATACAAAAAAGACATTAACCAGAACACATAGTACAAGATTCAGGATTGTTGATAGCACAAGCAATCACTTGGGAACTGTAGATATCACTTTCAGAAGCTTCAGTACCTTCGGTATCTTTAGCAGCGTCAGCGGCATCTTCCTTCTTTTCTTCTTTATCTTCGATCTTTAATTCAGCAAGGGAATTATCGACAGATGATGGCTCAGTTGAAGCTGATCTAGTGGAAACAGTAGCGGCTTCATCGCCACTGGAAGAAGTAATTCTAGTGTTTGGTTTATATCTTCTACTATTCAACTTTTCTAAAGCGGCAATGGTATCACCAGCTTGAGCAACAGAGTCTTTATCAACGGTAAATTGAATGGCAGCGGCAGCAGCTTGAGTTCTCAAGTAGTACATACCAGTCTTAAGACCCTTCTTCCAACCATAGAAATGCATGGAGGTCAATTTACCCATGGTTGGATCTTTGATATGAATATTCAATGATTGAGATTGATCAATGAAAGCAGCTCTATCAGCAGCCATATCGATGATATGTTTTTGACTGATTTCCCAGACAGTCTTGTAAAGAGCCTTGATTTCATCTGGAATATTAGGTAATCCTTGGATAGAACCATTGTTAGAAATGATACTATTCTTCATTGATTCATTCCAAAGTCCCAAATCAACCAAATCCTTCAACAAATATGGGTTAACAATTTGGAATTCACCAGACAATACTCTTCTAGAGTACATGTTAGAAGTGTAAGGTTCGAAACATTCATTGTTACCCAAGATTTGAGAAGTGGAAGCAGTTGGCATAGGAGCAACTAACAAAGAGTTTCTTAAACCATGTTTAGCCATCTTTTGTTTCAAACTATCCCAATCCCATAATTCAGTTGGTTTTCTTTCCCATAAATCGAATTGTAATAAACCTTCAGAAGCTGGAGATCCTTCGTAAGTGGTGTAAGCACCTTCAACAGCAGCTAATTCAATGGAGGCTTCAACAGCACCGTGGTAAATGGTTTCGAAGATTTGAATATTCAATTCTCTAGCTTCTTGAGAGTCGAAAGGTAATCTCAAGGCCATGAAAGCATCAGCTAAACCTTGAACACCCAAAGCAATTGGTCTATTTCTCATGTTAGAGTTTCTAGCTTCAGGAACTGGGTAGTAGTTTCTGTCGATGATTCTGTTCAAGTTTCTAGTAACAACCTTGGAGATTTCGTGTAACTTATCAAAGTTGTACCAAGTTGAGCTTTCATCAGTTTCAACAAAAGATGGTAAAGCAATAGAAGCCAAGTTACAAACAGCAACTTCATCTGGATTAGAGTATTCAACAATTTCACAACACAAGTTGGAGGATTTGATGATACCCAAATTCTTTTGATTAGTCTTCTTGTTACAAGCATCCTTATATAACATGAAAGGAGTACCAGTTTCAGTTTGAGCTTCCAAGATAGCATACCAGATCTTTTGGGCCTTGACAGTTTGTCTACCTCTACCTTCTCTTTCATATCTTTCATATAATTCCTTGAATTCATCACCGTAAACTTCAGGTAAACCTGGAGCTTCATTTGGAGAGAATAAAGTCCAATCCAAATTCTTTTCGACTCTTTCCATGAATAAATCTGGAATCCATAAAGCTGGGAATAAATCTCTAGCTCTAATTTCTTCTTTACCATGATTCTTTCTAATATCGACGAAATCAAGAATATCTGCATGCCATGGTTCCAAGTATAAAGCAAAAGCACCAGGTCTCTTGTTACCACCTTGATCGACGTATCTAGCAGTATTATTGAAAACTCTAACCATTGGAATAATACCATTAGAAGTACCATTGGTACCAGCAATATAAGCACCAGTGGCTCTAATGTTATGAATATGTAAACCAATACCACCAGCACTCTTGGAAATCAAAGCACAAGTCTTTAAAGTATCATAAATACCATCAATAGAATCTTCTTTCATGGCAACCAAGAAACAAGAAGACATTTGTGGACTTGGAGTACCAGCATTGAATAAAGTTGGAGAACCATGAGTGAAGTATCTTTGAGACATTAAATTATAAGATTCAATAACTCTTTCAATATCATCACCATGAATACCAACGGCCACTCTCATGATTAAATGTTGAGGTCTTTCAGCAACTTTACCATCAATTCTTAACAAGTAAGATCTTTCTAAAGTCTTGAAACCAAAATAATTGTAATTAAAATCACGGTCATAGACAATAGCTGAGTTCAACTCATCAGCGTGTTTTTGAATGACTGAATAAGTTTCATCTGAGATCATTGGTGAATGCTTATCAGTTTTTGGATTAACATATTCATACAATTGTTTAGAAACAAGAGAAAATTGCTTGGTAGTTTGCTTATGTAAGTTGGATACGGCAATTCTAGCAGCCAAAATAGCATAGTCTGGATGAATGGTGGTCATATAAGCAGCGGTTTCAGCAGCTAAGTTATCTAATTCAATAGTGGTGACACCTTGATAAACACCAGAAATCACTCTTTGAGTGATAGCAACAGCATCGACATGTTTGGTGTCTAAACCATAACATAATCTTTGAACTCTGGCAGTGATCTTATCAAATCTCACTGGTTCTTTGTGACCTCCTCTTTTATAGACATACATTATTGTCGAAATTTTCTAGAAAAGAAGTATGAAAATTCTGAATCGATGGGATATTCTGGTTCTTATATAGGACGCGAATCGCGTAAGCAATTTTTCGAAAATAAACAGACGTGTACAGGAGACGTGTGCGGGAGACGTGAAGATGCAGGTCTGATCGGGGCCATTCACCTAAAGTTTAGGGCTTTTTGACGGTAAGTATTCACCAGATGTTTGTGGATATATATAGCTTTATATATTCCGGTGATATGTCGCTTTTCAACCATGGTAATGAATTATATATGATTGGAAAGACCCTTTTCATGTATTGATAATTCTCATTTGTAAGCAGACGTGTGTGTTCCAGTTGCGTGTTTGTTTACGTTTTTACAGGACGTGTATGGCATCCACAATTATTGTTAACACTCCCGTTTTCGGAAATGATAAGATGCCTGAAATCGCAGCAATTCCGATACGGGTAGATCTATTACAATTCTACTGAAAATGGGTACCCTAATATCAGGATGTCGTATTTATTAAGCTAAAATAATTGAACTCACAGAACTGGATTTGTGTATTCATAGAAACGTGTATTTCTCTATGTTCCACTATGTAGCTACAGAAATTCTGTATTTACAGTTCGCTCGCCGTAGCGTACGAGTTGGTGGTAGAAAGTCTCACTAGTCGTACTGGAAAACAAACCGTCTCGCCCTACCAGCTGTATTCGTGATAGAAAAATCGAAAATTCACTGGACAGAAAGATTGAATTTGTATTGGGATTTTTACAATACACTAAAAAAGGATTCTTCTCTAGCATATTAAAGTCCATCCCCTCCATCTTCAAAATTGTCATTTCCAGTACTGTGTGCTGGAAGTGACTTTTGTCCAATTGAATCGGACTGGCTTCTGCGAATTGCAAACTTGACAAAAACTTTATCAGAGATTCTAATACACCCGTAAGTAAGACCATCTTTGTCTTCTTTAGCAAAAGTTTTGGAGTGCTCCATTGAATCAACTATTTGTTTTGTGGAAGTTTCCATTTTCTCTGCTTCCGTCATTGTAAACGTGATGGTAAACCAGGTTATTTTGCTTCAATTTATAATAATTTAATCAGTATTAACTATTAACCCGAAAGGACTGGAATTTGACTTTAGCTTTAAGTCCGTGAAGTGTACTGTACTGAATGCTCTGGAATTTAGGTTCAAAAGATATAAACCCGATTATATATATATACGTGAGTACCAGTAATAGACTTTTTGCAGGTTACTTAAGGTTATTTTGTACCTTTTGAGTCTGAAACAGAAACTAGTTGCAGATCTTTGAATTTGTAGTCATTTTTGGCCCTTCAATCCATTAGGAAATCTTGTTTTACGGCCGATCAACATTGAGGGTTACGAGCACTTATATCTGTCAATCAAGTGTCAAATTTATATGCAGTCCTCAAACTTTAATCGCTAATGAACAAGCCATAGAAATGAGTTGAGGCAATTTGAATGCTGGAGAACTCGTTCTGTATTGCATAGAAATGTCTAGAAATGCCACGTCACGTTAACTTGTTTAATCAAATTTGAGTGGCTCGGTATTTTCATGCTTAACCTATAATAACTTTGAATTTTTAAAGTTGCAATTGTGAACGGGAGTTATAGTTTTTTCGGGGCATATTTGACCCAATGTTAGTCTGGTTTCCCAACTGGTTTTCTGAAACTTGCTTTAGTCAATGTTCCAAGTCCACAACAGTTGTAATTTGGTGTAATTACCATTCGAAATGTGTAACAATCTATGAATGTACAATTTGTTGCATGGTCCATGTCGGAGTATGTTATAGTCAATCCTAGATAAGAGGAACACTCCTGTTAAACTAAAGTCACATCCGCCCACTATTAGTTCTTTTACAATATTTCCATACCTTAAGATAGTGAAACAATCATTCCCTGTTTGAAAATTTTGGCGTACAGAGTTGGAATTTTTGGTGTTTTGTATAATCACTATATAGAAAATTGCTAAAGACAAATTACGTAAAATGAATTTGTCGAAACTGGAATGAGAATATTGGCACTTGCAGCTAATAGTGGGCTTGTTTTGAATTTGAATAAAATGAATTGACGGACGAAATAAACGGCAGAGAAATTTGAATCGGCCAAAATTATTTACATTGTTCACTCGACGGTAAAAGAAGGATGAAAATTACAGGACTCATTAAGTGTGAACATAGGGAAGATTCTTAGACTAGTTCATTGTGTGGTCTGTATAATCTCCTTCAAGGTTGACTAAAATACCTTCATTGCTAACATTGGATTCCCATCCACCCAAAGTATTTGTACAGTCGGATGTGAACATTGCACTTCGAGTCTTTTGACGGTGTTTTCATAGATCTCTTAACCTGCTATTTACTCTATCTTTGACCTCAAAAAATCAGTGTACTCTTTGATAATCTCTTCCATAGAGGATTCTCCTCCCCTGCTGTTAGAAGCCTCACCAATCATATTAGTGAAACCAAAAGCCTCAGCATATTCCCTTTCCATCGCAACATACTGTGAGCCATCAGTAACAATATACTCACCATCTTTCTCCTTGTAAGTCCCAGTGGCTTCCAAGAGAACCAATTGTCTACGAGTCATCTTGTCACCATGAGAATATTTAGGGAAAAACTGATTCTTATCAATACTGTAGTAAGAGTAAGGGTACGTGACCTCCACCTCCATATCATAAGGATCATATCCAAGTCTTTGGGTAATGTAGTCCTTTTTAGAAGTCATAGCTACTCTTTTGATTTATTGAGCTAAGGTTATTATCACCCTACAAACGGGTGGTATTTGTAATCGATAAGGGATTATGAGCTCTTATGAGTTCCCATACCACATTCGTATAAAAATGTTTACTGCCGTAAACGTGAGGCTCTACGGCAAGGTTAAGCTTTCAAAGATAACATACCTGCATTAAGAATTGGATTTTTATGTCCACTTCTAAGTTCCCCTTTTGGGATAAATTTTGATAAGCATATGTGAAGCGAAAGAGGTAAATGCCGTTCCTTAAAACCCTTCTACTTTGTAAGGCTATTTTCGTATTATAATCAACAAAGCATCATTAAAAGGTTTAAAGTAGTGTTGAAATTGATATATGAAATACTATGATTAAGGTTTCGACGGCTCGATTTAAGTAGATTAGCAATTTAAAGTTTGAAATTATTCCTGTATTGAATACATTTACAACCAGCTTCATTACTTTGCAGATTAGCTGAAAAGATCACAAAATGCATGCGTTTTAAAATAAACATTTATATGTGTCACCAATTGACTATATAAAGAACCAAAATCCATGTATTTAAAAAAAATTAAATGAACGCCTTCTTATTCGTATTATTCATTACACGTATGTCAATTAAATCAATGCCTTTACCCTTCTTCAATACTTCGTAATATAGCAGATCAGAGAGTGAGCCTTTAACTGTCTTTCATGGAAATAAATTCTTAGAGATACAGCTTAAATTACTAAATAACATGTTTCTTACAAGCCTATAAATTGTACTGTCTTAAAGTCTCACCAAGTCCGAAACTAAATACTATGGCTACGACAGCATCGGATTAAAATTTTTTTTTTTTACCCATTGCCTAGAGCAAGATACCCAAAGAACTATTGAACCACAGTTTTCAATGGATGTAAATGACTGGTAACAAAGAATATGTGCAAAAATAACTATTTGTGTTGCAGGTGACATTTAACATTACTAACTACACAAGAGATTGAACCACTTCTACAGTAAATAAGAAATTTCGCAGCCAACACACGGAAAGGCTTTACTTTTGATATACATTTAAATCATTCGAGGGCTGCAAAAAGATATCTGACCTGCTCGAGTTCATGCTGTTGGTAAAGTTTTGTGCTTTCCAGATTGGAATGGGTCGTGATCTTACTATGATCGAAATCGATAATCCATACTCTTTCTCCATCGTAAAGAATATGCCTCAATTCCACATCTCCATGTAAAACTTCAGCCTCGTGTATCTTGTTGAAAGCAGGTATGACTTTATTCTCTACAAGATCATCTCTTTTTTCTTTTTCTATTTCAGACCAAGGAATGGCTTGAATCTTTTGTGCCAAGATAAATGGACCAACAAATCGGGGCATATAGCTCATATTGAAAGACATGTCATTGATGTTACCAAACGCATATAATTTTGGAACCACATCACCCATCAAGGCTGTGAGTCTCTGGTAAGCTCGAACTTCTCTAAGTTCACATTCGTTAACTCTAAAATATCTGTCTTCCATTGATTCTCCCCATAGATCCTTCTTCTCGTTCACAGCAGTAATTGGACTCCTTATTTTCAATAACATACTGGATACTTCATCAATTTCGAGACTGAATAGCTCTTTTTTAATACATGGGTCCACATCGATTATTGCTGTGACTCCTAAGTTTTTGAATGAATTGGTATACTTCTGAAGATAGAAATACTTGACGTCAGCGAACTTTTGAATCAACTCTTGTTGAGTCATCTTAGAAAATACAGACACATCAACTGATGACCCGAACCTTCCTCCTTTCAACTCTCCTTGCCTGTATTCTGCATACGAATCCTGACTTTTTATTATTTGACTTACATTATCCTGAAATACCCAGTCCCTATCAAGCTCCTCATCATTGGTGCACATAAATGCAAGAACAAATAACCTGAAATACTTGAAAGAAGATGCCTTGGGGACTTCAAAATACTCACATTTAAGACACTTCACCTTTCTCTCCTGAAGACTTTCATCCTGCTGTACTTGGGCAGGATTTGACTTGCTGGCCAGTTTCTTGTCTTTTTCATTCTCCTTTTTAAGTGGTGGAATCAACTCCGAATAAGTCAACTCTTCTTCAATTTCTGCACTTTCATGAAGATTGATGAACAAAAAACTTTCCCCCTCGTCAAAGATGAGTCGTCTAGTGGCACTACATGCACCTTGAGTTACTAGTTTCATAAGGACTCGATTATAGTTATTGATTTGACGTTCCTTGTTGCTTTCACCAGAAATCTGAGCTTTGTAACCTTCGTAAACACCCAAATCTGGCATTTTGCTCTCAATTTGACAAGTGGTGTTTATGGCTATTTTACGAGCTCCATCCCAGAAAGTGGTACTTGCGAAATTAGCTAGACAGTTGACCCCCAAATGCCTAAGGGAAGTTTGACGATCGATACGACTGTTTGAATTGTTTACTTCAGTACTAATTCCTTGTGTGTTTGCGCCTAGATATGTTCTGATTCTTCCAACAAACCTCTCTACCAACTTGGAATGAGATTTTTGGATATTTCCAATGAAAGAGTCGTTGATCAAGTCAACTACGCCCCTTTCAAAGTTGTTGTCAAGATCAAGCTCTTTTGAAAAAGAGGCTCTCCTATCCTGTGTTGATAGCATGTTTCCCAATTTGAATTTCCCGACTTCGGTATCTTGAACTTCAAGGCATCCATCATCAACTATTGGCATGATAAACTTGTTGAAGAACTCTTGTTCAGTCATCTTGTTCCTTTCAGTCAACTTAACAGTAAGGAAGGTTTCAGTAGGGTATTTCAAACATTTATAGGTCACATTGATGCCATCAAGAATAATAGATACTGTTATGTCCAGATTGGTATCTTTCGGGGTACTAGTATAATTTTTATTTATCTCGGACTCCTCACCTAGTTCAAAATAAAAGTCGTAGAAATCTGTCGACTCGTTATAACCAAAGTCCCTCCCAAGATCCATGGTAATTGCAGCTTTTTGCAGCTTTTTGCAGCATTCGAGGAAACCACAAACGGAAAAAAATCATTCGCACTGTACAGGACTGTATAATACTAAAATGGAAGTGCCAAAATAAGACCCTTCTAATTAGTAGCCATTTGCAATTGAACTAAAACTATGTATCTAGTATTAAACCCAACCGTAACCTATTCCTTGCATGTACTTTTACAAGCAGTGTAGGGAAAGGGCCATATTTGGACTTATCAAAGTGAGGAACATTCACAGCCTATTTCAGTTCAGTTTCTGTTCAATTCCAGTTCTGTTTGTTTTTGAATAACACATGGAGGTGTCGTATAGGATTCACTGTATTTTCTATCATATTATTGTTATTATTATCTATAGTACTTAGTTCGTGTGTTTATATGATTCGTACACCGTAGTAGTTTAAATAGACACCTCCATTAAAGGTTCACCACCAGAAGTGGAACGTGGATCTGGGTTCGATAAGACAGAATCTCAAAGTATAATTTTACAAAGTACATTCGTACAAGATGGCAATTCTGGAAATCTGGGGTCAAATCGAAGGTTTCAATGCTCTCTCCTACTTTGCAAGACATATTATTGAGATCAAGATCCACGTTGAATGTCGTGGTCACAAATTCACCAGCAGCACTCCATACAGGCTCCTTAAATTTGGGGTTTTTAATCGATAATTTGACAGTTTTAGGTTGTACTGTCACGAGAGTATTTATTTCCTCTAAAAGAGTCTTGGGAATTTTAAGAATGGAAATGTCAATCAACTTGTTCAACTCCCGCAACTTATCGGATTTGCTTCTAAATAACTCCATGATATTGGTCTGGAAATTGTCGGTGGATTTCTGGTACAAGTCTTCAGGATGAGAGTTTTTGATGACCATTTTGTGGTTAAATTCGATCGGTAACGACTTCTCGGACATGAGACTTATACACTCAAGATCTGCAAGCAATACTTTGATTTTTGGTGCAGAGATACTCTTAGGCAACGTCAAGGTCAATGGGATGCAGATTTTGCGATCTGGCGAACTTTGAAACTTATAGGGAACTTCATAGACTATATCGGGTGTCTGAACATGCATGTGGGCCGACTTTTTTAGTACGCTTTTGATTGAATTTACTTGAAGGGCGATTGTTCGTGGTTTAGGGTTCTTATCTCTATCAGCTCTGACATATAGTTGTTGTAATTTTTCACTGCGTTCCCTTTCAATCTGCTCTTCCAAGGCTGATATTATGTCTTCAGTCTCTTCTAAGTGCTTTCCTTCCATTAATTGAGCTATTTTCTCCCCGATCCGGATTTTGGAATCTATCCTTTGAAGTAAATTCTTGAAAATCAACTCTTGATAGACAGCTGTTTCAGCCCGGCTGGGCATACTTTCGGCCCTCTTTTCAACAACACGAATTGGTAATTTGTGATCTTTCAAGATCACATACTCATCACCTCTGTCATTGAACACCTTGGCATCTTTTTTCGAAGGATTGAACTGGTATGCTGAAGCCTTTCCTATGAATCTACAATAAACATTGTACTCCACTGAGCACTTTTTCCGGCCAAAAAGCTCCTTCTCCCCAATAGACGGAGGTAATCTGACATGGGAGCTCAAGGTATAATGGGGGCATGCAGTATCAAGAAGCCTGTCGGGAATTCTGAAGGAGAAGTATCGCTTGTATTTTCGGTTAGGATCCATTTTGTTCAGACCAAATAAATCATAATAACCATCTTGATCCATCTTAGGGGCACCACAACCAGGCCCAACTCGACCCTTTTCAGTAATCAATCTTCTGACCAGAACACCTCTCTGGAAACTACCACTGAAGTCGAACATCTGTAAAAACCTTTTCTTAGTCTTCCCCACAGAAAGTATACCTTCAAGAAGAATATACATCATTTTGAAAGGAACTATTCGGTCACTAGTATTTTCAACCGTAATAAAACCATTCACCATATCCCCCTGCTTATATTCAAAATTTGACGGATCAATGATCTCGGACTCTTTGCCGGGCTTACATATATCAGCAGTGTAATAAGTTTTGATAATTACCGAATTGGAGTAGTCATTATCAGATCCACTCATATCGTTCAACTTATCAATATTGTCCAAAAGACAGTTCTGCCATTGGGGATTGTCCTCGCTGAAAGAAACCGGTTCAGAAACCTCAGGAACCCCAGAAGCCTCAGAAGCCCTAGAAACTCCAGAAGCCCCAGAAGGCTCTGTCAGTCTAGAAAAACCCGAGGATGCATCCGCTGATCGACCAATACTACTACTGTGATCAGACCAATAACTTGGTACATTGCTATGCACAGTATCGTAACTTGTAGCTGTAGTAATGTTAGGTTTTTTAGATAAATCTAACTGGTCCAAGTACTCCGGAGGGTCATTTTCATCTTTAAAAAACAAGTTGGAATACATGGTATAAGAGGGAAGAATATTCCACAACTGATCATGGCCTTTCACCAGTTCATCTTTAACATGAAATGTGTCGCTTTCATTGTAACTTTTTTCAGCCTCTGGAAGCATTGATTTTCGAACGGCTGATTGTAGCTGATTGTAGCTGCTAGATTTATACTGAAAAGTATTGATTCCAAAATAAACTTTGGTATCTATGATTTGTATTAAGACTTGCCAAGGAAAGTATGTTTCAAAGTGAAGTGAGTTAGAAACAGTCTCTGTGACTCATATAAACCTCGAGATTACAACAGAATTATATACAGTAGGTTCTCAAGATGCGGGGGCATTTGATTACGAGATGTGCATCAAGTGTACTTTCGTGTGATACTCAAATCGAAAAGTACAACTTGTTGGATGATGATAGACATGATAAAACTTGAATTGGTTGGAGAAGGGGATTGGTATCACCTTGAAGTTATGAGAATGTTTGGGGGTTTACGGCTAAGGAAAATAAGCTTTGAAAGTACGACTTTAAGTACTTTAAGAGGCATAGATAAAGTTATAAGTCTAAGTGTGATTGGTGATAACAGTGATTTTAATTCAAATATCATATTGACTATCTGTCTATGGACTTACTTAGTTTCTTCCTTTGACAAATCACTATATTGTTAGTACTTTACTTAAAAAATGCTTGAAATTTCACATACTTGATGAATTTTTCCAAATCGAAATCTTCTTCCTTAGAAGCAGCTGGAGCTGGAGCTGCAGCTGGAGTTGGAGTTGGTGGAGTAGCAGTCTTGGAACGAGGGAATGCAACGAATCCCGCAACTGAACCTAAAGTTAAGATAGAAAGCTGGTGGTTAGTAAAAAAAATCGCCTTTTTTAAAGATTCTCGTCAATTGACAAATGGCCACTTGACAGCAGAAATTCAATTGAGTGACACATACCACATGAGCAGGAACTTGTTTCCCAAATACAGTATAACCAACAGCCATTATAAATGTTGAATTTCCAATTCCGAAGTTGGAGTTGGTTTATATGAATTCGCACGGTGTGCACATAGCAATGTCCAGTTAGAATGGATCTTTACCTATAATACATTAAAATACATGGTATGTCTAATTAACCAGGGCTTGTCTCCACAAAGAATCGATTTGGAACCTAGAGAGAATAGATGAGAGGTCTTGGTCATTTTGTGGTTTTAAAATCAGCCATTTTTGGAACTGAAATTCTTTGACTTGTCCCTGCCAAACCTCTTGTGCCTCATTTTGCGATAAGTCTATTTGTGGATCATTGGATTTGGTCCAGTCAATTCTCTTTGTAATGAGTTTGTGGTAGAACTTTAAAGATTTATTACCACCTTCCACCACTATCAAAGTCATGGGTTTGGTAACGATACAAAGACCTTTAAGTTCGAGCTGTTGGGCATTTTTATCAACTTTGAAAAAATGTTGTGGGTCCACAAGCTGATTTATCTTATATACTCTTCTGAACACTCCCTTAGAAGCGTCGGTCTGTCTTTTTTGATGCTCTTTTTCATGAATTTGATCTTTTGTGAGCTTTCTAGCTTCGTTTTGTTGATAGTGGTTCTGCTCCCGTTTTGCAACCTCCTGTTTGACTCGTTTCTCTACTGCCGTAGGATCTTTGATGGCTTCATTGGTAAGAACACTCATGAGATTCAGAAGCTTGACTTTAGGTGGAGGAGGAGGCTCGAGACCTTTTCGGATTCTTTCTTGTTGAAGTTTATATCGTTCTTGTCGTTCGTTTTTCCTCTTTCTTTTCAACTCTTTTTTTGTAAGATACATGGGTTTATCTCCCGGAAGAAGCTTTGCATATGTGGGTTTGAGGAATGGTGGATGTTGGATATAAATGGAAACTGGTGCATTCTCGTTATCTAATAGGAGTTTATCTATATCATCGTAAGTTGCACCATCAACATAAGGAGCATCCCACCATTCAAGGTCCTTTGTGACCTGATCCTGGACGTATAAGTGTTCACCAAGCTGCTCGTCGGGTAGAAGTCCTTTATCGGCAAGCTTTTGACGTTTTTGCAACTTTTTTTGGGTGATCTCCAATTCCTGACGTTGTTGTTCTGCCAATTGCTTATATTTACCATTACTAAACTCAAGTGGCCTAGATCTTTGCTTTCGTGGCCTTGTATCTCCTTCTAGATAAGGATTATAAGAAGCAGCATCAAAGGCCTTAGTCCCAGTTCGCTTTAAAGGGTTGTAATCAGCAGGGAGTTGAGGGATTGGAACCACATCTTTCAAGAAGGGATGGATTTTCACCGCGAGTCCGGAACTGGTATCAGGTTCCCCCTTTTTCTCGGGGGTCCGGCGATTTCGGTGATTTTGCATCTATTTTGTGGTTTTGGTAAATGCAGTGAGTGAAAAATTTCGCACTTGCTATATTCTTTCCTTATAGTATTTAGTGTTATAATACAAGAATATATTGAATTATCGATATATCTTATAATATAACACTTGTAGTTACACGTGGTTACATTTACTGAAAGAGGAAATTGAATAGGTTGAGCCATGATCATTGTTAAACAAGATCATCTGGCCAAGATGGAGGTGGCAACTCCATTATCCCAATTCGTGCAAGACTTGACCGAATGCAATAATGATCAATTGGCTTCCAAATTACGGGAAAATTTACAATGGGATAAACCTCGGGGTGATTTGTTTCATTGGATTGATCTTTTGAACCGGTTGGATACGATTTTTGAGTCAATTGTTACTAAATATGACCTTGAATCAGAATTTGTTAAATTGACCTTGATGACCCCACAAGATGAAAAATTGGTGGTAGCATGCTTGAATTTCACATTTGTATTATTGGAGCATTGTGAGAACAGATCTATTTATAACAGTAGTGAACGGATATTTTCTTTGGTCAATAGTGCATCTATTGAAGTAAGATTAGCTGCTTTGGAAGTGTCTGTTTCATTGAGTGAAAGATATAATCAAATTCATACAAAATTACCGGCAACAAAGGAATTTAAACGGAAAATTCTTCAGATTCTTCATAGTTACCCACCGATTGTACCTCCAGATTATCCTTTGAAGAAAAGTAGCAGTAATCCAGACCAACCTCCGGTAATTGGAGATCATTTCTCGTATATTTCCAGTTTAAAACATGATGGAATACCTGTTCAATGGAAGAGCATCAATTTTTCTTTTTACAATCAACCATCTGGAAATTCGGTCAAATCTAAGCTGCCTAAGAAAAAACTGGATCCTGATAATCTTTGCACTTTCACCATTCTGGCAGAGAATGTCAGGAAACTTTCAATTGAACAGATCTTCGATAAGGCTACTGAATCTGTACCTAAAGAGAAATGGTTTGAATTTTCTGTTCATGCCCATGTGGTGAAAAGTTTCAATGCTTCAACTCATGATTGCATGAAATTGAGACAAGACTTGCTAAGATGTAAATTATACTCCATTTGCTTCATTGTTTGTTGTTCTACTGAAGAATATATTTCTGCTAAAGTATTTGAATTTGAACCATATATCTTCAATTTTCTTGTGGATATGATTTTACCATCCAATATGGATCAAATCTCCGACGAGGTATTTTTCCTGGCTGTTAAAACTCTTGGTTGCATTTCATTGAAGAAGGTTTGGGGCGGTGAATTGGTAAGAGCCTTGGGTGGTAATGTTAATCATGGAGTTTTGTACCAAACCTTGAGACATATTCATAGAAAATTATTAAGACAAGATTCTGATTGTAATTTTGTTGGATATATTTATTTTTTTAATATGCTTGGTAACTTGCTTGACGTCAAGAGTTTATCAGCTAGATTTGCATCGGGTGGTCTTTTAAGAGAACTCATGAATTACATGGAAGACCCTCATAAATATTGGTGGCATTCTTCTGCTGCCGTTCATCTTATATCAGTGTTTTTATTTAATTCCCCAGAATCATTGAATGATTTCATTGGTAATAACGGGTTCGATTTGATCATCAAAGTTTTGGGTCAAGAAGTTAATTCTGCTTTACAAGACCCTTTTATCGGTGGAGGTGCTCCAAAAGATGCTGTTGTTCATTATACCATATGCTATAGAAAGGCTAATTTTATGAAAAACCTACTCAAGTTGGTCAACTATTTGATCAGATGGGATAGTGGCGATAGATTAAGAAACTTGTTTGATTCTCCCATCCTTCAAAGTTTTAACCACATTTTGAAAAACCCAGGGACTTTCGGTCCAAACATCCTTTCATCTACTATTGATTCCATTTTCTACATCATCCACAATGAACCAACAGCTTTCGCTATTTTGAATGAAGCTAATGTCATCGATACCATAATCGACAATTTCGAGTCATTATTCATGCCAGATGGTGACTTATTACTTTCTTTACCTGAAGTTTTGGGTGCTATTGCATTAAATAAAGAGGGTTTGAAGAAGGTTGAGGATAATGATTGCTTCGAGACTTTCTTCCAAATCTTCAGAGATGTGAAATACTGTAAGGTTTTATCGAAGAATTATAGAGCTAGTAGTTTAGGTGAATCATTTGATGAGTTGGGAAGACATTATAATTCATTCAAACCAATTATCATTCAACAAGTAAAAAAATTGGTTAGAGAAATCCCACCTTTGGCCAATGACAACATTTCAGGGATCAGGTATTTCACAGAACTGGATCTGGGTCAGGTTATTGAAAAATGGGATGATTCAGAATATGGTAGCATTTTCCGAGCCACTGCCTCATTTCTTAGAGGGTTGGTCTCTGATGGTAATTGGAGCGATGAGATTTTAGAAGAAGTCAAGTTTGAAGACTGGTTGAATCTTCTCAAAGTCCCTAATTTCCCATTTGATTTCGCTATCGAGTGCTTCAGTATAGTGGAATTATTTGCATATTTCGTTGATCAAGAAGATAACAAACGAAACCTTCCTGCATTCTTCGAATTCTTGAAATCCACTGGTGAATCTCCACTCTTGGATGAATTTTTGGAATTCCCTGATAACGAGTCTTACTTAAATCATGTTTCTAACGATCCTGCCAAATGTACTAGATTTCTTCAAGATCTTAATGCCATCCACATTGCTATGAGTGGAAACTGTTTCAAATGGAACATCCTCTCTCACGAGAACTATAAACTCGTCACTGAATGTGTGGGTGATGAAAGTGGTTTGAAATTCCTCGACAAACTTGGAAGATTACTCAAAAGAGTGATTCTCGAAGAGAATTTCATGAGAACGAACCTCGACAAGGAACTATTGATTGAAACAACTTGTCAGCCTGAAGAAGCTAGTGAGGATCCAAAGATCAGAATCTTTGTTGAGTTCCCTGACTCAGAGAGAAAGCCAAATTATGACATAAGAACCCTGCATACTTACAAGAATGTCTTGCAAATGAGATCTTTATGTTTCCAACTCATTCATCTGATTTCTGATACTTTCAAATATCTTGTCAAATTACCTATGCATAGACGTCAAGAGTTTGCTTTGTTCAAGGAGAGAAGAAACGCAGTAAAGATTAATGATAAACTTGGCCAAATATTCAATTCTTTATTGAGTGCATCCAATGATGGTACCTCTTCCCAAATCCCAGACGACATGGCTTATTTGTTCGTGATTATTTCTATCTTATGGTACATTTTGCATTTCAGAGACAGGGGCAAGGATTTGATTCAAAGTTCATTTGCTTATGCTCTTTTACAGTCACTGGCTATTCATAAGATATCATCTATAAATTTCAAGTTACTTGTCTCCACTCCAGATGTATCGAATGAAAAATACGACGAGAAGTACCTTAAATTTGCTATTCAAGATTCCGAATCACTTCATATCCATACCCTTTCTCGAACTATGAGAGTATTGAAGTATTTGACAAATCCTCAGTACTATACGGCGGTGCCAAATGCTAATTATTCCTTCTTTGTCGGTATTGATGAAGCTAATGCTACCGATACAGCTGCTGCTTATGCTATCAGTATTGTCAAGGTGGATTTCGATAATAGTCTCAGAGAATTTAAACCCTCTAACGCAAATATTCCAGTTTCAACCATGTCATCTCTCGTGGACCTTGGGCTGAATCTCATGGACAACGATTTTTCATCAATTACAAAGCTCACCCCATTGGTTTGGACAAATGTGTCACCACCAGTAGCTCAGACTGATTATTTGATTTCTATTGGAGTTTCGGAAGCTAATGCTGTCCATTACTTCAAGCACACTAATACTTTGGGTCCTCTTTCCCTTGGAGAATGGCCGTGCTCAACGTTGGAGATGGATAATGAGGAGTTATCAAACGTTATCTCAAGATTGAAATCAGATAAGAAAGAATTCAGTACTGGCGATCTCATTGTACCTTTTAACCAAAATCCTGATCTCATTTTGATGCTGGATGAAGATTTTTACTGGTTCAAAATCGCTAACTTATATCCAAGTTTAGCCCCAGCAATGGCTGAATTTTTGGCCAAGTTACCTGTAGATAATTTGAGTCTTGTTGGTAGAACTGTGGAAGATTTCGTCGTCAGAAATCTGTCTAAAAGAGAAACTGAGAATTTCTTCAAATTCGCTACGGTTTTAACAAAAGCCCTACTTGATAGAGCAATTGCTTCTTATACTGATTCTATCGACGCCGAACGAAGCAACTTGTACAAAAATATCTGGACGCTTTTGATTCGGTACTTGAGTGAAGAACCAGATTTCATCACTGAGGATTACTGTGCCGTCTGGCTCCAGATAGTTTCACAGGCTCTAGCTTTATATGACATCATTAGCCCAGAACCAATTTCATCTGAAATACTTGCAGAGCATCTCCCTATAACAAGACCTGTCATTTTATCGGAGGAGCAACAAAATCAATTATTTGATAGCTTGATTGGGTTAGAATCAATCTCTAATAAATCGTCGCTTTCTGCTGTTATTGGCATCTTTACGATTTTCTGCAAGAATCAAGATAGAAGGGAAAAGCTCGCCAAGTCGAAGATCGTTCAACAACTTATTTCAACTGCTTCTTCATTTACGGGTGAAAATTCACCAGAAAACCTGAAATCTCAACAGATGCTTGCTGTTCTTTTAAGAAGGTGCTTTGAAACTCCAGCTATTATCAAGAATAACATGATATCTGAATTCAAGGATCTCCTGATGTCAAGATCGAGGAAACAATTATTTTATTTGTTAAGAGAATGTTCAACCTTGGTGTTACGGGATGCCGAAATCTTTACTGAGGTTGTGTCTGAAAGAATTAATATTTCAGAGTATGACGGAGAGAAGTTACATGCTGCTAGTATTCCAATTGTATTCAAGGAGAATGCCGATCAAGAAGATGTTGAAATGAGTGGATCTGAGAAGCCTTCCCAAGATCCTGAACCAATCGAGCCATCTTCAGTGATTCATTCCATTGTCAGTGAGCTTATAAAGGTGTGTAAAAAAGATATCTATTCAACCCCAGATACTTATCAGAAACCTAAAAATGATAAGAGGAAGGATCAAAAGATGTTGGAAATTTTCCACAATAAGGATTTTGCATATGCATGTTATCTTCTTCAACTATTGACTGAATTGTTGGGTTCATACATGAAATGTAAGCTCGAGTTTGTTACTTATTCCAAGAGGGAAAATGCTGATATCAAGCCTAGGTCAACTGCTCTTAACGTGTTAATTCATCAATTGATTCCTACCCAACTGTTAAGTGCTCCAACTGGTATAGAGTTTGAGAGAAAAGCATCAATTTCATCGCTATCAAAGCTTGCTATCTTGGCATTGATCTCTTCTCCAGTGCTAGATGAGAAGAACAGTCCAAAGCCAAAGAAGGAAGATGCTGATATGGCCTTCATCAGGAAATTCTGTACAGATCTTATCATAAAATCAATGAAAGATACTGCAGTTTCACCTGCACCAATGTCTGTTAGCTACAGTAAATTGGTGGATATTTTCGAGTTGATTAGTGCTATGCTTTCCAATAAATTCCGTCAAGTCACTGGCCCATTGTTGAATAAAGATGCCACAAAATTTGATCCCTTCTTTATTGCTAGAAGTTTGATTGATAGTCAAGTACCAGGACATATAACTAGTTTGATTGCTTCACTTGACTTGAATTATCCTTATATAGAGAAGGTTATCAAGGCCTCGATCCATCCATTAACTTTGTTGGGTAAGTCGAAAGCTGAATTCCAAGAAAGTTTTGAAGAAGGTACTCAGGGTGGTGACAAAGATGACGATTTGCCAGAATTGGATGATGATAAGGATGAAACTCCTGACCTCTTCAAGAACTCGACTTTGGGAATGTATGATATTGAATATGACACCGAAGATGAAGAGGTACCTTTCCTCGATGCCGAGAATCCATTCGCCGATATGTCTGGTGAAGATGCCAGCGATGGGCTTGGAGATGATCAGGATGAGGATGATTCCGATATGAGTGAATCAGATATCGATTCCGATGATATGGACGAAGACGATGATGATGATGATGAGGACGATGATGGAATCCAGCAAATTGAAGCTGAATTAATGGATGATACTTCAATGATAGACTCCTTCCACTTCCAAGATCATGATGAACAAGATGGTGATGATGATGAGGAAGAAGAGGGTTCTAGTGAATTCAATAGCGATGACTCTGACGTTGAGATCATTGATACCACTGTAGGTATGAATGGTGAGGATGGAAATGAATATTACATCGAAAGCTACGGTGAGGATGAAGAGGGATATGAGGACCGTAGTTCAAGTGAATACGATGAAGCAGAGTTGGATGGTTGGATTGAAGATTTAGATGATAGTGATCCGTCAGATCATGAAGATGATGCCGAGGGAGCCACAAGACCTTCTGCTGCTGTCAGAGGTATCACGATCGGTACCACTGACCGTCCTGATATTCATGAGACTTTTGAGGAGGACGATTATGAAAGTGAAGGTGATTCCACCGCTGATGAAGATCCGATGGGTATAGGAATTGGAGCCGGAAATTCAAGAGGATCCAACCAAATTGCTACGAGCTTTTTTGATGCTTTACGTCCTTCAGCTAATAGAAGTTTAGCTGATGTGTTTGGAGGTATCATTAGACAAGCAGTACCCATGCCTCATGGAGCTTTGATTAGGTTCGATACTACTGGAGGAAGTGGTCTTGATGCCGATGGAGGAAGATATGATAGAGCAATCGAAAATATCTTGGAATTTGCTACTAAACCATTACATTCATCGCCAGATCCCTTACATAATTTGTACATCAAGTCTACTATTGAAAGGTGGTCTGACAGTATTCCAGACATCCAGAAGAAGCAAAAGGATAAGATTGTTCCATTGATTATTCCAGGAATTGTTAACAGAGTCAGAGAATCCAGTTTGGAGCTTGAAGCCAAAAGAAAAGCCAAGATTGAGAAGGCCAATAAAGAAAAAGAAGAAAGACGTAAAAAGAGAGAAGAGGAAGAAAGGAAAAGAAAGGAAGAGCAGGCCAGAGAAAGAGAGGCTGCTCTGGCAAACACTTCTCGCCCTTCTTTGGATCCTGTTATGGTCAGCATTGGCGATCGGGAGGTTGATATTAGTGGAACTGACATTGACCCAGAATTCTTTGAAGCTTTGCCTGACGATATGAGAGAGGAAGTTTTCACTCAACATGTTAGAGAAAGAAGAGCTAATGCTAGAAGTGGTAGTGTTGCTGAAAGTTCAAGAGAAATTGACCCTGATTTCTTGGATGCTTTACCTGATCAAATTCGAGAAGAGATTCTTCAACAAGAAACTATGGCAAGATTCTCATTCTCTCGTGGTGATGATGAAGATGATGACGAAGACGAAGACGATGTTGATGCCGATGGTGATGGTTTTGATAGTGAAGGTGATATTTTGAATGCCTTTTCCGATCAAAGAGGTCACAACAGTAATAATGCAGATTCTGGTGAGGACAAAGCTGATAAGAGTAAAAAGAAGAGAAAGATTTTCTTCACACCACTTGTTGATAGAGCCGGTATTGCTTCTTTGGTAAGATTGTTATTCGTTCCGCAAACCATAAGTAAGAGGGACAGTATTCATCAATCATTGAAGTATTTGTGTTATAACAAACAAACTCGGGTTGAATTAGTCAACTTACTTGTATCTATTTTACAAGAAAGTTTAGTTCATCGTAAACCTAATGAGAAGATTTTCTATCAGTTGACAGCTAGATCCCAGAAGGACAAAGAAATTATCGGTAAGAATAAATCTATATTACCAAAGAACTCATCACCTGTTTTGGTAGCTGATCAAGTTCTTGACTTGTTGTTGTTCTTATTGGAGAATAATCATCAATTGAGATATTTCTTCTTAACTGAACATGATAATCCATATCTCATCAGAGGAAAGAAACAGAGGAGAAAAGAATTGGTGAATAAGACTGACAAATTCCAACTTAACTACCTTTTGAGATTGCTTGATAATAATTTGTTAAGAGAAGATCAACCATTTATGGATATTCTTTCAAGAATCTTACAGTTGACTACCAGGCCATTGAAATTATTGAGATCAAAGGCAAATGATAGTAGACCAATTCCTTTTAGTCCTCCATATGCTCCAAATCATTTACTCAGTAGAATGATCAAATTCTTAACATCTAACGATTGCCCCAATACTACATTTACTAGGGCTATCAGTGCTATGCAGAACTTGACCTATTTGGAGAATGCTCAAAAGATTTTTTCAATGGAATTGAGTGATCAGGCTACTACTTTAGGTAAATCGATCATTCAAGATTTGAACTCCTTGACCAGAGAATTGAAGGATGGCAAGTATGATAGTGAAAGCAAGTCTTTTGCCAAGTTCAATGCATCGAGCTCTGATCAAGCTAAATTGTTGAGAGTTTTAACTGCTTTGGATTACATGTTCGATAACAAAACACAAGATGATGAAAAGGTAGTTGATGATGTCGAAGAATTGGCCGGTTTATATAAGAGGTTAGCCCTTGGATCCTTGTGGGATGCTTTAAGTGATTGTCTTAAGGTATTGGAAGAACAGAAAGAATTGGCCAATATAGCCACCATTTTGTTGCCATTGATCGAAGCTTTGATGGTTGTGTGTAAGCATAGTAAAGTTAAGGATCTTCAAGTCAAAGATGCAGTTAAATATGAGGTCAAGAAAGTGGATTTCACCAAGGAGCCAATTGAAAGTTTGTTCTTTTCATTCACAGAAGAGCACAAAAAGATTTTAAATCAAATGGTTAGAACAAATCCTAACTTAATGAGTGGTCCATTTGCCATGTTGGTCAGCAATCCGAAAGTATTGGAATTCGATAATAAGAAGAATTACTTTGATAGAAGATTGCATGAAAAGACTGATGAGCCTAAAACTCTTACTATAAATATCCGCCGTGATCAAGTTTTCTTGGATAGTTATAGAGCTTTGTTTTTCAAGTCAAAGGAAGAGTTCAGAAACAGTAAATTGGATGTCAATTTCAAAGGAGAATCTGGTATTGATGCTGGAGGGGTTACAAGAGAATGGTACCAAGTATTATCTAGACAAATGTTCAACCCTGACTATGCTTTATTCACTCCAGTTGCTTCTGATTCTAATACTTATCATCCAAACAGAATCTCATATATCAATCCTGAACATTTATCCTTCTTTAAATTTATCGGTAAGATTATTGGTAAAGCCATTTTTGATAATTGTTATTTGGATTGTCATTTCAGTAGAGCTGTTTACAAGAGAATATTGGGATGTAGTGTTTCCTTAAAGGATATGGAAACTTTGGATTTAGAATACTTCAAATCATTGATTTGGATTCTTGAGAATGATATCACCGATGTCATAACTGAAGATTTCCTGATGGAAACCGATGATTATGGTGAAAAGAAAATCATTGATTTGATTCCCGATGGTAGAAATATCCCAGTCACCGAAGATAATAAACAAGAGTATGTCAAGAAGGTGGTTGAATATAGATTACAAACATCGGTCACTGAACAAATGGATAACTTTTTGATGGGATTCCATGAAATCATTCCTAAAGACGTTGTTTCCATCTTTGATGAACAAGAATTAGAGTTACTCATTAGTGGACTTCCTGACATTGATGTTCAAGACTGGCAAAATAATACCGTCTACAATAACTATTCCCCATCATCACTTCAAATTCAATGGTTCTGGAGAGCTGTTAAATCATTTGATAATGAAGAAAGAGCCAAGTTATTACAATTTGCAACCGGTACCTCCAAGGTGCCATTAAATGGATTCAAAGAATTAAGTAGTGCTAATGACGGATCCAAATTCAGTATTCATAGAGATTATGGTAGTCTCGATAGATTGCCATCTTCCCACACCTGTTTCAATCAAGTTGACTTACCAGCATATGAGAGCTATGAGACTCTCAGAGGCTCGTTATTGTTGGCTATAACTGAAGGTCATGAAGGTTTTGGCTTAGCTTAAGATAGATAAATAGCAAAATAAAGAATTAGTAATAGTGCAGTTTTTTAGTTGCTCCACAGCAACCATTGGATTTCACCACTGAAACATAAATTGGAGTTTGAACTTGAGTATTTGATTTGTAATTAAGTGTATGATTCACGGAATTCCTTACACCATCTGATTGTAATCGTTCACAGACGCAATATGTCTGTGGTCGTTCACAAACGCAATAAGGCTGCTGAAAATTAAGGTTTAGCCATGATGTGATGGCCCAGGGCTCAGTGCATGAACATCTTAGATCCTTCCACTACCTTAAACCCGAACCTAAATCTAGGATACAACAACTCTATAGGCAGTGTATATGTACCACCATATATTGTACGAAACAAGGTGGTAGTCATAATTGGGTCTGACGGATTTATCGTTGACGCAGAAATCCATTTTAGGAATAACGATCGGCAAGCAGATCCTGCTATTTGGGCCCATCGCAACCGATTTGCGGTTGTGGTATCAACTCTTAGCCCCAAGCAATGTCAGTGGGGTTGGAGGTAGCTAGTAGCGGTGAACGACCGTTTGGGGCCCACAGCCTTATAAATTCCAAGTTGTGACAGCGACAAACAAAGAGTCGGCACGAACGGGAAAAAACAATTGCATTACCAACAAATATATTACCGACGTGCAGGCTTATTAATGATATGTAATGTCATGTTGGTCGTGTAGTGCTCGTGTTGGTTTGGTGGTGTAGATCTTTATTGTTAGAGCCGTTGGATTTATAAATATTCTGACGTTCCCTACATATTTCAAATTTACTTGTAATGAAAGTCGTTTTGACAGCAGGTCCTAAACCTCCTTTTACTGGATTAGGAGAAGTGGAAAAGCCTAAAATCAATGCCAATCAACTATTGGTGAAGACGGTGGCTATGGCAGCCAATCCTACTGATTGGAAACATATTGCCTTGGGAGCCCAAGGAATTGTAGGTAGTGATGCTAGTGGAATTGTTGAAGAAGTGGGGGAGCAAGTGGAAGGATTTGAAGTTGGGGATTATGTCTCCAGTTTCGATCACGGAAATGTCGATAATGTCAGAGGGAAGTTTGCAGAGTACTATATAGGAAATCCAGTGGCTACTATCAAATACGATAAATTGAAATTCGATAGTGAATTGGTGTTGAAACCAGGACGATATCCGTCGCAGAATATCACCAACTTCGATGTAGCTGCCGGGGCTACTTTAGGAATAGCGACAGTTGGTTTTAGTTACAGCTACCATTTAGCAATTTCCAAAGATAAACAAGCCAATAAGGACAAATATATTTTAATTTGGGGTGGTACTACAGCAACTGGAGTCTATGCCATACAAATCGCCAAGTTAGTGTATGGGCTAAAAGTCATCACCACTGCATCACCCAAGAATTTTGAATTTGTCAAGTCCTTGGGTGCCGATCACGTGTTCGATTACAACAGTCCCTCAGTGGTTGAAGATATTAAGAAACAAGCTGAAGGTAAAATAGCTCATGTTTTGGATTGCATAGCTGAGCATAGCACTTTCCAAGCATGTTACGATGCCACCATTGGCTCCGATACCAAATCCATCGATAGTTTGTTAGGATTAACTGGTGAATCTGTCAAGGCAGATGAATTGAGAAATATCCGTTTCGGATACACCATAGCATATAATCTCTTGGGTGAAGATATCCATCTAGCTAGAGACTTTTTGATTAACCCAGAAATGATCGAAAGCTATAAAGAGTTTAGTCATCAATTATTACCACCAATAATGGGGCAACTTAAATCCAATAACTTGTTAGTGTTGGAACCAGGCTTGGAGAGTGCAGAGAAGGGATTGAATTTATTGTATAATAAAAATGTCAGTGCTGAGAAAGTTATATGGAGAGTGTAAGTAAGTAAAATAAATAATGCAGAAACTGTTAAATTCACAGAATTTATAAAATAACAAAGTAGTCAGTTAATAAAAGAAATTTAGAGAGGGAAACGTCTGGGGAAGATAACAAAAGGCCTTTGAAGACAGTCTTGGAAACAGCCTTGATAAAAGTGACCGACATGTATGGCTGCAAATGGATCATTTAATCCATTTGCAACCAAGTCGTGCACTCCCAAACGACCCCCGCGAGCTACAACGAGTCCCAGCACGACGCGGCCCTAACTCGTATCCTCGGAAGCGCGCCAAAATCACAGTCTAGTCATCTTTATCATTAATCATCATGGATTCTTGTGGACCTTCAAATGCCGTCAAAAATTTGGCACAATACTCCCAAAGAGACAACTCTATACAGAATGACGTGATACGGACTCAAACTCCTGGCCACCAAAATTTCAGAAATCATGGCGTTGACCAGAACTTGAATCACCAGTTCAAAGAATTTGGGGGAAATAACTTTGCCAACCAGTTTATGCAACAATATAAGCCTCCAGCAATGGGGCCACAACACCACCAACAACACCACCAACAACACCACCACCATGTCGACCCAGTACACCGCCAAATTCCCGGTCATCAGGGCCAACGGGGACAGCAGTGGATGAATGATTTCTCCCAGATGTCAATCAGCCAGAACGACTGGCAACAGCAGTATCAACCACAAATACAGAACCAACCACAAATGGGACAAATACAAAACCAACATCAAATGGGACAAATACAGAACCAACATCAAACCGGTCAAATGGGCCAATCACAGTTCCATCCGTACCAGCTTAACACCCGCTTCAATCTCATGACCCATTACGCCCCCCAACCAGCTCTCATGTCGGAACACCAGGAAGTCCATAAAATGGAAGATCAGCAAATACTGCAGGATCAGTTTGAACAGCAGTTCCAAGATCTCGAACAGGAACTTAATCAACATCAAGATCATCACGATAAAGAGGAATTTGCCAAAACGGCTCAAAAGATTCATCAGCTGTTAAATGACAATAGTCAAAATCTGGAAATGAAACATAAATTGAAAAACAGTAATTTCATGAAATTGATGAATTCCATCTCTAATAGACAGGTTGAATTATCGCAAGATGGAGAGAAATTAGTGGATGCTGAGGGACAGGATATCAGACACCAAGATGTAGAGCGGGACGAAGAGCGGGACACGGAGAGAGATATGGAAAGGGATGGGGACATTGACTACCACGAGCCGCAATACAGTCCTTCGGAGTCATCACAGGCCCATACAGCTCCTATTGCACCCATACATCCCCAGACCCAAACACCACAGACCCAAACACCACAGACCCAAACACCACAGACCCAAACACCACAGACCCAAACACCCCAGCGTCTTAACCCGGATCCCGTGCAACCATTGGACGAACTGGTACCTCAAACTCAGAGCCATCTTCCGGATCCGCTAGCACATATTCCTGATGGAGGCCTTGCTAATATAATGGAACCTCTCCAAGCGGCTCGGATCATTAGCGGAAATCAGGTGCAGTCTTCCAATTGGATGGAAGACGGATTTCTCGATATGACCGATGATGGAATGAACCAAATTCCAGGTGATGCTAAACTCCAGAGAATGAGACAAGCGGAGTTTGAAGCATACAAACACGATGATGATTATCAATAAGTAAACACCGGATCAAAACGGGATCTACAAAATGGGGAGTCATTTTGAGTCAATATATGATGTAACCATGATGCAATGGCTGATGCGAGCCCTCGGAAATGGCTCCACATATACCACTCCGGCCTCGACACCTGTCTTATTTATTCACGACTTAATACACGATTCAGTCAGAATACACTATCACTCTTTTTCTCCTCCTCTCCCATTCTCCCCCTCTTCATACTTTAAACGTTTTTGTAGAAAGAGTTTTTTTTCTTGGTGTTTGAACATTTATCCGGATTCCAGTGTCGTCAGGTGAGCTAATAGTCAACAAGAACAACTGGACACTAGAACTACTGGAGACTCTAAAATGGGGCAATATAGACACATACAGATAATCTATACACAAATACATATATGTGATACAAATGGTGAAGTGATACAGGAATATACACAAAAATGATACAATACAATTCCACACAAGACCTCTAAATTGTTCCAGTTAGCATACCGGAAATCGATTTTAGTTAGTTAGAAATTCGACTTAGGTTCACCAGTTGCTTTTTACAGTAAAATAGGATATACCGGTTCTTGGAGGTTCCCGGATTAGTCGATGATTGCATCATATAGGTTTCATACAATAGCCGATTTTCTTTTGATTAAGGTCGGGGACGTGTCTCTGGCAAACGAGTCTTTTCTTTTTAGGGTTTTTCCTGATTGCTACTTCCTTTTGCCCAGCAAGTCCGATTCCCGAACCTAATCCCCGACCCCCTCTCTCAAAGTGGACGGTGATTGAGGAGTACGATAATTGTTGGGCAGATTGTGAAACGTCAGTCATTTCATTACATGTCTGCAGGTGATAACTCAGCCTAACATGTGGACTTCTAGACCGTTGGGAGACTCTCATACATCCCAGATTACATCATATCCAGTTAAATGGAACATGCGATGACGAGATGCCCATGTCAGTGTGCAAGAGGTCGCACCCAGTGTGCAGGGCCGTTTCTAAAAAAGTCTCGTTTTCGGGATATACTACGTAAGATCTGTTTCCTTTTGCCGCAGTAGCGACGCCACCGCCGTCCACCTGCGCGGCCCACAATTGGCGACCTACCGTGGGACCAGACTCCGCGATGGCGCGATGGATCTGGCCTTCAACCAACACTGCCAATTTGTGGGAGCTTCAACACCTTAAATCTGAATCGTTCCATCACCACCAGTGTCTAGGCCATCGTTAGCAGCCGACGTGTTCCAGTCTCCAGTTGCGTCCCTACAATTCCCGTGTCACCAGCATTGTCTGAACCGTCACCTTTACGTAATGTCTTCATAACCAAGTTTCTTTTTTCCCGGTATCGCGGGTGCACCAGATCCGGGCGTCTTGTAGTAGTGCCCACCGGAAATCACTGGCCCAAAAAGCCAAAAACTATATAAGGCCAAAGTCCCCCCCTGATTTTATAGTTCATTATTATCAAAGTAACTCAATTAAAATGACTACTACTCCATTCAAAATCGCTTCTCCATTCAGAATTGCCATCATTGGTTCCGGTAACTGGGGTACCGCAGTGGCTAAACTTATCGCCGAAAACACCAGAGAAAAGCCAGAAATCTTTGAAAAAAATGTTAATATGTGGGTTTTCCAAGAAGAAATTGAAGGAAAGAAATTGACCGATATCATTAACACCGATCATGAAAATGTCAAATACTTGCCTGGTATTAAATTACCAGAAAATTTGATTGCAAACCCAGATGTCGTGGATACCGTTAAAGATGCTGATTTATTGGTATTTAACATCCCCCATCAATTCTTACCAAGAGTTTGTAAACAATTGGTTGGACAAGTTAAATCAAATGTCAGAGCCATTTCCTGTTTAAAGGGGTTGGAAGTTGATAGTGAAGGCTGCAAACTTTTGTCGCAATCCATCACCGATACCTTAGGAATTCATTGTGGTGTCTTATCCGGTGCTAACATTGCCAATGAAGTTGCCAAACAAAAATGGTCTGAAACTTCCATTGCCTACGATCTTCCATCTGATTTCAAGGGAGAAGGTAATGATATTGACGAATATGTGTTGAGAGAGGCATTCCATAGACCTTACTTCCATGTCAATGTCATTAAAGATGTGGTTGGTGCTTCCATTGCTGGTGCTTTGAAGAACGTGGTGGCTATTGCTGCTGGTTTGGTCGAAGGTGCCGGATGGGGAGACAATGCTAAGGCCGCCGTCATGAGAATTGGTATTAAAGAAACCATCAAATTTGCATCTTATTATGAAAAGTTTGGTATTAAATCCAATCTTCCTCCACAACCATCTACTTTCACTGAAGAATCTGCCGGTGTTGCTGATTTGATCACCACTTGTTCCGGTGGTAGAAACGTCAGAGTTGCCAAATATATGGTTGAGAAAGGTGTGAGTGCATGGGAAGCTGAAAAGGCTTTGTTAAATGGACAATCTTCCCAAGGTATTTTGACTGCTAAGGAAGTGCATGAATTATTGGAAAACTATAAATTGCAAGAAGAATTCCCATTATTCGAAGTTACTTACAAGGTCATTTACGAAAATTTGGATGTTAACGAATTACCTAACTTGTTGGAAGCTTAATAGATGATTATAGATTAATGATTGATTTAATATAAGAACGGATTTTTTTTAAACGAAAGTATAACCATAACTAATTTCACTAAATTCACTAATTTCACTAAATTCACTAATTTCACTAAATTCACTAATTTCACTAAATTCACTAATTTCACTAAATTTTACTAAATCACTAAATTTTACTAAATCACTAAATTTCACTTTATATCTTTCAATGGTTGACTTGTGAATCTATAAATTGACTGTCACATTGTGAGAAAAGATGTCAATTAGTAACATTCTGACAGGGTTCTTTGTAGATTTCCTGAATCGGGCTTAATTGGTATCCCTAAATCGGAGTCAATTGATATCAATTAAGGACCCTTCTAATAAGTATATCTCTAACTCTTCCCTTTGTAATTGAGGAAACGAAAGTTGCCCGGGCCTGTATAAAGATGAAATGAATGACTGTGATTCGATGGTTGGTTTCTTTTATACCACTGTACTAAGTTCAGGGCAACTTCAAGCAGATAAAGCTCATGAAGGCGATGCATCCCGAGTGCCGTCGTATCTGTTTATTCGTGTTATAATAGGTAGCCGTCAAGTTTGATATGCAGCTTCATCTGGTTTGGTGCCCCGAACCACCAGATCGTCATAATTCGTGCATATCTCGGGGAATCGGGGATCTTCCGGTGAATAATCTTATGCCGCTAATTTTAGCATCGCCTGCAAGTGAATTTCTTATTCTGGACCCCAGAACCCCTAGTAGATTTAACCCTTGAATTAGGTGGAACCATATTTAGTTTTAAGTTTTTATGTTTTGGGGTGAGTTAATCCAATCTTTACCCGAATACCGGGGGTATCCACCATATTCTTTCTATTCTTTTGAACTTTAGCGTAATTATTCCCTTTCTGCTGTTGATTACATTAGATTCTTATTTAGGTCATTTAGGCGATTCAGTAGGAATGCAAGTAAAATGCACTTGATTGTTCTGCAGCTTCGCTAAAAGAGATAGTCTGAACTTCAAATCAGGGCACATAGGCCAAAACTGGTTGGGAAAGATGAAGGCAGCTAATGAGAGCCACTCCTCTTTTTAATGCATACCGTAGCCCATAGTATTATTTCAACCAGCTTAAACTAAAAGGTCATTCACTCCTGGGTTTTTTTTTGTTTTGTGATAAAACTGATACTTTGGAAACAGGACCAGGCCTACCCAATTGATGTATGAGTAACTTCGAACTAAAGCCCTTAAGAGAATGAATCTTCTTTATTTAAGTACTATAGTAGACTCATGAAACAAAGAGATAGACTAAATAGATTTAGTAGTTAATAGTCTAAAATAATGATTCTTTGAATTACACGAGTAGATGAAACTTAGAGCGTACCTAAAATAATGAAACTTGGCGAAAAATTGCATCAATAACTTGCCATTTAGTCGTTATGTTAAAAAAAAAAACCTCGTTTGTCGAACTGCAATAGGCTTCAATGAATAGGACAGTGCACCCTAAATGGCTAATTGAGATTGTAACCGCCATGCATGGAAAAGATCATCGTAACTGATAAAAGATTTTCAAGGCGATCCTGCATCCTTTTAGGTAATTATGAACACCTACAATATCGAGAACGTCACCTAGGTCACTAATTGAATTAGTAAATACCATTATTTAGCACATTGCCATGATAGGGGCTTTCCTATTGTTCGTTTGAAGATCGTCAATTGTCAAGGTAATTGTATTGGGTTACAGAAACCATTTATGGATAGTCATCAGAAACCACTAAATATAAGCTTCTGTGTTATCTCTAGTTCTGGCTAATAATCGTTTACGGGTATTGTTTCACAGCCGTAAATGTACTCATCAATAAATAGCTTCTCCTCTGAAGTGAAATTCCTCAAGAGGATAACCACATCTGGAAACTTCTATTGGTGCTGCCAATGCTGAAAATAGTAGCAATCAGTTTAACACAACATACTCTTTTTTTTTTCTAATTATATTACCCATTCAGTAATAATTGGGAACACTGAAACCTTAAGAATGTCATCCACTATTGTAATATTGTACCAGATTTTTGTGATAGCTTAAACTGAACCTTATTGGGACTTTTTCGGTTGATAATTCATAGGCGGTGAATTGGATATTAGCCAGAATAGGAAAAAAACTTGAATTTTCAGTCAGCAGTGCCATTTGGTTGCAAATATAATGCTCAATATAATACCTAAGGCAGTCTCGTGCATATACAATGTTTCAAAAAATGGCTTACAAATTTGAAACTTACACCATTAAGAGAATCCACAGGAGATTCGGTAAATTTTCATTATAAAAGGCCATGATTATTCTCCATTCTTTGCAGTAATTAATTATTGAAAATGTTAAAGATTTTCACCCTTCTACTTTTGGCTACAGCTAACTTAGTGTCTGCAGAGGATGGTTGTTCTCCAACCAATATCGAAAAAGGTTTCAAGATAGAGCGTCGTGATGCTGAAGGAAACCTCAATCCGGACCAGTTTCAGAGGGTTCTAAGAGAAATCAATGCTGCTACCACCCAGGAAACAAAAACCGGTATTACTGATATTAACGTTGAAGATGAGAATGGTGTTCATGACTCCCCAATTAGTGTTTATGGCTTCACTCATGCAAGAAATGGGTTAGGATTTGTCTTCACTGGTTACTTTAAAGCCGAAACAACAGGGGAATATAAGTTCAGTCTCAAGGGAGATGACGCTATTGAAGTTGCTTTTGGTGATTCTGCGTTCACATGTTGTGGGAACCCTGACAACTCTGGCTTGAGTGGTAATGATATGTATGCTTATTGGGGTAAGGATCTGCCAGATAAATCATATTCCCTTACACAGGGACATTATTACCCTATAAAGATAGTATCCTATAACAGAGGGGGATTATATGTTGTTAACTTGACTTATACGGACCCTGATGGAACTTACCACTCCACCTATGATAATGTGTACTATCAAACACAAGAAGATGAAGTTTGTCCTTATGAGGATATTTCGTCTTCCAGTTCTGAAGTTCCATCTAGCTCTGAAGTTCCATCTAGTTCCGAGGTTCCTTCAAGTTCTGAAGCTCCTTCAAGTTCTGAGGTTCCATCTAGTTCTGAGGTTCCTTCAAGTTCTGAAGTTCCATCTAGCTCTGAGGCTCCATCGACTTCAGCAGTTCCACCACCTCAAACCATCACCTCAACTGTTACTGGCCCAACTCCAGGTACTGAAACTTATCCAGGAAACAGTAGTGAACCACCTTCAGTTATTATTACTGCTACTCCACCATCACCACCTGAAACCATCACCTCAACTGTCACTGGCCCAACTCCAGGTACCGAAACTTACCCAGGCGATAGTAGTGAACCGCCTTTAGTTGTTATTACCACTACTCCACCACCACCACCTGAGACAATTACTACTACTGTAACTGGTTCTATCCCAGGCACCGAAACTTATCCAGGAAACAGTAGTGAACCACCTTCAGTTGTTATTACTACTACTCCACCATCACCACCTGAAACCATCACCACTACTGTTACCGGTTCAACTCCAGGCACTGAAACTCATCCAGGCAAAAACAGTCAACCACCAACCATTGCTGTAACCACCACTATTAAGCCACCACAGGAACACAATAATACCCCAGGAGAAAATGGTCAATCGAGTGTTCCAGGTAATAACACTTCAAGTACCCCAACATCTGGAAGTCCACCACCTGCTTCAAACCCACCATCTTCTGCTAAAAAATCAAACGGCTCAACTCCTCCAGTTGGTCAACAAACCAGTAGCAATAACATTCCACCATCAACTGCTACCACCTATGATGGTTCTGCAGCTTCCGTCCAATATTCCTTATTTGGACTTTTGGCTGGCCTTTTCACTATCTTCGCTTAAATAAAGCCTTTATTCCCCGGATCAATCAAATTTCTCGTTTTAACCAGTTTTCCATTTTTCGTATTTACTATTTACCAGTATTTTTCTAATTTTCGTACATAATACATGTTCTAGTTTTTTTGTGTTTTTTTTTTTGCAGCCAAAAATTGTTGCACAGCAAATGAATTGGCCTGTCACTTTACAATCATAAGACATATCAGACCTATAACACAGATCAAACTTTGAAATCTGTAATAACTAAACTCCCAACCTTTATACCATATGTCTCTCAAGTGGCCTACAATTACACATACATCGACTTTCCAACCATTGGTCTTTTTGTGGCCCTTTTATGGCATTCTTTGGCCTTTTTCAGCAATGCGCACGCTCAATCTCAAATTCACACTACTCCACAATGTCAGAAGAAGCTCTTATACCTGCTATTTCCACCTATAATTTCACCAACTTTAGCAACCTGTCTCATTCAATATGGAACCATTTGCCGGTAGCCAGGAGATCTGCCGTTTTTATCCTTCTTTTTTTAGGAAAATTAGGTGAATTACGGGTAGTTCTCACCAAAAGGTCTTCTAAGCTAAGAAGCTTCCCCGGTCACATCGCTCTTCCTGGGGGAAGAAGTGATAGTGGACTTGAAAGTGAGTGGCAGGTGTCCCGTCGGGAAATGGAAGAAGAAATCGGACTTTTGGCCAATAATGAAGCATTGAAGTTGAAATTTGGCTTTGAGATCGAACATCTTAATATCATGCCTAGCTACTTATCCCGGACTTTTCTGGCAGTCAGACCCTGTATTGGGTTCATGAGATTTGGTGACATTCTGGAGTCCAAATTGATTCATAATCTCCAAGTTAGTCTTAACCCCGGGGAAAGCTCCTCGGTGTTTTCGTGCCCTTTGAGAGACTTTTTGTATCCTATCTCTGAACAACCTTCTGCAGAATGTATAGATAAGCAAAGTTTCCAGATGTTGTGGGGTGGTATCCCCGGTAACTTGCGGACGTATCTGTTTCCCCAGAATGTGGCAGGTGAATCGGATTGGCTTAAAAATGTCCAAAAGTTGTCGGAATCAGAATCAGACTCAGAAGAGGATTTAGAGGAATTAGAACGTGAAAAACCCCAAGGTAAAAAAGCTAATTTACATCAATGGGGAAGACTCGGGAGTAGAAGGGACTCTGAAACCCAGGAAAAAATCTACGACGTTTGGGGGTTGACTGCCAACATTCTTCATGATCTTGCCAATGTGGTGTATACAGGAAATGCCATAAATCTGGAGTTTGGTGAAGAAGAGTTGATCTACAGTATTTGGAAGTTTGGCAATCAAATGAAGGAAAAAACGAGGTCCGAAGAGGAGCAGAAATTGATTAATAACAGAGGCTTACGTGGCCAGTTCGGGTTCAACGATTTGTTACCAAGATCTGAGTTTCTTAGACTCAAGAATCTCTATAAATCAAAGTTATAGATAAAATGCGCATGAATTCTTCAATGATATCCACAAAAAGAAAAGGTGCACAATCTCTGGTAGATATTAAGGATGTCTTGGATGTGACTGAAACTACCTCCGATAAGCTAATAGATGAATTAGTACGGCAATTGCTTTCTCTTGTGGACGAATATGAGTCACTTGCTAACGGACATTTTAGACTCAATTTCATCGATGGGTTCTTAAATCTCAGTCGAGCCAATTTCAATGCACAAGGCTTGAGAAGTTACGGGGTCAAGGATTTCGATTTACGGAACTATGATGCATGCAAGAAGGTTGATACTGAACTGGAGTTTAAAGTGGTGGATTTACTCCAAAAAGAACGGGAAAAAAGCATCAAAAATGAAGCAAAGACTTCCAAAAGCTCCGTCAGTACTGGTGCCAATAAGAGCAGTCAAGAAACCGATGAAAAACCCAATACGACGACTGAAATATCCAGCTCCATAAACCTTAAAGATCCCATTAACCAGTTTGGTGGTTTGGTGCCGTATCAACTTCGAGATGCCCAGAGCTCATTCAACAAATGTATATACAACTCGATCCAGATTGTGAATCTCCAAAGACAAATTGAGTCTGTGGTGTCACAAATTGAGAGTCTTCAATGAAACCAACGTCGTTATGTATTTAAGTCATGCTAATTCTACTTTTCGATATCGCTATACAAGTCACTATCGTTCTCATAATCATCTGGATCAATTTCCATATCTTCACTTTCATCTTCCTCTCCAGCAGATTCGTCTTCGTCTTCACTAACATCACTGACTTCTGGATCTCCTTCTTTTCTAGCCAACTTTCTGGCCTTCTTTTCGGCCTTTTTGGCCTTTTTGGCTTCGACATTGGCAGATTGTTTGGCCCTTCTTTCCTCCTTCAACTTTCTCTTTTCTGCAGCATGCTTTTCCAAATTCTTGATTTGTTCCTTGGTCTTGGTGATATTAGAATGGTAAAGAGTCTTGCTACTTCCCAAAATACCTTCTTCGATTTTGACCAAGGACATGGATAATCTAGGTCCTAATTCCGTAAGTTTTATGGCTTTCTTCCTCGTGACATTCTTATCTTGTTCTTCAGCAGCTTTTTTCTTGCTGACAAGATTATTCTCTTCTGTAATGTCAACCACAGCATCATCTTCAATTTCACTATCAGACGTCATGCCTCCAACAGAGTAAGGATCTAATAACAAATCACTTACATCTTCATTGGTTCGCATATTTGGTAAAGCCTTCTTTAAACTATGATGGGAATTAATGAGCTTCTTAATGTTTTTAGAAGGATCCACCAACTTTGTATCTATGGCATAATGTCTCAAAGTAATTTCTTGAGTTTCTGGGTTCTTGTTAATCATCAATACCCGTTTAATTCCAGTAACTTTGGTCAGTTGAGGTTGAATTGGTGGGAACATATTTTGGAATACTGTCACCAATAACTTCTCGTGGTGTGGGGCTTCACTAACTTTTCCAAATCCATTCAACACAAGTAATGGTGGGTTCAAGAATTCGGTACTATCTTTCCCGACAGTTTTTGGGTGTTTCAAGATTTTTGCAACATCTTTAATCAATGAATACTGATTGATCTTGAACTGTAACATTGGACCTCTTGGCATCTTACCGATTCTAAGTGAAATTGATCCCGACTTTTCGGATTGATTAAAAATGAACATATCACTTACTCCAAGGGGACCAGCCATCACCAAGAAATCCCGTAATTTATTACTCTTTCTTTCTCTCAAGTTAATGGCAGTGTGAGGCTGCATCACATATCTGAAATCTTTAACGAGTTGACTCAAAGAGTGGTTTCTAAGACTTTGCCCCAAATGAAGTACCATAGATTTAGGAATCTTGGCCACATCTTCTTCAGTAAGTTTCTTATGGGTTCTGGTTTTCTGTCTTCTTCTAGCCATCTTGTAAGTACTGGAAAATAAATTATTTCAGCTCATCGCGAAATTATTTGCATCGCATCTCATCGCATTAAACTTCTTATCAACTGGCATAGAAAATGGTGAAAAAAGACAAACTTCATAAAGTCACCAAACCCCATAAGCTGGGAGAAGTTGATACAAAGGCCTTGGCCGAGAAGATCCGGAAGAACGCTTTAAAAAAACAACAAAAGTTGCAGAAAGATACTTCTAAATCTGAATCCACTGAAACTGCGGAAGCTCCAGAAACCTCAGATTCTAAAACTATAGTCAAAGAAGTCGATGACAGTGAACCATCCATTCAAAACTTTAATGAGTTTAACTTGATTCCTGAACTTTTGGAATCAATTCAAGCCATGAAATTCACTAAACCAACACCCATTCAAGCTGAATCAATTCCTCATGCCTTAGAAGGGAAAGACATCATTGGATTAGCACAAACCGGTTCAGGTAAAACAGCTGCTTTTGCCATTCCTATTCTTCAAGCACTCTGGCAGGCCCAGACACCATACTTCGGGCTTGTGTTAGCCCCCACCAGAGAATTGGCATTCCAGATCAAAGAAACTTTTGATGCTTTGGGAGCTTCCATGGGACTTAGATCTGTATGTATTGTTGGTGGTATGGACATGATGGACCAAGCCAGAGATTTGATGAGAAAACCTCATGTGATTGTAGCTACTCCAGGAAGAATCATGGATCATTTGGAACATACAAAGGGATTTTCTTTAAAGAACCTTAAATACTTGGTGATGGATGAAGCCGATAGATTACTTGATATGGATTTCGGTCCAGCTCTTGACAAGATCTTGAAGGTTATTCCAATTGAAAGAACCTCATATTTGTTTTCTGCAACCATGACTAATAAAATTGCCAAATTACAAAGAGCTTCATTGAAGAATCCTGTCAGAGTGGCAGTTTCCAACAAATACCAAACTGCTGATAACTTGGTACAATCGATGATGCTTGTGAGTGATGGTTATAAAAACACATTTTTGGTGCATCTTTTAAATGAACATGTCGGCAAAAGTATAATTGTTTTCACCAGAACTGTTGCCAACTCTCAAAGAACATCAATTTTGACCAGATTGTTGGGATTCTCTTCGGTTCCTTTACATGGACAATTATCCCAAACCCAAAGACTTGGAGCTTTGAATAAGTTTAAGAGTGGAAAAGCCAATATCTTGATAGCCACTGATGTTGCTGCTAGAGGTTTGGATATTCCTTCGGTGGATATAGTTGTGAATTATGATATTCCAACTGATTCTAAAGCTTATATTCACAGAGTTGGTAGAACTGCCAGAGCCGGGAAATCTGGAAAATCAATATCTTTGGTGACGCAATATGATTTGGAGTTATATCTTAGGATTGAAAGTGTATTGGGAAAGAAACTCCCCAAGGATCCATCTCCAGCCAAAGACGAATTGGATACCATGCATGTCCATGTTGATAGAGCCATGGCTGAAGCCATCAGACAAATGAAGGAACTACATGAAAAAAGAGGCAAGAGAGGTAAAGATGACAGAGATAGAGAAGAACAATAGAGATATAATCAATAAATAAATAAATCATCTATTATAAACCTAATATATATAACCTAATATCCCAACCTTTAACCCATTTGATTACTTACTAAGATAATGAACTGGACATTCACCATATCCTTTCTTATTGAACCAATCTTTAATACATCCATAATGAAATACACATAAACATTCCAATCTTCCAACCTTATCACCAGGAGTCAATTCTTCTAAACAAATCACACATTCGTCATCCTCTTCAATATCTTTTTCTCTACTGATCACAGGCTCAGTGACAGTGTCAACCGAAGTACCCTCGATGCCCTCAATTAATTCATATTGTGGCTTGGGAATCGGTGGCATGTTATACACCAACATTTTATTGCGAGGATGCTCTGCTCCATACCGGGCATGTTTATGGTCAAAATCATAACTGGTAAGACATTGTTTAATATGATCTTCCTTAAATAATTCAAAGTCCATTCCAGTGATTTCCCCGATATTTCTCTTGTGTAATTTAATATAATTATCCACCAAATTTTCTGCACAAACAGGACATAAATTATGGTCAGAATTACCATCAGTAGTATCATTAGTATCGTTAGCAGAAGAATTCGAAGAATCAACCATATGAGTAGCAGTTCTGGTAGTATATTTCGTCAAACTATCAGTCGAAGTATCTGTAATTCCCGTAAAAAACCTATTGGTACCTGTATTCAGGTTTCGATTTAAACTCAAATTTGTGTTTGTGTCACCATCTGGAATATCTAAGGCTCGTCTGATCATACGAGTTTCCTCAACGCATTCATCACAGGTTCGATATATTTCCAGCGACAGCAGTCGAACCACCCCGGTAGGAGTTACTACCATAGTCTGGGGGAAATACCGGATAGGTTGACCTGAACATTCTCCACAAACAACTCGGCCACATTTCCGACAATGATGCCTTCTGTTGAAGAGGGAGAATGGGGATTCACATAAGAAACAACGGGACACTGAGTCATCATCTTGCCACGTCAAGTTTTCTGCTTCAAATGTAACGTCCATACTATTTGTATATACTTTGTATGATCTACGAAACTGGTAAAAGTAGCAAAAAAAAATAATATCTAGATGATCAAAAGATTATGATTATTGTTAAAAGACAATTTAAGTTAAAAAAAAAATCGTTATCTCCCCAGATTTCGCACGGTGCTCACACGAATAAAAAACTGTGAATTTTTCACTATTCATCATGTCTGATAGACTTACACAACTTCAAATATGTGTTGACCAGCTTGTGGAGCAATTCAATGCTGCCGTCAATTATATCAACAACAATAGTGATCAGGCCCTTCTTGATCTGGATCCTACCTCCTACTCTAACATTGCTGCCAATGCCCCATTGCCGGGCCAGAACCAGCAATCTCCAGTACCAAGAACTGGCCAGACTAGTACGGGGATGTCAGACCATCCGTCGGTGAAAGAAGGTCCAGATGGGTCTTTTGATAACACAATAGCTGAGTTGTCAACTGATATCATCTTGAAATCCCGTCAAATTCTGATGCTTATAGATTCATTACCAGGAGTTGGGATATCTGAACAAAGTCAAATGGATTTAATTGAACAATTATCCAAGGAACTACAAGAAGTAGAGAAGGAGAGAATAGCTAAAATCAACGAGAAAGATGAGTTGTTGAAATGGTGTGAATCTTTGATAATGCTGGTGGCTTCTGGGATTTCTAAGACAAAATAGATTAACTATACACTAATAAGTGTTGCAATCAAAGTCCCACAGTCCTAACCACTTAATATTGTAACATTTCTGTTTGGTCCATTCAAGTCCATAGATTAGTGGTTGGAACTGTATATAATTGGTAACTACCAATCCGATTATTATGACACTTAATAACTGTCCAAAATATTTTCTTCTGGAGATTTGATACTCGATGAAATAGCTTATGGTCAATATCATAAAGTAGACAGCTGGCAAATAATGATGGAGGAAAAGTTCCCTTTTCATGAAGAAATAAGGTTGATAATGTATCACGTACCCAACGATACTTTCAAAAGTAGTTTTGTAGAACATCATCACATTTGTGGTTTCATTAGGAATGGTAAAGGGGTTGAGTAAATTCACCATGTGTATGGATTGTTTAAGACCAATAAATAGAACGGCCATTAACCCAAGATAGTAGATGGTCAAATTACCAAAGAAATAAATATGTTTGCCTGGTTCTGAAGCAACTTTGAATCTAGCATTTGTAGAATAATAATTGACCCCTCTGAGCAAGAATGGCCATGATTCAGGTCTACTATTGTACTCATGATCACTGCCTATATCTCCATTAAACTTGGCCATCACTTGGTGATATTCTAAAAACTTGTGAAAGAACCCGTAATTACCATAATCAACTCTATCGTATTGTGGGTCATGATCGAGCTTAGGATGATTATTGTATTCAATGTACCAATAAGTATTTGGAATAGTTGGTTCATTGATACAAAGCACTTCATGTTGACCAAATGCCCAGCCAGGTAACTTGGCATCGTTACCAACCATAGTACAACGAGTACCTTGATGAAATAATTGGAATACCGATTCGGTAGCTCTTAATTTGATCATTGGTAAATTGTTTTTGGCATGGGCTTTCTTAGATAATATTCTGACTTTGAATTCATAGTTAACATCTCCCAATTGTGTTCTATTCCCATCACAAGAAACTTCATTAGCGTAGTCCTTTTCTGTAATTGGAGGACGAACATTATTGACCCTAAGAAACTTCCCACTAGCTCTGTGATAGAGCCTTATCACATCACCGTCTTTGACAGGTCTAACTCTATCGTAAAGCTGCGAGTCACTTTGCTTATTTCTAGGGTGTATTTCCCACTCATTGTTGAAGTCAGTGTGGTAAGGATATAAGGTCACCTGCTGTTCCCCTGATCCAGATTTGTAATTGAATTGGTGAGAATGTAAGTATTCACCTCCAGTATTATGTCTAATAGTCACAGAACTTCCATATGCTACTTCTACAGGTTGATTTCTAATCCGGTCAAAATCCTTGAATGTAGATTTGAAAGAAGGTGACATTGGTCCGGCTGATCTACCAATATTTGGAAGTAATTGGAAATGAATAGCGAAAAAGGCCATGTACATCATCAATGGAATTTGTACAAGGTAAACACCTCTGTACACAACATGTTTCCACCATTGCCAATCAGATACTTCGGAGTCTCCAAGGATATTCCAAAGTTGTAGAACTGTCAATGCTCCCAAGTATAAATATGTTAATGCCCCCGAAGATTTGATAGAACAAGCAATTCCCAACCAAATTCCAGTCAACAAAAGATATCCATGCCACTTCCCAGTAAACTGTATCTGATGTCTGAACTTACTAAATGCATATATCACCATCGACATGGCAAAAATCAATGGACCATCCAAGAGAATGAGCCGACTTTGAGTTATCATAGAATTCTCAAAAAGTACCATAAGAGACCCGACAAAACTGGAAACTGTTCCACAATAGTTGTTCCGGAGAATCAAATAAGTCACAGGGATTGTCAAAACACCACAAACCCCCGAGAAAAGTCTCATGGCCACATATGGGGTTGCAGCATTGTACTTATCAGTAATTTCACTGAACTCAAACTCTCCATCGTAACCAAACAAAAGAGCTATTCCATAATATATCAATTTGGCCAATGGAGGATGTAAATCCACAAAGAACTTCCCATGGAAATATTGGTGCACAAACAGCCCAAAATTAGCTTCATCGAATACAACTTCCTGAGGTTCTGGAAGCTTATAAAGTCTCACCACAACTCCAAGAGTAAGAAGAGTGAATAGACAAAATCGGTCGACATTGTCTAATACGCTTTTTCCCACCACCGCCAAATTAGGATTGGATGAATAAAAAGGCCTGAGAGGCCCTTCTTTATAACCTAGAGGTAGTTTACTATCTACCATTACAATGAGATAAAGTGAAAAACTATTGACAGGTTCGCGTGTAGTATTTTTGGTTCTGTGATTTTCACGGTTTCGAAATTTTTATTATAGAATTCAATTGAGCAAATGCACGAAACTAGAAAGTTGAAGTAGATAATGTTTCGAATTATATTTTGCTATATACATACCTTTATCTATTAATATCCAAGATAAAATCCACCATCCCGATCTTCTAGTTCTTCGATAATGGTAGACACCAAATCTGACTTGGGATCCCATCCAAGCTTTGCAGTGCATCGGATTTGTCGTAGATTTGGCAACCTACCGTCTGTTAATGCAATGGCTAAATCAAGAGGATTTAGTTTAGTGGAAGTTCCCAACATTCCACTACTATCTATATATAAAGTTTTAAGGGGCCTTTCATAATCCATATATCGAAGGTTATAGTCATCAAAGAAAGAACCTGAGGCATAATCCACATACATAAGTAACACTGTGAGATTAGGACAATAATCGAATACAATATCGAGAGTATTGTCTTTAAGCTTTGGCATTGGATATTCAACTTTCAATGTTTTTAAATTCTTACCGAATTTATAAAGTAGCGACTTGATTCCTTCATCTCCAATTTGAGGACAATGTGCAAATTCTAGATGTGTAATGGTGGATGGTAAGGTTGACCTGACAAGAAATTCATCACTTATACCTCCAGAGATTCTCAATGATGATAGTTTTGGTGGCCAGTGGATTTTATTCACGGATTTTAGATCAATTTCGATTGATGATCTGGGAAATGATAATTTTGTGAGCTGATCGAGGTTTCGAATGGAGTTAAAAAGTTCGGCTAAATTCAAAGTTTCACTAACAAGTCTTAAGTCAAGTACCTTGAGATTCTCGCAGTTTCTTAAGGCAACTAATGGAGCTAATCCAAAACTAGTTTGTGGAGCAATAAATATCTCTAGGCCCTTTTTAGATCTCTTCAAAAGCTTTGCAACAAAGGAATTTTTACCAGATTGAATAACGTATGATAGATCCAATTGTTTGATATGTTCTCCGATCTTTTTATTACTGGAGACAGTATCCACAAAAGAAAAGAAGTTAGTTGCCTTTAGAACTGGATAGCCGTAGATCATAGGTAGTACTATGTTGTAAAATAACTTATTCAATCTCAAAAACTTGGGTTTGAGTTGGCCTCTGTAGTAAAGTATTTCCAATATTTTGTAGACTATCTCGAGGGGGAAGGTCATCAAACTAATTTGCTCTTTTGCTTGTTTTTCCATTACTCTGATTGTTTCTTCATATGCTTTATTACCCTTCAATAAACAACACTGTAGTACGTCAATCTTTTCAAAACCAGACATGGGCCATATTTTGCCTTTGAATCTTTGTTGTGTTGTAAGAATATAGACTGATGTGATATTCAAGTTAGTCTTTCTCAGGAAATCTTGGTAATTCTGATCTCTCACTTGTTCTAATTGTTTCTCCTCACTATCACTCTCTTCTTCACTACTGTTGGCAGCAGCAGTGAAGTCCGACTTATAGATGTACCGTTTATAAGGCGGACGATATTGCTTTGGACGTCTTTTGTTAGCAATCTTGGAAACGATTAATAATATTAAGATAAAAGATAAAGAACTAATGAGATGCGAAAATTAGTAATATACCGGTTTGCCCTGACCAAGATTAAAAGGTTTCAAAGAGTTTCTTGACGAAGCTGAAATAATCTGGTGATGATGTGGTGATCCAAGACCAACAGCTTCAAGTAGTTTTGAGGCTAGTATACGGTAAAGGCTTCTGGGGATGAACAACATAATTTTGACGGGTGTCAAAATAGTAATAATGATGAAGAAACTGATAGGCATCCACGCAAATTCGAGTCCTTTTTTCGTCAAAGAAGCCACATAATGCAAGACTAACTTCAAATTTGGGATAGTATGTCTCCAAAGCAAATATCTACATACATCTTTCATCAAGATGTGGAAATTGGTATGTCCTAGGATTTTAATATCAATGGAGTCAAGAAATGGTTTTATCTCCTTCTCAAGAATAACTTGAATCAAAAATGGATCTTGGATGACTTGGGATAGCGGATACATCTGTCTTAGTTTTACAATAAGGGAAATAACTGCTGAAATCAAAGATAAAATCGAATTTGTTTCCTCGGATTTACGGAAAGTTGAGTGGTTGTAATCAGAGGTGTAGTCTACAAAGGGCAATTCTTCATGGCTGTGTTTGTTTCTGGTGACAAGGGAATCGATTTTAGATGTGAAGGGTAATCCGTGCAAGGAGAAATCATCTTGGCCATGTTTCATCGGTTCTTCGAATATAGTAGCTAATTTTGATCCCACCGACTCGGGCCCAACAGTGCTCTGATCCACAGGCAATGTACTGGAATTCAATCCAAGTGGAAAAGGCTTGAATTCTTTATTTGGTCTCTTTTTCTTGAAACTTTCAAACTGATGGTATAATCCTGCCACGGTTTTCTGCAACTCTTGAACATCCTTATTATACGATATGGTTAAGTTCTCAATAACTTGTTCATTCATCTCGACTTTCTCCTCAAGAGCCGACACATCGTAGGAAGACAGAGTTCCACCACGCCAACCTGCAAGAATATCCAAAAATCGCAGGATGTAGTCTCTCTTGTCACTCTTAATGAACTCGTTCAAATTGGCTTCATTGATTAAATGATACTCATTTTCAGACTCCAGAACCCCCTCCAAAGAAACCGACTTCTGAGACTCTAATAACTCTACAAGGACTCGGAATATCCCCCATAAAAGATATATTCCGACATTAAGATTACTGAACACGATGGACTTCCGAGTTTCCTCGACAATGACATACTTCCTGGTGTACACCATCAAAAAAGACGCCAGAATCAGCCCCAAAACACAGTAAAAAACCACGAGTTTTTCCTGTCTTATAATACGTTTCAATAGTAAAAGCTGGTCTTGAAATCCCAATGTATCTGCCATCATTAACATCTGGGAGTTGACATAATTCATCAGCTTTCTCTTGGTTTCTTTGATCTGTTTCAACCACTTCCAAGGCCATTGACCCAAGAACCATACTGCCCAAGCAACTAGAACTACAATTAAAGTATCAGTCATTAAAACAGCAACATCATTGCTTGAAGGAGTTCCGGGGATTACAGGTATCAAAATAGCCAAAACTGAGGGTAAAATGACGATTCCTAGGGTAAAAAACTGGGTTTTTGCCCCATAAGAATCGCCATTCTCATCTCCATGTTTACTCCCCACTTTATTTGAAAAAGAAGTGTTGCCTTCTGCCTCTTTATGTATACTACTAAGTCTTCTCCGTGTCATCAAAGTTAAAATGTGATACATCACAAATCAGAAATGATACATCACATTTTTTTGCAGCCGCGTTATTGTCATATTACCTGCAGGAACCACCAACCTCACTCAGATCACTCGCCACACACGACCAGGCATTTCTCAAAAAAAAAGTGAAAAATTTTTCAGAATTTTTTCACTACGAATATCAAAATGGTTTTAGTTCAAGATTTATTAAACCCAAACCCAGCTTCTGAAGCTCAAAAACACAAGAAGAAAGCCTTGGTTCAATCCCCAAGATCATACTTCATGGATGTCAAATGTCAAGGATGTTTGAACATTACCACTGTTTTCTCCCATGCTCAAACTGCTGTTACTTGCGATAACTGCTCCACTGTTTTATGTACTCCAACTGGTGGTAAAGCCAAGTTATCCGAAGGTTGTTCCTTCAGAAGAAAGTAAACGAGTCACGACTTACCTATATCCCAAATATTGAAAATTTAAGTATAAAAAGTTGTACTATAGAGCATGTAGATAGAATCTACCATGACCCGTCATGTTATATAGTTAATTAATATTGGAAACTATTTACAAGTATAAATAATGTGCATTGATTGCTCTGTAACTCTGCCATCTCTTTGACTACTTCCCGTCGTACAACTGTGGATCCACGTCAAAATTGGCCCGCTTTCCTTGGGTCTTGTACTTCTTACTAGACTCTAAATTGGTAGCAATGGAATCAGCGAGTTTGACAATATCGTTATCAAAGTCTGTTTCGGATTGACTGACCAACTTCTTCCATTTCTTCTTTCTTTGTTCCCTGATAAACGACTTCTTTTGCGTCTTTGCAAGCACGTCAAGTCTAGCCTTTGCCTCTTCTGAGAGATGATTTTTAACCAGAACACTCTTCTTACCCAATCCCCAAAGATCTCCTCTTTCAACTTTTCTGGCATCGTGGTATTCTTGCTTTCCCAAACTCTTTGGAACTTGCCACACCTCGATATTTCCAGTAGCTGCACAGGTTGTAAGCTTAACGTTGTTCTTGACTCTTGCCGGAACATCAAGTATACGAGGCCAGTTGTTTGGATTTCTGTGGTCAACATCTGTGGAAGTATTATATTCTCTTTCGTACTCAATCTTCTTGATATCTTCAACTTTATTGGAAGCTCTTTTTGCAATCAAATACGAGAAAGAACCATTTTCACTATTATTACCTCCCGGTCTACCAGAACCGGAAAGTTTTTTGACTTGTCCCCTTTTAATATTGTCCAATCCGAATCCATCCTCGGCAGATTTGTCCCAAGTGGTCGCCAACTGCTTTCCTCTCTTCAATTCCATGGTATATTTTGGTCTTTCCACGACTTTATCAAAAGAGCAGAATTTGAATTTGTGTTTATGGGATGGGATCTTGTAATATTTAGGGTCCCCAAGTTGAAGAGGACATTTGGAGTGATGGGGACATGGAGCCACAATCTCGAGATGATAGTCGACACTGTCGGACCCGAGTGCAGATTCAGCAGTCTGTTGAGGTTGTGGAGTGAGTTCATAGTCCTTTGAGTCTTCAAACTCGAACTTTAATTCTTCTTCGGTGACTTCTCCATATTTACTATTCAAAGTCTGTTCAAGTTCCTCCTCGGCGATCTCCTTCTCTATGTCTGCAAGCATTTTCTCCTCGAATTTGATGTGCTCTTCGGTGATGAGTTGATCTTCATGTCTGAGCTTTTGGGGCTTGATCGTCGATCCCTTGATATAAGGTCTGGGGATTTTTCCTCTTTCGTTGGTATAAGATTCAGGTCTGATCATCAATTGTCTGGCCCTAGCAATTGTCTCAAAACCCACTGAATTTCCTCTTTCTACAAGAACTATATGGCCGTGCGGCTGAAGTAGTGGAAGAAGCAAGTTGACGTTGACATCGACGTCTTTTGGGAAATGATGTTCTTTGGTAAGAAGGGCATTGTTGATAATGATTAAGTCGTATTGTTTGGATGAAGGAAGAGAGTTTCTGAGCTTGGTCTTAGTGGAAATCCTGGAGGTGTCAACTGGACCCACATAGTCTGGTTCTGGCTCATCGGAGTCTTTTGTGCCGGACTCTACTGAATCGGATTCCTGGATGTCTGGGGTCTGGGTCTCTTGAGTCTGGGTCTCTTGAGTCCGGGCCTCCGGTGCTTGTGTTTGTTCGCATACCTGACGGGACAATATGATCTTGGCCCGCTTCCGCATCTCGTTGCTGGTTCTCCCCACGATATATGCATCCTTGACCTGCGGGTCAAAGTCTTCTCCCATCACTTCATTCAAGGCCACCATCCCCGTAGCGGGTCCGTAGCCTACCGTCAAAATCCGTTGCGGATTGAAATCCGCTTGTCTTTTCTTTAACTCCGACAACACTTGATGGCAATGAGCATAATCTTGAAGGAATAGCGCAGCGATATGTGCATCCGCCTCGTGTGCTGAAGTAGGGGCCGCCTGAAGCTGGTCCTTTTTAAGTGACTGATATATCTGAGCGGCTGTATTCCGTAACCTCCCGGGACTTGAGAGTCTTAAGATATTATTATTAATGGTTTTAGCGATAATGTCGGGGAGTTTGATGGGCTGATGGTTGACTCTTCCTAATAAGGTATTATCATGAAGTCTTGCTTCTTCCGATGTATCTCCTTTAATGAAAGACCCATCAGCGTTTCTGTAAGGCGACATTTCTTCCAGTTCCTCCTGCTCCGACTTGATGACTTTTCCATAGCTTTGGGCACCATAATTGGTGATGGGCTGGAAATCTGACACCAACGAGTCGAGATGGTGGAGGTGGGGTTTGGCAGATCCCTGCTTGGATGTCGGATTATGGAGACACCGTAGAAATGTCGGGGTAAATTTGGTGCGAGACAATGTGAAATGCCTGGCTATCGGTAGCATTTGATGTAGTTGCAAATAGAAGAGATGAGATGAGAAGAAGGTCGCATCGATATGGATGTCGCGTGTCGTGTACCTATATGGATGAGTGGCATGTCGCATGTCGCATACTTTTCGCATATCGCGAAGCGTCGATATTCTTCAATCGATCATTGGACATCATGGCCAGAAACTTTTACGAGGACGAAAGTAATGTCCAACCCATTCCTGGTACCACATCCGCAGTATCCGCTGCTGAACCAGAAACTGCCGTTTCTCCAATGTCGCGTAAAGTCGTCGAGGGAGTCCCATTGAATTCCGCCTCGTCGTTGGAATCCGGCCTCAAAGCCGTCAGACAGTCGCTCTACAATTCGTACGTCCTGGTGGTAGGATTGGTCGACAACGGATACAATAAATATTACAGTGTGGAGCGGAAAGTCAGTAATACTGCCAGTCAGTTACATGATAAGTCAGAGGATTTATTTCCAAATTCAGTATATATTCTTATAGCCTCATTATCGGGAACCATTATGGCCCGTCAAAGATCAGTGTTTGCTAAGGTATTTTTCCCGGTGATCTTGGGAGTCGGATCGTTCAGATACTTTTTACCTCAGACATTTGCCAGTACCACCAATTTTGTGTGGAAATTGGAGCAGCAGAAACTTCCGCAGATCGCAGAACAACAGGAAGCTTTAGGAAGGAGGGGAAGTGAGTTTGTTAGTAGTATCGAGCGGGCTGGAGAAGCCAGTCAGGAGCGGGCTCAAGAGGGAGTTGAGGGGTTGAGACGGGGAATCAAGCGGTACACGGGGTTGAATTTGGATGAGGATGTGACTAAGAAGTAGCTAGAGCATAGAAGTATACACGATATTCAGTAGCAGACAAGTAGTAGATACAAGTAGTAGATACACGGTATTCAGTAGTCAGTGGGCCCAGAGACAGAGACAGAGAGACAGAAACAGAGAGACAGAGACAGAGAGAGATACATGCGTAGAGACAGGCACATGCGCAGGCATAGGCCCAGACACCACAACTACCTCCTCTTACACACTCACATACCCTTTTTGTGCGCTACCAATTTGTGTATGTACGGTAGAATCCCCGGTCTTGAAGAATACCCAATCCCGGCTCAATCTCCTTTAAAATACACTCTCCAGAAACCCATCTCCGCTCTATCCAACCACAATTTTCTTGGGCCAAAAATGCTTGACCCTTCGTCCACTATTCAACGAGTTAAGTCAAAATTTGCAGCCATTTCCAATTTATCAAAAGAACCTGGCACCGGCACTTCAGAAGACTCTTCAGACCCATTTCAGCCAATCGATGTGTTTGGCAAGAAGTTAAGTGGTGATTACAAGAATATCGTCAAACACGAGCAGAATTTGATCAAACACCAGAAACAAATTGCCGTGGCATTCGACACTTGGAGTCACAATAACCAGAATCTGGAGTCTCACACCATTTTGAAAGGAGCTTGTGACTTGTACACCACACAGCACGAAGCTATGGAGGTGGTGACTGAACTAGACCTGAAAATCTGCCAGAGTGTCGTTTTTGTTGGAGAAAAAGAGAAGACTTTGAGTAAACTCTACAACATCCGTAAAGGGTTGAAGAAAAAGTATAATGAAGCGGTGGTAAATCATGGAGTCAACTCCAACAATGCCCAGAAATTGGAAGAGGAATTAGAAACCAATGGAGCCAATATCGAGATGGCTGAAAAGCACTTCAACAGAGCCATCACTGGCCATTTAAAGTCGGCTATTTGGAGTTATGCCCAGGGTTTGAAGACTTTCGCCGAAAACCTTGAAGAACTGGTAACTAATTACGAGCAACTGGTTCAACAGCCTTCCAAGTTGGTACCAGAATCTCACCCTGCCAAAGTACCAGAACTTCACCCCATCAAGGTTCCAGCATCGATGCCTAAATCCAGACAGGAGAGAAAGGACTCCTTCAACATGCAACCAATCCATTGCGCAAAGTGTTCTGTTGATGCTGGAAAGCCTCTGTTATGCAAAAAAATCCACAAGCCAGAGTACCATGAATTTCCAATGGCCACCAGAATCGGCCCTGAATTCGACGATTATCCCGTCAATATCCATAGCGAGTGGACTTAAGCGTATATATATATATATCATTACTATGTACATCAAGACTTGAAGAATACCTTCAGAATCTCATACGACGAGATCATAATGGCACAAGCCGGAGCCACCTTGAGGACTCGAGGTCCCAATCCGCCAAATAACGCATTGATACCCTCATTTCTATATATGTCATTTAAATATTTGAACATTGTGGGTTTGTTGGCCACAGACCCGATTTCTTCACTTATTTGAAGTCTGGTTTTCCCCACGTCGAATGGATGGGTACATACCGCCGCCACCGACCCGGCGATAGTCCCAGAAATGAAGGAGGTGGCAAACACTTTACCGTCATTCTCGGCATGTGCTCCTCTATTAAAGTCCGCCCCCATATGCTGTCCTATTTCTCGTTTACAAGTTTCATATAACGACCAATAAATCCCCGAAAATGGCACATCCCGCCATAATGTGATCTGTAGTCCTTTAAAAAGTGATTGAAGTCCTTTGGCCCTGAATTCACCCCAGGTTCCCTTCATGACATCTCGTAATGCTCCCGGATTGGATCTACTCGAAGGAATCGACTGTAACCGGGTCTTAATCAACTCCAATGGGGCCACAGCAGAAGCTGCCATCAATCGGGCGGCCGCTCCACACATTAGCGAATTAAGAGATCCGCTAATGGGTGAATTGTCTCGTATATACTCGTATCCCGTGAAGTAGATTACATTGGCTGGGATGGCCATCACCAACGTCAAGGAAATTCCTCTCCAAAGCGTAGGCAACCCCTCGTTTCGACTGATGGTGACAAACCCCAGAAACGTCGAGTCTATCCGACTGCAGTTACTGACAGTTTTGCAGTACTCTTTGTCGAGCCAAAAGAGAGAATTGGTAGCTTTAGGAGATAACTTGGCGGTTTTTGCACCAATTTCACCGCCGGAACCGGGAAAATGGGAAGAACAACATGGTTTATCTTGTGGAAGAATTTCCTGTTGTTGCATGCGGATTCTAATCACATCAAATGGTGTTAACACAAACGCAGTTAATACGGACCCTACACTTGCACTGAGCATTCTTTGACTCAATGTGAGCTCGTACAGCTGGGACATCGGATTCAATGTTTCTGGAGTATCGGGCGTATCGGGAGCCCCCATAGCATCACCGCTTCCGCCGGGCGGATCTGAATTTTGGGTATTTCGATCTATTGACCATTTCAGCAGAAGCATCATAAGTAGTTAAGATTGAAAAATTGCGAATCCGATGACGGACGAGAAGCAACCATGAACTATGAAGTGAGCGGCAGGTGTATGGGTATTTGAGGGATTGGAAGCGGGTTTAGAGGGGCGGATGGTCAAGATGGAGAGTATATCATGAAGAATCTCATTTCTCCGGTGTTTCTAGTGTATATATATCGTTAGTTATACTTTAATTATTATATACGATGATCGCAATGGGCCAAGCGATGGGCCAAGCGATGAGGTGATGAGGTGATGGTCCCGGAATACTAATAGTCCTGGATGATGTCGACACATTTGTGGATGGCAATGGTGCTATCCTGATTGTGGTTGAGGGCCAACATCATTCGGTGGGGATGGAACGCAATGTTCAGGAGATATGTCAGAGTCCGATTCGTCAAATAAGTACCTTCTGGAGGCTTTAAAGTATGAACAAGATCGCCTGATGTTGTCCAGAAATTGACTGATTTGGACCCGGTGGCTATGAGAGGGGCATGTTCGTGGATTTCAATGGATCTGATGGATTTCTCTGTGTTATTGTATGAGAATACCGGGTCGTTGTTTCTAATATCCCAAAGACATACAGTTCCATCTGATGACCCACTTACCAATTCTCGATATCCACCTCTTTGCATGTGGACATTTCGGACCGACAGAGAACTGGAAAACTTGGAATAAGTGTTATTGGCGTTGTTTCGCTTGGTATTACTCCATGTTTTGACCATGGATTCCCTGGGGTCAAGTCTACGATCATATACTCTCAAACTGCCATCATCGAACCCGGCAACAACAATATCTCCTGCCACTTGGTCTGAGGTGATGCTGGTGATAGAAGATGTCGATCTGGCAGGGATATCGGCGAGACAAAGTTCTCTTGGAGCATCCCAAATTCGGATGATTTTGACATCTCCACTGACCAATAATGAACCTCTACTCTGTTGCCATTCACTGATAAGTCCCGAACTTTTGGAAGTTAATAAAAGATCCGTCAATGCTCTCCAAGATGCTACAAGTTCTACCGGATGTTCTTCATCTTGTTGAAGGGTATGAGGATTCTTGTAAATTTTCACCACTCCATCACTTGATCCAGCAAGAAGTAATGGACTATCGTCTTCATTAAGGAATTTGATATCGGTGATTTTGGTACCCAATGGATTCATGTTACTGAATTTCCTCATGGGTTGACAAGTTTCCCAATCCCAGATGGTAAGATTATCCTTTTCATCACTAGCGACTAAAATCTTTTCAAATTGACTGAATTTGATCAATTTAGGTTGGGTTTTGTTATCAAGAACAATAGATTTCTTGGACCAATCTCCTCTAATAGCCATTTGCTTTTGTGGTTGAGTTTCTTGAATTATTGCCTCATTTCTGTTTCTTCTCCAGAGTCTTTCAATATATTCTTTTGATCCTGGTTCATCTACTTCACTCTTGGACATTTGGGGTTCTTGGAAATATTCACAAGAATACTCGAAAAACCCGGATTCTTCAGGAAGGGAATCGAATTTAGACGATTCGAGATCTCTTGGAATAAACCTTGGAGTCTTGGGTCTATATTCAGCATGATATGATGATGCAATAGGTCCGGAGTTCAACATACGGGTGAAATTGTTCATTTCGTTTTCTTCGTTGATATGAAGAGAATGCATGAGTTTGGCAAATGAAAAGTTCTTGATCCGGGAGCTGATGGAATCAGTACCAGAATGGACACTGGCATTATCAACAGAACCAGATCCATTGAGATCTGAAGTTGACACTGATCTGGTCTTGAGAGAAGACCCGTTGATCGTTAAAGTGTTCTGATTACGTTGGAGCAGCTGAGGAGTTGAAACTTGTCTCTTAACACTATTATTTCCATTGGCCTGTCCCAAATGTCTGTTGACAATAGGCTTGGATGCTTTGAAGCTTTCACTAATATTGAGACTTGATTTACTCAATAAATAGTCTTGCATATCTCTTACAAGAGGACCTAATTCACTTTCATTCAACTTCAACATCACATTATCAATCAAAGTCTCCGACAATTGCTTAACTTCCAAATGAGGATCTTCAGCCAAAATCAAGAGTGCTTTCCAGATGGAACTGAAGATAGAACCATAAGCAGGAGACTTTTTCCTGAAATCATTCAATTGGTTAGGGTTATCGATTAACACGATTTCCTCTTCAAGTTGATTGAAAGATACCACCATAAAGAACATATGATAATTATTGATAAATTTGTTGATAAAGAACACAATTTCTTTTCTGACAATTGATGAACCATCGCCTATGAGACTCAAAATCATATTGGCGAGTCTTAAATCTTGTTGTCTCAATTCATCTTTCCTAGCATCATTGGAGCCATTGTGTTGTTGTTGTAATTGTTGTCCCTGCAGTTGGGGTTTCTGTTGTTTATTGTTATCGGAAAGGAAAGAAGTCAAAGCAAGAATGATGGATGTTCTGACTTCAGGAATTGGATCATTAACCATACCAAGTAATTTGTTCAAGTAACCGTCTTTAAAAATAATCCATTTTCCATCAGGATAACTATTCCAGAGTTGTGATAATAACAAACAACACCATTGTCTCAAAAGGGGATTTTCACTTTGAGACATATACCGTAAACAATTGTTGATCAATTCTACCGAAAAGCATAATCTCTGACCATTTTTAAAGTCCTTGATAAATAAGGTGAGAATAAAGGCACTCATGGCTTTATGATCATCATTGACAAAACTGGTACCAGTAGGAGGAGCCATTGAAGATTGGGTATTTAAAATGGAATAAAAATAGTTATAGCCCTTGTCTTTACATAGTTCCTGTTGAGTGCTTTTATAATCAATAGCCATTATTCTAGCCCAGATAAATATAAGTACCGGTTTGAGTTCCTGAGCTGGACTTTGAAGTAATTTGAGCACGTAGGGAAATATACCAATTGACAAGGAAAGATATACGGCCCAAGGGCCCAAATCAAGGAATTTGGAGAGAAGAATTAATGCTCTTAAACGGTGAACTTGGGACAAAAGAACTTGGAGTACAATTGGTAATTGTTCCGGGGGATCTTTGGTCGATGGGGCCGAGAATTTAAGCCAGATCTCAAAAGCCGTCAATTGCTGTTCAAAAAACGTGGAATGTTGGTACGAATTAGTCGTGGTAGCGGCAGGAGTAGCAGATGCAACAGTGGAAGGAGCAGTAGCAGTGGCAGGAGCTGCCGGTGGAGCTTGGGAGGCCCCTAATGCGGCGGGAATAACGGCAGTAGAGCCTGGCACGGCGGTGGAGCCGCAATTATCCCGAATCAACTGGGACAAAACCTGGTCAATCGCCAAATCCCAGCTCTCCCACATCGTATGGAACCTCACCGACTCAGGTAATGGAGGATCACTAATAGGATTACAGTTCAAAAGTGGCATAATCCGCTTGGCAAGCAAAAAGTTTCTAAACAAGGCAGCCACCATCAAATCTTGACGGAAAAGTCGCTTGAAAATAGGTCTCAGTAATGAAGTCCAAGCAATAGTATCAGTGATGGCAGTAAATATCCAATTAAGTTCTCCCAATGGAGTCCGTCTTTCAGTCAATTTACCAGGAATTACTACATTACCAATAGAATTCTTGGGTAATTGGTCATAATAGCTTTTCCTCAATGGACTCTGCATTATAAACCATTTGATGCTGATATCAATGGGACATGTTAAGCAACAGGTGAATAAATCGGCCGGTAAATCGGGAGTCATAGGTAACAATTCATTGGATCTACAGGCAGCCAATTGAATACAATCCAAATATGCCGAGGTGGGGGACGGGGAACTAATATCATGATTTCCCTCGTTATCATCGTCAATCCGTTTTTGGACAAACTTTTTGAAATTATGGACAATATGCCCAGCACTATTACAGTCATATACAAAAATCACAGGAGCCCCCAACCAGGTCTGAAGATCATATAGAGAAATGGGAATATATTGGGTGTATCCCCGGTTAAATACCCATATCTCCCCCAGAGCCGTTGGCTGCGGTACTCCATGGCCATTATAGTGGAAAAGAATCCGTTCGTCTTTAGCATTGCGTCGAAGGGTGTTACAGAATCGTTTGACATCCTCGACACTGGGATCGAGCAGCTGTTTGTACCGAGTTCTCAAGGTAAGGGTTTCGTATTGATTTTGGAGGTTTTTTCCAATAGTTTCAATGGCTTTTTTCGTATCTGTGAACGTTAGTGGATCACACCAGGATTCCAATTTAGCACATGGATAAGTTTTCATGATATCGGGGGGATCAACTCCCAAATTTAAACAGAGCATTAGCATTGCAGATACGGTTTTTTGACGTTCTTTCATGATTTTCCAGTCGGGGATTGGCTGGTAATGTTTTTGGAGGAGTTTTGAATTTTTCATATCTGAAGAAACTGGATTTCCATTGGTGTTATGTCGTTTATCATCAAAGTAGATGAAGAACGTGTTTGCAAGGGAAGATAGGAAGTTTTCGGGGTACAGGTCGAAGCCATGACGGATGGTATGGTTTAGGGGTTGGAGGTTGCGGGGGCCGTAGTAGATGGTGTCTGGCATTAGGGTTGAGAGAGAAGATTAGTGAGAAGATAGAGAGTGAGAAGATAGAGAGTGAGAGGACTGTATATTGTGAAAGAAAAAAAAGAGAGAGAGAGCGAGGACTGTATATTGTGAAAGAGAAAAAAGAGAGAGAGAGAGAGCGAGAGAGAGAGGACTGTATATTGTGAGAGAAAGAGAGTGAATTAATATAGAAAATAAAACAGTGTGTTCTAACATGTCTATCTGAATAATCTATAATTAAAAACACCTCCATAGAACCATTGGTGTTACTGTTGTGAGTGTGGGTATATATAGAGGTACGTGGTGCAGACAGATGGTGCAGACAGGTGTAGAATATTGCATAGATAAAGCATGTATATATGTTATATATGGAGAGAAGTACACACCAATTACTCTATAAGGAAGTAACAGCCAAAATGAATTCCCAGACTATCCAGTGAAAATTATGGATTATGGGTATGGATTATGGATTATGGATGCTCCAACACAGAGGTACTGTATATAAAAAAAGAAACAGAAGAAAAGACACACGAGAGAAGAAGACAGAGCAGAAGAAGGCAGAAAACAGAAACAGAAGACAGAAAAAGACAGAGTAGAAGACAGAAAGACAGAAAAAGATAGAGCAGAAGACAGAATCGATAGAATGCACTCTAGATATCATCTCATCTAATTATTTTATTATTTATTCATGCTTCATTAATGACAGGCAATGAGACTGATCTCAGGTCAACTATCAAATGCCTACGGAAATTAACAACTACTTCCGCCTTGGCTATTGACAATCTGCCCCTGCCAACTATAATACTTACTCATATCTACATGGTGCTTTCTCCCATTAGCCTCATACATACTACATCCATACATCAGAGCATATGGTGGAGTATACAAATGCAACAGAACCAGAACCTCCAGTTCCGGATTCAGAATCTTATGAAGTCCAATGGTATCCGAAATATACCCCACTTGCTGACACTGTAAATCGGTTTCCTGTTCTAACCGCAATGGAGTTTCATCGGTTGGCATCTCATATAAACTTTCGGTCAAGGTTCCCTTTATCACCTTCATGCAGCAATGCGCATTGGCATGATCATGAATGGCACTTCCCCTACCAGGAGACCAACACAAAATCAAAAGATTGGCATTACCGTTGATGTCAATAACCCCATTACGGGTATATGGTCTAGAAGAGTCATGTAATGCAAATTGTTTCCAGTCATCTTCGCAAGCGGTATAATTTTCCATTAATTGTTTGACTTTTTCAATATCAATATCTGAAGATGCAAGTCCCTTACGACCTAAAACTTGTTTAAGATCGGAGATGAGCTTGCCAAGCGGGCCGCTCACCGGTTGTTCGTAAGGGTGGGCGGCGGCGGCAGCGGCATCTGACACCATGTGGGGCATAGCGGCATGGGGGGTAGGGGTCATTTCGGCTTTGAAGTTATTGTGACTTTGTACTTGTTGAGTGGATAACATTTTATGGTTGGTGGATAAAAATTGGGAATCCCTGAGTTTATATATTTTTTGGCGGCGCGGAATGCCAAGGGCGGCCCGGGGGTCAGGCGGTTTTTTTGGCTACGTGGCAGTCCGCCGATCATCTGATTTTATATGTCGGTGCTTCAGTGCCAGAGCAACTGTCCGCGATCGGTCATCCGCCCTCCGCGAAAACCGCGAAAAATCGCGGACTTTTTCTGTGGCCACGTCGGGGATCGGACCCCGCCGCCCCGCCTAAATCCCGCAATTGCTCCCGACTGCGGCATTTTTCCACACCATTTTTCAGTTAATGTAACCTCGGCGGACTCATATCTCATGGTCCGGAGTCGTGTCCGGCACGTCGCGGCCAATTTTTACGGCCAGGCGTCGATGCGTCATCTGTCTTTATAATTCCTTCATTTCCCAGATTTTGAAATATTTATTAGTCATACCACTTGTGTTGAGTAGCATCATATTGTCCAACTCATCAAATACACAAACTTAGCTTGTATCTAGACACTTACCACTCATATAAACTGCATTCTACTCCTTGTGTCCCGTTTTTTGGCTGCAAAATTTGTCTGTCTCATCTCCTGACGCCACAGTTTCTGCCACATTCCATTTTCGTCTCATCGCTCAGACACAAAAATGGCTGCAAATTTTGACCTTAGGGCAAATAACACTAATGATACATCAGATGGTGATACTGCATCTCCTTCATACACCAACGACACCAAAGATTCAATATCGATCGATACCGATACCACCTTTGCCAAAGCCGTCGGTAATGCCATAGATAGCTTTGCTCCCGCATTCTTTGCCAATGTCATGGCCACCGGAATCTCGGCTGCTATTCTTCACAATTTCCCGTATCCAGCCCACTGGCTTGTCATATGCCTGTACATCATGTTTGGTATCTGTGTGGCATTTCTAGTATCCGGAATTGGACTTTGCATCGCCGCTTTGGTCAGAAACCCCGAAAAAATCATCAAATTCCATACAGATCCAACCACGGCCCCATTTATGGGATGTTTTGCCATGGGATTTAATCTGTTTATCAACTTTATTTATTTTATTACCAAAAAAGATTGGATAATTGGTATTTATGTCCTCTGGTGGATTCTGGTGATATTCTGTCTCTACACTGCTTGTGGAGTATTTTACGCTACGTTTCTTGCCAAAACCAAGGCCCGTAAATTCACCGACCCACTGACGTTCCATGCCACGCTTCTTCTCCCCATAGTGTCATTGACGGTGACATCATCATCGGGTCAGTTATTTGCCATGGACCTCCCAACCAGAAGGCTTCAAGCAGTGGTTATTGGGTTCAGTTATGTTCTTTGGGCCAATGCAATGGCTTTGTCGTTTATCATTTTGACGTTGGTATTCTACAAATACATGAGCTACAAGATCCCCCATACCGGATTGGTGTTCACCACATTCATCCCCATTGGGTTTCTTGGCCAAGGTGCTTTTTCCATCTTGTTATGTGGAGACAATCTTCATCGGATCTTGGAACTTAATACGTTACCATTTGGTGACTCACTGCTCCCAGATATTTCCATCTCCGTTTGTGTTCTCGTAGGGTTGTTTCTCATTCTGTTTGGGTACTTCAATACATTTGTGGCAGTGGTATCGGTGCTTACCAAGATCTTGACGAAGAACCCCAATCCAAATCACGTGTGTCACAGCGTTCTGGGATGGCGAAAGACTTTCAATGGGTTTATCAAGTTCAATAAAGGATTCTGGGCCATTACATTTCCGTTAGGGACTATGGCAGTGGGGAATTCCGAGTTTGGGAAGATTTTGGATTTGGGAGTGTTTAAAGTCATTGGGGCCATTTATGGGACTGCTACGGTGGTGGTTACTACTGGGTGTTGTTTGGGATTTGTTTACCAGGGGGTGAGCTGGGCCAGGGATGTCTACAGACACAAACCAGTGCTTCCTATTCGATAGCCAGTACGCAGACATTCCATAAATTCCATACACTTACACATAAACCATGCACACATTGACTGGACAACGCTCATTTTAGCATCCATTAATAGATTAATACATAATGCATTACTAGACCTTATTCCACGACAGCGTCCAACAGTGTCTATCGTCTCCGTGTCCTCTCCGTGCCCACTCAGTGCCAGTCTCTCGAATCACTACAATGCCTATCTAATCTCTCCAGTGCCCTGGTCTGCCACTTTACAGTCTACAGTGTCTACAGTTTCCCTGCCCAGTCTCCCGGCTCTCTACATCTTTATATACACTAGTCTCCATCCCACCTCCAACCTTATCACTCGCTTCATCTCCAACTTTATCACTCGCTTCATCTCCAACTTTATCACTCGCTTCATCTCCAACTTTATCACTCGCTTCATCTCCAACCTTATCAACTTCTCCCAAAGCCTTCAAACCCATACACCAAATATGGACCTTTAAGTAAACGTCCTGCATATAAATCGGCTTGGATTTCCAACCTTCTTCATACTCTGTATCCAACTGACAACTCCACCCACCATCTCCACCCCAATACTCCCCTACCTCCTCTCCCAAACACCACCTCCTCAAAACGACACCAACACCAACACTAATACCAACACCAACACCACCTTACCCATCTCATCTCACTTCCCTTTTCTCTTCTCCCTCTTCATTCTCGTTCTCATTTCTGAGAAGTACTTCTCTCACTCTCACCACCACACACTTCATGATTTCGGTCCACATCCCCATCCCCTCCACCGCCCCGGACCTCATCCCTCACAACCTATATACCCCCCGTCGCCATCTTTTCTTTGACGAAACCATCACCGGCTATATTGTCCTCAAAAATCCCCCTGCAAATTTCGATGTTTTTCTCGATCTTAGTGTGGTTCCAGGTGACATTGCAGACTCCAAATACACGTCCCATTTCACGGTTCAATCGCTTGAAATAACAGATCTTGTGTCCACAGATACCCTCGATACGGTACCGTATAATCTATACAAATTCACATTACCAATTCGGTATCCCAAGAAGAAACTTAATCTGCCAAATCTTGTGTTCAGTGCTCTGGTGAAAACTCATAATCACCACAAAACCACGACAATTGCCCCGGTACTAAATGATTATTGTCCGCCTCGCCTGAGGAATCTTCTTCGGGAGTTGAATGTCGACGATAAGCGGTTTGATTTACCGGTTTCTGCTATTGAAACTGTCACAAACACTGTCACCACCACAAACACTGTCACAGACACTGATGCCGCTGTCGATACCACTATCACAAACACCAACACCCCCGACCCGCTGTCGGGCGACTCATTACCAGCTTCGCTACCAGTTTCGCTGGAAGTCTCGCCACCGTCACTGGTGGCTCTTCCCGTGGTATCAGCCCTTACCATCAAACTCAAATCCACCAAACCAGCCGGTAAAAACAACGAACTTCTCGTATCCTTCAATATTGACACTTCCGACACCCTTTCAAAACTCAAACTTCAACAGAAAATCCAATTGAATGAATTTGAAATCAACTTCTCCGGTCAAATTATCAATCTCAACGATAAAGTTCACCAATTCCCTATCACATTCCTGGTAGATGAGTCAATACTGCTCAATTTCAAGCTCATCAATAATGAGGTGGATGAGATCATTAAACAGGTAAATACCCAGTTATCTCTTGTAGTCCTCAGTGACCAAAGTGAACCATTATGTGGAGATATCACCACCACATGGACCCCATTTATTGATTTTAGTTTGATGGCACCTCCCATCAACAATTCACTCAAATCAATTCTTTCCCAACAACAACCTCCCGCGTTGAATAAGAAGAAATATCTTCTCAACAATGGGTCCTCCAACACCATCTCCTTCAAAAAACTGGGGTCTACGGCTCTGGTTTATCGTAAAGCCCTGTCGTCATCATCGGTGACTGTCAATTTGGGAAATACTCTGACATTGGCTCATTTATACGGATTGAAACTTACATTCAATGGGAAGTTGGCGATCCAGTTAGGAGAGATTGTAGAGTGGAGGATCCAGGCCATCAATACCTCGATGAATAGATTGAATTTATCGTTGGTTGTTCTGAGACTGGCCCTGAAGTCCGGACTGGGACTGTTACGGTCGGAACAAGGCCCTACACCCAAAACACCCACCACGGCACCCACCACGGCACCACCGACCACGGCATCCACGACATCCACCACGGCATCCACTTCGGCAAGTCTCATTCCAGCCCTCCCCAAGGCCGCCGTTTATTCGCTCTACCAAACCCACAAGCTTGATAATTCCGGAATCATCGTTTTAGATAATGATATCCGAATTGGTCCTCTCGACCCCAATTGCGTCTACGAAACAAACATAAAACTTATCGGACTTTCACGAGGCGTGTTCAACCTTGATGGTCTCAACTTGTTCGACATGTCCACCGGTGATGGACTTGACTTTGGCAAGCTCGTAGAGGTGTTTGTCATGTAATCGCGGTAATTTTGCAGCCAAATTTAACACCATGACAATCACCAATTGGGTGTATATTTGGAGTTTATTGATGCCACTTTATAGTATGTATCAGCACCAGTGTAGATTTGGACGGGTGATTTGGCCGTTGTTGATACATGTGGTTTTAGTGACGGTGGTTTTACATCCTTTGGTGATGATGGGATTGACGGTGTGGTTTTGTTTGAGGATTGGAGGAGCGAGATTGAGAGTTAGAATCAGGGCCAGTAGTAGAGACACCAGAGACACCAGAGATACCAGAGCAGGGATTCGGAAGTAGTGGTGGAATTTCACTTCATAGTCCCGTTTTCCGCTGTCGATTTGCGTTCTTTTTGGTGGTTTATGCATATTTATACAGAAACACGTAGATGTCACAACATACATAATACAACGAACACCAAACAGGCAAGAAAATACCACAAAAATACCACAAAAATACCACAAAATACCGCCAAACATACTTACCACACACACACACACACACACACCACACATCATAATTTTGACACTCCTTAATTATTCACGCGTAACCTTAATCTTATCAATGTACCTGTCACTTATCCCCCCAACCCACCCATCGTGGTCCCACACCCCCGAGTCGCTCGCCGCCACCACCGACCACATCATCGCGTCCGAAACTCAGCTTTTTGACGCCATTGCCGCCGTCGAATCTCCTTCTTTATCAACAGTTTTACAGCCATATGTGTCATTATTCCAAACAAACCTGTTTCTTGAAAGTCAGGTCAGATTCTACAGTAAAGTATCGCCCCATCAGTCGCTCCGGGACGCGTCCACCGCCGCCGTCAAACGTTTGAATAATCATTCCATCGAGCTCTCGGTCCGGTACGACGTGTATTTGGTGTTCAACAAGTTGTCCCAGTCGGTAAAACACACCGACACCGACCCCGAAACCATTCGTCTTTTGGACAAAATTATGTTACAGTATCGTAAACATGGATTGGATTTACCGCCACAGAAACGTCAATTGTACAAGGAATATTCCGTCAAACTTGCTGACCTTTCCACTCAATTTGATAAGACGTTACGGGACCAGACCGAACATCTTTTGTTTGAACGGGACCAACTTGACGGGGTACCGGAAGATGTCATTGACTCGTTTGAATTGGTGGACGGGAAGTATAAAATGACATTCAAATATCCCGACTTGTTCCCAGTGTTGAGGTATGCTAAGTGTCAAGAAACCAGGAAACTGGCATATCTTGGGAACCAATCCAAATGCCCTTCAAATGGGCCTCTTTTGTTAGAAATGATCAAGTTGAGATATAAAATCGCCAAGTTATTGGGGTTTGACAACTTTTCGGATTATATATTACAGGATAGATTGGCCCAGAACCTGGACAATGTAATGTCGTTTCTCTCGGACTTGAGACTGAAGGTCAAACCATTGGCTGAGACTCAGTTGAAGTACTTGAAAGAATTTAAGAATAAGCACTTGGCTGAGAGTGGATTACCGTCCCAAGAAGAGTTTTATCAGTGGGATATGGGGTTCTACAATTCCTTGTTATTGGAACAAGAATATCAAGTTGACCATAAAAAAATCCAAGAGTATTTCCCACTCGACTCGACTATTAAGAAGATGTTCTCTTTTTATGAAACTTTGTTTGACTGTAAGTTTCATGAATTATCTACTGATGAACCAGGTGCCGTTTGGCATGAGGATGTCAAAAAGTTTGCTTTCTTCCAGAATGTTTCTCTGGGCCATCCAGAGTTTCTGGGGTTCTTGTATTTAGATTTACATCCAAGAACCGGGAAATATAGCCATGCTTCCAGTTCTGGATTGGGTCCAGGGTTTGAGAAACCTGATGGGTCAAGACAGTTTCCTATTGTCGCTTTGGTGTGTAATTTCACCAAGCCAACGAAAGATAAACCATCATTACTCAAACACAGTGAAGTTAAGACTTCTTTTCATGAACTAGGACATGGGGTTCATAGTCTTTTGGCGAGGACAAAATATGCCAGGTTCCATGGTACAAGAGTCCCCAAAGACTTTGTAGAGGCCCCATCCCAGATGTTGGAATTCTGGATTTGGTCTGAAAATGAACTCAGAACTTTATCATCTCATTACCAAACTGGGGAACCCATCAATGATGAATTGATAAGTCAACTTGTTAAGTCTAAAGGTGTGAATAATGGGATCCAGACCATGAGACAATTACATTTCGCATGCTTTGATATGAAATGCCATACCATCGATAATGATTCTGATCTCGAGAGCTTGGATTTGATGAGTTGCTGGAATGATATGAGAGCAGAACTTTCAATGATGTCTACCAACAGAATCACTACTCCGGGTTATGCCTCTTTCGGGCATATTGCTCATGGCTACGAGTCTGGGTATTATGGATATCTCTATTCTAAGGTATTTGCTGTCGATATTTTTTACACAATGTTCAAGGCTGATCCTATGAACGTTGAAAATGGAATCAGATATAGAGACACTGTACTTAGAAGAGGTAACTCGCGGGATATGATGGAGAATTTGGAGGAGTTGTTAGGTAGGAAACCCAACAGTGATGCATTCCTTCAGGAATTATTGGGGACTCCCATTGGTGGGCCTGACCACTTGAAATAAACTTATTCGGGAATGTATATTTATACTATATTATTTACTCTTCAGATTGAGCAGTTTCAAAAGGAGTAAGTTTGGAAGTACCTTGAGCCCATGAAACACCATTGTAAGTGATTTCTTTGACAGCCTTGATAACATCTTCAAAAGAACCTCTGACTTGTTTGGTGGAGTCTCTTTCTCTCAAAGTAACCGAATCATCCTTGACGGAATCGAAATCAACTGTGATACCAAAAGGAGTACCCAATTCATCGTTTCTAGCATATCTCTTACCGATAGAAGCAGAAGAATCATCCACCTTGAATGGAACTTGTTCCTTTCTCAATAAACTAGAAATCTTCTTGACAATTGGTTGCAATTCAGAGTTAGAAGATAATGGAACCACCAACACTTTAGTTGGAGCAACCAAAGGTGGTAAAGATAACACGGATCTATCAGCATCTTCAGGTCTTGACCAGAATTGATGTTCAAAGATTGAGTAAATGATTCTACCAATACCGAAAGATGGTTCAATCACATTAGGAGTGAATTCTCTAATGTGTTCAGTTCTGGTAACCTTACCAATCTTAACAAAGGTTTCATCCAATTCAACTTCAGCGTCAACTCCTTCAACCTTGAAAACAATCTTTCCATTATCCTTCAATTCCTTGGACAAATCTTCCAATTCACATTGAGTTCTTGCCAATAACCAATCTTGAACCTTACCGGCATCCTTTCTGAATTTTGGACCAAACTTTTTCTTTTCAATGTCAACTTCGAATTTCTCAACTGTAACTGGTTCTGGTAATGGTTGTCTAACCACTAACTTTTCGTTAGTTCTAGCAGAATGAACTGATAAATCATAAGCAGATCTGTCAGCACATCCAACACATTCAACCCAACCGTAAGAAGTTTGTAATTCAGCATCCCAACAATCGGCAGCGTAATGGGCCATTTCATTGGATAAATGTTGTCTGAATCTTAATCTATTCTTGTCAACACCAATCTTGGTCAAAAACAAGTAGATTCTGGCGATGAAGTATCCCAAAGTCAGGTTATCAACCATACCAGATTTAACGGCTTCACCAATAGAGATTTCTGACAATTCATTGGAACCGGCTTCTTGAGTATTCTTTGGCAAGAATTTCAATTTAGTGTCCTTAATTTCATCGAATCTTGGGTGAGTCTTATCTTCAGGATCGACATAGTGTTCAATTTCTGCCATCAAGAACTCACGAACTCTTAATAAACCAGCTCTTGGAGAAATCTCGTTTCTGAAAGACTTACCGATAGAGGCAGATGCAAAAGGCATCTTTTCGTTGTTGAAATCCAATAATTTGGAGAAGTTCAAGAATTGACCTTGAGCAGTTTCAGGTCTTAAATAACCCTTCAATTGACCAGAAGGACCAATGGCAGTTTCAAACATCAAATTGAACTCAACTGGAGGTTCCAATTCTCCGTTGGTGGCTGGGTTAGTGATTTTGTACTTCTTAATCAACTCTCCCAATTGAGGTCCAGAAAACCCATCGATTTGGTTCAATACATTTTCGTATTCAGCAACTACTTCATCATCTAATTTAATATTCTTGATCTCCTTAACCTTCTTTTTTCTCTTTTTCTTATCGTCATTTTCGTCTTCTTCCTTGACTTCTTCACCTCTGGCAGCCTTATCTCCCTTCAATCTAGCTTCCAATACTTCTTCCACCAAGTGATCAGCTCTGAAAATTTCCCCGGTCTTCAAGTCTCTGCACATCCAATCGGCAAACTTATCAACATGACCACTGGTCTTTAACACCTCATGGGGGGTCAACATAGTTGGATCGACTTCCAACATATCTTCCTCTAAAATGAAGTGTTTTCTCCAAGTATCGATGACATTAGCTTGGAAAGCGCATCCTGGAGGACCATAATCGTAGAGACCGGAGACTCCTCCGTAAATCTCAAAGGCTGGGGCGAAAAAAAATCTTCTTTTTAAAACTTGTTCCAAGTTTTCTCTGGAGAATGGGACTGGACTTTTGGCCGTGGACATATTTGATCTAAATATTCTGCAAAGCCCTGTCTTTATACACCTGAAGTGACTAATTGTGATGTCTTGAGTAATGAAATAATTTTTCACTTTTCGCGGAGTATAAGGAGGTGCACGACCTCCTTGGCCATACAGCTAGGACTATACGGTTTGGTTATACGGTTTGACTGTACGGCTAGAGGATATTTAGTAGGTCATTTATTATCTAAATACTATCATCATTCAACAAATCTAATCGCTCTTTGGTTTAGTCTGCTTCACCACGTCAAGATCGTTCCATTTGACGTTGTTAGTTCTTCTGTAGTAAGCAAGCTGACTGTAAGGATATGCAGTGGAATTAGCTTTTTCTGTAGAATACCATGATACACATCCACCAAACGCAGTTCCAAATACTGACTTCTTCAATATGTCTTGAGTGGTATCAAACCATTCTTTATATTTGGAATCCTTGACACATACTGAAGAGTAGGTTCCATCTAAGATTTTTGCAGCCACTTTTGAAAAGTAATTGCAGCCATTTTCAATGGCTAAAATCACAGAAGAATGGCCAGTAGCAGAATTGGGTCCTGCAATTGCAAAATAATTAGGACAGTCTTTGACAAGAACTGTTTCGTAGGCAGAAGCTCCATGTTCACCCCAGTATTTTGGCAAATTGGTTCCATTTCTACCAATCAATTCGTAAGGTGTGAAAGATTCGGAGAGGTTATAACCAGTACAAGCAACAATGATATCTGCATCAACCAGTTCCCCATCGGAAAATACCACCGATTTCTCATTGATTTTAACAATGTCTTTTTTGACGACATTGATTCTACTATCTTTCAATGAGGGAACATAGAAATAATCAAAGATCAACCTTTTACAACCAATTTTGAAATCAGGAATCAATGCATTGTGATACTTCTCGGGAATATTGTTTTTCATGTACTTCATAGCCATACGAGTATTGACCCATCTAATGATTCTACTGATAAGTCCATTGCTGGTATACATCGGGTATCTTGCTTCAGCCACAATTGCCACAAAGTTTCTCAAAAGAGTAAGTCCAAAACTCCATCTAGACAATAACTTATAAATGTAGAATAATGCCTTTGGATGAGGAGGGAAGATGTAATGTTGGGTTCTTACCACTTGAGTAATATTCTTGGGTTCAAAGTCTAATAATGCTGGTACCACTTGAGTAGCAGAGCATCCATTTCCAACAACAACCACTTTTTTATCTTTGAAATCTACAGACCAATCCCAAATTGCTGAATGCATGAAATTACCTTTAAAAGTATCAAGTCCTGGAATGTTGAACTTGTTAGGCACCACTAAGCCTCCAGTACAATTGGCAAGAATCTTAGAAGTGAGTTTGAATCTTTGTCCGTTTTCTAAGTTGAAACCTTCGATTTCCCAATGTTGAGTTTTTTCATTGTAAACTGCTTTTTTGACAATTGTTTGAAGTTTGGTCTTCTTGGCCAAGTCATATTTCTTTACAATCAGTTCAACGTATTCCTGCATCTCGTGCTGAGGAGGTCTCAAATCGGACCAATTATTGACCAATTCGTCCGAGTACGAATACCATAAAGCAGGAATATCACTAGCACAACCAGGGTACGTATTGGCATACCAAGTACCTCCCAAATTATCATGCTTCTCAAGTAACACAAAGTCGTCACAATCGAGTTTTTTCAAGCATGTCATGGCAGCACCAATCCCTCCAAATCCCGTTCCAACGATCGCCACCTTGTGGTACAATTCTTGAACTGGAAGGCTTAAATTTGGTTGAAGATCATTCTTCTTTTCAGAATCTAAAACCCTGGTGGCTTTATCATGGGTTATTCTGAACTTTTGTGGATTCTTATGAGACTCTTTTAAAAGGGTATGAGTAGACATGGAATATATTGATTTGATAAAATATGAAACTACTAAAAGTGCAGAGATGAGGAGCTCTATATAGATAGACAGTTTGCGAGGTCTTCACGTGAATTGTTGTTGGGAATAACAGGTTACAATACATGTGAAAACCAACAATGCGGTAGTCGTGAGAAGGAGAAGTGGAGTTAGCGAGTGGATGGCCTATGAGCATGGAATTTGTGTTTGACTTTACTCGCTGTGCGTTGTATTCCACGGAGTGGGCGGAGTGCAGACTTCATGTTGTGATAGAATTTATATTGTGAAAGACGCTACTCCGTTACTATTTTTGTAAATTGCTATTGTCATATAATTCCTGTGATTTTTGCCTAATCTGTCGATTTTGTTTTTCGCAGCCATAATCTGATTTTGCATTCTAGTACATACAGTTTCACTTTCTCTTTATGTATGGTATGACTCTGGTGGTCCTAAATAACTTTCAACAACCCCACCAAAATCCACGATAAGTTTTTGGACTACCATTCCTGGCTCTAATAACCAAAGTTTGAGGCTATGTTCCCCAGAACTCACGTCGTGAGTGGTAGTCTTTATCCAAGCATTCTGTTCTACGGCCAATTCCCAACCATCGGCATACTTGGTAGGGTTTTTTGCATCTTCATAGACTTGGACACTTTGGGGTTCATCGTCATCAATAGAAATACCATATTTCAACGGTCTTTCGGGATTAACGTTAAGACTAGGACTCAAGATCACGGTTATATTGGTGACATTGGATCCGGTGAAACTGTAGAAATCATACTCAAGATAGGAAGAATCATCGCTAGGGGTTTGAGAGTCTATTGTCACAGGGTACAATGTGACTCCAGACTTTGTTCTTCCGAATCTATCAAGTTCAATGAAGTATGTATCATTGGTGGAATGATTCGATGAGAAGTGTCCAGCTTCCATGGAAACATGTCCTTGTGATTCGACAAAACCTTCGAAATCATTTGGAATTTTTGTGTTATTAATTGGAAGGTTAAGGACCGGAGGAATGGTCCGGAGGTCTCCCAGGTTGTTGGAGGTGAAGTTTATGTACTCCAATCTCCATCCTGGTTCGACTTGATCCCAATCTACAGTTACATTGATAAATATGGAATTATCCATTGAGTCGTTAGATGAACTGATCGATCCACTGGAAGGTTCCAACGTTATGTAATCACTCCAAGGAGTTACTTCAAATTCAAAGTCTTCATATCCCCGACTAAAGACTTCAATCCAAGTCCCACCAGAATATGGATCAAGTTGAGGAAAAACTAAGGTATTGTTATCGTAAGTCACAGGGTTATGCATGTCATCTCCTGGAACAACACCTTTTGATTGGTCAACGGTAAGGGCAGCAGGGCCACTCAAGGATTGGGTATCAGGTAAAAACTCGGCAAGGAAAGGAATCATTTCTCTCAAAGGTTGTTGCCAATAGGCATAACTTAAGTGAGTTTGGTCCATTATGTGTTTCCATTTACCACCGAGTAAAGAATCCCAGGTATCTCTCCAACTAAAATCATCCTTGAAACGCTGTCTAACATGCTGTGCAGCTCCATTAGCTTGATTTCTTCTTTGCTTAGCGTAAAATTCATTTTTGCCAGCAGTAATGTGCAAATCATAGACAATATATCCCGCTTGACATGGATGCAATACCATTTCAAAAAATGCTGGTTTTGCTTCCTCTGAAAGTGACTCATTGTATACTGCCCAAGCTCTTTCTGATAATTCTTTCCAATCATTTAACACATTGTTTGCTTCATTGTAATTTGTCAACGAGAACACAGTCCCATTAACCAATTCAAACTTTCTTCTGCTAGCCAAGAACCCATAAATATCAATAATATCGGCGATCTCTCTGACAGTCTCCAAATCAGTGAACTCGCCAAACTGCTTTTCAGTCCATTGTGTGGTCCAGTCCATAACAGAATTGGGAACTCCCCATTTATCGATATCGTAACCAAGGTCAATGAAGTGAGATATAGGGATCTCCAACCCTTTCATATCTCCAACATTAACCACCCAAAGTTCACGAGCATGCTTCTCGTATGCCATGTACATTTGTTCCCTTGTCCGGGGTAAAGAAACAGTATTTATCCACTTGTAACTCCGTGGATCTCCTACATAATCAAAATGATAGTACATTCCAGCACCTCCTGGTCTTGAAATTTCATCATCCATTGGTAATCTTCTGATATTACCCCAATTGTCATCTACCCAAAGCAAAATAATGTCTTCGGGAACCTTCATACCCGCTTCGAAATAACTTTGGACTTCCTTGTATAAACACCATACTTGAGGAATACTGGAGATGTTGGTACCATTACCAAACTCTTGGAGAAGTAACTTACGTTGAGTTTCAATGACGTCTTCAAGAAGTTCGGATTCCACATCATCAGACAAAGACCGGTCACCAAAACCTCTCATACCTTCTGTCCACACCCCTTCGTAGTCTTTTCCTCGAGCAATACCTTCTCTCCAGAACTCCAAGACATTTTCCTTATTGTTGGTATAATCCCAATCACCAACACCACGTTCAACCCATTCATTGGTGGCTCTTTGTAAAGGCTCAGCATGAGAGGTGGACATAACAATACCGTAGTAGTCAGCCCAATACTGATTATCAGGGTCGTCCAAGCCGAACATAGAATCCCACATAGCGGGCCATAAGAAATTAGCTTTTAAACGAAGTAATAACTCGAATATTGTAACATAATACTCATGAACATAATTACTGTATTCTCCTTCAGGGAAATTATCATTAACCCATCTGGACAAACCAGGTTCTTCATCATTCAAGAATATTCCTCTATAACGAACACTTGGTTCATCCTGGACAATGGGGGCCGATTTGTTGAAATAAATCGATTCATGAGATTCAATGGGAACGTCACTCCAGTAATACCATGGACTCACGCCAATCATCTCCGAAATACTGTAAATCCCAAAGATGGTTCCCCGTTTATCACTACCTGCGATGACCAAGGTATTATCACAAGAGCTCAATGGTGTTATAACATAACTTTCCCATTTACCCTCTATTTCACTAACATCCAAATCTCCATCATCGACCAATTGTTGAATAAGAGAAGAATTACCAAGTGTACCGACAAGTATGGTGACACCTCCACAAACATGTTCTGAACTGTTCACCATAATCAAGGCATCGTCATGTCCGGTTACATTACCGAAATCAGTAATCAAATCACCTGCAGCACGAATAACTCCGGGCCAATCATTCTTGTCGATCACAAGTTGAGATTGTCGGTTTTCTTCGTATAAAGCAAGACAATCAGGGGCATCATCAAACACAATTGATGAATATACCCCTACAATAAGATATAACACCTGAAAAAATACAAAGAACATGGTGTTTTACAAGAGATTGAGGCAGATATATATAAGAGACCGGAGTTATCGTAACCACCATTATTGCGGGGGGCCGTTGTAGAGTCGATCATTGTTGTAATTTTCGCCGTAGTTCCTGAGTATGTATTAGGAAATGTTGATCAGAGGGGGACAGACTCGGAGAATTCCATCCAATCCCGAAGGTGTAGACAAATAAACTGGTATAGCCCTTTAAAGGCCTCTTCGCATTACTCAATTGATCAATGAACCCAATCTTCCATCAATTGCAAAACGACTGATACCGTTATAAAGACTCAATTGAAGCCCCTATAGCAAAGATGCCGAGATAAACCAATCAACCCTTTTTCTGGACTCTCTCAACCCTCTATTGTCCATTTCAATTTTTTCTAGTAATCATTATGCCGAAAGCGATCATCATTCCGGCGACCCCACAATCCGGAGGACTTACCACATTCGAACCCACCAATGGAATGACTTGACCGGAAGACCGACAATTCCAGATCGCCAACCTGAGATTAGAGCTCTACGAGAAGTTATACTATAAGTTAGGCAAGTTCTACAAAAGCTCCAACATCCACTCCTGCAGATACTACCACCTCGAGGAGATCTCCAATTCCACTTTATACCACACACGCAAGCCCCCAGCACATATCCCCCCAGCTCGTATTAAATACTACACATCACATACAGAACAAATACAACTCATCCCATATTCCCCACATATCATCTATGATATTCACATAATCGCATATCTAATCTATACCCATCAATCAGTTCCTATATCCTATTCAATACACACACGACCTGAAGGGCACACAAGACATATGCGGTGCACACACCGCTGATGGCCTCAGCGGTTCACACACACCTCTCTCGTCACGTGTCATTTCCCCAGATTTCACACCGCCGCGCTAACGTCAGCACATGATTTTCGTCCTCGGTTAATTGGCATCGGCCACAAGAATATGAACCGTGGCAGCCCGCGCGGTACCGAGTACCACGGAATAATCATTAGCGGTCGGTTCCTACGGCTGATCAGCGGTGCGGTGCCAGGAATTTACCACCAGCTACCACCATCTACCGCCAGCATCCCCCAGTCAGCTACCACCACATCTTTCCTTTTCGCAACCATTAACTATACTCTACACCATGTCCCACCACCTTCTACCGTCCAAAGTGCCAATTAACCCTAAATATCTTCTCTAATACATTCTACACCACCTCCCACTAACGTCCTCCCACCCTCCCACCCTTTACACCACCAATTCTCACCATTCTACCCATCACGTTCATCAGCAACAAAATCACACCCCGCAAAATATATTCACAGTCTGAAATTTTCATTGACGCATAACGCATATAAATACCATCCGTTTCCTCGGTTGCTCAATCTCCAGAAATATTTCAGATTTTTTTTCACTTCAATTGAATCATGTCTGAATTGTCATTTAAAGACAAAGTCGTGGTTGTTACCGGTGCCGGTGGAGCATTGGGTAAACATTACTGTTTTGAATTTGCCAAAAGAGGTGCCAAAGTTGTGGTCAATGATTTGGGATTTAAAAACGGAGTTTCGGAAGCTGCTAATAGTGTGGTTGAAGAAATTAAATCCAAAGGAGGAATTGCCGTGGCCGATTATAACAATGTATTGGACGGTGATAAGGTTATTGAAACTGCCGTCAAAAACTTTGGTACCGTTCATATTTTGATCAATAATGCTGGTATTCTTAGAGATGCTCAATTCAAAAAGATGACTCCTGAACAATATAAATTGATTATTGATATTCATGTCAATGGTGCTTATAAGTGTACTCAAGCTGCTTGGCCATACTTTAGAAAACAGGAATTTGGTAGAGTTATTAACACTGCTTCTCCTGCTGGTTTGTATGGTAACTTTGGTCAAGCCAATTATTCTGCTGCTAAGAGTGGATTAATTGGTTTCACTGAAACTTTGGCTAAGGAAGGTGGTAAATACAATATTCTTGCCAATGTAATTGCTCCTTTAGCTAGATCTCCAATGACGGAAAATATCTTACCTGAAGCTGTTTTGGAACAATTAGGTCCAGATAAGATTGCTCCTTTGGTATTATATTTGACTCATGATCAAAATGAAGCTAATGGTCAAATTTTCGAATTGGCTGCTGGTTTCTACTCTCAAATTAGATGGCAAAGAAGTGGAGGTGCTTTGTTTAAACCAGACAAGACTTTTGGTGCTGAATTGGTTGCAAAGAAGTTTGAAGAAATTATGGATTTCGATGATTCCTCCAGACCTGAATTGTTAAAGAATCAAACTCCTCATATGTTGAATGATTACTTATCATTAAATGAAGCCGCAAGAGCCTTGAAGGAAAATGACTTATCTGGTGCTCCAGAAATTTCTTTGAAGGATAAAGTTGTCTTGATTACTGGTGCTGGTGCCGGTTTAGGTAGAGATTATGCTTTATTCTTTGCCAAATACGGTGCTAAGGTTGTGGTGAATGATTTCGCTGATCCTTCCAAGGTTGTTGAAGAAATTAAGGCTGCCGGTGGTGAAGCTCATGGTGATAAACATGATGTCGGTACTCAATACAAGGATATCATTGATAATGTTATCAACAAGTATGGTACCATTGATGTCTTGGTCAACAATGCCGGTATCTTGAGAGACAAGTCTTTTGCCAAGATGTCTGATAAGGAATGGTACCAAGTTCAACAAGTCCACTTGGATGGTACTTTCAACTTGACCAGATTAGCTTGGCCATACTTTTTGGAAAAGAAATTTGGTAGAGTTATCAACATTTCTTCCACTTCTGGTATCTATGGTAACTTTGGACAAGCCAATTATTCCACTGCCAAGTGTGCCATTATTGGTTTCTCCAAAACTGCTGCCATTGAAGGTGCTAAGTACAATATCAAGGTTAACACTGTCGCTCCTCATGCAGAAACTGCCATGACTTTGACTGTATTCAGTGAATCTGACAGAAACTTATATCCACCTGAATTAGTGGCCCCATTATTGGTTTTCTTAGCTTCTGACGATGTTCCAGTTACCGGTGAATTATTCGAAGGTGGTGGTGGTTGGATCGGTAACACCAGATGGCAAAGATCTTCTGGTGTTGTCTGTAGGGATCCAGTTGTCACTCCAGAATTCATCAGAGATAACTTCAGTAAGATTACTGATTTCACTGAATCTTCCAATCCAAAATCTACCACTGAATCTTCCATGGAAATCTTGTCCGCTGTGGATCCAGATGAAGATGATGAAGACGAAGAGGAAGAAGAAGAGGATGATGATGATGAAGAAGAAGACCCAGTCTTCACTTATGGTGACAGAGAAGTTATCTTGTATAACTATGCTCTTGGTGCCAAGGCTAATGAATTGAAATACGTCTATGAAAATGATAGTGATTTCCAAGTTATTCCAACTTTCGGTCACTTGCCAACCTTCAATTCTACTGCTTCTCAATTATCATTCAGTAAACTCTTGAAGAACTTCAACCCAATGTTCTTATTACATGGTGAACATTATATCAAGATTGAACAATGGCCAATCCCAACTGAAGCTTCCATCAAGACTACTTTCAACCCATTAGCTGTCACTCAAAAGGGTACTAATACCATTGTCGTTCACGGTTCTAAGTCTGTTGATGCCGAAACTGGTGAACCAGTTTTCAGCAATGAAGCTACCTATTTCATCAGAAACTGTGAAGGTGAAACCAAGAGTCACGGTGAAAGAAAGAAATTTGCTACTTCTCAATTTGAAGCTCCAAAATCTTCTCCAGACTTTGAGATCTCTGTTAAAGTTTCTGAAGATTTGGCTGCCTTATACAGATTGACCGGTGACAGAAACCCATTACATATTGACCCAGCTTTCGCTGCTGGTGCTAAGTTCGATAAACCAATCTTGCATGGTATGTGTTCTTATGGTTTATCTGCCAAGGTACTTTTAGATAAGTTCGGTCCATTCGATGAAATTAAGGCCAGATTCACTGGTATTGTTTTCCCAGGTGAAACCTTGAAGGTTCTTGCCTGGAAGAATGGTGATGTTGTCACTTTCCAAACCCACGTTGTCGAAAGAGGTACTATCGCTATCAACAATGCTGCTATTAAGTTACTCGGTAACAAGGCCAACTTGTAGTGGTAATATTTTATATTAAATTTTATATTTAGCTTACTGAATCATGAGTGTTTATTCGTTTTATATCTGTAGAATTATTGAGAGCTGTTACTAAGATCAGATATTTGGGCAACAGTTCCACCAGCAAGAGGTACATGATTCTTTGAAACATGATTAAGCCCTTCATTGTTCAACCTTTCACTAGAGGGACCGAATCCACCACCACCTGGGGTATTGACCTTGACAAAATCCCCAGCTGACACCTTAAATTGGGCAAATGATGGGAGGAAGATCCATTGGATTTCATTATCTCTTTTTCTTCCCAACTTATTCTGTCCTCTAGCAGCTTCTTCACCACCTTTCATACCATATGGAGCATTAACTCTTCTTTGCGTTCTCATAGTACATGACAAGGCAGAAGTGAATTCATACAATCTAACTAATCCATCACCACCTCTATACTTTCCAGCCCCACCAGAACCTTGTCTGATACTGAATTCATGAAGAATAACTGGATATCTTAATTCCAAAACTTCTGGGTCGGTGATCTTAGTGTTGGTCATATGACAATGAACTCCAGAGAACCCATCACTACCATCAATGGCACCAATACCACCACCAATTGTTTCAACCATAGCAAACCCCTGTTTCATGACTCCGTTCTCGATACCACCTTTACCAAAGGCTAAGGTGTTATTGGAACCCGAACATGCAGCAGATATCTCATAAGCTTTCAAGATAGTATCAGTCAATCTTTGTGCAGTAGCAGAATTTGCAGCCGAAACTGCAGCATATGGTGAAGGATTCAAGATTGTTCCTTTAGGAATGATTGTAGTAACTGGTTTAAGACATCCTTCATTCAAAGGGATATCTGAATTAACCATTAACCGTAAACAGTAGATAATACAGGCATATGTAATTGCAATTGGAGCATTTCCACAATTAAAAGCCTCTTCACTTGTTCCGTTAAAGTCATAGACTGCCAGTCCATTTTCATTAATATCAATTGAAACAGATATTTTAGATCCATCATCTAAGATTTCTTCAGCTTTCAATGGTAACCTATGTTTGTTATCGACGTACACTTGTTTCAAGAATTTTCTAACAGCCTTTTCAGCAGTATCTTCAACACCTTTCATGTACAATAATACTGTATCAGTACCATATTCATTGAAAAGTTCAGATAATAAGTTAAGACCTCTTTGATTGGAAGCAATTTGGGCCTTCAAATCAGAAATATTATCTTCGATTTTTCTACTACCTGAACATCCAGGGTACAGACTTGGCTCATCAATAAAGTGTTTTTGAATACCATCGTAATCAAACTTACCGTTTGAAACAATCTTCCAAGCTACAAATTGGGCACCCTCTTCGTACAAGGAAGTAGCATCAGCAGCACAAGAACCAGGTACAGAACCACCAATTTCAGCATGATGAGCTCTAGAAGCCGTGAAGAAGACAATTTTACCTTCTTTAAAGACAGGAGATATCAACGTAATATCTGGCAAATGAGTTCCCCCAGCAGTTGGATGATTAGTAGCCAATATATCACCTGGGTGGATATCTTCACCCCAAAACTTCTTAGCATATCTGATACTGTTGGACATGGAACCCAAATGAACAGGAACATGAGGAGCATTTGCAACCAAATTACCATCTTCATCAAAAAGAGCACATGAAAAGTCAAGTCTTTCCTTGATATTTGGACTAATACTAATCTTTTGTAAAGTTCTTCCCATATCTTCAGCAATAGCAGTGAATCTGTTTGAGAAGACAGATAAAAGAATAGGATCAATCACGGTAGCAGAAGCCTGTTCACCTTGACCCTCTTCTAAATCAAGAATAATATGTCTATTCAAGATAGTAGCTTTTGAAATAGGAGTCACCAAAATTGTCTGAGTTGAATCTAAGATCAAAGCAGGTCCTTGAATAACGGCACCAACAGGAATATCGGCTAACTGATAAACCTTGGTATCCAAGATTCCTTCTTCGAATGCCATTTTAGTAACCAAAAAGTCAACATTTGAAGTTATGGGTTGAATAAAGTTATTAGCTTTCAATTGAACCAAATCTTCATATGGAGAAACCTCTTTTGTCTTGGATAAATTACCATTTGCCCTGACTCTTATGTCATGAACAATAACATCTCTTTCCCTGTCAACAAAAGAGAACTCCCTTTCGTGGGTTTCAGTAAACGTTTTGTGGAAATCCCCATCTTCCGGCTGTGCAATCATCAAAAAAGTATCAGAACCAGCATATCCCATATTGAAGAAGAGTTCTACCTCAATAGATGATTCAGAAATCGATTGTTCCACCAATTTCGACTTTGCATTGCTGACGAGCTTTTCACATTCAAGCAAGAGTTGAGCTTTGGTAGTCTCGTTGTAAACTTCATGACATGGTTTTTGGTCTTCTTGAACAACATCTGCCAAGGCAATTCCGTAAGCTGAAAGAATCGAAGAATATCTGTGAATGATAACTTTCTTCATCTTTAATATTTGGGCAATGGAAGCAGCATGCTGTCCTCCGGCCCCTCCAAAAGAAGCAAGATGATGATTTGAAACATCATAACCTCTGGATTCAGTCAAGACTCTAATAGGTTTAGCCATTGAAAAGTTTGCAACCTTTAAGAAACCCAAAGCAACTTCATATGGAGTATACAGCTTTTCAGGATTATCTTGGTTAATCTCTTTTGTTAATTGTTCAAACTTGGTTTCAACTACCTTGAAATCTAAAGGCTGGTCTTCACTTGGACCAAAAATCTTTGGGAAAAACTCTGGGAGGATTCTTCCACACATCAAATTGGCATCAGTTATAGTTAAAGGACCACCTTTTCTGTAACAAGCAGGACCAGGATGAGCACCAGCAGATTCAGGACCGACTTTGAATACACCATGACGATAAGTCAAGATAGACCCACCTCCAGCTGCAACTGTATTAATATCCAATTGTGGAGCAGCAATTTGAACACCAGCAGTTATACTTCTGAACACCAATTCATAATTTCCAGCGTATCTGGAGACATCGGTTGAAGTACCACCCATATCAAAACCAACAATAGGTGTCCCTTCATTCTCATCGTAACAAGTTTCTGCTTCTCCAACAACACCACCTGCTGGACCTGAGAGTAAAGCTTTCAATCCAGTGAAGTTCTTCCAGGAACATAATCCACCATCAGACTGCATAAACTCAATTCTGGTGGATGATTCAGTACCGGGTGCAAATCCTTCCAAGAGATTTTGGATATAATCCTTCACAACTGGAGTAAGATATCCATCACACACAGTGGACTGAGCTCTTGGAATAGCACTTATCATAGGAATCAATTCATGAGACACAGATATGTGATCAAATCCAATCTCCTCAGCTAACCGTTTCAACTGTTTTTCGTGCTCCTGGAAACTGTAACCATGGATCAAACAAATGGATACCGACGAGATTCCCTTGTTTCTCAAGGCCAATAACTTCTGTCTTGTATCTTCCATATCAACTGATTTAAGAACTTGGAAGATGTCTTTACTCTCCCCAAGGACATACTTTTTTCCATCAACTTTAGATGAAAAGTCCACCAGTTCAGGATCTTCAGTAGCACTTGGAATGGTGACTTTCTCATCGATCTCTACCACTTCCTCATAAAGAGGATCTGGCTTCATAATCTTTAAAGCGAATAAATCAGGTCTTGTCTGATCACCAATCTTCAATAAATCCTTGAATCCTTTAGTGACAAGAAACCCAACCCGTTCACCTTTCCGTTCCAACAACGCATTTGTAGCAACAGTAGTTCCCAACCGAATCGACGATATACAAGAGGTATCCAATGGCTCCCCTTTAGGAATAGTGGTTGCTTGTACATGCTCGAGAACTCTTCTGATTCCTTCAATATTAGCATCTTTGTAATTACTTGGATCAACAGAAAGTAACTTAAACATATAGTCGGGTTGACCTGGAATCATGGCCAACACATCGGTGAAAGTTCCACCTCTGTCAATACTAACTTTAATATTACCAATTGTCATATGGAGATGGTTGCAAATAAGAGGAAAAAAGTGTAAATTTAATATTTATATATTGACATGTCTTTGAAGCCCGTCGTCGGGATATCCGACTTATCAGTACACTTTTGACACCACAAGATCGGCAATCCCTTCTTATCCATTCGTCGCCTTCTCCGACAGAGGTTCTATTGTTGGGTGTAGTGTCTGCGGAAACATGTCCCATTTAGGTAATCTCTGATAAGAGGAGATACCAAAATGTAGGAATTTGCGACATAATCGGGCTTGATTCGGGCATTCTGTAGATAACATTGATAAATTATTTAAGACTGGAATATTCCAGTATAACTGGATGAAATTAACGATGGCTTCTGATAAAGGTACTTCTGCTTCACCGGGGATTGCTCTGGTGCAATCTCTGACTTCTAACGGGTCTACCGATTCTACTGACAAGAATGCTGGTGTAACAGTAGATGTTGCAAATATTGAATCTCAGAACGCACCAGAAGATAAAGGTGCTGATATGGCTTTAAAATATGCTGAGCTTTCTAAAGGTATGGAGTTATCCAAGGAGGACAATGCCCGGATCAGACTTAAAGTCGATTTGATTGTGTTGCCTTTTATGTGCATCATGTATGCTGTCCAATTCATGGACAGATCCACCATTGGTTATGCTGCTATTATGGGAATCAGAGATGACATTGGTCCTATGGTGGGTACTATGTACAGTTGGCTTACCACTGGTTTCTATATTGCTTATTTGTTCTGGGCTTTTCCTGGTAGTTGGACGTTACAAAGATTTCCTTTGGTAAAGACCGTGTGCTTCTACGTCTTCATGTGGGGTTTGGATTTGACATTACATGCCACTGTATTCAACTATGCTGGGATTTTAGTATGTCGGTTATTCCTTGGAATCTTGGAAGCTCCTCTTCTTCCTGGATTATCATTGATTTGTAACAATTTCTATCATAAGAAGGAGATGTTTAGAAGAATGACATTCATTTATGCTGCTACCGGTATTGGTAATATCTTGGGAGCTTGTACTGCTTATGGAATTCAAAAAGATGCCGATCAATTTGCTATTAAGTCATGGAGAGCTTTGTTCTTAATTCTTGGTCTTATAACCATGGCCTTGGCACTTTTCATGGCTGCTGTGGTGCCAGACATCCCCACTAAGGCTTGGTGGTTTACGGAGAAGGAAAAGCTTTTAACAGTTGAAAGAATCAGAGAAAATGAACAAGGATTTGGTACCAAAGAATTCAAGTGGTATCAGGTAAAAGAGGCATTTTTAGAACCAAGAGCTTATATGTATGCCATGCTTGCAGTATGTATTGAAATTCCCAACTCAGGTATCACAGCATATGGTTCTATCTTGTTGAAGGAAGATTTTGGATTTTCAACACCAAAAGCGTTGTTGATGAAAGCACCAACAGGGGTGGTGCAATTATTTGGATTATCAATGGTAGGATTCTTAAATTCGAAAAACTTGATTAAACATCCATTATTGGCTGCTTCACTTGGTCTTTCTTTTGGTTTAGTAGGTGGTTGTATGTTATGTTTTTCCCCTAACAAATATGCTGCCTTGGCTGGTTTCTACCTTATTGGGTTTTCACCACTTGCAATGATCACAGCTCTTTCAGGATTATCTACAGATGTTGCTGGAAGAACCAAGAAAGTGATCTGCAATGGTATTTATTTGGTGGGATTTTGCTGGTCTTCTGCCGTTGGACCACAAACTTTCGTACCATCTGAAGCTCCATCATATCCTACTGCCAAGTACTGCTTGGTAGGATTTTATATTGGTGGTATTGTTTGTATTCTTCTTCTTGCCCTCTATAACTGGAATTCCAACAGATTGAGAGATAAGGAAAGAGATGCGTTAGGAGATGCTTACAGGAAGATTGAAAATCATGAATTCAAGGACTTAACTGATAGGGAGAATCGGGATTTCAGATACGTCTGGTGAATGTAGTAAGTTGTGTGTAGTTAATTTAGTTCTTTTGTACAGTGGCATGGCTTAAACAAGTAGACCTTGTTTGGATCTTATCACATTTATTCCAGTCTTTCAATAAATATGCTGTATTTTTAAATATATATTATTGAATTACTTAATTAATTACCCATGGGACTTACCAAGTTTTAGGGTCAAGAAAGATAAAATGCTTAGACGTCGAGATATTGCAGATTGGATTGATTGTTTGATGGTTTCTTATAATAAGGAACCTGGAAATCCACTGGTGTGTCATTGATTGGGTCTATAATTGATTGAGTTCTATTGTGACGACTGACTGAAGTGTCAATGGTAGACATGGGAGTTGGTAAAGGAGTCATGCTTGATAATGGCGAGCTCATGATTGGTGAAGTGATGGAATTATTCTTCATATGAGATGGAATGGTGATACTGGTGCTATTGGTATGATTGATATTGGGCCTTTCAGAATTATTCGATGTGATAACAGTAAGGTTCTTCTTATTGAATGGAGACATGCTATTATTAGTGGCGGTATTAGAAGTATTGGTGTAAATGGCACCAGTACTGGGGAATTTGAATTCAGCTCTATCAGATCCGATTAATGATGGTCTTTCAGGGATTGATCTATCAGGAACAATAGTCTTGGACATTGTTGAAACTGATGGAGTAGGTAACATTGAAGTTGAGCATGATGCCAAATTCCCAGAACTGATAGGTTTCTTGTTTTTCCTGTATTTTGAAAGATTCAAATTCAATGATGAGTTTGTGGTATTTGCAGTTGTTGACAGATTAGAAGAAGAACCGAAAAACTCATTCATTTCAAGAATTGGACTGTTGGATATCGAAACTGATTCTTGGGAGTCATTGGAAGAAAAGGTTGATAAGTCTGATAATGAACTGTTCAAAGAATTGATCGAGTTAGACGATTGATTCTTCAACTTTGAAAAGTTAGCCATTGGAGGTAAGAATTCCTCTTGTTGTATACCTTCATTAGAAAAAGAAAATGTAGAAGATCTGGTAAGTTTAACATCTTGAGGTCTAAAGTTAGTACTTGATCTTTGTCTCTTCAAGATTTTAAGATTCTCAGCATGCAAAGTAATGGTGGTAAAACTAGTAGATCTATTGTGTTCGTTCAATTTGGAAAATGACCGGAACTTATCTAAATCACTGTTACATTTCTTGGAATGATTAGTATCCTTCATTTCGACATAATTTTGAGGATGACAACTGGATTTAAATGCTTCAAAGAATCGTTTATAACCGCCATCAAGGATTAAAACGTCGGGAAAACTCAAATGAGGATAATTATTCAAATTCAAGATTCTATCAGATCTTCTTAAATGAGAAGCCATGGTAGGGCCTCTGAAAATGCTAAATTCACAATGAAAGATTATCAAGTATTTTTTACCATCTCTATACTTTGCATCATTAATAAATTTATCCTCTAATTCCTGCTTATCGGAGATATTGATGGCATCTTTGATGTGACCTCCCTCATATTCATAATCAAATCTACAATCCACCACCACAAGTTCATCGAATTTATGAGTGCATTGGTCATTAATAAGTTGATAGAATGATTCCAGATCAATTCTAGGGATTAAGTCGGCATCAGTATTGAAATACTTGATATTAGATTGTTTAAGTAATGAATTATCATCCTTTAAAACAACATCCTTTTCTTTATTAGTTTGGTACATTGAATGAAACCTTCTAAGAGATCTACCAGGTGGTTTAAGATCAGGTAATCCTGAAGGTTTCTCGGGGTCATTATGGTCGTCTTGGTCAAGATCTTCGTCATTTAAGTCAAGATCTTCAATGGTGGATACGGTAGTATTGGCGTCAATATCCCCATCTATATCATTTTGAGCTGCAGAAGTTGGAGGAGCCACCGATTCCCGTGCAGTTGGCAGATCAAAAATCCCACTTCTGGATCTTCTAATAAACGATTTGGTGGAGTTAAGTTTCTTCTTCATAGAACCAAGACTCATCAAATTCGTCAAATTCCGAAATGGTTTACGGGATACTAAAGGAGAAGAAGGAATCATCGTCTTGTTTTTCCGATTATTTGTAGGCGTATCAAACGAGTCATATTCCTCATTTTCCTTTTCATCTTCCAGAACATCTCGTTGAACCTTTTGTAAAAGTTCATTAATATCCTCACAGGGACTCTCAAGAAAACTGGAAACTGGTCTATCCCGTTTAGGAGCATTGGAACGGAAAGAAGGTCCAAACACGTTTGGTGATAATAGTTTCTTGTCCATGTTGATTGGAGTTTTATTTGTGTTTATTTGTGATTGTTTTAGTGGGTGGTTTTTAGGGACTGGTTTTTAGGGACTGGTTTGAAATTGCCTTGGATCGATGTGTAATGGGGTTACACAAATGCAATAAAGGAATGCAGAGTCAACACTCACCAGCTTCTAAAGATAAGAGCTTCTATAAACGAGTGACAAAAAAATGATATGAGTCTTTAACGACAGAAACCTAAGTAGTAGTTAATCACTGATTAATAAGTAGCAATTTTAAAACCGGCTCCTCTTGTTGTTTTAAATCTAATTGATGTGCGATGGTGCAGGCACGCGAGACAAATAATTATAGTTTTGTTTTGTGAGGTGCAGAGGAATCAACCGTTGCCAATTCAGGGCGAGACAATGGATTGGGTTTAGAGACGATGAGGTGGGAATACCGATAGAGGGGATTGAGTTGCTGTGGATAGAGGGGATGTTGTGAAGTACAAAGGAGGTGGGTAGTGTGGCTAGTGTGGGGAGGTGTGGTGGTGGGAGGTGGGTGGAGTATCTAATTTGGTGGTGTGGTGGTGGGTGGTGGGTGGTGGGTGGAGTGTCCAGTTAAAGAGAGGTGTTTGGCAATGGGTTTGTAGAACGGTGCTGGGAGGAAGTGACAACTGGGATCCATTCTTTCCCATTAAGAAGGGCCCGGAGCTGTTGCCGGGTCAGTTACTTAAGTTGCAGATCAACCTTTGAAACTGCCGGTGCCATATTATTTTCTACCATTAGTTTTATCTATCGTGCATTATTTATTTACTGTTATCTGATTTAGGAAAGATCGCGGTCTATTGTTTGATTGTTTCATGCAACAGAAAATGAAATTTATTTCTATTCATTCCGCACCACACCAATTTCATACTTGCCGTGAGCCAAAATGGTGGTATTGGACCTGCATGAGTGATGGATTTAGAGTGCTTCGATTCCGTTCTTGGGTATTGGGAAGCCTTGATCTGGTAGCCGTTTCAGGTGGCTAAGGTTGATGTTTATCTACGATAATAGAACAATTCATGTAGTATATACTATTTACATAACCCGTTTATCGGGACACCGCGTGCATCATTGGTTATTCCCCGGGGTGATATTTTATGGTGGAAATGGTGATTGCTGTTCACGCGGTGGTTTATTTTTTGCAATATTTTGTATTTATGAGTTTCTCGATGTGGCTACTGAGAGAATTTCATTTTTGAACTTGCATTTCTTTTTTCGCTTAACGGATTAGACGAGAATAATATTGGTGAACAATGGCTGAAGTTGGTGAAACAATACATGGTATGGGTGTGAGAATGTCGTAATTGGGCTGATTTAGGAGATGTTGGTTTGTGACGGTTTGTGACGGTTTATGTTGTCTGGACTTTTTAGACCGTTGTTAACGTTCTCGATGTGAGATGTCTTATTGTCTTTACTACCAGCCCTACCACCCTACCACCCTACTATCTCTACCACCGTACCATCTCTACCGCCAATACTATTCAACTATCTATACTAATCCAATCTCTCATCTTTTCCTTTACTTACCAAATATCTCCCCTGATAATCCCCAAGGGTACTTAACCTATAGACGATTTGGCTGCTAAGCGAGATAGGGTTCAATCGAATTAAGTAGTTATTATCACCACAATAACCCCGGGGTCGAGCTTACTTGGATAATCTTGGTTGTCAAGTGGTAAGGTTGCTAAATGATTAAGATCTTGCTGCATTGTATTGTTTTTCCACCAGCTTGTTGGGAAAAACCATTAGACGAGACGCAACAATCTGCAACAATACTGTCAACAATAGTGATTTCCATCAATCTAGGTTATCCAAATACTCGCTCATATCCCTGAATTTAAATCGACCACTCGATTGGGTATCGGGTAATACAAACGTCGAATCGCCCTCATTTTCACTGTCTTCGTCAGTGTCAGGTTCTTGTTCTTGTCTGGACCCCAGTTTGTCTCTGTTGGGGTTCTTGTACGAAGTGAATTTGGTTGGGTTGTTTCCCATAGTTAGCGGTGAGTATTTGGAAAATGCCATATCTTCATTGTCAGAATCCAATCCACTGCCACTTTCGGGATCTACATCACTTGGCACACTGTGAACTGAAAGATTATCATCGGTCAAATATGCATTCAAATTCAATGAAGAACTTGAACTGGTGATTCTCATCAATGGACTTCCAAAACTGTTTTTACGGGATTTGGATGATGATACCAGTGATCCTCGAGGTCTGAATATACTTGGTGGTGCCAAATCGAGTTTATCGTTTTCTTTATGCTGACCTTTTGTAGGAGATGATAAAGAACTAATTGTAGGATTCATGCTGTTGATTTTTTCAAAAAATGTCCTTGTTGGACTATAAAATGCATTAGTTGAAGGAGAACTTGGTCCAATAGTCACCACATGTGAGCTCATCAAACTTGAATTACTTGATATTGATGAACTAGCAGATAAGGGGGTGGATATAGGTGCCAAGGGAGCTGAAAAACTTGGAGCCTTCACTGGAGAACTGAAATTATTGAATGTCAATGCTGGGGGTGGACTTACTCTATTACTTAAAAGCGATTTCTGAGGTTCAATGATAGAGTCTTTGTTATTGTCATTATCATTGATGTCTTCGTGACTAATGTCTTTCAAGACATTCTGGAGGTTATCATTATCATCGTTTTCATCCACATCCTCTCCCTCCTCATCACTTTCAATGGAACCCATAGAGGAGCTGTCGAAATAACTATCCAACAACTCATCTACCGGTTCCAAACTATTGTAATTATTGTCATCTCTATCGACCTTTACCGGATTTATGTTTTCAGTAGGTCTACCACCGAAAAACTTTTTGATTTTGTTGGTAAAGCCCATTTGATTATGAATGATATTATCGTTAAATCGTTTGAATTCAACCGAATCTGATACATTCATATCAAAAGTGGTGAAATCATGGTTCTTTATGTCTTTAATGCTGAAACGTTCATTGGGATCCTTAACCAAAATATGTGAAATAAGATCCTCAAGTAACTCGAATTCCTTCTTATCTCCCTCGCCAAACCGAGAACTAAATCTAGTTTTAGGGAACTTCAAATCCTTAGTAACAATACTCTTGAAGAGTCCAAACTCATTCTTCCCATTGAATGGTAACTCATTGAAAATCAAGCAAAAAAGAATAACTCCAAGTGACCAGATATCAATTCTCTTATCGATATTCTTATGTTTTATATCATTTATCATCGATAATCGATTATTCACAAATTGACACAACTCAGGAGCAAAAAATGCCGGAGTTCCCATGGTTTTACCTAATTCTCTTGCATCATTAGAATTATTTTCCAAGATCAAACTCACACCAAAATCACTGATTTTGATGGTGTTATCTTTTATCAAGAGATTCGACGGTTTCAAATCTCGATGAATAATGCCCTTATATTCATGCAAATACTCCAACCCATTGATAACATCTCGAACAATCTTGTTGATAGTTAAACCCCCTTTTTTCTGTTTTTCCTGATAATGATTATATCGTTTCCAATCGATTTCCCCACCATCACAGTATTCAAGTATCAAAAGAATCTTGTCGTACTTTAAATCATCAATTACCTGATATAACCTCACGACATTGGGATGATTACATTCCTTCATGATCTGAATTTCTCGCTTGATTTTTGTGGTATGACTCAAATATGTCTTGGTGATAAGCTTTGTCTTGTCTATTCGATTGATAGTCTTGATGGCCACATATTTATCTGGATCAGTGATGGAGGTGTGGCCCACAAGTTCAGATAAAAGGACTTTTCCCGAGATTCCTTCGCCGATTTTTCGAAGTATTCGGTACTTGTCGTTGATGACCCGTTTATGGCTTCGATCCGTGGTGATACGGAGCCGAGATATGTCCATTTGCGGGGGGGTTGTCTATTTGGAAGTAGTTATATCAATTATATAGTACGCGAATCGCGATGCCAATGTAATGGCTGCGTAATGGCTGCAATGCGCAATGGCTGCAAATGGACTGTGTTGAGAAAGGTCTATATAGTGATGGTGAATTTGTGTTTAACGGTGTGGTGTGCATTGTGACGTGCATTTATATTCTACGGTGTGGTGTGTATTTATTCTACTTTTGTGGTATCTAGCTACTTACTCTTGCGGGAACTGAGCCAGTTGATGAAATCAAAGAACATAGACGGCTGGGTCTTGATCTTATTATTGGTGGCCCATGATTTCATACTCTCATTGTACACATCTATAATCTGTTTGATGGTCTCGTCACCACTGTCTATAGCCACAAGGTTTTTGGCCACTAGAATTGCCAGTCCACTACATGCGGCCGTGTATGCTTTGTTTGTGGATTTGGTCTTGGTGGCCTGCTCGTGAATCCATATAAGCAATTCCATCAATTGACTGACAGTCTTGGGCACATCAGCAATGGTTGTGGAATCAAGTTTGGTCTTGGATAATCTGGTCTTAAGAAGTTTATGGGCCTTGACTCCCACGTTCTTATCCAATGTTAAATCAATAAGTATGATGATTGGTTTGATCATGGTAAAGTTCAAATATGAGTCTGGTTGACATTTGGAGAGAATTTCTAAAAGATCTAAGATTCTATGTTTGAAAAAGACCATTTGTTCTCTGGCTTCGGCAGCATCATTTTTCCTTTTGTTTCCGGACTCAGTCGATGTTAAGATGTTTCTTCTCTCCTTAAAGATCTTGGATAATTGATCGTCCATGGCAAGCATTTCTTCGTCATTTGCCGATTCAGACTCGAAGGATGAATCGTCATCTCCAGAGCTGATATCGTCAAATTTGACTTCTCCATCATGACTTGTAGGGATACCCAATGCTTGAGCTAATTGAATATTTGTGTTTCTGTCAACTTCTTCGTTGGAATCATCTGAGTCAGAAGTTGATTCGGAGTCTGATTCGGAGTCTGCCTCCTCTTCAGCTTCAGCTTCATCTTCTTTATCTTCTGTTTCACTTTCGGCATCTTCAGCAGCATCACCAAATTCTCCTTCATCTTCAAACAAGCTTTGTTGACCTTCTTTGTTCTCCTTTGCTGTCAATACTTGATACAATAATTCCATACACAGTTCGTTGACTCTGAGAATTCCATCTTCATCTTTTTGACAGAGAAGCGATTCCCAAATAATATAGCAAAACTTTCTAAGCAAAGAAGATTTCTTTGAGATGAAAGAAAGGATGATTTCTGTCAAAACCACTGATGAATCAGTTTCATCATCTTCGGATTGGACAAATGCATTTTCAAAACAGATCTTCAATTCATTGACAACAGAGAAGGAATCTTCATCCCCCATGTATATCTGAAGAAGCACCATCGAAAACAATAATTCGAAACTGTAGATCTTGTCTCCGTCCTGTGACTTTTTGGATTTCAATTGTTCTACTGCTTGCAAAAGGTCCACACATTCTTGCTTGACAAGAACTAATTCTTCGTCAAAATCCTGGATGAGTTCGAATGATTCCTGTAAATTATTGATTTGATCAACACAGTATGAAGTCCATGATTTCCCCTTTCTCTTTGAACCTATGATTTCTCCAAGAATCGAGTTGAGTCTGTTTTGACATAAGTTTTTCATATTAACTGAGACAGCCTTAGATCCAGTATTGAAGAATCCATGCAAGATGAGTAATTCCAAAATCGGTTCAATCCATGGCCCCACAAAAGATTTGTTGAGTCGTATGAGTTGAAGAAGCAGGTCTAAACACCACTTTTGAATATTATCATTTGGTTTCTTCAAATCGTTATTTTCGTCACTTTTTACAGTCAATGATTCGGTAAATTGGTTGATCAATACATCACGTAAGTTCTCCAATACCAAGATACTTTTAGCATCTTCCTTATCTGACTTTTCCTTCAAACAGTTAATAAGGGCTTCGGTGGTCTTTGATTTGGTAATGAGATCAAAATTCCAACAACCTCCATGGTCAGGATCAATCAAACAAGCAAGAACTTTTGGACTTTTGAGTGGAGTCTTGATGGCTTCCTGTTTGATGACATTAAGACATTTGACAGAGATCTTATTCAACATCCGACTAGATTGAGAGGATTGGTTTATAAGACAACGTAAAAAGTTAGGAGATATGATATACTCCACTTGACTATAAGTTACCAATGGAAAGCATTTGATGAAGAGATCGAATCCCCAGTATTTTCTCTCATGGGAAGCCTTTTCAGCAAACAAAGTCTCATCGACCACCACCTTCCAGAACTCTTTTAATCCAACCACTGAATCGTCCTTTTGATTTTTGGATTGTTTTTTATTATTGAGTTTCCTCTTCTTTGTGGGGGTCTGTTCGACTTCCCGGTCTTGAATAAGCTGTGCAAGAATGAAATCCCACACAAAATGGATTCTGGGGTTCCAGGAACCTTTTTGTTTCTGGGATTTTGAAGACTCTTCCGGATCTACCACCACTTCGACATCCTTAAGTGCCTTGGCCAAAGTAGGTAAGTTACCCCTTGACAAAGGATCCAAGTTCTTCCATGAATGGTTGATTTTGTCACCATTTTTCACCCTGAGTTCAAGTGGAATCAGCAAGTAGATAGCAATTCCTTCAGAAGTCATTGTCAATTCAAGCAGATTGACTTTTTCAAGTGTAAATTGCACCAATTCATCAGATAAAGCCATTTTCTTCAACAATGAACAGTATGTGAAGATTGCAGTTTCTCTGAGCCATGATTTAGCAACCGCCAAGTTCAATAATCCGTTCATTAACTTGAGAATATCCGAAGTGGTAGCCAATTTTTCATCATAAATAACTTCAGAGTTAATCAAGCTCTGGAGTCCGAATAATCTTCCAAATAAAGCGGCTCTTTCATCCTTTCCCTTCATTGACGTCTTGATTTCAATCAGAGACTCGATCCTATCAATAAACAGTGACACAGTTAAGTCATAGTTGGTCCTTGGGATCAATTCTCGAACCAATTCAGTGAGGGCCATCGAAAACCCAAATCGAGCACTCTGTCTGGTGGTAGATAAACCCTTAATGAGTCTATTCAAGGCATAATCCCATTCCTCTTTCAGATCTTTGGAAGTTAAGTCCTTAATAAGGGATATGGCTGCTTCCAAACGTTCTTGAGGAAGTTCTGACGCCAATTTATAGTAATGATCTCTCAGCAGCATCGTGATGAGGTTTGAAATTTTCACGATGAGCAGAAATAAATCGATGGCTGCGAAAAGGCATTGAGCAGAATGTTGAATTATAGCTATAATATAGAGAATATAGGCCCCCCAAGATCTAAAAAGAGTCAAAACTAAATACATGTTGAGATGAAGTGAAAGAGATTTAAGCGTAGGTTTGCTTTGGGAATGGGAATGATGGACCAACTTCTTGTAAAGAGAGTTTGGCAGCCCATTGACCAACGTGAACGGCTTGTTCGATGGATTTACCTTCGACAATAGAGGCAATAAAACCAGCAGCGAAAGCATCACCAGCTCCATTGGAATCAGCAAGTTTGTTATCTTCCAATAATACAACTGGGTATTTGTTGACATCGAAAGAGTCCTTTTCAGTGTTGTAAGACACAGTGACAGTTTCCTCAGTACCTTGAGTCAAAATAACAGTTCTTGGTCTTTGACCGTTAACCTTGGAAGACTTGGCGATGTGTTTACCGACAGTTTCAATATCAGTGGATTCCAAACCATTGGCTTCAGCAAAAGCAGCAGCTTCTGATTCATTACCAATGACAAAATCAGCATAAGTGATAGCTTCAGCTAATGGATCCTTAAAGAATTGAGCAATGAAAGGAGCAGAGATATTGATAGCAAAAGGCTTATTGTTTTCAGCTGCATGTTTACCCAACTTGACAATAGCTTCAGGAGAAACAGTCAAATGGAATCCACCAATATAGTAGACCTTAGCTTGTTCAACAATATTCCAGTTTTCTGGGATATCCAAATGAGTTGGTTTGAAATGATTAGCAGCAGCCAAATCAGTGACCAAAGATCTGTGGTGACCAGTAATCAAAGCAGCACATTTTCCAGTTTCATGGTCCTTATCAATCATGTACTTAGTGGTCAATCCATACTTGGCATTGGCATCACTCAACTTCTTATGATACACATCATCACCAACAGCACCAAAGTAACAAACAGAATTAGGTGGAAGGATATATTGAGCACCTCTGGCGGTGTTTTGGGCAGCACCTCCAGCAACCAAGATCAATTTAGGATTGTGAATGATTTCTTCATAAATAGGCAAGTGTTTTTCTTCGGCCAAAATAGCATCATTATCTTTCAATTGATATTTTTCAAGGTAAGAGGTTTCAACTTCAAGTTGAAGATCCAAAAGTGGATTTCCTAAACAAACAAGGTCAAATGGCATTTCTAATAACTATACGAGATTGCACGTTGAGAATAGAAATTTTTCATCGGATTGACATTTAAATTTAAATTTAAATTTAAATGGTGGGTTGGTAGATACACGCGTCGGACGACAATGAAATATCAAAAATCAATCTCGAATTCAAACTCCCTTCTCACCATACAATGTTTAATCCATTGGATCTTTTACCAACTGTATATGAAGACCCGTTCTTAAAGTATAGGCCTTTCCCGGTCGATAATACAGATAATCATTTTGTAAATCATTGGCATGAAATTGCCGTGATGTCTGTATTTTACATGATTATTCAACTGTTATCTCCAGCCATTAACACAAAACTCTTTGGGGTGCATTACACGTCGCTTAATCATAAAACTAGAATCAATTTCGATATCCATACGGTTTCTATGGTTCAATGTGTTATTTCTCTTGGAACTTTGGCATTAATGTGGAATAGTAAATATCTTGTTAATCGGGAACAAGACCCTGAAGCTTCTATCACCGCATATTTCCCATATGGTGGATTAGTTGGTAGTTGTGCTGTTGGATATTTCATATGGGATGTGTATGTTTGTTTGCGATACTATCTGTTATTTGGAATAGGGTTTTTATTCCATGGAGTAGCAGCTTTATATGTATTTGGAGGTACATTAATCCCATTTTGTATGCCATGGATCCCGGCATTTTTGGCATTTGAAGCATCCACTCCATTTGTCAATATTAATTACTATGCATCCAGATTACCCGAGGGAGTTATTAGTGGAAAAGTGGTGGTGATCAATGGACTTTTGTTGATGTTTAGTTTCTTTTGTGTTCGGATCATTTGGGGATTTTATGCCGTATCCTTGGTTGCAATTGATTTGTATAAGACTTGGGGTTTAGTTAATAAGGTATTACCAGTGATGCTCTTATCGATTAACTTATTATTGAATCTTTTGAATCTTTTTTGGTTTTACAAGATGGTATGTATTGCCAAGAAGAAGATTACGGGATCAAAGCCTAAATCATTGGCCAAAGAGGCTGCCGATAAGATCGACTAATCGTACGTAGACAATACATTCTTCAGTAGTTATTCGGTATCCACACGCCGTTTCGGTTGCTCGCGAAAAACACAAAAAAAATCCCTTGCCTAGTAATTCCAGTCACTTGTATATCTGCACTTTGTTTCAGTACTTTTACAAGACATCCAAATAGGTAGTTTCTGTAGTTTATCCACAAACATATATTTTGACCATGAATAACGAATACGACTACTTATTCAAATTGCTTTTGATCGGAGATTCTGGAGTGGGTAAATCATGTCTTTTATTGAGATTTGCTGATGATACCTATACTCCCGATTATATTTCAACTATCGGAGTTGATTTCAAAATTAGAACGATTGAATTGGATGGTAAGACCATTAAGTTACAGATTTGGGATACTGCCGGTCAAGAAAGATTCAGAACCATCACTTCGTCATATTATAGAGGAGCTCATGGAATCATCATTGTTTATGACGTGACCGATCAAGAATCCTTTAATAATGTGAAACAATGGTTACAAGAAATTGATAGATACGCCACTGGGGGAGTCATGAAATTATTGGTGGGTAATAAGGCTGATTTATCTGATAAGAAAGTTGTGGAATATACTGCTGCTAAGGAGTTTTCTGATGCATTGGATATTCCATTCTTGGAGACTTCTGCTTTATCTTCTACCAATGTTGAACAAGCATTTTTCACTATGGCCAGACAAATTAAGGCTCAAATGACTAATAATTCTCCTGCTAATACTGGCAGTGCTAAGTCCAATGTTAATTTGAGGGGGCAGTCTTTGAATAATAACCAATCAGGTTCTTGTTGTTAAGACATTAAACAGCTAGCAGCAGGGGGGTGTTTGACCCAAATCCTCCTCTGGAGGGAATGTATGTACTTTGAAGATTGTGGTTTAGTTTATAGCTTTGAGCGTATATTTAATCAACAACCACTTTAGATACCTATAAAGTTCCTAGGCGATTTATATGCAGGTCACTTACCTCAGTAGAATAAGGTCAATTAATTTCAATCAAAATTGTTTCAAAACATCCCAAATTTGTAATTTATATTGTCATATGTATTAGGATGTTGGAATATCTCTTTATCCCTGAAACTATGGGAATTTGGTAGAAATAACGAAGATCTATATCTCCATCTGCTACCGCAAGCAGCACCACCGCAGCACCGCGAGCAGCACCACCACCTCGCAGCACCACCTCGCACCCTCGAACCCTCACACCCTCACCAACCTTTTCTCACTCACTTCTCACCTCACTTTCTCAATTGATTTTCTCACTTGTTGCCACTTAACAAATGTCCGACATCGAAACCAACCAAGAACCAATTGACGTGGCTAAAGACATCGAGCAGTCATTTGTTTTGCTTCACAAAGTCTCGTCCACTTTCGACAACCGGTATATCACCAAATTGTTCCGGGGATTGGGATCTTTGAGAAGAAAACTCGCAATTGATAGCTCTCCATTAAGTCTGATTGTCACCAAATACTACACCGACGCCACCAGATCGTATGTGTTTGAGTATATTAAGAAAGGTGAATCGGAGGAGGTTTTCGATGAATCCTTGTTACCGGAAGTTGATGTATATCTCCATTTGTTGGTGCAAATATACCTTTTAGATACCGATCAATTGGAAAAACTTAATCAGTTCAACACTCATGTCATTCAGGTGATGAACTCATATAATTTGAGATCTTTGGATTTCCTTCAAGCTAAGATTTGGTTCTATATTGCCAGAACTAAAGAACTTGTCAATGACTTATATACCATTCGTCCTGAACTATTGTATGGGTTGAGAACTGCCAGTTTAAGACATGATACTGAGTCGGTAGCTTCTATCATCACCTTATTGTTGAGAAATTACTTGTTAACTAAAGACATTGACCAGGCATTGAATTTGGTGGAAAAGACCGAATTCCCTGCCGAAGCTAACTCTTCTTTGGGAGCTAGATATTTCTATTACATGGCCAAGATTCATGCCATTCAATTGAATTATTCGGCTGCTAATGAATGCTGTATTACAGCCGTTAGAAAGGCTCCACAGACAAAGTTTTCTACTGGGTTCATTCAAAGTGCCACCAAGTTGAATATAATCATCGAACTTTTAATGGGAGACATTCCAGAATTGAAAGTTTTCAAGACTAACAGTGGGAATTTCGAACCTTATTTCAATGTCACCAGGGCCGTCAAATTGGGGGACTTAGGATTATTTGACCAGGTGTTGAAGAAGTATAAATCCGATTTCATCAAAGATGATACTTATAATTTGGTATCAAGATTACATCAGAATGTCATTAAAACCGGAATCAGAATCATATCTTTATCATACTCCAAAATATCACTTAAAGATATCTGTATCAAATTACATTTGGATTCTGAGCAACTGACAGAATACATTGTCGCTAAAGCAATTAGAGATGGAGTTATAGAAGCTACTATTAACCATGAAAAGGGATATATGCAATCTAAAGAATTATTAGATATATACTCCACCAAATTACCACAAGAGGAATTCGACCAAAGAATTAAATTTTGTTTAAGTTTACATAATGATTCCGTCAAGTCTATGAGATATCCTTCCGAAAACTTGAAGGATGTATCCAAGAACCAGGAAATATTTGAAGACGAGTTTGAGTTATTGAAGGCCATTGAAGAAGGTGATTTAGATGATTTCATGGATTGAAGATGTAGTACTGATATATAAATTGACACAGAACTGCAACAGTCGTATGTACAATTCTCTTTCTCCTCAATCTCTACTGCCACATAATCTCTCTACTGTCAATAATCTGTCTCCATATAATCTTGTCAATAATCTCCATTTCTCGCTCCACATTTGGGTCGCATTTTTTTCACTCTTCACACCTCTCCAATGGCACAAGATCACATAATAGACATTAAAATCGAGGACGAATTGTTCAATGGATCGCGTGATACCTTCCTTCATAACGAGTACGTATTACTGCCCTTTTTTCCGGCCCCAAAACTGATACTAACGACTTCAGAGATGATTTCACTGTCGAGGAAATTATACCCAAGATCTTGATGGAGCGGAAAAGCTTCCTATCCCTCACAGAAGAAGGTCTTCTTCGGGAGATCCTGAAATCAGGAGACACAGAGGGCATGGATATTGACACAGATGGCGAAACTCCGGCTTCTTTAGACGAAAATCGTAAAAACCTGGAGTCTTCCGACCTTGATAAGATTCATAATTTAAAGCTTGAACTCAGCAAAAACATCAACGTGGCTCTTAACGAAACCTCATTGGCATTGGACCTTGTGTCGCTTCTTCTAAGTTCCCTGAAACCCAATCTCGCCAAATCCACCATATCTCCTCATTTGTCCAAGAACGTTCCATTGGGGTCTTTCCATAGTGATAGACTTGCCCAAGAAGAGAACGTTAGTGTGTCGAAATACGATAAAGACGTCAACGTCATTGGACAAGGATGGAAATTCGAATCGTTGGATAAAATCAGAAACTTATTTAAGAGCAAACAACAAGAATTACATCTGCAAGTTCTGAAAGAGAAGGTATATTGGAATGATATTAATCAAGTTCTTGGTAATAATGAAATTCTTCTCAAGATGAGAGATCCTGCTGATAATTCCAAGGCAATTGGTGTGAAATATGGATATGGAGATTCGGGTTCTAGTTATCATGATAAAGGTATAGCTGTTCTCAGAAGAAATGGGAAATCCGGGGAAGTGACATTTACTCCTGTTTCAGAATCCAATAATAAACTCACCAGCAAGACGTTTAAATACGTCAGAGTCAAAATCTTAAGTAAAGTGGATGACGAGTTTATGTTGACGGGACAATCAAGTTTCAAGTTGGATATCTATGATGAATCTAATACTGACGTTAAACTCATCAAAGATATAGAAAAAGCCCGATTTTTCATCTTTGAAGAGGATCTTTTCTACCAATTGATACGAGAAGCTAGAACTCTTATCAATTATAACGTTCAAATTATCTCCGACAAGATCATCATTGAGATCAAGAATGATATCATAGAAATCGAGACTATTCCTTATGATGAAAATAACGAGGAAGAACCACCTGTAACTGTGAATGAAAAGTCCCAAAGAGATAACCATAAATGTCAGTTGATTTTGAATTATCTAAAGATCATGTTGTGTGGATATTTTAAATATAATCTTAATTTGAAGCAGAAAATCCCCACCAACTTCACCAAATTCAAGCAGAACAACAGTCATCCGTTGATCTTAAGACCGTTGATCGGTCATATAAAGCATGATACTAACATCAATTTAATACAACTGCTTTTGAACAATATCATTAGTAAGTATGATGATAAAATCCAATTCACTTTAAGTGTAAACAGATACGAGAATATTAAGAGTTTACCTGCCATAGAATCATCATTTGTCAAATCTATTGAAAAACCGGTTTCAACCTTCAGCTTAATCTTAAGAAATCTCCAGTCTAACACCTGTCTTCGAATTGACACCGAACTCACCACTAGTGAGATCTTCGTCAATTCTATCCTATACTTAAAGGTCATAAAGTATGATAAAGAAGAGCATTTGAATGTCAACGAAAATGGGACTAATGTGCTCAAACTTTCATTTAATGACTTCAGCGAATTCGAACAATCGGTTGACTGGTCAGTGCAAAAGTTCCTTAATGAATAGACTGTTAATACATTATATTTACACAACTAGCACACTCTACTCATCGTCCTCAACGACTCTAACTTGAGATGCCACTTCTCTCTCCAAATCCACCCCGTGTTCATTCATATAATCCTTCAATCTCACGTATTTTTCATCTCTTAAATTACTGAAAATCAAGTAATTGATCCATACTTCAAGAAAGGCATATACAAAGGTTACACTATTACTAACGATTCTATCTTCAATCAAATAAGTATATGCTGCCAACATGAAAAAACAAAATAATCTGGTGGGAACCATAGTATCGAAGAATTCGACATTATCAGCCAAACAAGGCACTAAATCTGTTAAGGCATTGAATCCCAATAAAATTGCAATCATTCCATTACCTGGGCTATTTGGATCTGCCGGAATGATTGGTAATCTCATGGCTTCTCCAAGAAGAAGCACAAAATTCGAGTGGAAAAGTGTCACACAATCGGTGGAAACCCAAAAAGCCCCTGTGACAAGTAAAATGATTCTTATGTATATAACAGTTTTGGAAGTTAAAAACTGCATCGTTGGAGTAGACTGAAGAGTGAAGAGTTACGCGATGGTGAAATTGTCTGCGGTGCGACGGCGACGGCGTGGGGAGGCTGGTGAACTGGAATACCAGGGCAGTGGATGTGACGGGAGGTGGGAGAAGCGGGAGAGGTCAGATAAAGTGTAGTGTGTAGCTTTTGACGTGTAGTTTGTGACATGTGGAATAGAGACTCAGAATAGGTTTAATGTCTGTTGGTCTGTCGGTCTGTCGGTCTGTCTATTTGCTTTAATCCTCTCTCAAGCAATTGCTGCAAATTGTATAATAGATGTAGATATCACAAGAGGTCTTCACACAATATATAGCAACAGTTAATCTATGTCAATATTATAAACCAACTCTATACACCTTATCAATTCATGTTATGGATAACTTAAACCGATTATCCAAGTGACAAATCTCCCTGTGTGGTCGTCCCTCCCAATCTCAATTGCTGCAAATTGTAAAATCCACAATATCAATGTTTATTTGGGGATCCACCATTTTATATTATATTTGGCTCACCGGATTCTTCATTGTTCGTATGTATACACGTCTGCCCATGTAATTCAATACTAACTTAGAATTCTTTCTCATTGCCTTTGTGGTTCCACTTACAATCCCATTTGTTCTTGTCGTGATCTTCATTGGAGTTATGGCCAATTTATCATCATCAATATTCACGGGGGTATTGTTTGTGACACACATGGCCACAATGGCATTCAAATTCATATTTAGGGTGTTCACAAAAGCTTTTAACCGTGTTATTCCAAATGGAGAAGAGTATATGCCATTTGTACCACCTCTGGGAGGTTTTCAAGTAGTCAATGCCAATAGTAATAGGCAGGTATTTGACATGAGACGGGAGATCATGAGTTCGGAAGTTATCAAACTTACGGACACAATCTTTACCGATGAGTAGATTAGAGTTACACAAGAATACGAAGATTAGTATGATATTTAATTCTACGTCTTATGTCAGTGCACTATGTCTACATTATGCACAATCTATATTGCAATTAATCTCTATTCTTTAGTCTTTTATTCTCTATTCTTTCTATTTTCTTTATCTTTGCAATCTACTCCCACATACTACAAAGTCCAAAGTCTAAAATACAAACCACCACACATTCTTACCTACATATTTCATTATCTCACTCTCTGGCCCGTCTGACTCTCTGGCCTATCTCACTCTCTCACACTCTCACTCTTTGGCACGTCTCACTCTCACTCACTCTCAAATTTCTCAATTTGACACGTCGAAAATCTTCACCATGAAACTATTCCTCCTCTACTTAATAAGTGTGGTCACCGCCATCTCCTTGTCGAGTGCCACCGTCAAGGTCAATGATGTGGCCTTCCATTTCGGCGAAATTTCCACCCAGGAAATCAAACAACTTCCAATTGAAAGTATAAAAGATAAAATTGACATTGAGATTCAGTTAACAGATGTCACCAAACAACCTCATCAAACCATCATCACATTGGGCAATGGTAAAGGATTGGATTACGTGTTTTATCCCAAATTCAATTTGAATAAAAAAGCTCTTAAATTGACCACCACTGTATCAAAAATCCCCGTCAATATCAGAAATTTGGATCAGATTTTCATTCACTTGATTGTGGCTGATTCTGGAGCTGAAAACTTGTCTAGAAGTTTGGGGCAATTGGTAGCAACTGAGGATCTCAAGCAGTTGGTGCCATATCATAAGGCTGAAAGAGTAGGTTTGAAACCTGAAATACATCATATCTTCAAACAAGATGAAAAGACTGTTAATCCATTCTGGCCAATTGTATTTATTGGGTTTGATTTGGTGGTGTTTTTAGGTTTAATTGGAGGATGGATATTCCAAGTTGGAGGTGATTTGAATGGTTTGACCAAAAACACTCCTCCAGAACAGAGAATCAATAATACTTTGTTTGTATTAACTTTGATTGGATTCGAGGTCATTTTCGTTAGATATTATTTGGGGACTTCGATCTTCACCACTTTGTTCCATGGATTCATTGTGGCAATTCCTTGTGTTTTGTTGGGTAGTACTACCTTGAAACATTTAGCTTATTTGAGGGGGATTGAAAAGAATTAGTTTGGAAACACCATAGAATGGCATGTAGCCAATACACATTCGTTATCATTACTCTATTTATCAGTATGTAATATTTGTGGAGCAGTGAACTCATAGTTACTGTTGAACATCGTCATCTTCATATCCATTGGAGATTCGCCGGAAATTCCAGAATCCAAGTCTTCCATTATCATCTATTAACCCCTTATCCATGGAATTGGCCGCCACAATTTTCCCCTTTATCAAGGCCATTGGAAGTGCCGAATATGATCTGGAATCAAGAGAATGACAAAGGTTATCTCCTGTCACCCATACATGTCCCTCTGGTACTTTAATATATTTATTGAACCCATCATGTTGAGCTCTTTCGGTGGGAGAATTGGTCAACTCCGAAGATGATGAAGGATCTACCAATACTATATCTCCCGGCATCCCAGTGATCCGCTTACACACTCTATGGCTTGGATCACTTGGCTTTGTAGCCACAATACAATCCCCAATATCAAGATTTCTCCCATATCGATACCATTTTAAAGCATGGACATAGTCCCGTTGGGCCTGTAAAGTGGGGAGCATTGATTCACCTCTGGTTTCGGTAAACTCATATACATATTCATGAAGAAGGTGGGCCACACATCCGGCTCTTAAAGTCCATGATAGGGTAGTTCCTACGAACTTGAGCTTGGAGAGCATTGTGAAAATTCTCTTTCGCATTGGGTGCAAAATGGAGGAGAGAGAGAGGGACTGTGACAGACAGACAGAGACAGACAGAGAGAGACTGACAGAGAGAGACTGACAGAGAGAGAGAGACAGAGAGAGACAGACAGAGAGAGACTGACAGAGAGAGACTGACAGAGAGAGACTGACAGAGAGAGATTGACAGAGACTGACAGAGACAACACTAGTTAAAGTGGTTTGTAAAGACAGTGACCTTGATAACGCAACTCTTATATATTACACTAATAAACGAACCCCAAGATCTTTCCCGAAACGTGCTTTCTTCTGGCTTCCTCATGATCCATAATTCCAGCAGAAGTAGTTAAAATCACATATCCAAATTGTCTAGCTGGTAACAAGTTATCAGTCCATCTTTCAATATCCCCGATCTTCACATTGAATCTTGGGTTGATAACTCCACATTTGTTCAATCTACCGTTCAATTGAACGACAATTTTTCCTGATCTGTGGTCGTCAATATATTCGAATTCTCCAATATATCCTGATCAAATGTTAGTAATAGTTCACAAAAAAACCTGTCGAAGAAAAGTAAACGGCATATAAGTGGATATAGATTATACACCGTGTAAGAAGCATTTCTTGACGTCAATCTTCCGAATACTTAAAAGACAGATTGGGACTGAACTCCGATCAATCCATCCAGTTATCAATCCGGTGGAATTATTTTACATACCGTGTCTTTGCATGACAGTTAAAAATCTGACAATGACCTTGGATGATGGTCTAATCAAAACTTGTCTTTTACCGGTCTTTTCGGCATTGTTAATGGCATTTAAAGCATCTGCTAAAACGGAAGTTCTGGTCACTAAATGGTTAGTATTTACTTTCTTCAAATCAAAAGCCTATGAGTGTCCACATGGTGGATTCAGTAGGTGGATTTCGATATAAGGTATCTGTGATCTCGCAATCATTTGTCAAACCACTAGTCTTAGGTCAAGAGCTACCGTTTTGACAGAAAATTCCAAGATCACCAGATTCTCACATCAACATTGATTGAAGAAACCCTTCCCAGCCATTGTTGGGATATACTCATAAGAAGTGGTGGCACGTACTTATGAAATGTGTAGTATTTTGATGTACTTTGTCTTTTGAAGTAGTAAGTGAAAAAGTGAAAAATCTGAAAATTTTTTTCCAGACTTTGGGTTGAGATGTGATTTGAAATACGCAGGGACCAAACATACTCACGGTTTTCTCAGGGCACACCACTGCGGTGGTGGTCGCGGTGTTCTCCTGGCCCGCGACTAGCGAGTTACCGCGACCCCATCTCCAATATAGAATTACACTTCAACCCATGACAAATACGCCATATTTCCCCCAAATGGGGTCTGATTTGCCTAAACGACTAGCGGCATCACTCTTCAGTACCATTAAACCTACATGTGTCGAATTGTCCCGACTTTCTAGCGTTTCCCATACGGAATTTGACCCCAATTCCCCAGAAGTGAGGGCCCAGTTAAAGCTTCTAAAATCACAATTATTTGATCATAAACACAAAGAAACAACCTCCACAAATAACACATATCATCTCAGTGCCAATTTGGCGAATTACGTGTTTTTCCCGATCTCCGGCCTCTTAAAACAACCGAGTTTAGGCCCAGAATCCGTGATATCAGTGCTAGAAATCATCTGTTTCTTGATAGACAACTGCTGGGTGCCGTCAGGACAATTCTCAGAGGCCATGGCCGATCAACTATACCCTGTAATCTGCTATCTTATCAGGGGAAATAATACCGATATGGAGTCAGTCTTGCTGCAGTGTTCACCGCAGCTTAGACAGGCTTCGGTCCACGCTGTGGCGAGCATCGCACGAAATGTGGCCCGGGATTACTTCGACTCTGGTGTGCCCATAAGACTCTCGTTGCTCGGGGACACGGCGTCGGTATTTCTTGGTAATTTGAAGTACAGGGCCGGCCCCCGGTCAGAGGAGGATTACCATGATATATACGAAACTATTGATGCGATTTCTGATGTACTTTTGTCCCAATTGTCCCCAGATAAATTGGCCCATATCTTCCCTGGAATTGTCTCAGGTTTAATCAATTTTGTTTCTCAGTCGAGAAATCTACATTTTGCAGCAATTGAGAAAATCATAAATCTCTTGAGACGGTTGATAATTAAAGTGTTTAGTGATGAATCTCTACAGGTACATAAGATAACGGAGGATATAACCCCGGAGTCCTTGAATGATACCTGGCACCAGAGCCTGTCCTCAGGGGATGTGTCAGGCTTATCTGTGAATTTAACTATCACCGCTAACAATGGAGACTTTAGGAGCCAACAGTGGTTGAAAGCTACCTCCCAGAAACTTAAAATGTCGTTGACGACGTTCTTTAAGTCGGTGCTTTTCGATAAAAACAAGTCTAAATTCAGTCAGAAACAACAGTTGGTGGAAGTGGTTTACCACTTTATACTGGATATACAACTGTTCTGTTTCTGGTCTTTGTTCAATGGACTTTATACGTTAGAGATCGACGTGTTGGCTTTGTTGTGCTACTTTCAATGTTTCCCTGAGACAGGGCCGTTGTCAGAACTGGAAGAAACTGCTGTTCTCCAGAGGGCAGTCGATCTTTTGGTCATGGGAACCTCCGGTAGAGACTCGGATCTCCCCAAGAAAGTATTGGTTATGAAGCTTGAAGACTTAATAGATCAAAAAACCCTGGGGATCTTGAGGTCTGCTTCTGAGGAGAGAGCTCTTCAGCTGGTTATTTCTCTCAAATTCCACATGATGTTTTTGATTAAGTTGGAGAAAGTTGATAGAGTATTTTTGTCGAAAAACAGCTCTGATTCGAGCCCACAACTTTCAGTCCGCATGTTGCTTACGCTAAAAGGTATATTTCTGGACTTGGCTATTGTGAAGAAAAGGACCCTGGCAAACAACAAAGAGTTCTTGAAACAGTATACCGAGGAGGAGAATCTTGAGGGAACAAATGAATTGGACTCCATACAGTTACCACCTTATATCAATGCTAAAAGTGTGAAGAGTGTCCAAAAGACGCAGCCCGTGTATCGTCAACTGGTGTTTTCTGATCTACATTATCTTGCCCGGGATTGGTCAATAGAGAAGTCTGAAATCGAGTCGAAGCAACTCGGGTACTTCCAAGAAACTCTAACTGATTTGGTAGAGCAACAATTGGGACAACTTGTGGAATTTGTAGGTGACTTGAGCGAAGATAAGCTTTCTTTGATGGAACAAGTATTGGAAAGTGAAAACTCTATATCCACTGGTATTGGGTTGTGGATCTGTGGAAAGCTCATACCTAAAGATTCCGGATTTGATATCAATGATTTCATGGATTTAGGTGACGATGATGATGGGGATAAACGTGAAGATATAGCATATTTACTTATGGGCTGTTCCCAAGAATTGATGGAAAATCAAGCAGATAATCTTGCCCCAATAGTTACGGTAACTTCGTCCACCTCGGAATACGAAAAGTTTCAAGAGACTGCCAAATCATATTCGATGGCCATTGACACCATTGGAAATCTTTCCAAATTACTTCCAAAACATGAGTTCAAACAATACGTGATGACAGATTATTTATTTCCCTTATTTGAAGCACTTACAATGCTGTCAGTTCCTCAAGTGCAAGAGCATGCCCAAAAAACTGTTTCGATTATTGCTGAGTCATTTTATGAAAACTCTTTATCTCAATTGATCGTGGATAACCGGTCATATTTAGTAGATGCATTAAGTCTTCGACTCTCGGTACCTGGTTCATTGACTCCCGCCATTCCTGGGATTCTTTTAATCGTATTGAAAGTCCTGGGATTGGAACTTGTAACATCAAACCAGTTAGGTGATGTGGTGTCTCAAATGTTGGTTCTCATAGATTCATACCATGGTTATTCGGTGTTGGTGGAAAGTTTCTTCGTTGTGTTTGAAGAAATAGTATCCCTAGTCAAGCAGGAATTCCTCCTGCAAAAACGCCTACAAGAACAAGAGTCACTCTATAAACCATGGGGGATGAAAAGCATCGAACAAGTACAGAATCTAGTAAATGAAACTGGTAAACTTGTCGACCCCTACAAGAATTTCGATGCCGAGAAGGAATACTTCACCAAACCTCCAGAAGATACTGAAGGTGATTCTGATGATTCTGATGTCGAAGATCCAACAGAGACTGATAACGACAAAGAAGAGAAATGGGTATGTACTGTACCTAAGGAAATCTATTTTCTCATTCAACGAATGTTTATCTACGGGCTTCGTCTTCTTTCACATCCTTCTGATACATTGAAGGTTCAAATTGTCAAGACCCTTATCAACATTTATCCTGTAGTTTGCACAAATTACAAATTGGTGCTTCCAATAATAGCAGAAAACTGGAAATTGATAGAGGAATTGCCCTCTTTAGCCCAGAAACTGCAGGCTTCACCAAATGTTGGAACCAAAGGTCTCGAGTTAATGACATTAATGTTAATCACAGATGGTCAAAACAATGATACATTCTTAAGTAAACGGTATATTGAGCTGGCAACAGCAGTTCTTTCAAACCTCAAGCCCACCAGAACCTCGAACCAGTTGACCCGTGTTAATGATTTCATAAAACAACAGCATATAACGATGTTGAAGGCACTTGTAAAGTTCCTTGTATCGGGTATCAATACGTATGAAAGAGTAGTTCCAGATATCCTAGCCCTCAAAGTGATGAAACTAGCATCTGAAATTGGAGTGGACGGTTTGGAGCTTCGAATGCAAGCGCAAAACCTTTTATGGGTTCTCAAGCATGATTACGTCTAATTCATGTATATTGTACATAGATGAATATTTACACATCCACCGGGGTGTTAATTGTAACCAGATTTTAATTGTGGCCAAGCATGGTTGTTATATCCACTCTAGGTTTCGTTTGTTCTGTAGACACTTCTGGTTCGGCTGGTACTTCCTTAACCTCTGGGGTGTCTGTGTCCATAGGCACTACTTCATCACCAGTTATATCGTTAGTTTCACCAGAAGCAGAGGAAGCAGCAGCCTGGATTTCTGTCACTTGTTTGAATGGTACAGTCTTAGGGATGGTATCTACAAGGAAATTCAACACGTCTTGGGAATTGACGGCTCCACTGACGTCTTTATAAGTAATCTTCTTTCTCTTGTCAATCTTTGCCAAAAGAGATGCCTGTTCCGTCAAATATTGCACGAAAAGTTCGGTGGCAACCCCAGTAGCAAACACCGCCGATTGAGAAGCACCCACATATTCCAAGTCCATCTTGAAAATCCGCTTTATTTTTGACATTGGCAAGAGCATGGATGCATCTTCTTCTTCTTCTTGATCTATTTCCATGGGTTCTTGAGCTAAAGAAGTGGGAGCAGCTGGAGCCACCTCGGAGGGCGCCGGGGAATCAGCGGGGGCTGGGGGCGTCGTGGTAGGAGTATCGTGTGTGGGTTCTTGGGATGCAGATGGAGACGACATATTTGAATTTGAACGCGTCTAATGTGAAATAAATGCGTGAGAGATGTAAGAAATGAGAAGTGTTTTAAGATTTAAAAACCTGAGATGGTGTCTGGGTCTCTTTGGGTCTGGGTCTTTTGGTCTGTATTAAACCTTTACTATGTACATATTCTATTATCATTGTTTATCAGTTACAAGGTCCTCGAGATCCGTCTGTTCCACCACCTGCGGGTTTACGTACTCCTCCTTGAAAGTCGACAAATCTTGAACGTCATAATTCTCTCCATAATCGATGAAACTCTTGACATTGTTCCAAGCTAATTCCGCATCTTTAGGTCCATCACCATATCCTATGTATCTCTGTTCAATTTGTGGAACACTGGCTGATACAAGGGGTTTAAGTTTAGTAAGGGCCAAGTTTGTGGGTACCACATAAGTTCTTACTTTAGCCCAGTTGACGATATAATTTCCGGCATTATTCAATTTTCCTACACCAGTGGATCCAGTACCTTTGTAGTAGTTTTTGTTACCTTGTTTGGTGGTCAAGGCATGTCTTTTAGATCCAGTTTTGGTGAGACCATACCATATCTGTCCGTCTCTGAAGGTTTGCCAAGGTCTTCTAAGGTTGGCAGAGGCAGAAGCCTGGAAGTTCAAGATACTACTGGCTTTCATTGGCTTATTGAAAATTTTCACTTCGCACAAAAGATAGTGAGGGGAGTTTCAAACAGTGAGACAAAGAAATTATGTGAGGGACGGGGAGACGGGACTCGGACGGGACTCGGACGGTATAAAAGGTAGCCGTATCCGTTTATTTGGGGTGAGTAGATTACCAATCATGTAGGCCATGTGTATATGGATCTCTTAGTCCCATCTCTAGCACTACATTTGATCAATCTCTAATCTATGTCTATACCAAGGTGCGATGGGTGCAAAATGCCTCACAAAACACCCAAAGCTCTTTAGCTACTTACATCTGACAAAAATCAGTATTTCTCAAGAGGAACCAACACAAACAGTATTCCCAGGGTTCGTAAGTCAAATTGTAGATATCCCACTTAATTCGAGCGATGAATACCCTCCGACCTTTCCGAAAGATGGACGATTCTTGTTCATAACTAGTTAATTTAGATTTTTTGCTGCTGGTGGCAGTCTTGATACCAGGTTTGTAAAGACAGAGAAACCACTCTCTTCAATGTCAGAAAGTATGCCTATCCCACTCTCTTTAATATCAAAGTATGTCTATCTCACTCTCAAGCTACAGATGTCCCCATGAAATAACCAAACACCAAATGCAACATTGAATCCAAAGAAGGTGTTGAGGATATACTGGATTTTGCTACATTATTCCACTTTCGGATAAATATCCTTTTGGACAATCACCGAAATAAATTCGGTGATAATCCAGATCTGTGACTTTCAATGTTGCTGCAAGTGTAGCTCATAAAAACTATATAAACCACTAGATTTCTGCTTTATTCATAAGTATTTTATTCAATAGAATTAAGCAAAACATCAAGCAGAAATGACAAACTTTTTAGTAACTGGTACCAACAGAGGACTCGGTTTAGAGTTTGTTAAACAAATTTCATCGAATCCAAAGAACCATATTTTTGCAACCGTCAGAAGTCTAGATAAGACTAAGGCCTTCGAAGGCTTAGGTTCAAATAATATTACACCTATAGTCCTTGATGTAGGTAGTCCATATAATGAATTTGAGAAGGCATTGAAAGTTATTGATGAGGTAAAACCTGAAGGTATTGATATAGTCATTAACAATGCCGGTATTGCCTCGGTGAAAAGTACGAAGTCAATCTTAGCTCAAGACTTCGAAGATTTTGGCAACATTTTCAATGTCAACACTATTGGTGGTGCCAAGCTCTTCAAAGCTGTGTATCCATATTTGTATAAGGGAGAGGGGGTCAAAAAGTTCATTAACATCAGCTCTACTATTGGATCTTTGGGAGCATATATGTCAGTTGCTAATTCCTATGGGATGTCCAAGACTGCAGCTAACCATTTGATTAGACAAATTGCCTTTGAGTCAACAACCTCCAGCAACGAAAGCTTCAAAAACTCTATTGCGTTGGCAGTTTGCCCAGGGTTAGTATGGACTGACTTACAAGCTGCTTCTGGATTGAGTCAAGACGACTTTCCACCTGAAATTTTGGAATATGCTACTCCCATCGAGAAGAGTATCGGGGATATCTTAAAGCTTCTTGAAGGGCTCAACAAAGAAACCCACGATGGTAAGTTTTACGATCACAGCGGATTCGCAATTCCGTATTAATACTGATGCATTGGTCAGTAATGTAATTATTGTGTTAATAGTTGATTTATATATTTGATATATGTCGTATGCCTTATTAACATGGAAGGTGTACAAAACCGACCATTACTTAGGTTAGCGAGGTGGCTGCAAAATCATTATTATCTGCAGTCGTCGGTGGAGATCTTTGGTACTTATTTTAATTCAGAAGTTCGACCTTTTACCAGTTGACGTAAAGTATAGCATTTACAGATTGTTTTCAAAAATTAGCTATTAGCATACAAAGGATTTATTCATCCCGTACACCCTATGGCGCATCCTCTACTACATCCACTAAACAATGATGGCTGGCCGCAACTTCGCGATTACAGCAACTTTGTCTTGTAAGTTTCAGGTGTGTGAAATTATAATCGAGTATGTCAATCCCAGAAAAACCCTCTAATGACGGGTTTCTAGAACCTCAATTCGGGTACAAAGACTTGAATGTCAAAACTCACTCCTATAAAGATAAACCAACCCCGTTGAGTGCCAAACAAAACAAGGCCTCTGAGTTCATCTCCAATCAAACCGATAAGGAACACCAAAAGAAGTATGCCAAAAAGTTTGGCCACAAATTGTTTAACATTTTAATCCGTCAAGTATGTAACTAGTTCACTGTTACCTAGTACTTTGTTCCATGACAATTGGCAGTTGAATAGTCGCTAGAAATAGAATGTAATGTAATATATAACTTCACAATCTGGACTCATGGAGTCTCCCCATGATTTTAATAACTTCTTGACTGAATCCATAACTACCCTGGTATCCCCCAGCACCAGCACCGTAATTGTGGATCAACCATGAGTGTTCTGGGTCCCGTTCAATTCGCATACCATCTTCTCTGAATGGTCTTTGGCCCACGTTGACCCGGATAATATCCATGTATGTGGGATTGGCCTTGTAGTTGGGGTCCACCAATTGAGGAACATACTTGACTGCCTTCTGTAAAATACGTTGGGTCAAGCCCTTATCTTCATCTAAACTATGGAATTCAGTTTTAAAACATCCTCCTATAATACAACCTCCTTCTTTACGAGGAAAAATGTAGAGCATTTCATTGTCGTCTTCAAAGCTGCCCAACAGAAAGATTTTATCTGTGCTGTTTCTAACATGTAAAACCTGTCCCACCACTGGAAAGTTTCTACTAGAATCAGAGTACCCCTTTATGGTGCCGGCAAGAAGGCCACTACAGTTGATGACATAGTCAGCTTTGGAACCGGAAGAATGAAGGTCAAGGACCTCGGAAATGTCTTTTATGGCCTTGATCCTACGCACAGTTACTCCAAGTTCATGGGCTTTGATGTACAAATAATTCAAATACACTGGAACAGTTATCACCATTCCATCAAACTTGTACCCAAACACCGAATCCTCAGGAAGTTGGTGTTTTGGAATGGTTGCAAATCCAGTTACAACGTCCTTGTACCAAGGAGGTTTCCAAGTTCCACCCTGCTGGGCAAACGAGAACTCCGTTTCATATTCCTGAGTTTCACATCTCCAAATACCACATGAGGGATCGGTATCAGCCAACTCCAAAAGTCTTTTGTAAGAATAAGCATCATACTGTTGGAGTGCCTTCTCATGCTCACCTGCGAACGAATGCCAATTAGCCCCAGCAAAAGGAGAAGTGTAATCAGGAGCAATATCTCCAGGAATGTTTTTAGCGACGACGGTGATATCATGTTGGGGAAAGGCTCTTTTCAACTCTACGGCAGTGGTAAGACCTACGACCCCTGCTCCCAAAACGACAACTTTAGACATGTTGTTAGAATTAGTTATAGATAAGGTTAAGAATCTAATAATTAGATCTCAGTGCGATTCATTGAGTCAGAATGCTGAAATAAGTGGACCCAAGCGGGTAGACGTAAGAGGCAATTTTTCTTTGGTTGATAGGTATATGGATGTCAACAGCTAAAAGGATAGAGGTTGATGTTGTATAGTACTTAGAGACTGATGCTTTTTTGAATTTCTGTAATGTTTATATTTTATTTTAGTATTATAATTATTCTGGAATTTGTGAATTTCACAGAATTTGTACTCAAGTGTATTTTATACCAACAATTGCAAATAGATCATAGCTTTAGACGTCAACCGTCAAACGCTAAACTCCAAACGCTAAAAGCACCAAATAGGTCAAAACATACAGATCTTTACGGGTTCTAACGAACTGAATCATACCACTCTTACTTCATGCACCAGCTAAACCTCATCATAGCCCGATTTGGATGCGATGATAAAAAATATATAGAATTATACGGCCACCAGCGAAAAATAATCCCAACCGAGCCAAAACACGCTATTCCACGGTATGGGACCCAGAGGATCACAGCCTGGATTAGATTACTCCTGCACGATCCAGGATACAGGCTAATAATTCAGATTATTTTATTTAATTACGCAATTACTCCCAAATTACCAGCATTAATCTCATTTGCAACCAAAATCTCATTAGTGGTCATTAATGTCCATTTTAGCAAAGCTAATATTCGACTCTTAAACTTTCCAGGGATCTAAATTCCACCAGCAATGTCCACTAAGTCTATAATCAACCATTGTCTTTTAAATCTGAATTTTATACTCCTGGCGACCACTACCGTTTTTGGAAAGTGCACCCTATTGTCAATGCTGCAAAAAATTAAAAATGGCTGGCTCCAAAATGCTGCGAAAAAATAAAATGCCTCGCAAGCATAAGCGAGACTCTCTTCAGCTGTGAGGATGATCAATACAGTTGAAGTTGTTATCGGCAATTCGCCACAATGGAAACGGTGCTGGTAAATGGATTTGAGTATAAAAAACTAAAAAATTCCTATGAATTTGGCCAATTCCAATTTTCATCCAAACTCACGTTCCTTTCGTACTTCATTCCTTTCAATAGTTCCTAACTATAGTCTATCTTTATATTTAAAATGTTTGGTTTGAAAGCTTTATTGCCGATTGCGGTTGCAATGTTGGCGAATCCCCCTTCTGTGGCTGCTGAAGATGTTACCACTGTCACTGAGACCAATTATATCACTCCTGAGTGTTTCAAACAAGCTTATGAAACTGCTTTGGCAGGCCAAGCACAAGGCCACACCGAAGGTATCAAGGTTGTATTTGTCAATGCCGATGCCGATGCCCAAGCTGATGCAGCTAACGCAGCTAAACCAACTGAAGATCCTGCTGTAGTTACCCCACTGACCGATGCCAAACAACCACAACGTACTTTCTTGACTACCTCCGACATCGAGTACACCGTTAGTACTGATAATACCGTCTATACAACCACAGGTCCAGTCGTTGTTAAAACCGTTGGAAAATACAATCAAGATAAGTCTTCCTCCAAAGACAGACTGACCTTGTATGAATACGAAACTGAAACTGAAAATTCTGAAGTATTCACTAAAATCACCAAGAAAGCTAAAACTACCACTGAAACTGTTTTCGTGGCCACCGTCACTCCATCAACTTCTTATGTTGAATCTACTGAAACTAAAACCATTACATCCACTGAAATAAACCCACTTGTTACTGAAACAGTGGTCCCAAGAAAAACTTCAAGAACTAGAACAATCAATGTCCCTGATTCCAGCTCCATCATGATCAAAGCACCTATTGAGACCGGAGAATCGTCAGATTATGAATCTTCCAATTACATTACTGAATCTTCTTTAAGCCCATCATCTGCGTTGAGCTCTTCCGGATACGAATCTACTGACGCAACTAGCACTATTGACTTAAGAATTAGTAGCAGTGCATCAAGTGATTTAATGCCAACTAGAGCTGCTTTGATTGCCCAAAAATACCTGAACAACTCCATTTCCAGTGGAGAGCTTTCAAGCTCTTACGCAGACTCATCTAGTTCTTTAGTATCTGGAGAGCTTTCTACTACCGCTGCTGCTGCCCTCCTTGGCTCTAGTTCTAGTGCTGTTGCTTCTAGTTTGAGCTCTGCTGCTGCTTCTAGTTCTTCTGCTGCTTCCAGCTCTAGTGCTAGCAGCTCAGCTTCTAGCTCGGCAATTGCTAAAACTCCTTCAACTGGTTCTGGAGATCTTTTCAAAGCCATTTCCAAAGACTCTCCTCTTTCAGTTTTCAAGCGTGAAGAACTTCCACTTGAAATTCCTGAAGGAACCGAAAATGACCTTCCATTCCAAACCAATAAATTCTTTGCTAATCTTTTCCTTGACAAACAAGATAACATGATTTGGTCTTATCCATATGGAATGTACTGGAAGACACAAGACTACTACGGTTTAGGTGTCCAACATACAAACCCTGATAAGAGAATCTTTGGTGATGACAGTGAGAGTACAGATGGTAAGACTTATTTCTACAACCCAACCAATAATGCTGAATTACTTATTTCTGCTAAATCTCTTGATGAAGATAACAACCATTTGGGGGTTACTGATATGAAATCAATGTCTGCAACTGTTAAGTTATCTGCCAGTAAATCAAGCAAATCTGATTATGTTGAAATTCCAATTGTCCAAGGTATGGGTTTCGTTACTGCTATTTATCACGGTGATATGACTGCTGAGTTGAACACCTTGTATGGTGTTTCCAGCATGAAGAAGGAATCCTCATCTGCTTTAGAGGGCAATGTTTTGAAATACAGAGTAACTTTATTCAATGATTATGAATATCTTGTTTACGCCACTCTTCCAGAGAAGGATTCTGATTTCAAATTACTGGTTGATGATTCTTTCCACATCCTTGCTAACAAGGCTGTTGATGGTTTGGTCATTCAATTGGCTTATGCCCCAGAAGAGAGTGACAATGACAGCTACTATGACGAAGCTGCCGGTATGTACCCAGTTTCTGCCGAAGTTTCAGGTTCTGCTTCTGGTTCGAGTGCTAGTTATAAGTTCAGTTACAAAACCAAAGGTGACTCTTCTTCTGGTAAGACCATGTTGTTCTCTTTACCTCATCATGTTGATTCATTTGATAGTGAGACTTCTGGAGCTAAAACCCCAATCAAATTAGCTTCAACCACCAAAGGTAATATGGTAGGTGTTCTTGCAACAGAAATTGGACTCTCCGAATCATTGAACAGTAACATTGATTTCTTACCATGGTCACCAGAAATGTCTGGCGACTTATCTTATGACTCAGATAAGTTAAAATTATTAGCCAAGACCGCTCAAGATGAATTAGATGTTGATATCAAACTGACAGTCGAAGGTATGAACTCCAACTACTTCTCCGGTAAAGTTATTGACAAATATGCTAATATTTTACTTGTGCTTCACGACATCATTAAAGATGAAGATTATACAAAAGATGTTTTACAAGACTTAAAAGATGCTTTCAAAGTGTTCACTTCCAACGAACAATACTATCCATTAATGTATGACACCAAATTTGGAGGTATTACTTCAACTGCTTCTCAAGATGGTGATACTGGTGCTGATTTTGGTGCTGCTTACTACAATGATCACCATTTCCATTATGGATACTTTGTTCATGCTGCTGCAGTAGTAGGTTATGTCGATAAGGAATTAGGTGGTGACTGGGCTGAAGAGAATAAAGACTGGGTCAATAACTTGATCAGAGACGTTGCTAACCCATCAGAAGATGATACTTATTTCCCAGTCTCCAGAATGTTTGATTGGTTTGCTGGTCATTCTTGGGCCGGTGGTTTGTTCGTTGCCGGAGATGGACGTAACGAAGAATCTTCATCTGAAGACTACCACTTCACTTACGGTATGAAATTATGGGGTAAAGTTATCGAAGATGAGTCCATGGAAGGACGTGGTGATTTGATGTTAGCTGTCACCAAGAGAGCCATGAATGATTACTTCTACTACTCTGATGATAATGATATTCTTCCAAAGGAAATTACTGCCAACAAGGTCAGTGGTATTGCTTTTGATAACAAGATTGCCTACACCACTTACTTCGGTGATGGAAACAAGTACCCACAATACGTCCATGGAATCCATATGATTCCTATGACTGCTGCTGCCGCAATGGTAAGAGGTACTGATTACGTGCAGCAAGAGTGGGAACAAGTCATTAGCAAGTTTGTTGATGATGTTGATGATGGATGGGCCGGAATCCTTCGTCTTAATCAAGCCCTTTTCGATGCTGAAGAATCCTATAAATTCTTCTCAGCAGATGACTGGAAGTCCACCTACTTGGACAATGGACAGAGTAGAACCTGGTCATTGGCCTTTTCTGGTGGTCTTAGCAGTTAAGTTTAACTAATGATTGTATAGTATAATGAATGTTTTCAGGAAGAATTCTCTGCAAGTTCATGCAAGTTCATGCAACTTGGTAAAACCTAAGTATTTTCAATGGTAACACTCAAGTTTAAGGCAGAAAGCTCAGACAAGGGAAAGGTAAGCCTATATGTTACTTCATGAATGCTTAGATTTACGTTTGTATAGCCTTTCCTCTAGGAAACATGGCAATATCATGCAATATATTGAACCACAATACTTTTGCTTGAAATTGGAAAAGTGTTCTTAAAAAGTTACAATTAGGGACAAAAAATATCGGTCATTGCAACAATGGACTTAGAAGCTGTTTATTTGCATTCGTTGTTTTTTTTCTTTGACAGAATCACTAAGGAATTGGCAAATTGTGGTATAGCCGCGAGAGAGATATATCCACAAAAAGATTACTATACATTAATCCTTGTTAAATATATAGTATGATTACTATAAGCGAAGCCATGTTAAATATATAGTATAAGCTTTCCCAAAGACAATTTGGTAACTTTTGTTCCCATAAAGGCCTATGGTGTTCTTGGTACATGTAGTTAAAATCTAAACTTTTCGTCAATCTAGGAACCATCTTGATTTACAGCATATTCATGCAACCTGAAGCATAATGATGCAAGTGGTCACGTACGATCACAGTAACAGGGTAGTACTGTACTGTAAACTGGCAATTTTGTAACATGCTGAAAAAGTCGCTGCAAGTTGATGCAAATTGCTGCAAAATTTTAAGCATTTTAGGCAGTTACAAGACTAAAATTTTAGGAAACTCGTAACTATATAAAGAGCCGAAATCCCCCTTTGTCCAAATTTTTAAAATTTTTTGAATTGCCATAGTAGAGTTTACAACTTACATTATGTGCTGTTCTTTCGTTTTTATTAAACCAAAAAAGCTTACCCCCGACATCCCTTCGATGTCCACTACTCACCCTACTTTTTGTGAGCCCAAAAAGCCACAAATAGCCTCCGAACCAACCTTGCATGAACTTGCAGCAGTTGGGATGGTAGGATCTGGATTGGATATTGACTTACGGTCTCCATTCTACTTTAAGATGTTTGGTAATGACATCAAGAGTGTCACTAATGTCACTGATGATGAAGTTACCAATTTGTGCTCTCCTTTCTACTTCAAAATGTTTGCTGAGGCTAGAAATATTATTAGAATTCCAGACATGGACGTAGAGTATTCCTTCTTCTATGGAATGTTCCATGAAGCTAAAGGTCCTTCCGGCTATTTGTTAGACTTACGTTCTCCTTTCTTTTTTTCCATGTTTGATACCAAGACTTCTGACTTAGAAATCGACTCGAAGTCTCCAGACTTGGAATGCGTAGACTTTTCTTGTACTTTCCTTTACCGGATTTTTGAATCAAGAGGAAACTTTAATGTCCGAGTCACTGATTTAAGATCACCTTTGTTCTTTGAAATGTTTGCAGGAATTGATAAGGTTGCAAAAAATTATGAGCTCAGTGACTTGAGATCTCAATTCTACTTGAACATGTTAAAGGCAGGTCCACCTTTAGAATGGGATATTGATGATCTCATGGATTTACCTCTCGAATACTGGCCTAATATCGTCATTGATGACTCTAAGATTGCTTCTGAAACTAGAATTCTCACTACTGCTGTCACTTCATCTACAGTTCTGGCTGGTAGTACCCTCAAGTACTGGATTAGTGTCCTTGAAGATTGCTTCAAAGCTTATTACACCAAAAAACCCAAGGTGATCAAGGAGTACAAAATTGTTTCAGAAGTTGATGAGTTCCAACAGCTCTTGGCCGCTTCAAAAGCCGGAATGAGTACCAGAGAGTTGGTTCAAATCGCCACGCATAGCTCTATCAAAGTCAGTGATCCTCCTGTAGCTTTATTACAAGGAAGAAATTCTTATGGCGAAAGATCTGGAAACAGATCTTCAGTTGCCGTTGGAGAATTGAAAATCCCATCCTTCTCTCAATCTCCAAAATTGAAAACTGTAGCTCCAGTCAAAAAGACTACGAAGACTAAGAAGGCAACCAAGATCCAATGGATTCCTCAGTACTTGAAAGATGCCATTGCCTGTAAGGGATTTGATGACTCCGATGAGTTCTTGGAATTCGAAGAGTCTGACTTCGAAGCCAGTGAATCTCCTACCACTGACTCTGACACTAATCTGGAATTAATTCAACTGAAGCTTGTTGCCAGCCCAGAGTCAGCATTGGATATCCCTAGCTTAGAAATGGAGCACGATTTCCAATATGCTACCATTAGCTTGACTGAAGCATCCGATACTGGAGCTTACTATGATTTGGACGATTACTTGTTTGACGAATATGCCAAGTATGACAAATGCTACGACTACGAGAGACCTAAGAAGTCCAAAAAGTCCTGCAAATCCAACAAGTCTAAGCAAACCACCAAGTCTAGATGGGATTTTGCTGAGAACGCAAGACCTTCAAAGCCATCCAAGACCTTTGGCAAGAAGAAGACCACTAAGACCCAGTGGAATTCAGAATACTTGGCGGATTCGATCCCAAAAACAAAGAAATTGAAGGGCCATTTAAGAACCTTCAGAAGAGCTAACTAGCTTTGCATTACTCCTGATTGTCTATCTTGTTATTACGATTCTTTATTTAATGTGTTTTATGTTTATGATGTTTAATGTATATCTCTATTCAAATCTATATTCAAGTCTCTATTCAAGTCTTAATTCCAGTGACCACTATATAGCTAGTGTATTATAGCACTGTACACAGGACATAAAAGAAAGACCAACGGGAAAGAAGTCCATAAAAAACCCCAAAAAATCCCGAATTTCCCCCCAAAAAAAAGCACACCCATCCATAAAATTGACACATTACACAACACAACCATATCTATAATCTAGACACATCTTCACGGTCTTCTCCCCTCTCATCTCCATCCATTCAGTCTCTCACGTCTCAATCGCGATCAATTTTCTCCAGAACTTGAACCTTCATATTCACTAACTTTCCACTCAGACATGTTCTCTTTTGCCAAAAAACTCGTGGACAGATTCGAAGGTCACCAGGACCTGAGAGACAGTTATTTCAAGAACACATTACAGATCAACAACCGAGGATATGGGCTCCGGGTTTTGAATGTCACTCCTCATTCGTCTGCTCAAAATGCCGGCTTGGAAGCGTGGTTTGACTATATAGTTGGCATAAATAACCATGAACTCCCAATGGCTTATCCGTCGGTTAGTAACTATAACTACAGTATTAACGAGGATGGGTCTATCAATTACGGGGGAAATACCACGCCGGAGGTGGCAGGAATGGTGGATTTCACCATTCTCTCACAAGAGTTAGCAGCTATGGCCAGCCATAACGGTCAATTGGTATTGGATGTATGGAATGCCAAGGGAGGTGTTATCAGGAGAGTGGCATTGGACTTGAATGCCGTGAAATCAGAGAGTTCTGACGAGAAATCTGGAGAAAATTCCACCACTGTTCGTCCGTTAGTACCAAGTGTTGAATCACTTGGTTTGACACTTCAATCTCAACATGTCAATACTGCAACATACGTATGGAGAATCCTTGCCACCCATCAGGATCTGCCTGCGTTCCAAGCCCAACTTGTGCCATACTCTGATTATATCATTGGTTGTGATTCTGCGTTTCCTGATGATCCTTATGGGAAGGGACTTCTTTCTCAAGGTGGTGAATCTCTTTTATCTAATACAGTGTTGAGGTATTATAATCACAACTTCCAAAGACTGCCAGACACCGATTTTGTGCCTATAACATTGTACGTGTATAATCATGATTATGATATTTTACGACCAGTCACTGTGAATCTTACCAGAAACTGGGGGAATGGTCATAATAAGGGGATCTTGGGTTGCGATGTAGGCTACGGATTGTTGCATAGAATCCCCGAAGTTTTAGGTAAATTTGATTCAGAAAAACTCACTGATGATGTCCTTTTTGAAAATAATAATGATGTGTCGTATCAATTCCAGAATCAACCTGAACCTTCAGGTCAACAGTTCACTCCAGCTGCTGCCGCTCCACCTCCTACCACTTCTTCACCTCCTACCACGGGACCCCCACCTCCTACTGGGCCACCACCTACTGGCTCAGGGTCCATACCTATAGCTCCTCCTAAAGCTGGTGGTAAGAAGAAGAGACATGCCCGTCCGGATGCTTTAAATGATTTGAACGATTATATGAATGAGGAGCTTGAAAAATCAAAAGATCTCGATAATTCTGCTAAACCACCAGCCGATACTAATACTGCCCCACCACCTCCACCCCCTCAAAAATCTACATAGTTAAGTAATCAAAAATACAAGTTGAGTTAAGGATCGTAGTATAAAAAAAAGATCATTGATTGCAAAAAGAGATGTGTGCCCACTGTCGGAATCGAACCGACGATCGCTCCATTACGAGTGGAGTGCCTTACCCCTTGGCCAAGCGGGCGTGTTTTCGTGAAAATTTCGCCCCCTCATCTCAATTAGGTAAATTTGAAAACGTGACTTATAAACTACTGAAAAGATCTTATACACATCCTACATTTGATGTCAGCTCCTTAAAGTCGTAAACATTGGACTAAATCCTATACAAAGAATTACTAACTATCTTCACTCATACACTTGACCACCAAAACTTCGAAACCTTCGTCATTACCCAATCCGACTAATTCAATTGCATCTTTCGTCAATAACTGGTCAGAGTTGGACTCCAAATTATTTCCAATGATAAATAAATCAGACGAGAGATTAGGTTTGGTTCTGAGAATAGTATCAACAAATGTAGAAGGATCCTTGATATGGGTAATGGTCAAATCGGAAACACAACGGGAGAAAATTGATTCAAGTTCTTCATCCAAACCAACCGATTGACTGGCCGATTTAATAAACACATTAACCGAAGTTCCTTGATTGGCCATATTATAGGCAGTATGAATTGCCAATAAATCGGTAGCCGTCAAGAAATTGTCATTGCTTATAACCACATTGATAGAAGATGAAGATCTTGCCACAACTGTTTCAGATTTCACGTCAATGATACTATTAGAACTAGAATCAGCAGAAGAATCGATCTTTCTTGGGGTGAGTAGTAAACCAAAGTTACATTTGGCCGAATTGAATAATTTCTTGTACAATGAGACCTCTGAAAACTCCATATCATCATTACCAACATAGGTGTTCAAGACACTTTCTGACTTATTACAAGCGAGCAAAAGCTCAGATTTCTTAACATGGTCATTAATGGACAAAAGTTGATTTTTTGGTGTAGCAAGGATTGATCTATAGGAAGACTGGAATCCCATTATTTTGGAGAAAATTCTGAACAAATCCAAAACTGAGGTGGAAACTTCAGTTTCATCATCATTGGCATTAGATGCCTCGAGTAAATGAGAAGTTCTTGAGGTGAAATCTCTCAAATGGATAGCATTTAATTCTTCTTCTGACTTATTCTTGAAATAAAGTTGAACAAACAGTAACAATGAAGCCAAGCTATCAACATTCTTCAACAATACAGAGGTCTTAGGGATCTTCATATCACAAATGTCTTTGATTTCAATACCATGGAAGTTCTTATTACTGATTAATTCAGAAGACTTCAATACTGAGCCATCCCAATTGATTTCCCCAGCCAAAAACTTTCTAACTTTCTCTCTGTAGCTTACAGGGTATACCCATAAGGTTAAAGGAGTGGTCAAGAAGGTGGTCACCAAGGCCATGACAATGAACATCGAGTAGACTTTTTGAGAAATGATTCCAGAGTTTAATCCGACATTCAAAACGACAATTTCAACAATACCTTTACAAGACATCAAAACTCCAACAGCCAAAGATTCTCTCCAGAGTAATTTATTGAATTTAGCAGCCACAAATCCACCAAAAATCTTACCAATCATTGCTAAAGAAATGATACCAATGATATAACCCCAATCTGTTCCCGAATTAAGAAGTCCCAAATTGACGTTTAAACCAGCTAAAGCGAAATAAATTGGGATCATGACAATATGAACGAAATCTTCCAATTTTTCTGTGATTCTAATCACATAACCATTTTCTCTAGGAACGATGACCCCAATCATAAAAGCCCCAAAAATAGCATGGACTCCAATGATATCAGTATAAAAGGCCGAGGCAAATGTCAAAACTAAAATTATCATCATCAGGAATTGACTAGGCTCTCCAGTAGTCAAGTCATTGGTGAACCGTTTAAGATAATAATGTAACAGAAGTCTGACTGGATAGGCCACAAACAAAAACCAGGCTACCGTCAAAAGAAGAATGTAAACCGTATTGACAGCTTTTGAAGAGTTGGATAAAATAACTGCAAGTGCTAACAAAATCCACCCCACCAAATCATTGGTGATACCAGCAGCTAAGACAATTGTACCTACCCGATCAGTAATCAAATTTAATTCGGTCAAAATTCTTGCCAAAACCGGGAATGCAGTAACACACATAGCCACAGCTATAAATACCATATAAGTAGTGAATTTGATAGGGTCAGCATCCTCGTCATTTTGACGATATTCCCTAAAAAATCCCACCGAAATAGCACATCCCAAACCAAACGGAACTGCCATATTCACTAATCCTACCGAAACAGCAGCTCTAATATTCCGCTTGATGAACCCCAAATCAACCTCCATTCCCACCATGAAAAGAAACAAAATAATACCAATATTGGCCATTAAAGTCAACCCAGGAATCAGCTCAGCTGGAAAACACGTTTTGGTGAAATTGGGGATTTTCCCCATTACCGAAGGCCCCAACAAGATTCCAGCTATAACTTCGGCAATCACCTTAGGTTGTTGAAGAAGTTTGACGGGATAATGAATGATAGTACATAAAGCAATAATAAAAATACTTTGGAAGATGAAAAGAGTATAAGGAGATGTTGCAGCATAGTCCAATGGGTTTCTACCGGCCACTACACCAGCTACTGAGCTGACCTCGACCATCAACAATTATAAAGAAAAAACCTAAAATTGAGGGGGCTTGGGCTCAATATATAGATCTGGGGTCGCTAAAAACACAAGTGCAGTAGATGCACGGCAGGCGCAGACAAATGTGCACTTACACAAATGTGCAATGTGCAATGTGCACATTTTATTTGTAGATTGACTCTCACTACTCAATACAACCAGATGACGCCTAGGCACGCGGGCCATGTGCAGTTCGTGTCACTTGGCATGTTTATTCTTGACGACAACGTTTACCCCGAACTGTGGGGAAGATCACCAGAAACCAACATAATTGGGGGAGCAGGGCCTTATGCAATTGTGGGGAGCCGGATGATTGGAGGACATGAAAGAACCGTATCCGGGATAATAGATAAAGGCCGAGACTTTCCTGATGAAGTGGAAGCTCAGATTAGGGCTTGGGATACTGGGATATTATTTAGATATGATGACTCTCGTTTGACTACCAGAGGAAGAAATACTTATGACGAAAATGATGTTAGAACCTTTGAATATTTGAATCCTAAAATTAGAATTGAATTGCAGGATTTGATGCAAAATCCACTGCTTCTCAATGCACTGTGTTTTCACCTTATTTGCTCAATTGACAGATGTAGAGAATTGGTGTTAGGAATCAAAAAATACAACGAAAATGCAAAGTTCATGTACGAACCATTACCCCAGGATTGTACACCTGATAACTACGAAAACCTTAAGCTGATATTTCCATTAATCGATATACTCAGTCCTAATTTAAACGAAGCTTGTGATCTCGTGAATGTGAAATTCGCCGATCTGAAAGAAGTTATTGAAAATGTATTACGTATTTTCATGGGTGATGGATGCAGGAACTGCGTTTTGAGATGTGGTCCTTTGGGTTGCAGCCTTGCATCTTTTGTCAATGGTCACATCAAACACTTACCGGCATATCACCAGAATCAAGCTAAGGTGGTGGATGTAACTGGTGGGGGGAATAGCTTTTGTGGAGGGTTTATGATGGGATATCATATTTCTGGAGATTTGGTGGTGGGAGGTGTTTGTGGTAATTTGGTGAGTGGTTGCATTATAGAAGGTCTTGGGATGCCTACGAAAGTGGGTGAGTTATGGAACGGTAAGTCGATGGAGGATAGATGGAACACGTATAGACAGGTTCTTGAAGAGGATATCGATTTAGGTTTCTTAAGTACTTAGTTATAGAGTAGAATACGATAATGTATTAGAATTCTGTCGAATTAAATGCAATATAAAACAAACATATTAAACCTTATCCATATCATGAGTATTATTATCTGACACATCATCAGGTTTCTCGTTATTATTTTCAAGTCCTTCAAGGATATTCCTATTATCAACCACTTCACTAGTATCATTGGAATCATCCTGTGAGTCGTCCTTGTCAATACTCTCTTCATCTTCAAGTCCATCATTGACGTAGAGAAATCTCATCATTTCCTTCTCGTCGGTCCAAGCTCTACCCGTCTTACCATAGATGTATAACGGAATGGCAAATAAGGACACAAAGATCTGGATACATGCATAAACAGCAAATGTAGTTCTGCCACCCTCATGATGTAAGAACATATTGTTAAACAAGGAGAATACAAATCCCAAGAAATTCTTGGAGAAATTCAAACTCACAAGAGCTTCCAGAGCAAACATTTTATATGAATCAACCGTATAGGTGATGGCGGTAGTACTTGCCATTGAGGAACCAAAAGATACCGATCCAAAGAAAATGATGGGCCCAGCCCACATATCTTTGACTTGGGAAGACCATCCAAATCCTAATAATCCAATTGCAATGAAAAAGGTGGCAGGAATCATCATTACCAACCTAAATTCTGGTTCATAAATCCCTCTGTTCCTACTAACAAAAAATCTACTAAGACGATCAGAAATAAGACCAGTACTTAAAGATCCCAAGATTCCTCCAATGAAAGGTGAGATATAAAACAACCCTACTGTTTGTTGGGAATAGCCATAAGTTTCATCTCTGAAGATCTCTGAAATCACTTCTGAGATAACAATCAACCAGATGACAGCAAGCGAATAGACAAGAGATCCAAACAATACCGATGGATATGCATAAAGGACAAATGGTCTTAACATGACCATCCACCATCTATCGTTGGTATGACGACCGGAAAACAATGAAAGTCTATGCTTGAAGGAGTTTGGCGATTCAAACTTGACAGAAAGTTGAGGAGTGACGGCTTTCTTTCCCTGGACATCTTTCATGGTGGGAATTGTCATGGTACTGTTAGGATTTCTGGAAAAACTCTGATTTGCAAAACTATGAGCTCTTGCGGCAGGAGGACGCTTATCAGCCCTCCGAGCAACTTCAGTTTCCATCTCAGATCTCTTGTTTGGCTTAGGTTCCCTATCCCAGAATGTCTCTGGTACAAACAAATAAGTAAAAATGAGATTGGTGCCCAAGAAAATGGCAAGAATCCAAAACAACCAATGTCTATCTAAATGTTGAAACACAAGACTCAGTAACAAAGGAACAATGTTTTTACCTCCCAACATTAACATGGTATAAATTCCAATTCTGTAGGCTCTTTCATGGGCAAAGTAGATCTCAGCAATTGTGGCAGAGGGAAGTGATTCTGTCGGAGAAGCTCCGAACCCGGTAATGATTCTCCCGATCATCAAAACAGCATAATTCTTGGACAGTCCGGCAACAATAGCTCCAACTAAAAACAACAAAATACCCAGCAAATATACTACCCGTTTCCCGTACAACACAGCACTTGGTGATGCAAAAACTGACCCAAGTCCCAACAGCAACATGAAAATACCCACCAAATAAGATATCATGGTATGGTTTTTATTAAATTCCTCAGCCAAACTGGACATTCCAGCGGCTAAAAGTGGCGACTGGCCTCCTCCCAAAAATGTCTGGAATCCCACAATCATAAGACATAAATCACGCCTCCAAATTGGCCAGTTCAATGGATCATTGGGGGAACTATGCGGTTGTGGATTAAGTATAATCCCAGTCTTACTTTTTTTCACTCCAGTCTTATTGGTACCATCATCGTTATCCAACATCATGAAGGTCCCCGTGACATTCTCCACGGCTGGTTCTTTGATGAAAAGACCCATTTGATTATAAAAAAAATTACCCAAGTTTCAAAACAAAAGATTACCTATTAATATAAATGATAAGCCATCGCATTTTTCTGGGGACCGTACGTGCATGGTATGTATGCAGGGAGGGACGCGAAGAAAGACAAGACAAGAGAATGAATAACAATAGGGGTATCAAGCAAGTGTTTAAGTAATTGTATAGTTGTAGAATGTAGTGTGGCCACGCGTAGAGGGGGAGGCGTGTGAATTGTGGTGGTGGAGGTGGTGATGTTTGAGGGGTGTTGTTGTGTACAATGTTTTGATGTTAAACTCTGTGCGTGACTGGTTGCAAATCGAAGGTTCATTGTACGACTTTGTTACGCGATGGAATGACGTAACAGGGTCTTTTGGTGGATATTGATCTGAGGGGTATTGTGGGTTGATCTGTTGATGGTTATGATAATGTCGCCGTGTTTAGGTTCTTTTTTGGGTTATTTTTGTCTTGGTTGTTTGTATCTTTGTTATGTAACCCCATCTTTAGGTAGATTTCGAACACTTGGTGGTGTAAAATGCTCATCTCTAATGGCTGCGAATTATTGGAATCCATGATTGTATACTGGGACATGCGTGACATGAATTGCTCCTGTAGTATATGGTAGTCTTCTTCTGGTGAGTTGCAAAGCTGTGTTTGGATTTGGTTGTTAATAGGCACAAATGTATCCAAGTTGTGTCCTCTATGGACGGTATCACATTGCAATAAGAAGAGATGACAGTATGACCAGAGCTTTTTGGTGTTGGGCCTTCTCTTTATTCGTGAGACATTCTTCAATCCCATACGGCACATAGATAATAGAAAGCTCTTTCGGTTGGATTGAAGTATTACTGTACGGGATTGATATAATTGTTTCACTAACTCCTCACAGTTTTGATCCACAAATACAGGAAATGAGTGAATGGTCTCTATTGCATGGGGAGATGCTTTTTGTACTGAAACCATGAAATTATTGATGGTTGTAATATTTCCTTCGGTTTTGTATGCAGGAAGCGTGAGTTTCTTACTGAACACCATCCCTGACAAAAGTTCTTCTTGCGTGGGGTATACTAGAGCTGTAATGTCGTAGTCTGACTCGAGTTTGTGCATCCCTCTCATTCGACTTCCCCGAAGATATACTATTGCAATTCTACGACCAAATATCTGCTCTATTGCTTCGATTATTTGTGGCCAATTCATTAGTTCAGTGATAAATTTTATCAGTCATTGTACTGGGGACTTAAAAGGTGGTTTCGTGTGTATATCAAAAATAGTAGTGACTCATGAACCCACACCCAAATACTGCCAGCAAATAAGTATAGCCATTGAGTCTAGAATGAGTTCTGGTATATATCTGCTTCATTGTACCCCATATCCAAACCAGGGATTATCTTAATTGGGGTTTGTGGTAGAATGTTCTTCCCATGAAACGAGAAATCTCCCGTTCATTCAAATATCCTTCGAAATGTACTGCTTCTACCTTCCTTCTCTTCAATTCCTCTCTTCTGATACATTCTGGAACTTGAAAATAGTGTGGTTCACCATAAATCTGATTGTCACACGTTTTCAAGGGAAGAAAGGTATAAATAGCCAATTCAAAAAGACCTTTTTTACAAGAAATAAGTTTTAAGAAGCTTAAAAGGTTTTGACTAAAGAGGTTTTGGAACGGAGATCAAGATCGTGCAAGATCCTTTCCATTGCCTTCAGCATCATATATAGTGATTTGAAAGCAGAGTGCTCATTTGAATATAGAGGAGGTGGGATCCCAAGTCCGAATAAGGAAGTAGCCTACAAGTCGGAATAAAACTCATCTCCGGAATAAAATCATATCTGACTCAGGTTTTTGTATGTCGGGAAAAGGTTCGGGATCGGGACATCTTGCCCACTACCATAACGGGAAAATTTTGCGACATTGTCTTTTTCTGCTTATCATAAATGCTATCTAATTTAGTGCCTTATCAATTTGCAACCTTTCCAGGAGGAATTTTGGGGAATGGAATCCGACCCCTGAAAGCCCGACGGGAATATAAATAGGTGTAAATGCCCGGATTGCTTGATACAACTAAAAATGTCTGGTACAACTACTCCTGCTACTACCGTATCTCCAACACCTTCCATCAAGGAAGTGTCTTCATCAATTTTCCAAGCGGAAGTATCAAAGAGGCTTCCTGAAGTCATTGACGGTAAAGGAAGTCGGATCACTATCAAAGACCCTTACACCGGTGAAGTCTCTGAGTTAATTGATGGTATGACTGGTGCAGCCGTTGGGGCTCTTGGCTGGGGAGATGAAGATGTTATTGACTTTGTTACTAAGGCTGCAAAAGCCACTACTTACTCTTTTCCTACTGTAATTGGAAACCAGTATGCCGAAGAATTGGCTCAATTCTATATTAAAAAGTCACCACCTGGAACCTTTGCTTCTGCTCTTTGGACCACTTCTGGTTCTGAAGCCAATGAGATGGCATTGAAGACCATCAGACAGTATTGGCTCGAAAAGGGCCAACCTAAAAAGATCAAGAACTTGGGCCGTTACACTTCGTATCATGGCTATACTCTTGGGTGTTTGAGTTTAGCTTCAGGAACTAGATCTTCTTACTTCAAGGATATCTTGGCTCCAGAACTGCAAATGGTCAAATTACCTGAATTCTATCCATATAGACACAAAAAAGACGGGGAATCAGATGATGAATATTCTGAGAGACTTTTGCAACAATACGAGGATATTATCTTGAAGGAAGACCCCGATACCATTGCTTCTCTTACTGTTGAAACTATTAGTGGTGCATCAATTGGAACCAATTGTCCAACTAAAACTTATATGCGTGGTTTGAGGGCCTTGTGTACCAAGTATGATATAATCTTCCATTTGGATGAAGTCATGTGTGGTACAGGACGGGTTAATGGAGGTGGTTTAAACTGTTGGGAAAACTTTCTTCCAGCTAACGAAGGTCCAGATCTTCAAACTGTCGGTAAAACTTTGGGTTCAGGCTACGTTACTATTGCTGGTCTTTTAGTATCACCTAAAGTCAAAGACGTGTTTGTTACGGGATCCAATAAGATTATTGGAGGACAGACATATTCTTGTCATGGATTCAGCTGTTATGTTGCCCTTGAAGTGCAAAAGAAGATTGAAAGACTCAACTTGACCAAGAACATGTTTGAGATGGGTAATCTTCTTGGAGAATCGTTGAAGAAAGCCCTTGCTGATACTAAAATGGCAGGAGATGTTAGAGGTTTGGGAGGTTTCTGGACCGTAGAGTTGGTTAAAAATAGAGAAACAAAGGAACCTTTTGCACCTTCTGCCGGAGTTGCCATGAAGGTTAGAGAAGCAGCTATGAAAAATGGATTGTCAATCTTCGGAGGTACTGACTGTATTAGAGGTGTGGGAGGAGACTTTATGATGTTTGCTCCCCATTTTGTAATCACAGAGTCAGAGGTTCATGAGGCAGTGGCTAGATTTACCAAATCCGTCAAGGAAGTCGAAGCTGAAGTTTTTTAGTGTTTAGTTATTTGAATGTACTAATATGAGAAAATGGCTGCAACTTTTCACAGCCAAATAGAGCAACACCACATAGAAAACATCTATACACCAATTTCGACAGTTTATAGAGATAAAGAATCTTCTATATATATCTACAGCATAATAGAACGTATACACATCTAAAAATACAAAAACCAATAAAAGTCACCTGTATCACTTCATTGCTTCCCTGTCTCTATAACATTTCCTATTTAGCATAATTCTGGTAACGCGTACAAATTTTTCTCTCTCTCAATCGTCAAATTTTTCTTTTCATTTAACTTACATTAACTGACAATTTATTTGCAATTGTTATACACCCCCGGCTTCATCACATTCAACAACCATGTCAGGGACTCCTAGTGTGTATCTAGCCACATATTCAAATGTATGTTCAATTTTCCCTGAAAAAACCCCGGTTTGTAGCGGTTTTTCAGACCTTTAGGACCCTTACGCGTCCCATTTATACCAGCAATTATTCGAATTCAATACTAACTTTTCAGACGGACGTTTATGAGTCCATGATAAATGACTCGTCGCTTATGAGGAGATGTAAAGATGACTGGGTTAACGCCACCCAAATTTTGAAGTGTTGTAATTTCCCCAAAGCCAAGAGAACCAAGATTTTGGAAAAAGGCGTCCAACACGGTTTACATCAAAAAATCCAAGGAGGATACGGGAAATTCCAGGGAACTTGGATCCCATTACAAGATGCTCAAAAGCTTGCCACAAGTTATGGTTTGGGACCTGACCTTGCCCCCGTTTTGTTCTTTGATCCTGCTAATCCTGGGTTTGAATTGGCCAAAAAGACGAGAGAGTCAAATCTGGATGGGACTCCCGTCAAACGGAAATATGTCAAGAAGAAAAAGGTGGAAGGCTCGAGTCCTAAGAAGCTCAAACGGGATGAATCATTTGGACTATCAGATCCCAACGGGTCCATGGCCAGTGACTCGTTCAATTCGGTGTCAAGAATGCCATCTCAAATGTCATTTTCTAACCCTAATATGCCAATACAATATCCTGTAAATAATGGATCTTTTGTGTCTCAGGACTTCATGAACAATCCTCAGATGCAATTCGGACAATCACAGAACATGCCCAACGACTACCAAACTTATCAGATGCAAATGCAGATGCAGATGTTCCAGCAACAACAGCAGCAGCAACATCCCCAACAACATCCCCACCAACAACAACCACAACAACAACCACAACAACAGCCTCCACAGCAACAGCAGTTCAACTTCTATTCTTCTCAGCAACAACAGGGGATGCCACCACACCTTTCGGCTCAACCTCAACCACCACAACAGCAACAACCTATGGGTAATCCGCATATGATGGGACAATTCCACCATTCGAAGCTTCCATCTTCCCAATCGACTAATGAGACGAACTGGTCTCAAGATGAACACAATAAAGAATCTGACACTTCGATGTCATCTAATGAAGACACAAAGGCAAGAGGAATTGCAAAGGAAACCTATGCCTCCCAATTACTCAAATTCTTCAGCGAAGAAAATGGGGAAGTTCCTTATTTCATCCATAACCCTCCTTATGATTTCAATATCAATGAAGCTATTGATGACGAGGGCCATACTCCTTTACATTGGGCCGCTTCAATCGGGCATTATATGATGATTCACTTGTTAATATCCAAGGGAGCCAATCCACTAGTTGTCAACAATTATGGCTTGAATCCTTTATCAAAACTCATCTCTTTTAACAATTGCTACGAAATGAAAAATTTCCCTAAAGTGATGGATGACTTAGAGATCTGCCTTATCAATACTGATATCAATGGTAGAACTCCGTTGCATTATCTTTGTCAATTCTCAAAGGTTCAGTCAAAATATGAAAGTCTCAGGTATTATATGGGAGTCATCTTGAATAAATTGACATCAATGACTAACCAAGCCACTTCAAGTAAAAGTATTAACCTTCTTAAAAATGTTTTGGATCATCAAGATGTAAACGGAGACACATGTCTTCATCTTGCCGCCAAAGCTGGCTGTTCTAAGTTAGTCAAATTTCTTCTCAGCTATAACGCCAGAGATGATCTTTATAATGTTAACCAGGAAACTTCCAAATATTTAATCATGACCGATAATTTATTATCCTCCAGAGAATCACCTGTGAGTGAAGATGAAACTGGAGCCAATAACACCCATGCCTCTCAACCGGATATAGAAATCACTGAGGCTAAACAGTTATCCACTCCAAGACAATCTAAGAATGTCAAATTAGAGACCCCCGACACTCAAAGAACCACTGTTCAAGATGATGATGATGACGATGATAGCCACAATAATGCTAGAGTCGATAAAGAGCAATTAAATCAGATCTTGAAATCTACTTCTGTCGATGACGATAAGGAAAACATTTTCCTCGACAGCATGAATATGAAATCATTTGACTCTATGTCAACTCCAGTTCAAGCTACCAAATCTAATTCTTATTTGGGTACTTCATTGAACAATCAACCATTGGCAGTGATATCGGAGGGGACTGCTGAGAACACACCCATGACTATGGATTCCAAAGACTCCAGCAAACATGATATATCCGTTCAAGATACAACTGAATCTTATCACATCAAGGCACCTAAAATGGATGAAGATGGTAAAATCGTAGATAACGTCAAGACTTCGACTAAACCAGTACCAACAGACGATGTTTCCAAGATGCTTATGACGATGATGAAATCTTTTACTCATTCATATAAAGAAGAACTTGAATCATCAGAGGAGCAGCAATCCAAGATAGAAGAACAAATCAGAAATAAGGAAGCTACTAATGAAAAACTCATGTATAATGTGACATATGTACTTGCTAAACTTGGAATTGAAGGATATTCAAATCTCACCGAAGCTTATGAAATACTCGAACAAACATTAACAAACATATCAGAAGATGCCAAATTCAAAGAAACTTCATTGGCCAATAAGTTGGAAAAGGTTCAAGCATTCCAATTAGCGGCCCTTGTATCTTCCAATGAAGAGAACTTGCAAAACCACAATCAAACGGGAGACAATTCCAATGAATTCGACTTGGCAATTGAACTCACCAACTTGCAAATGAGACGGTCTAATTTACTCTTGGAATTAGTGGAAAAGGTCAAGTTATACGGAATCGACGAAAAGATGTACAAATACCGAAAATTGATCAGCTTAAGCTGTGGATTGCATATCAATGAGATCGATGATCTAATCGATGGTATTGAGGAATCGTTGATGGAAACCAAACAGTAGTATTCATTTCTTCCATGTACTTTATAATTTGTAGAATTAATGAACCATGACGAATGTAACGCTTTTGCAGCCATCCTATCACTTGCACGTCCTTCCCTTCTCGCACATCCTTGGCTCGCACCTTCTCACACCGCGAACTTGTTGATGATATTTTTCACTAAATACATCCACAGAATGCCACCATTTAGCGACAAACTCGCCGGAAATTTAAAGGACACGGCCCCAGTGTCTGAAAAGGTGTACGAGTACCCTCAGGAGACTTTCAGGAACGCGTTTTCCTCGGTGAATGTCGGTGTCTCGGACGAGGGTGGATTGTCCACTTTAACGTTTAAATCCATAGGTTACACGCAATATGCGGAACAACTTGAATTAATGAGAGATGCTCTTTTCCATAAACCACAAAAGGAAGTTACACGTATCAGTAGCACTCCATTTGACGCCGCCAAATATGAGGAAACGTTGAAACAGGAGATTGATGCCATTAAAAAGGAAGATCTTTCTGAATCTGTCGCCAGTCAACAGGCCACTGAAATCAACGACAAACTCACACAACTTATAAAATCACAAAACAGAGATGAGGCACTTGGAAAACAAATTTTCGACGTATACAAGGCCGAATTTGACGATAAACACTTCATAGTGAACCCTCCACCGTACAAAGTGGTTCACAATGCATCTTCAATCCCATCAGAGGAGATACTGCAGGTGCCAAATTTGGACACTTCTGCCTACGAAAAACCTCAACTGGTAGACAATATGATTGTTGATCCTCCGTTGGACACCCCATCGATGTCATTTGGTGATCACATCAGTGAAAGTATCCTCCAGAGCCCTGATGCATTCCAGCAAAGTTTGCCGGACCAAATGCAACCATTGTATATGCCTCCAAGTAATGAGGACATGAACTAAGTAGTGTATATTTAGATGTATAATAAGATTGGTGAAATTCCTCCGATGTTCTAGAGACCAAGGACGACCGACTTGACGACAGTGTAGTCATGGATCCCAAACACAGATCCTTCTCTACCAAATCCGGAATGCTTGATACCCCCAAACGGTAAAGCAGCCTCCGAAATGGCTCCCGTATTAACTCCCATCATTCCCACTTCGAGTTGTTCGGCTACTCTAAAGATTCGACTAACGTCTTTGGAATAGAAGTATCCAGCTAATCCCACATCAGTATCATTAGCCATTTGAATAACTTCTTCCTCCGATGAGAACTTGATCAATGGACATACTGGACCGAAAGTCTCTTCTTGAGTGATCAACATATCGTTGGTGACATTGGCCAATACCGTCAAATCATGGAAGAATTGACCAAGTTCAGGACGGGCATTACCTCCCAAAATGATGTCGGCACCTTTGGAAACGGCATCTTCAATATGGTTTCTGACCTTTTCAAAGGATCTCTCGTGGATTAATGGTCCATGAGTAACCCCCGGTTCCAACCCATCGCCTAAAGTAACATTAGAAGCCAATTTAGCAGCAAATTTCTCAGCAAATGAATCATAAACACTTTCATGAACAAATACTCTATTGGCACAAATACAAGTCTGTCCACTACTTCTGAACTTGGAAGCTATGGCTCCGTCAACTGCAGCATCTACATCTGCATCTTCAAATACAATAAACGGAGCATTACCTCCCAATTCAAATGAAAGTTTTTTGAGACTCGAAGATGATTGGGACATCAATAACTTACCTACAGCAGTGGATCCCGTGAATGAAATCTTCTTGATGGTAGGATGTTCACAAAGCAACTTTCCAATCTTAGGCGAGTCGGAAGATGGTAATATATTGATTACTCCCTCCGGAAATCCTGCTTCTTGTTGAAGATGACCCATTGCCAAGGCACTGAACGGAGTCTCCGAAGCCGGTTTGATGATACCAGTACATCCAGCAGCAACATAAGCTCCCAATTTCCGGGCTATCATGGCGGCCGGAAAGTTCCAAGGAGTCATGATACCACAAACCCCAATTGGCTGTTTGAACGAAAGAATCCGGTTGTTGGGCAGGGCTGAATTGATTATTTCCCCGGTTTCAGTAGCAGCAATGTTGGAGTACCATTTAAAAAATGATGCCGCATACTTGACTTCCCCCAAGGCATCTGTATATGGTTTCCCATTTTCCAATACTATGAGTTTGGCCAAATCGTCCTGATTTTCCAAGTACAACTCGTAAAGATTGCGGAGCAATTGGGATCTGTAGTCACCAGTGGTAGCTTTAAAAGACTTAAAAGCAGTGTCAGCATGGCCAATTGCTGATTCATAATCATCCAGAGTCATCGATTGCACATTTGCAATAAAAGCTTCAGGTTTTGGAAAATGAGCCGGATTGTGCACATCAAAATTGGCATTATTATCAGAACTATCGACATATTGGCCATTAATGTAGCCATTGGTATGAAACAAATTGGGATTTCTCAACCCTGCTACCACACTAGCACTAGTGACAACATTTCTGGTCCCATATCCATACAATGCAGTTGTTCTGCAATATTTGCTGCAAATCATTGGTCGTCGAGAGATAAAGGAAACCGGATTCCGCATTGCTGCAAATTTACTGCGAATATATACTCAATGCTATTCTACTCTATATAGTGGATTACCATGATGAAGCGATGACCTGTCACCTCTTGTTCATGGGTTATAATTCAAGATCGGCGGCCTCATCATCACTGGACAAACTACCGACATCGCTTAACTCGTCGTCTTCGTCGTCGTCATCCTCGTCCTCTCCGTCCACCGGATTGGAGATATTGGTTGCGAATTTTTCAACATACTCCCGGACCTTTTGATTGTACAATTTCTCGTCTTTGGCCATTAAGTTCAGCGCATCTGTATTCAAGGGGTCACTAGGGTTAGCATATCTGAGTAAATGAGGTAAGAAGTTTTCAAATACATTCAAAAGACCAAACATCGGAGACCAAGTCTGGTTGATAACATCAAGACATACACTTCCCGAAGTCTCGTCAATGTTAGGGTGGAAGATTTTATTAGTGAACCCAATGGAAGGACTTTTCATGGGGTATTGATCAGGTAATTCGACTCTGATTTTCCAGGTGCCTCCTTTGTAAGGGGTATCTTCGGGGCCTTTGAAGAGGACATGCATTTGCTGGAGGTTATCTTCTACGAGCTGGACGTCATGGTCACTCATCATGAGGTCCATGACGTCTTTTTCCATTCTTCTCTTGGGACTGCTCATGAGGATAGTTAAGGAAATTGTATGACCGCGAGGATACCAGGGTTTTGGATGCTGCGACCAACTTTAGGCAACTTCGCAGCTGAACATCTGACGACTAGGATGGCCCAATGTGTGGCCACTTCGGCTTACTGTGGGCCCGGACTCGGCTTGCTGGCGCGACTACTGGTGTGGAGACGGTGCGGTTGGGGAAAGAGAGACAATCATGTTACGTGTAGTTTGCTTTTTTATATGCAGGTCGCGAGCCTCAGCAGTTAGAGGCCATTCAATTTTGGGTTAAAAATTGGGGATTTTGGGGTCAGAATTGGGATGGATGTAGTGGTATATGGAGGTATAATAGATGGTAAATTTCAGGGTTTGGGGGTTTCTGTAGCGTGTGGAAAGTCAGGTTAAAATTGGGGGGATCTTGGTGTATACAGGACGTGAAATTGAGTGATCTTTCTATGTGTGAATGAAAATCTCTAAGTGGATGCAGAGTCCCCCGTATTCTGGGGTTTGTGGATGGTTGCATGTTCTGGAGTTTGCCGACCCTTCCGTTTGTATAGCTTCTTTATTTAAACGTACATTTTACTATATACAAACCATCACAATATATCATCAGTATTAAATGCGTGTGAGCACAATATCGTATATAAGCACTCTGACACCACAGATCCACAAACCCATCTCTACAAATACATTATGTACACATTATGTACAGATGGACACCTCTATAGATATTCAGTGCTTTCTCCAGTTAATTCTGCCTCTCATTTACTGCACTACACTAATAGCCAATGGCCGGTTTGCTGCCTTTCTTCGTCACCTTAATCATCCAGTCCGTTGAAAACACCGGTTTCCCATCGGCGTAGAACGTCAGGGTTGCTGGGTAGGTCCCGCGAAAGAACTTGCCCAGAGGAATCTCGTCCGGCAGTAGTACCAGCTCGTGGTGAGGGTTGGCCTCATCGTTTATGTGAGCCACATCGGCCAATTTCTCCCACCGGGTTTTGAAGGGAATTCCTCCTTTCTTTACCACCTGGTGATAATGTAAGTTAACAAGTGGTTGAGCTACAACCTTGATTTTAAGCTTAATGGTATATACTGAACCCTCAGGCAAGAGAAAGAACAATTTCTGCGGAGGATTTTCCATATCTTGGGAATATTCAAGCACCTCTTCGTAGCCTTCACATTGCACAGTCATGGCAAGTAATTCGATATGTTCATTTCTGAACATTTCAATTAACTCTTCTCTTGTTTTGGGTGGTTCTTCTAGTGACATGGTTTGATAGTAGTGACTTGGAACTATTTTATGATGTCTGAGTCTGAGGTAGTGAGAAGAGGTGAGCATGTGACCGAGACGAGACTTTGCTTTTTGGGGGTATGCGGCGTAGGTTGACTTGAGGGGTGCAAAGTGGGCGTAAGTGGGTGTAAGTGGGTATAAGGTGGGTGTACAGTCAATCCCAAATGAAATTGACCCCCATGCTAAACCAATATTGCACCCACCCGCTATTAGTTTGGCAAGACAAAACTAAAATGTCGCTCACTAACAATATTTTCGTACCTTCAGACTAAGAAACACAATCATTTTTCAAAGATTTGGCGTACAGAGTTTGAATTTTTGATTTTTGTATAATTACTATTCTAGACTTGAAAGTAAGATGAAATAAGTGACATTATAACGCCATTATTTTGTAGGCAATCTGCCAATTGAAATAGGTGGATGCCATTTTTTAAAAATCACCTGCGACATTTATTTAGGAGAGGTGTAATGGTGGTGGTGGTGGTGGTGTTGGCTGTAGCAAGACTTGAGCTGTGATCTGACAAACACTGTATGGGCCCTCGATGATGACTTTTGCAGCCTTTTGCAGCCGATTCTACCAAACAATAGCAGTTTACGAGATATGTGAGTTGAGTGGTGGGGCTACAGTGCATGTGGCTGGCATGTGCAGTATTGTGGTATTCTACTACGGTTGGGATAGACCTGTTGGTACTGTAAGTGATGCACGCAAATAATTCCTGTGGTGTAGGGCCATTGCTTGATGTTTGAACCTCAGCTTTTTCAACCGACCTGTTTTACCTGTTCTTTTTTCTCTACACTTCCTTACTAAATTTATGTTTGGCTTCAATAGCCATCTCATCTCATCGCATGAATCTCATCGCATTGGTCTATCTCATCTCAGTAAAGTAGAATTCGCAGTATCCACTATGTCCATCACCTGCACCACCTGTGACACCTCGTGCAGCTACGACGAGATCCTCAAGCATCTCTCGACCACGAGACACAAACAGGCCCGTATTGATTCGTCGGGGGAGTTTTTATCCTGTGAAAGCTGTGATAATGATAATATCCACCAATTGCTGATTGTCAGATATGGCCTCAGCGAGATGGCCCTTCTATGTCGAACTTGCTTAGACAAGGAAGAAAAGCCTTCCACGCAATATTCGCTTTCAAATGGTTCATTGTTCAAGAAACTCGACCAGTATATCCAGTTCCGGGATCTTGATTGTAGTTTTTGCCAAAGTGATTCTAATTTATATGTGGGGACTTTGAATGGTGATAAGTTGGCTATATGCTATAAATGTCTCAGAGACCTTGGGTTAGAGAATCTGAAGGATTTTGTCAGTGAAAGAGACGATGAGTTCTTAACCGCCTTGTTGGGAATTAAAGAATCAGGAAAACAGAAGAGTAATTTCAAGGGCAGAAAGAATAAATTTAAGAGAGGGAAGAGGGAGAAGAGAGTGGACCCTAAAAAGGAAAAGGAGGCTCAAGAGAGAAGGGAGTATTATTTCAGTAAATTGAAGGAGTCCAAGGATTTGAAGCTGGGGACAATTGTGAAGGCCGTGGGGACTGATCCAAAGTCAAACTCGAAGCCGGGGTCAAAGACCAACTCAAAACCGTCCTCGAAGGCAAACTCCCAACCAAGCTCCAAGTCAAACAGTACCAAGCCGTCCCGGTCCTCCACGCCTGTTGCAAAGGGTGGTTCAAAACCTCAGAAGCCAGCCAATAGTGCCAAGAATCCAAAGGCAAAGCCTTTCCCATCAAAGAACGAAAAACCTTCTTCAAATTCTTCAATAGGAAAGACTACTTCTAAAAAGTCAATTGAAAAACCTGCTTCTAAGGTATCAAATGAGAAGTCTGCTCCAAAGTCCACAAATGGAAAGTCTGCTCCAAAGTCCACACCAAATGGTAAGCAAGCTCCAAAGTCCACACCAAATGGTAAGCAAGCTCCAAAGTCCGCATCAAATGGTAAGCAAGCTCCAAAGCCCACATCCAATGACAAGCAAAGCTCCAAGTCCTCAAACGGAAAACCTGGTAAACCACCCGGAAAGGCACCTGCCCCCGCCGGAAAAGGTAATGGGAAACCAACTGGAAAAGACTCCAAAAAACCTTCCAACGAAAAAGCTTCGAAGTCGCCAAAACCCCAGGCCACTCCTAAACAAGAATCGAAATCTGTTGACCAACTCCCTCTTCCTCCAGGTGTCAAAGAGTATATTCCATCTCCCACGCCTAAGCTCAGCTACGAGACTATGGATGAATATAAGCAGGAGATGAGTTATAACTTGTTCCTCGAAGAGAAATTGAGTATGTCTTCAAGTCAAAACTTGTTTATCCCACCGGAAGAATATACCCTTGCTTGGTATAACGAGAATGACTTAAAGCACAAACGGTACCACATTGAAATTGTCTTGAATCAAGAATTCAAAGATAAATTTTTAAGTAAAAAGATACAAAAATTCAAGAAGACGCCATTTTCCGTTGATCAAACCATGTTCTTAGTGTGCAATGGTACTATTCCATGGTTCGGTAAAGTGGTATTATGTGAAGCCAATAAACCTAGAAATAAAAGAGCCGATGAAATCTTGGAAGTTATTGTTGAACAATATCCATGGAATTATCAACCTTTACCTTTAAGTATTAATGTCAAACACTTAAGTTTGTTGCCTGCTTCAATTCCTATTTCAAGAGCATTTTTGGCGATGTCAAGAATAGAAAACCCTAAGTTCATCAGTATGCTTTTGGGTAAGATCCCAATCAAACAAATCAAATTCAATAATTATGTCAAGCTTTCCGATGGGTCCAAGTTCAATCAATCCCAAAAAGTCGCCTTGCAATCGGTATTGAATAACTCCATTACTGCTCTTCAAGGGCCTCCAGGAACTGGTAAAACATCCACTATTCACGAAATCATTCTTCAGTTACTTAATAACTTCAACACTCATCCAATTTTGGTGGTCGCTGCTTCCAACATTGCCATTGATAATATTGCCGAAAAGCTTTTACCAACCCATGGACCTTCCTTACTCAGAATCGTAGCCAATGAGAAAGAACTGGACTATAATTCTTCCCATAACTTGAATTCCATTTGTCTTCATCAAAAGGTCGATAATCTGTTACCACAATCAATGAAGGATACTTTGGCAATGTTGAGGACTTATAGAGCCAGCGAAGTCAGTGTAAATCAGTACAAAAAGGTCAAGACCAAGCAAATCGATTTAAGTAATATTTTAATTGGTCAAGCTAGAGTTATATTCACCACTAGTGTTGTTGCAGGAGGAAACCAATTGAAAGCTGTCAAGAAGTTCCCAGTGGTGATTATGGATGAATCAACTCAATCTTCTGAACCTACGACGTTAATCCCATTATCAATGCCTGGAGTCGATAAATTTGTATTTGTAGGTGATCAAAAGCAATTGAGTAGTTTTACCCAAGTTCCTAACTTATCCTTATCATTATTCGAAAGAGTGTTGTTGAATGGAACTTATAAACTGCCACATATGTTGGATACTCAGTATAGAATGCATCCAGCCATTAGTGAGTTCTCCAGAAATAAATTCTATAACGGATTATTGAAGGACGGTATCACTCCTGATCAAAGACATACCGATAAAGTCACTAACCCAGTATTATTCTGGAATACTAAAGGAAAGTTCCCTGAAGAAAGAGTCAGAATCAGAATGAGAGAAGATAACGGATTCACATACTCCAACTCCGGGGAAATCACATATATCACAGAAGTATTGCAAGACTTGATTTTTGATAAAAAGATCGAAAAGGCTAATATTGGAATCATTACTCCATATAGAGGTCAGAGAGATTTGATCTCTGCTACCCTTTCAAAGAATGAATTGATCAATCCCGAAAAAGAGGATATCAAGATCGAAGTTGATAGAGATGATATCTACAATGAGTCTAAACCGGTAACAATTCACACAGTTTCAGATATAATGATAGCCTCTATCGATGCATTCCAAGGCCGGGAAAAAGACTTTATCATCTTTTCGTGTGTCAGGTCCAATAACGATCGCAAGATTGGGTTCTTGAACGATGAAAGAAGATTGAATGTAGCCATTACCAGAGCCAAGTATGGAATGATTTTAATTGGAGATTACGACTGTTTGAATAATGATACTCTTTGGAACGAGTATCTTGGTCATTTAAACAGTAAAGGGTTTGTACATGATAAGTTCTATATGTAGATATAAAAAAAATGCATTTTAGCTACGATCCTGCATTGACTTATTGTCTACGCATCGTCTAGACATTGCTCGTAATAATTTCTAGATGGGGTAATTAAATAGACAATAGTTTAGACTACACATAGCTTGGATTGATGACTATAGTGAGGCGTCTGTGGTAATATGTAGCTTCGACTGTATTGCCAACCTGTTACCCCCTAATTTAACTCTTTCGTGTCTGACATGTCGTATGAAGATATGCTGTCGTTTCAGGTGAGCCTCACCAGTTGAAGGAGTCGCTCCTGCAAGGAGTGGCCCAGACCGCCGCACTGTCGCTGCAGCGGACTCTCCCCATCTGCGCACCTCCCGTTCCATCTCGTCCCACCCGTTGTCGGGCCAAATTAGCGGTGCACGAATCCTATTTTTATGGAAATTTTTTGTTAGCGAATCACTGAAAAAACCAGGCATTTCTGCTTGAACCCAAAAACATGATAAAATCATTCAGAAAAAAAAGGCTGTCATCCGACAAGTCCACGAGCCGTGTACTGGGCCCCCGGGTACTGGGACCACTGGGGTCACGAGTCACCCTGGGTCCGCTTCTGCCCCTAAGAACTGGAAGTGGTGATATTCTTCAAACTCCTAAATTGGTGATAAAAGCATTATATGATTATAGTCCCCAAGGTCCCGACGAATTGGCATTCAGAAAAGGCGACTTTTTCCATGTGTTGAGCGACAATGATGAAAATGAGCAGAATGGCTGGTATGAGGCCATTAACCCCATGTCTAACGTCAAGGGTATGGTTCCTATAAGCTACTTTGAAGTATTTAATAGATCTAGGCCCAAACCCGATGTGGATGTTAGTCCCCACTCGAGTAAAACTTCGAGTGGGTCGCCGTTACGGACTTCGTCCCAGCGAAATTCGAGCCAAACGTTGTATGCAGTGGTGTTATTCGAGTTCAAGGCTGAAAGAGAAGACGAGTTGGATATTATGCCGGGGGAGAACCTCATTATATGTGCCCATCATGATTATGAGTGGTTTATTGCTAAGCCCATCAATAGATTGGGAGGACCAGGGTTGGTGCCGGTAAGTTATGTCAAGGTGGTGGATCTTGTTAATCCGGCAAATAGTGTTAATAAGGAGACCGATTTGGTGAAGATAATCGAAGATTTCAAGATTCCTAGTGTTGAGCAGTGGAAGGATCAGACGGCTAAATACCAAGCTCTGACAATTCCATTAGGATCTATATCCAACCAGACTCCTCCAATATCTAGTAATACGCAATATTTCCAGAAAGAAGGTCAACTATCATCGTCCAATAGATCATCGTTAAGCTCGTCGGGCATTGCTATAATCGAGGCCAGTGTTGATCTGTATCAATTGGATCACGGCAGATATCAATACTTGATAGTTGCCAAGCTCAGTAATGGTAAGGCAAGATATTTGTACCGGTATTATCAAGACTTTTATGATTTACAGGTCAAGTTACTTGAATTATTCCCCTATGAAGCCGGGAAAATCGAAAATGCCAAACGGATCATCCCCTCTATCCCGGGACCTTTGATCAATGTCAACGATAGTATATCCAAATTAAGACGGGAAAAGTTGGATTACTATCTCCGGAATTTGATTGCTTTACCCAACCATATCTCCAGAAGTGAAGAGGTGTTGACGCTTTTTGAAGTGCTAGATAATGGATTTGATCGGGAAGTTGGAGAAGTATCGAGACAAAGACAACTGAAACCAATCAGTCAGAAATCAAATTACCAACAAGACAGAATGTCACAATACTCCAATGTGGTTCAACATCGCAGCACCAGTCCCACGTCTTCTGAGTCGAATTTGAATAGACTGTCAGATGTGAATAAACTGACAGAGGTGTTAAGCGAACAACCACAAACATCACCTGTCAAAAAGGTCAAGGTGAAGTTTTACTATCAAGATGATATCTTTGTGCTTCTTCTTCCAGCAGGATTAAGATTAGTGGACTTGAAGACCAAGTTGTTCAAAAGATTGAATCTCAATGAGGAAAATGTGGAGAGTACAGAAAACATCCAGCTCTTTTTGAAGAATGATCTCGATGACTTTGTGGAGGAGAATAAGGTGAGTGAATATAATTTCAATGATACTCATCGCTACCAATTAAAGCAGTTTGAGATCGATGACGATGTCAAGTTCCACGATGTGTTGTACGATAAATGTAAATTATGTATTCTAGCATAGGTATACACGCTAAGCAGACCCAAGTTGCCGCGAGCCACTAACATTGTATTCTCTGGTATCATAGACAAAATTACGTTCCCCTCTGTAATACTTATCCCCCACCCCCAACCTGCCGGTCTTTCCCCAATTTCAACCCATCTATCGCCAAATTGAAACAGGTTATACTATTGAAGTGAACTCCTGTATATAAAATATGGTTTTCTGCTCCGGGGTTTTGGTGTATGGGTGTTTGTGTATATGGGTGTATGTGTGTATTTGTCTATGGGTGTTTGGGTGTATAGGTGATCGCTCAGATGAGCTACGCGTTCCATCATGACCAATAAACACCACAATGAATAGCGTCCAAACTTCACGACGGGGTAGTTTTCTGGAAGAAAATGATCGAAAAAGACCCAAAACTAGAACGGGTTTATTATCTTCGGTATTTCTGGGAATTTCTTCCATTTTAAACCGAGATACCCCTGGTAGAGGCTCAGAAAGCACGCAAGGCACATCTAGAAAGCACATTGAACCTGAAAAAGCACAAAAAACACAAAAAGCACAAAATGTACCAAATGTACCAAATGTACAAGAAGGTGATATACAACGAAATGGCATATCCACAAACACACACAGGCAAATCAATGCTTCAAATGGTAAAAGAAAAAAACGTCTGATCTTTTCTGTAGGAGTTCAGACGGACGAAACGTACTTTGATCAGTACCACCGGCCGGTCAACAGTTTGGCCCAAAGAAAGAAGAGACGACAACGGCCGAGCCAGATGTTGAAACGGAAAATGGAGACTAGCAGGCAGCGAATAACAATGGGAAGAAATGGGTTTGTGATCGATCTTTATTCTGGGAGTTCGGAGGATTCTGGTAAAGAATTACGGAAGTCACAATCTCCGATTTCTAGATTTTCTAGATCTTCAGTACAGCATCTGAGCTCTCCAGGACTTGGTGGATCTTCTATCCAAGCAGCTCAATCGCCTAGATCTCCAGGAAGACTCAATTTCAATACCATTCTACCTATACCATTTGAAGATCGACGGCCAGACTCTCAAAGTTTAGAAAAGCATGTTTCTCAGTCATCACTGTCAAAATCTAGAAGTCCTTCACCAAAACCCCATACTCTGGATTTTCAAAGTGAAGGCGAATCTCTGGTTAGTTTATTCGTCAGAAGTGACGAAGATGATGATAGTGACGAATATGATGATAGTGAAGCATATGATGATAGTGACGAATATGTTGATAGTGATGCCAGTATAAGCTTTGTTAGTGAAACTCGTCAACATCTGGGAGATCGAGAACAAGTCAATGAAAACAACGTTGATGAGGGACAAGTGACCGTTGATGATGGGACCGAAGGGACCAGTGCAAGTGAACATGACAGTGGTAGTAGTGAAATTATTCAAGTGAATAAAGCTAGAGGAGAAAAAGCGATTGTGGAAAGTGAAGACAGTTTTAGCGACGAAGAAGATGAACAAACAAAAGAAACCGGCAATATTTCTAATGTAACACCAGCTGCTCAAAGTTCTAGATTAGGAGTACCTTCATTATTTGGAGATCTTCTGATCAAAGCACTGCAGAACCTCGTCTCCCCCAGTAATCGTTCACCGCTTCACATGAGATCTCCAGCAGTTCCGAGATCTCCAACAGTTCCGAAATCCCCAGCAGTTTAAAATCTCCAGCAGTTTCTAAATCTACGAGACCATCGAATAAACCTATGGAAGCCATTTCCAATGCAGAGATCCAGAGATTGGTCAATGCCCGTGGAAAAAAGAGAACCACAAAACCGAAACCCGGTACTAAAAAATCATCTAAATCACGTTCCCCTCCCCTGCACAATACAAGACTGAAGACTGGGGCTCTTACCTTGTCATCTAAATCACGTTCCCGTCCCCGTCACAATACAAGACTGAAGACTGGGGCTCTTACCTTGTCATCTAGAGTGCTGGATAATAGAACTCGAAAATCTAGACCTGCCACCACCAGAAACCTGGAGCCGATTAGTATAGAGAGCGATTCTGTCGTAGACTCCGACAGTAACGGCGATGTGACGACGGGCCAAAAAAATCCAAAGTTATTTATACGATTCTTGAATAAAGCTGCTTCATGATAACTAGACAAGCAACTGTTAATAAATGATTTGGCTGGGTGTTAGGGTTTACAGATAATGCCACAATTACACGACCAGTGTGGCTGGGTCGTGCCCTGCGGTGACTATAAAATCTGGAGCAATTGTTGTATATGGTTATTATCAAGATGATATCTCCTAAATACGGTAAAACCCATTATTTCTCCAAATCAGTCCTGACCGATCTGACCCAAGTGCAACTTTATGTGGATTACAATTGTAAATTCAGTGCCAAACTCTACCGGAATTTCACCACTAATGTGATCCCTCAGGTGGAAAAGAAGCACCCGGGCAAGTTTGAATTTGTGTTTATGAATGTCGTTCAACCATGGCACCCAAATTCGATTTATTTGCATGAATTTAGCTTGTCAATTGCCAAATTGATCAGAGAAAAGGATGCGGATGGTAAATTGTTCTGGGATGTTTCCACTTCCATATTCAACAACGAGACGAAGTTCTTTGATAATGCCAATTCTGACAAGTCCCGTAACACTATATATGGAGATATTTATGAGATTGTGGCTAAGGATGTTAAGCTTCCTTTCACAAAGCTGGAAATCTTGGCTAATCTTATTATCGAGCAGGTCAATTCGGAAGATCAATATGCCAACGTTGGAAATGTTGTGGGGGTCGACATGAAGTATTTCACTAGATACCAGAGAACTGTGGGGGTCCATATAACTCCATCGGTGTCGGTCAATGGGATACTCAATGGGTCTATTGAAAGTAGCACTGATGCCACTAAAGTGGTTGATATCTTGGAGTCTCTGTAGATACGTCAATGTGTAATAATGTATAACGGGATTGACATGGGTTTGTTCTCTCTTTTTCCTTTGTGTTTTCTTCTTGTTCCCTTCATGAAATGCGTTGGATACAGACTGAAGGTCAATGTGGTTGCAAAATCCAGTTCTTTCTACGTAACAGAGGAGATACTATTTGAGTAACGATCGGGCCAAGAGAGAAGTGATGTTAATTTGAAATATATTGAGGATTACAAGATAAGTCAACAAGTAGTACTGTGGCGTACAATTTGAAGGAGTGTAATGGTCTGGTGTATAGGTGGATGGTTGATAATCCTCACAGTAGTCTCCAATTCTGGAAATGCAGCATGAAGAGCGTGGGGGACTGGCGACACCGCGATACAACGACACTGCCAACTCGCGATACAACGACACGATACGATTGTATTTTTAACATGGCAGGACCAGAATACGTGGAGCTCAGTCGGTTTGATACCGAGGGTACCTCCAGATTTGAGCATGAGATCCCCGACACGAGATACGTGAATTTAACCGTATCGCAGATACGGTTCATATTACTTCGATTGGGTGTTATAAGTGATGATAGTTACTATGAAAGAATAGATATTTCAGAATTGGAGATACCAGAAGCATCAAGATACTTGATCGAAAAGATTGACGAAATGAAGGTTGAAGAGGGATTGACGATACTCAGAGACACGTTGGCAGTTCATAAGGGAGATGTTAATTTCTTATTGGAAGATTATCGGTTAATTGAACGATTGGTGAGATCGATCGATACGCAGGATATCGAGAGAGAAAGACAAATGGGTCGAGGCATTGATGAGGATACAAGTCCCCTGGATACAGGGTCACTCAAAAGAGACACAGAGGGTCAGGATACAGAAATAGATAAAGACCATCGAGACACCAATATCGATTCTAGTCCAGACATGGACACGAGTAGTATCGACACAGGTATCGATATGGATGCCAAGAACAAAACGTATCTCAAGCTCCTCGATTGGGCCCTTCAAGTCCGTGTCGAAGCAGCCCTTATCCACTACCATTCGCCGTATCCCGAGATACGGGCCATCACCGATCCATTCGACGATACATCGATACCGGTCGATACCTTCAGGGCATATGCCATCGGACTCCTATGGACCTTTATCGGCTCTATCATCAATAACTTCTTTGTACATCGTCTTCCTTCTATCTCCTTGAACTCCCATACTATCCAACTTCTTCTTCTTCCCAGTGGAAAACTATGGGAATCGTTATTTATCTACAATAAGCAAGTATCGTTTCTCGGGTTCGAATTCAACATTAACCCCGGGCCATGGAACTATAAGGAGATGATGCTTAGCTCTATTATATATCTGTGTTCCGCCGGTACTCCGTACGCCATCTATAACATCTTTGTCATGAAATTGGACAAGTTTTATGGACTCAAATGGGTCACTTTGACGTATCAAGTACTACTTATTCTTCTGACCCAATTCTTGGGATTTGGATTCGCCGGAATTATGAGGAAGATTTGCATTTATCCGGCCAAGGCTTTGTGGCCCACTGTGTTGCCATTGATAGCATTAAACCGGGCATTGATTGAACTGAACCATGGGATCCATCAGTCGATCTATGGCTGGAAAATCTCTAGGTACCTGTTTTTTTTTGTGGTTTTTATCGCCAGTTTTTGCTACAATTGGTTACCATCCTTCTTCTTTCGGGCCTTATCGACTTTCAACTGGCCAACGTGGTTCAACCCCAGTCTGTTACATTTGGCAAATATCTCTGGTAGTAATATCGGATTGGGGTTGAATCCATGGCCCACATTTGACTGGAACATTCTCAATTCGGCCGGGTGCTTGACGATTCCATTCTATACTTATTTGAACCAATATATTGGTTCTTTGCTTGCATTTGTGGTGATCTTGTTGGTGTACTATACCAACAATAAATGGACCGCATATTTGCCGATTAACACCAATGAACTCTTCAATAACCGGGGTGAAGTGTATAAGGTGCATGATATCTTAAATGACACAAACCATTTTGACGACCTGAAATATAAGGAGACCGGCCCTCCGTATTTTAGTGCTGCAAACTTGGTGCTTTATGGTGCATACTTTGCCCTTTATCCCTTTGCCATACTTTACCATATTGTCAGTGAATGGGAATCCATGAAGGTCAGTTTCAAAAATATCTGGGATACATTCCGTGAGTCTTTCACGTTGAGTGGTAAACTGGTATATGGATCATTCATCAATGATCCACATTGCAAAATGATGTCCCGATACCCAGAGGTTCCTGATTGGTGGTTCACTGTCATTTTGGTGGTGAGTACATTGTTTGGGATTTTATGTGTATTGATATACCCCACAGAAACCCCCGTATGGGGAATTCTATTTACCATTGCTATCAACTTTGTGTTCTTGATCCCCATTACTGCCATTGCTTCGGTCACAGGCTTCTCCTTCGGCTTGAATGTCTTGGTGGAGTTGATCGTGGGGTATGCAATCCCCAACTCGGGGTTGGCGTTGATCACATTGAAGAGTTACGGTACCAACATTGACCATCAAGCTGCCAACTACATCACCGACCAGAAGGTGGCCCATTACGCTAAAATCCCTCCAAGAGCTATCTTCAAGGGACAAATGATGTCGACGTTGTTGTCGATCGGTATTTCCCTACTTATAGCCAACTGGCAATTGGAGAACGTTGAAGATCTTTGTGAAAAACACCAAAAGAATAAGTTGAGTTGTCCCGGTGCCAACACGTTTTTCTATTCCAGTATTCAATATGGGGTAATTGGACCTGCCAAGGTATTTAGTGGTGTTTATCCGGTTCTCAAGTGGTGTTTTCTACTCGGAGTGGTATCGGTGTTACCCTGTATAATGTTCAAATATTACGGGCCAAAAAGATTGACCAGATACTTCAATCCTACGGTTATCATTGGAGGGTTCTTATTATATGCACCCTTCAATCTTCTGTACTATACAGGAGGACTTTACTTGTCGTACATATTCATGTATCATATCAAGAAGAACTACATATTGTGGTGGGAGAAATACAATTATATATTGACTAGTGCCTTGTCGGCCGGGGTGGCTTTTAGTGCCTTACTTATATTCTTCACCGTGAAAACTGACTCAATTGAGTTGCATTGGTGGGGTAACCAAGTATCAAATAATGGGGTGGAAGGTGACAATTTACCCTTGAATTGGTATAAAGTCGAAGATGCCCCCGATAGGTATTTTGGACTTCGGAAGAACCAATTCCCATAAATAGAGTAATACAAAACTATCATCGACACCCTAACACCTGGGTTCATCGGGGCCCTAACACCAGGCCTCGGTCCGCTCATCCTTTATTCCCTCCGTAAGCCCGCCGCAACTCCTGTACCGGAATATCACCACGCGAAAGAGTCAGAAACTTTTCACTTTAACCAACAATGTTCAGTATTGGATTATCTGGTGGTAAGAGATATATATCTCCCCGGTCAGTTCAAGGATTGAGATACAAGGTGTCTAGCTCCACCTCTGCCTTGGCATATAAGACTTTACACAGAAATCAAAAAAGACCTTCTTTGCCCACCTTGGACACTCCCAACTGGTCGGCAGATGCAGCAGTTTCGTCGATTTTATACGAAACTCCAGCTCCTTCAAGAGCTCCTAAGAAACAACATGTATTGAATTGTTTGGTTCAAAATGAACCGGGTGTTTTGAGTTCGGTTTCTGGAACTTTGGCTGCTAGAGGTTTTAACATTGACTCATTGGTCGTGTGTAACACCGAAGTTAAGGATTTGTCAAGAATGACAATTGTTTTACAAGGTCAAGATGCAGTTATTGAGCAAGCTAGAAGACAGATTGAAGATCTCGTTCCGGTTTATGCGGTTTTGGATTATTCTAATGCTGAAATCATTAAAAGAGAATTATTATTAGCTAGAGTGTCGATTTTGGGACCAGAATACTTCCAAGAATTGATTGCCAGTCACAAATTATATAGTAATGATGGATCTTCTATTCCGGATTTGGAAGCCCAAGAACTGGCTTACCATCCAAACAACTTGGCTCCTTCTGAGGCCTTGAGACAGAAACACATTCATTTAGAACATATCACCACCATCACTGGTCAATTCGGAGGAAAGGTCGTTGATATTTCCGACAGAAATGTCGTGGTGGAGTTGAGTGCCAAACCATCTCGTGTATCATCTTTTATCAAGCTTTTGCACCCATTTGGAATCTTGGAATTGGCTAGATCTGGTATGATGGCTTTGCCAAGAACTCCATTGGAGGGATTGGTCGAAGAAGAGGATCCAGTTGACGCTGCCGATATCGTCGATGCCAGTCAATTACCTCCAGGTTAGTTGTCTGATTATATATTTATCAATGTAAACTTTACTGTGCTGTGGCCTTGTCTGGTTGTTTCAACTCTGTATCTCTGTTATGGCTGTAATTCCAGAGTCAATCTGGTAAACAGCCAATGAGAATAGCTAGGTATATGAAAGGTAAACCAAACGCCTGTTGCTTGGGGTCGTGCAATGTAAATAATATTATACACAGACCCTATGGGATGTATCACTTCTGAACAACTGGCTGCAAAAAAGCTTGATAATCGACACAACATGTCAGTGAAACGGAACAATCAATCGTTATGAGGGCAGCTTCTCAAAAGGCATATAGTCACACGAGGCAAATATTATGAGCCACGACAAGCAAACACTATTGACGGAGATGTCTGTCGGTAATATTCAGACAACTTGAATTAGTCGGAAGAGTAGTTTCCAAACAGTCTAAAGAGCAGTTGCCAAAAAAGTCTAAAAAGCAGTTTCCAAGGGGTCTGAAGAAGAGTTTCCAAAGAAATTTAAAGAAAAGTTCCCAAAGTATTAAACTCTCTAACATAAAATACTTTAAGGTCACAGATTAACTACTTGTACTGTAGACCAACGTACAAAAAATCAAAGAAACACGGATCTCCGAAACAAAGTCACAACCCAAGAACATTCTCCATCCACATATTCCTTAACCACTTTTCAGTCAAAAATATCCATCCACCAAAACCACAATCTAACATGTAATTCCAAGTTTGTCCCTTTAGATACCCCATGTATAACTTGTATTAAAAGGGAAGATGCTTCAAGCATCTCAAATAGCCACAAAAAGACTAGTACTGCATATAACCGCACTGTCAAGTAAATCGTCGACTTCTCCAGGTATCATCACCACAAAACCCACCCAACTCACATAAACACCATCAGCACTGGACCTCCTCTGAAAACCTCTAAATCTCTCCTCGATATCCCATAACTCACATATTCGACTTTTGTCCCAACTGCCGTTTGTGGCCTTTTCTTAAACCTCCCCGCGAAGATGATATTTAGAAATCTTCAAACCTTCACTTGCATGAATGTCAACTGAAAAGTGGAAACTTCCGAAATCCCAAGAACCTCCAGATAGCGGCCCAGGATCGGCTACTGTTTCTGGAGTCAAATCTGAATCTCTGGATAACTCGATTAACTCGAATTTTAAACCTTATTACCCACCAACTCAACCTCATCAACCTCAGCATAATCTCCAATCGCATCAGCATAATCTCCAACAGTCATATTATTTACCTCCACAATTACAGAAACCGGGTGATCAGATGATGTATGGCGCCCCACCCATCGGTTCTCCCCTGGTATTTCCTATGATGACGATTCCCCCAGCCCCCGGCCAGCCAGGCCTGGGACAAGGTCCTCCTCCGCCCCAAGGCCATGCCGGTCCTCCAACCCAAGGTCCCCCAGCTGCTCAAGGCCTTCCAGGATCTCAAGGAGCACATCCCTACATGATGCGGATTCCTCCTCAAGCTCCCCAGTTTCCCGGGTTTAAAGTGCCACTGGAACAGGGATTTCAAAGTCCCATGGATTCCAACCCTCAGAACTTGCACACTACCGGCAGTACTTCAAGTTCGGAATCCAAAGAAATGAACCGGCTCATAATGGAAGAACCTGTTAAAAAAAAACAGAAGAAAGTCGGTCTTAGCGTGAGAAGAAGGGCTTTAACTGCCTGTAATAGTTGTAGAAGTAAAAAGGTCAAATGTGATAACATAAAACCTAGATGCGGATCTTGTGTTCGTTCAGGAATAGAGGAATGTGTGTACAATCATGAGGAGCCAATTAAGGATCTACTGGTAGATCCTGCGACTCAAGAGATACTCCTGAAACTTGATGTTATAATGGGTGATTTGGGGGCCTTGAAGTCGGGTTCTAGAGCTCCCCGAAAAGAATCTACCACTGCAATCCTGGGCCCAGTTTACGCTTCTGGCGGGTTTTGGGATATGTCTTTTACTACATTGATGACTTGGGATTACTTTGATGCAAAAGTCCCCGGGATGAAGGACGATTTCCACACAATGCAACGCAAATTGTTATCACTTTATAATGAATCTGACTATTTTTCGGCTGATATAGACATTACCAATGTGTTGGGAAACTTATCAATAATCGAATCAATAATGATGGATTCGTTGGCTAAAAGTATAAATTCATTTTTTGTCAATTGTCACTCCAAAGTACCAGCTTTAGACCTTTTGGATTTCTTAGAATCGATTGAAATCTTGAAACTTTTATTCAGGGAAGTCCCCGGATTTTCATTGATGAAATTGGCTTCAGAATACCATAGAATAAGAAATACTGGTAAGAAGTTGGCCCCTGAATACCTAGCTGCTTTGGAGCACAGTAATATCAAGGACGTTGAATCGAGAATAAAAGCATTTGACAGTTTGGCCAGTAAAGTTCCTTTGATTCCCGTGGTTTGTGCTTTGGGAATATTATCTTCTCCATATCAATTGGATAACTTCTCAAAATATAAAAGTTCCATTGAAGAACGGAGTGATATTACAACCAGTTGTTTATCACCTGAAAGTATCGATAAAGCACGTCCTTTATTACTGAATGAACGGTTAAGTGTATCTTATGGATTCATTATATTTTCCAGAATTCTAATTGATTTCCATCCTGATATTTTCCAAGAATACACCAGCACTTCAGTGCATTACAATTTGTTTTTGAACCAGTTTTATTTGTATATCTTAAAGCCAGTTACTGCTTATAGGCATATCAATTTGGCATGTCAAGATATCATGTTTTACATCGAAAAAAGACGAGATCTGAACAACAACATTACATACAAGGATGAGAAAACACAGAAACTTATTGAGAGACTATATTGGATTTGTCTCAAGCTCGAATGTGAATTAAGAGTTGAATTATCTCCTCATGTTCCTTCGTCGGGGATTATAGATTATGATCCACCGTGTACATTTCCAACCATCCCTGAACCTATAGTTAATCAATCAGAAAGTGAAAATCATAGTCCAGAATGCGTTCAAATAGCCACGAAATTTGATGATCAATACACTTGGTATTATTTCTTGACAGAAGTGGCCATCAGAAAAGTTGATAATGAGTTATTTGACGATTTCTATTCCACTACTGCTAGAAAGACTAATCTTTGGGATTCTCCTAAATTCTATAATGAATCATTCTGGATTTCCTTTGTCAAATACAACAACCAATATAATGGAATAATAAACTCTTTAAGTCCTAAAATTCGGAGTTTCGTGTTGAAAGAGGTGGATGTTACTCAGGTATTCAAGCTGATTGCCCATGCTCATGAGCAAAGGAAGACCAACAAGAGCAACGGGGATGGACAGGTGTTATCAGAAAATTTAGATGATTTCTTGATTGATGATAACCTTATTATTCAGGCTCAATCTGAGGCTATCGTGTACATCAAAACCCGGGTTCTTACCAGTAAATTACTATTGTTCAGACCTATGATTTACTTGATCTTACACGATAAAATAACTCCTCAGGAGATACTAGAAGGTATTGTTTCATTATTTGGTGATGAACACAATTCTTTCAATGGAATTGATGATCATTCATCAAGTTCATCAGACTTTTCATTCAGTAGAGATAGAATCATCGAAATGAATTACGAGAAGATTCTTGATGCTCCCTTGTATTATCAGAGTAATCACGTCCACGAAGACTTTTCTAATTTCTTTTCCGATGGAGAAGGAGCCAGTAAAGCTACCTTCAAGTTAAGCAGACTTGGAGAGGCTAAGAAGAAGGCTCTCAAATCATTCTTTTTGAATTTGAAAACCATTCCCAAGTTAAATATCCCCAAAATTGGAGGTCATAGACATCCAGGACAATGGTATTATTTGCGTAACTTATTGATCGGTAATTTCCTCATGTTTCTTCTATACATGAAACTACATGATATGCTTCAGATTATTCAATCGAGTGACAGTTTCCTGCCATTATTTGAAGCATATCCAATGCTTCAATCTATGGGAGACTTATCAGGTTTGTTAGAAACTGTACTTCCAAAGGAAATGTTATTGTCATCTTTGGACCATTCACTCTTGGTATTCAATTATTGGAAGGATGAATGTAAAGATTGTCAGGTATATATTGACATTGTTGAAAAATGTCGGGCCGCTTTATAATTGCAAATCCTGTGTGCAATGTCGTTAATGCACACATTGCCAGTCGCAATTTTTTTATCTTTCGGATCAGTTGCATCTCTCCGATCTCGCAGAACCAAAAATATTTATTGTTGAAACTCCCAAATTGCAAAATTATCAGTCATGGACTCCACAGTCGATGCCAATTGGTTGAATGAAGATTATGAAATTAAAGAACAAGATAGGTTTCTCCCTATTGCTAATGGTATGTAATTTATTTGAATTTTTTGGGGATTGATATTAACTCATCTAGTGGGAAGAGTTATGAAAAGTGCATTACCAGATAGAGCCAAACTCTCAAAAGAATCCAAAGTTTGTGTTCAAGAATGTGTCAGTGAATTTATATCATTTATAACCAGTCAAGCTGTCGACAGATGTAAAATTGAAAAGAGAAAGACTCTTAATGGAGAAGATATTTTATGGGCCATGTACAGTCTTGGATTTGAAAACTATTCCGAGACTTTGAAGATTTATCTTGCCAAATTTAGAGAACATGAACAAATAGAAGCAGAAAAACGGCCTCCTAGAAGAAATAAAAGAAAATATCTGCAAACCGTTGAACCTCGTCAATTTACTTATGAATCTGATGAACTACTCTCAGAAGATATAAGTCCTGGAAAATCTGATTCGGGATCTATAAGCCGTCATGTCACCCAGGAATATTCTACATTACCCGCTGGTGTTTCGGTACCTGGAGTTTCAGTTCCTGTTGCTATGGAAGATAATGGATATTTCAATGATTCTTCATTTGCAAACTTTAATTTTAACAGACAAAACTCCATCAACTATATGCTAATACCACAGGGATCTTCTACAATGGGTTCAATATCTCAAGGATCTTCTATTCCTCAAGGGGCCCATGTGCCAGGAAATTCTTCAAGGCTGGTAAGTCTAAAGCCGGATGGCGAAGAACTCCCAGATTTTGAGAATTTTGACGATAGAATGTAATGAATGTAACTATAGAATAATAAACAAATTATGGTAATTACATACTTACTTTTGTTAGTTAATGAATGAAGATGATAAAAATAAAAAAATTACGACAACTGCAGGACTCGAACCTGCGCGGGCGAAGCCCAAAAGATTTCAAGTCTTTCTCCTTAACCACTCGGACAAGTTGCCCTTTATATGAGGAGCCTATGCTGCATATAAGATCCCCCACCAAAAAGCCTATACTGTATATAGATCAAGCCTATGCTGCATATAGAGTCAGCCTACCAAGTCTGAAGTTGAAATCATGGATTTTTAACAAACTGACTCGGACAAGTTGCCTTTTCTGCGGGTGTTGTGTCCTGTTTACGAACTTCATGTCTAACGATTATTGTTGTATATCTCGGAACTCCAACATATATGGTGTAGTCCTGTAAATTTGCATCCGGAGATTTCTTACTAGTTGTTTTCTTAACATTACCACGATCATTGTTCTTCCCGGAGCTTGCACCTTTCGTAACAGCAGATTTCTTAGCAGGGGTAGTCAATCTGTTCCTTGGAGCTTTAGGTTTAAAGGTCCTAGGTTGTTGAAGAGGTTTCTCGTTTTCCATTTCGAAACCATTTTCTTGAAATAATTCATCCATCGCTTGAACAGCATTTTCCCATTTCAGATTGCTCCTATACTTTTTGGTAAGATATTTAATCATAATATTCTTATTTGAAGTATTCAAAACCTTAAAGGTGGTGATGAAGTAGAAATGACCAAGGAGGAAATTTGACATGGGTCGATTCATCTTATCACTAGCACACAATGCTGCAAATTGATCTTTGGGTGATCCCTCCAATGGGAATTCGTTTGCGAGATACTCGATCTGGGTTCTCATCAAGTATTCATCGACATTGCTGGAGTTTTCCTTCAAATACTTATAAATATCATAGGTTGTCTTTATTTCACTTCTCACAGAAAGAAGATATTCCAAAAGGCCATGCTGTTGCATGTGTTTCCCTAAGTAATAATCAAACTTCTGCATGTAAAAGTTGAATTCATCTCCTTCATACTCTATGGATCTGATTCTTGCTTTCGAAAGTCTCTTTCCAAATGTAATGTAAGTTTGTTTTAGTCCTCGATCATTACGAAACATACTTTCGAATGCATTGATCCATGAGGCAATCGATTCAACGGTAGGTTCAAGTGAATCAAGTTTCAGAAAGTGTGTCTTGAATGTGATGTCTGCTGACGTCTGAGCTTCTCTTAATAAAGCATCCAACATAGGTGCAGACAAACTTGCATCCATGGCCAAACTGCCGGTGTTTATACCATTAGATGATAGGTTTTTAGCACATTTACTTTGGGGCTCATTAATTTCAGAATTCATTCTAATGACAAGGTTTGGTTGATGGGTTGTCTGGATAGTGCCTGGCATGGGGTCTTTCTGAGATTGCAATGAATTTTGATGGGAAGACATCTTGAATAACGGTACGTGTTCCTTTCGTTTGGTGACCTTTTAATTGGTTTTAGTTGAAACTGATTCGTTATGATAAGCAACTAAGGTTCAACTATGAAATTTTTCTAAACTCTTTATTTGATAAAATGAAGATTATTTTTTGACTTTTAATCTGTTTAAATTTGGTTTATATATAATCCAAAATCTAGGATCCTGGTTATTCTCTGAGCACTGGTTCTTATCTTATCTAGAATAGAAAGATTCTGATAGATATAGTTGATTACTTAATTTGTATTGTAGCTCCTGTATATAAATTCAGTGCAAAATTTAAGTATGCAAGTTTATGTATCAATTGAACTGATAGTTAACTAATTGAACTTGTGATTGACTCTACCTTCAAATTCAAGGAATTTTGAGGTGTTTTTATAGTTGGTTTTTTACTAATTGCCAAGATTTATCAAATGTGTTAATTTGTTTCACATCTCCGTTTGCAATACATTTTAGGAAATTTTTCTTTGATCCTCTTTGATTCTGAAACATAAGATCTGCTAACGTATGATCCCTTATCTTTTACAATGTGGGGAACCTGCCTTGCCAATATGTGTGAGTTCTATCTCGGAACTTCAACATCTCCTTTTGTGATACATTTTGCCTATTATACAATCCCGTTTGGGAGATTTTTCTTTGATTCTGAAACATGAGATCTGCGATCATATGATCCCTTATTTTTTATGGTGTGGGGTTTTAATCCGTCTTACCAGTAGGTGTGAGTTCTATGTCAGAACTTCAACACCTACCAGAGTGTAGATTACTGAACTTCAATTTTCATCTATAAATTGTCAAATCCCGTTTTAAACTTTGTAATTGGAGGGATGGCCGAGTGGTCTAAGGCGGCAGACTTAAGATCTGTTGGAGGATTCTCCGCGCGAGTTCGAACCTCGCTTCCTTCATTATTTTTTGGCGGCTGTGTACCGGACACGACCCAGGAAAGAGATCAAAGTAACCTTTACTCTACATCGAGTCATGTCAACAGCAGCCCTTTTTTTGTTACCCCCTAATGAGGGATGGCTCTTAATTGTATATGGGATGTAGTCAATGAGAGTCAAGTTTTATCAGTATGGGGCCACTACTCCAATGGGGATTATACCCGAGTCAAATTTTCCATGTTTTGCACCAGTGAAGTCAAGAGATCATAGTTTGCACTGGTAAAGCAGAAATCAAAGATAAAGCAGAAATCACAATTTGTACCTTGAAGTTCTGTCCCATAAAACTTCAAACCTCTCTCTGGTTATCATACACTGGTACATCATCTATATCCAATCTCTACACTTCAGAGAATATATATTGGCATCAGGACCAAAACCCTAAAGTTCGTTTTACCAGGGAATCCACCAATGTCTCTGTTCCCAATCCTTCCCGTTCCAGGAAAGAATTTGCAGCCGCACATTCTCGAACTAAAACGGAAATGTAATGAGAAAAACTAAAGGCCCGCAGGACTAGGACCATGAATAACCCCGATCAACACCAGTCCCACCAACTTTGGACGAAAAATAAAACCACTACCATCCCATCCAGACATAGACCACACTAAATCATCTCTCATCCTCTTTCCCCCATCCCAAATTCACTATTATCACCTCTAAGGTTCGCTCATGCACCAACCATCCAAGGACGCGAAGCGCGTCGGTGATCTGCAAAGCAAAAGTAAAAAATATACTTTTGTGAAAATTATAGGGATATATCAATAGATATACCAACAACACATTCATTTCGAAGGCTCCGTTATACCACAAACATCAGAAGATATTCTAGCTTTCATAACCAAATAACCAACTCCTCCTACAACCGTGCTTGCCCCCCAAAATTCCATCAAAATGTTCGGCAACGCACCCAACAACCATTTCAGTACCACGTCTTCTGTATATTCCACGGAGTCTGAAGTGCCCTATAAAGCTCATGAAACTCCCATATTGGAAGAGGATGAAACCTCTGAATCCAGCGACCTCCATACAACTGGTTCTGGTGATTTAGCCAATATGACGGCAGATTCTTCCCAACATGGATTCTATGAAACTGCATCTGAACATGATAGTAACCCCAGTTTCAGCTCTATAAATCGGTCACTTCTCAGACGTGATAGTGATGATGGCTCTACTGGAACCGATAAACTTCCGGCCCCCGAATTTGATGATGATGCTACCCCCAAATTACCTGCCATGGGTAGTTATAAGGACTCAATTGATGATAAAACCCCCATTTTGCAGTCTGAACAGGTATTTGAAGACAATGGATTTCTTGATGTTAATAGGGGACTTCCTCAACAGGCCATGAGTAATAAATTCAAAAGACTTTCGGCCACATTACAGAACAGTAACTATAACAGTTCCAGTGATAGTCATAATTTCATGAATCGATTTAGTAATAACGTCAGATCGAGTGTATATGATTCGGATAACAGAACCAGTACTTATTATAACAAGATCAATGAGACGGTAGAATCTGAATTGTGTGAAGATCCGAATGAGCTGGGGATCATGAATCATGATTCTGATGTCAGTACTGTGAGTAATCGAAGTAGTGTCATCAGTGATGATATAGTGCCTAATATTGGACATCATAGTCACAATAATAGTGGAGATTCCAACTTTAATTTTGCTACTCAACCCTCCAAATCTGTTAATATGTCTACCAAACCAGTTCCATTAAAGATCATAAGAAACCAGTCTATTCCAATATCAACCACTGATCCATTACCGGTAGATATGGGATCTTCTGATGATATTCCGGTGAGAGGAGACTTACTTGAAAATAGAAGTGATAGAGTTGAGAGAGCTGGTATGGCTGGATTGAATATCTCTTATACCGAAGGAAATAGTGAATCCCATTCTGATGCTGTAAACCTGTCAAAAGCCGATGTTTCTGCCGAATCTAGTGTTCAAGATATCCTGAGTAATGTTGAAGATGAAGATCTTTCTTCTCTTTTCGTTAGAGCTTTGCATCCATTTGATTCGTCCACTTTACAATCCGAAGCAGATGCATCTATTTGTTTAGCATTTGAACGAGATGATATTGCTGTAGTCCATAGTATTGATGAAAGTGGTTGGGGAGAAGTTACTCTTATCGAGACTTTACAAAAAGGATGGGTTCCTATGAATTATTTCAAGTTCGCTATTGATGACAACGATTCTGTCGAAGATCTCGATGATTTGGATGAAGATGATGAGGATTATGGAAGAATTCCAAATAACCATTTCATGAGACCATTATTCAAGGCGTGTGGTAAATTCCTCATCAACCCATTATCTCATAGAAACCGTAAGGGAAAATATACTTTTTCTATCAGGGTGGTTAATGCTATTCGAGATGGTGTTAGAGTTCTTTTACAAGAAACAGATTGTTTGTCGAGATCCAACGAAATTGTCACCAAAAGACCAATTGTTAGAAAGGCCAGAAAGACTTTGTTGGCTGATTGGTACAATTTAATGAAGAAAGCAAACGACTTCAAGGGAACCCTGGATTTCAACAAGGTGGAAATTCTCACGTTAATGATCTTTCAAGTTATCAGAAGGGCCATTGCTTTCTTACAATTATGGTCTGTCGAAAGCAAACAAATCATCAAGAAGGATAACGAACGTAAACTTCAGAATGATATGAACAGTTATCCATTGTTAGCTTCCCCACCCTTGGCCAAACAACGTGTCACCGAGATCAATGGTGTATTGTACTCCTACTTGGGAATAATTATCGGTAGATTGGACTTGATAGAACATAATTCAGTTGGTTGTGATCTTTTGGAAACCTTAACCCATCATATAATCTTACTTTTAAGAGAATTATTGTTCATTTCCAAAACCGGACTGGATTTCTCATCTGAAAAACCAGCTGACTTGGATCATTCCTTGGACAGTTTATTATCTTTGGTTAGTGATCTCGTCACTGCGGTTAAAAGTTTGGTAGTTAAGACATTGAACGAAACCACTGAAGACCAAAGGTATCAAATCGGGTCTCCAATATTGAACGGAACACTGAAACCCCCCAAAAAGGAATATTATTATACCACCGAAGGAGGTGAATTGATCCAAATTACTTCTAAGATGATAAGAGCTATAGGATCTACCGTCAGTTCTATAAGAAAATTGTTAGAAATCACGGGAAACTTCAAATTGAATGCACAAAGATCTTACCCTGATTATGCAAAAATGAGAATAGAACCTTCGGAATTTATTAGAAAATGTAGTCTTGGAATTGCAAAGTCTAATACAATCAGAAACAGACAGTTGAGAACAATGAAACCTACTGTTCGTAATGCCACAAACAGGTTTTCAATGATGAGATCAGGTAAAACTGGTGAGTTGGGAATTACTCCCGAGGGAGCTGGTTTATTACATGATGTTTTATTGACGGACATTGATGGTGAATTCAGCAAAGACAAAGACTTTGAAAAATTCACTAATATCGAATCGACTTCTGAAGATATCAAGATGGAGAATGAATTATTGGTGGATGCCAAAGGAAATTTACTCGGTGCATCTTTCAAAGGATTAATCTACACATTGACCAATGAAAACTCCCCACCTGAATATTTCTTTGTGTCAACTTTCTTTATTTGTTTCAGAAGTTTTGCAACTGCTGCTGATTTGATCGAAGAATTGATCACTAGATTCGATATTAACGACAACTACCTTAAAGAAGCTTCCCATACTGCTCCTATTAACTTGGAATTGAAGATGAAAAACAGAAGAAGGTTGATAGCCAAAATGTTCCAATTATGGTTGGAAAGCTACTGGAATCAAGAGCAGGATTACCCATTATTGCCAACCTTGATGAACTTTTTCAACGAAGGTATAACCCAATTCCTTCCACTTGATTCCATGAAATTATTAGAGGTTACAGCCAAGTTATTCTCCAAACCATTGACAGAAGAGAACAAACAAGGCAGAAAGACCAAACAGGGGAAACAATTGATAGCTAGAAGTATCACTGCCACCAGGTTGAATAGAAAGAATATCTTGAATGAAGCATCCAATGAAATCACCTCAAGATACTCCATGGTAGATGGGTATGAATTGAGTAAAATCAACACCAACTCATCTACAACCAGTTCCATCAAATCCATGAGTTTACCTTTGCCTTTAGGTATAGGAAACCAGACATCATCTTCAAGTTCTCTCTTAACCAAGAACAATCTTGTGATTATTGAGAAATTGATCTTGACTTATAGAGCCATCATCGGGAATGGATGGTGTCCTAATAGCTACATTAACCCCAAGAACTTCATTCCTTTGGATTTGAATACCCTTTTCCCAAATTGGTATAATGTTTGCGATCAAAGTTGGGTGTTGTCCAACTATAGACTCAATCTTTTAGATTTCAATGGATTAGAACTTGCTAAACAATTGACGTTAATTGAATCGACCATTTTCTGTTCAATTAGACCAGATGAACTTTTGAATGATAATTTCTCCACAAAGAGGGCCCATTTGAAATTGGCACCTCATGTTAGACAATCGCTACTTTTTACCAACTGTTTATCAGCTTATGTGATTGAATCGGTATTGCAACCTGATATCAATAACAAGTTGAGATTGAATATTGTTAAGACATGGTTGAAGATCGCCATCTCCTGTCTCTACTTGAGAAACTTCAACTCGTTGGCGGCTATCATCACATCTTTACAATCCCATCTCATCACTAGAGTGAACAAGATCTGGAGTGAATTATCCGGAAAGTATAAAGAACTTTATGACTATCTTTCTGGAATTATTCACCCCAACAAGAACTATTCAGTGTACAGAGCAAAACTTAGAAACTTTCTCGTGGCCAATGATTATAACATTCCTACCGTTCCTTATTTCCCATTATTCTTACAAGATTTGACGTTTGTGACTGATGGAAATCCAAACTACAGACAAGCCCAGGATTTCTTGAATAAGAAATTAATCAATATTGATAAGCATTTGAAGACAGCACGTATTATTGCCGATATTGAGAGTTTACAAATAGGTTATGATCGACCTACCAGTACAGGAGATGGAGATGACTACACGATTATTCCGGTTGCGTCGTTACAAGAACTTATACTTTTAGAACTCTGGAAGGTATGTCAACTTAATAAGAAGGAAGAGGACCGGGCATGGAAGTTGAGTTGTTTAATACAACCCCGTGATGCCAATTGATGTATTATATAATGAATGTATTATTAAGGTGAATCAAATATTGAGAATATTTTCTGTTTTGGTCGGTTCAAGTGACTAACTAGTATGAATCATGTTTAAAAATCAGTTCGAAGCTGGAATCCCCACAAGGGAAGTTCCAGTCCACAAAGATGGTGTCCCTTCCTACTATGATACTTGTTTTCAGCTCGTCAATAATGCAACATCTACAGAGTTCAAAGTCCATTGAGCTCTCTACACAATCTCTGATTTCTTTTTCAACTGGTTCATCGATGCCCCGTACTTTGGACCTCACCAACACCTGCCACACAGGACCTTCGGATGAACTAATGAAAAAGACGGTACCATAGCTAGTTTTGAAAAGTTTTTGACCAATTAGCCAAATCAAATCATCAGCAACTTGTAAAGCAGTAGATTTGAGAAGCATCAAATAAGAAATAGCTGAATGCCGACTGAATAGTTTGTCAAGTCGCTTCAAATCCGAAAAATTGTTCGATAAAGCTTCATTAAAATTCGAATGATCACCAGATTCAGTAAACGTATTCCAATCATGTAGATCGTCTAGTTCTACTACCTTCCAATATTTGGATATAGAGAGAAAGTACTTTGCAGGAAGTCTCTGACCTACAAAACTTTGCGGATCAGCACCATTTTGACGGGTTATAATATCTGAGAAGTCGGATGATACAAAGTCTACCGATACTTCTCTCCTACTAAAGGTAACCTGATATGCGGGCCTTAAGCTTTCCGTTGTTGAGAAGAGACAAAGGGCTAATATAGTTCGGAATAATGAACTTTTCATAGCAAGGTGATAATCTAAGTATGTGTGATTTGAGCTGCGACTCGTAATATACGAACAAGACTTTTTATATTTATCTAGGTTCAAATATGAGTTAATTCTCTTAAAATATTACCACGGCCAAGAGTAATGCCTGCATATGGCATCCTCGTATATGGTATATTCTTTAGGCAAAAGACATCACCGACATTATTTCTAGGTGACATTAAACGACATTAAGTTCTCCCTTGCCACGACTTGACAACCGAGAAAACCTCCTTACACCACCATCAATTCTCAGCTGCCGCACACTTCCATTTATTTTTAAAGTCACGTGCCACGTATGACTCAATCCATAATCAGCTTCACACTCAAATTCATTGGTGGAGTTTTTCACTGCAAAAAAAAAAAAAAAGATCTGAAAAATTGATTAAAGATCAATGTTGAGAACTTCCACCAAACAGATCCATATAAGATCTAGTCTATCGAGCTATCATGTCTCGAGGCACTTGGCTACACAAGCATCTGTGTTCAACACTCCTGAAGAATTCAAGTCCAGAGCCCCTCCATATCAAAAGTTAATCGACAATTTATCTGTGGCATCTCACGTTATCGGCAACAAGCCGTTAACGTTAGCAGAAAAAATTTTATACTCCCATCTTTGTAACCCTGAAGAGAGTTTGGCCTCATGTGGTAACAGCTTGGATAACATCAGAGGTCAAGTTTACCTTAAGTTGAGCCCAGATCGGGTCGCCATGCAAGATGCTTCAGCACAAACGGCTTTATTGCAGTTTATGACCTGCGGAATGCCCAATACGGCAGTTCCTGGGTCGATCCACTGTGACCATTTGATTGTTGGTAAGGAAGGTGCGGAGGACGATTTGACGGCCTCTATTGCCACAAACAAGGAAGTGTTTGACTTTTTACAGAGTTGTGGTGAAAAATATGGAATTCAATTCTGGGGTCCTGGTTCAGGTATTATCCATCAAATCGTTTTGGAAAACTTTTCAGTGCCGGGTTTAATGATGCTTGGTACCGATTCTCACACCCCAAATGCAGGAGGTCTTGGGGCAATTGCTATTGGTGTGGGAGGTGCTGATGCTGTGGATGCCTTGACAGGTACCCCATGGGAATTGAAGGCTCCAAAGGTGTTGGGAGTCAAATTGACGGGACATATGTCTGGCTGGACTTCACCAAAGGATGTCATCACCAAGTTGGCCGGAATCTTGACGGTTCGTGGAGGTACTGGATATATTGTGGAGTATTTTGGTGAAGGTGTCAAGACTTTATCTTGTACTGGTATGGCCACCATCTGTAATATGGGTGCTGAAATTGGTGCCACTACCTCCACCTTCCCTTACCAGGAAGCCCACAAGAGATATTTGTACCAGACTAATAGAGGTCCAATTGCTGAATTGGCAGATATTGCCAACAACCAATTCAACTTTTTGAAAGCTGATGAAGGTGCTCAATACGATCAAGTGATCGAAATCGATTTATCATCTTTGGAACCTCATGTAAATGGTCCTTTCACCCCAGATTTGTCCACTCCAATCTCTAAATTCGGTGAGACTGCCAAATTGGAAGGATGGCCCGAGACTGTTTCTGCAGGTTTGATCGGTTCTTGTACCAACTCTTCATACCAAGATATGAGTCGTGCTGCTTCCATTATAACACAGGCTGAAAAAGCTGGATTAAAACCAAAAATCCCATTTTTTGTCACCCCAGGTTCCGAACAAATTAGAGCCACCATTGAAAGAGATGGTTTAATTAATACTTTTGAAAAGAACGGAGCTATTGTGTTGGCCAATGCATGTGGTCCATGTATTGGACAATGGGATAGAACTGATGTTTCCAAGGATTCAACTGATTTCAATGCCATTTTCACTTCTTTCAACAGAAATTTCAGAGCTAGAAATGATGGTAACAGAAATACCATGAACTTTTTGACTTCCCCAGACATGGTCACCGCCATGATTTATTCTGGAGACATGAACTTCAACCCAATCACTGATTCCATCAAATTGGATAACGGAGAAGAATTCAGATTCCAACCTCCTGAAGGAGATGAATTGCCAGGTCAAGGATTCATTCCAGGTAGAAAGGAATTCTATCCAGATCCAAACCCTCAACCAAAACCTGATGTCCCTGTCAATGTTTCGCCAACCTCTGACAGATTACAAATCTTGGAACCATTCCAGCCATGGTCTGGAGAAGAGATGAGCACCAACGTCGTCATCAAAGTCGAAGGTAAATGTACCACTGATCACATCTCTGCCGCCGGTGCTTGGTTGAAATACAAGGGTCATTTGGAAAACATTTCTTACAATACCTTGATTGGTGCTGTTAACAAGGAAACCGGAGAAGTTAACACTGCCTATGACTTTGACGGTTCCAAATATGGAATTCCAGAATTAATGATGAAATGGAAGGAAGAGAGCCGTCCATGGATCGTTGTTGCTGAACATAATTATGGTGAAGGTTCCGCCAGAGAACATGCTGCATTATCTCCAAGATTCTTGGGTGGTTCGATCATCTTGGTCAAATCTTTCGCTAGAATCCATGAAACCAACTTGAAGAAACAAGGTATGTTACCTTTGACTTTTGCTGATGAAGCTGATTACGATAAGATTTCTGCTTGTGACTTGTTAACCACCATTGACTTGGCGGACATGATTGCCAAAGATGGTAACAACGGAGGTACTTTAAGAATGAAGGTCACCAAAAGGGATGGTAGTGAGTTTGAAATCTTATGTAAGCATACCATGTCCAAAGATCAAGTTGATTTCTTCAAAGCTGGATCTGCTATCAATTTCATTGGTAATACCAAGAAAGAACAAGCCCAAAAAGCTCAAGAAGCTCAAATTTAAACAAAAAAACCTGTACTTATAGAGTAGATATTCTGCATTTTTATTTAACTAGAGAATAGAGAATCTAATATATAATCTCTAATTTGTAATGATTAACTGGTGAAGAAGTGAATGGATGCTTCTTTCAATGCTTCAAGCATCGATCAAGTTATCATTATCACCAGATTTATCAATATCTTCTTCTTCTTCATCGTCTTGTTCTCTTTCTCTTTCGTAGAATTCAGTCAAGATCTTCGGATTGATTCTGTTCAACATTTCTTTTGGATAGATTCTTAATAATGACCATGCTAAGTCCAAGGAATCAAAAATGGTTCTATCTTCATAAGCTCCTTGAGTGATGAAGTTCTTTTCAAATTTCTCCAAGAATTCCAATGATAATTTATCTTCATTGGACAATGCATCCTCACCAACCACAGCTTTCATGGAAGCGGCATCTTTACCGATGGCATATTTAGCATACAATTGATTGGATACATCACCATGATCCTTTCTAGTCATACCTTCACCAATGGCAGATTTCATCAAACGAGATAAAGAAGGTAACACATTAATTGGAGGATAAATACCTCTATTATCCAATTGACGATCAACAAAAATTTGTCCTTCAGTAATATAACCGGTCAAATCAGGAATTGGATGGGTGATATCATCGTTAGGCATGGTTAAAATAGGAATTTGAGTAATAGATCCATTTCTACCATCCACTCTACCAGCTCTTTCATAAATGGTAGATAAATCGGTATACATATAACCTGGGTAACCTCTTCTACCTGGGACTTCTTCTCTAGCAGCCGAGACTTCTCTCAAGGCGTCAGCGTACGAAGACATATCGGTTAAAATGGTCAAGACATGTCTTTCGGTTTGATAAGCCAAATATTCGGCAGTAGTCAAAGCTAAACGAGGAGTAATGATTCTTTCAATGGTTGGATCATTGGCCAAATTCAAAAATAAGGTGGTTCTTTCTAAAGATCCATTTTCCTCGAAATCTTGCTTGAAAAATCTCGAGGTTTCTAAATTAGCACCCATGGCAGCAAAAACAATGGAGAAATTGTCTTCATGACCATCATGAACATCCTTGGTTGGTCTAACCAAACCAGCTTGTCTACAAATTTGAGCAGCAATTTCATTATGAGGTAACCCGGAAGCCGAAAAAATTGGAATTTTTTGACCTCTAGCAATGGAATTCATGGTATCAATAGCAGAAATACCGGTGGAAATCATTTCTTCAGGATAAATACGAGCAAATGGGTTAATTGGAGAACCATTGATATCCAAATAATCTTCAGCAAAGATCTTTGGACCCTTGTCAATTGGTCTACCTGAACCATCAAAGATTCTTCCCAACATATCTTCAGAAACAGGGATTTTCATACTCTTTCCGGTGAATTCAACCCGGGTTTTTTTGACATCAATTCCTGAAGTACCTTCAAACACTTGAACAATGGCCTTACTACCTCTAACTTCCAAAACTTGACCAGCACGACTAGTTCCATCTGGCAACGTCAAGTTGACAATCTCGTTAAACCGAGGATACTTGACGTCATCCAAAATCACCAAAGGTCCATTGATACCTCCGACCGTATTGTAGTTGACACGGGGCTTGATGTTGAAACCTTCAGTGACGGCTTTTTTATTTAACTCGAACAATTCTTTATCTGACAACATGAGATAAGGGGTGGTAATTTTTCAACGACGAATTCGCATTGACTTTGAGTATTGAGCGAGTGCCAGGTGAATGCGAGACGAGGTGTTAGGGTCTTTGGCCAGTACTTATGTGTGACAAATGAGTTATTATAGACCACAGACTAAAGTGTATGTGTCGTAAATACGTATATCATGGAGTGTAGATTATGTGTCTTATGTTTTCTAGTTGTCTAGTACATTTTACTCACTACGTCCCATTCCTCCATATGACTGTCTACTCGGCTTCGTCCGCTAATGAGCTGGTGAACCTGCTCTGTAAGACTCTTTAATTCTACTTCACTGTTTTTGGGGTCCATTTTGACCTTTGGTACAAATGTATCACTTAACTGGCCGTAGATCTCCTTTGGGTCGGCTACTCCACCTTTACTATCTCCAAATAAGTTCTGGTACATATTAGTGAATCTGTTCTTACTGGTCTCTCTATCAGTTGCATCTCTCAATGCCAACTGTTTAAGTTCCTTCAACTCGTCAGAATTCTGGATGAGTGATACTATGGAAGAATGGGCTTCAGAATTCATACTTCCTTCAAGACTGACATTCGACTGTACTATACTGGGATTAGAAATGTGATGGTTTAACGTGAAATGACTAGTTTTGTGCATCAAAAGTCGTTTGTGTTGCATCACCTGAAGTTTATATTCAAAGTATTCCAGGATTTGCTGTACTTTAATCAAAATCTGCTCAAAATCTGCTGAATCTACTGGTAATCTGGCCCCCAGTCTGGTGTCAAGTCTACTTTTTGGAACCGTATCAACAGTCCGGGCAAAGATCTCCCGGAAATTCACGAGAAGTTTGACGATTACCAGGACGAATTTCAAGTATTCTTTGGATGTGAGCTTACTAAGAGGTTTGGTAAGGATCTTGTGGGGGACTATCACCATTTTCTTTCCTGAAAGATTCGATTTCGGCTTCCCAGGCGATGACTTCCCAGGCGATGACTTCCCAGGCGATGACTTCCCAGGCGATGACTTCCCAGGCGATGACTTCCCAGGCGATGACTTCCCAGGCGATGACTTCCCAGGCGATGACTTCCCAGGCGATGACTTCCCAGGCGATGACTTCCCAGGCGATGACTGGGGTGGGGACTGGGATGTTCGGGTCGGAGTCCGTTCGGTCTCATCCCCCTGCTGAAGACTGGCCCTTCGGAGCTGGTAGTTAATTGTTTTGGAAGATAATGGGAGTTTGATCATATTGCCTAACTTCACGATCTTTTCCTGTTCTTCAAGAATCACTGGACTCGGTGTCTCTGGTTCCACCACCTCAGGTTCCAATTGTCCACCATTAATCATGAAATCCTCTTTCTGTTGCACCAAATCATAGAAACTGGTGTCAGGGAGCAAAGATGACAATTCCGTCAAATAGGGTATTTCTCCTGGTTTCAAACTCAATACTTGTACCAAATATATCTGTAGACGAATGAGGTTCTCAAGAAACCCATTCAACTGGAAGATATTACAGTCGATAAACTGACTAATCTTCACAATTGGCAGATTGAATAGCGTCTTTATGTTTCTACGTAGTCCTGACCCCCGTAGATCTCTAAAAACCACTTCCTGAAGTACTTTGAAATTAGCATACTGAATGTGGAGCAGTTGCTTCTCTATATGGGCGATTTTCTCCTGTCGTATGTCGAATATTTGGGCTTTTTTGGCGGAAATTTCGCCTCTGTTCATGTCTATCATCTGCTGTTTAGCAATCTGAATCTTCAGCATTGTATCCTTGATCTCCTGCTCCTTATCAACAATCTGTTCATTGAGGTGGATCACCTTTTGCTGGATGGAACGGCTCAGTCGGTCGATATTACTGATTTTTATGGATTCATTGATAACTTCCCGTTTGAGTAATTGGAGAGTTAGCTGTTTTATGGATTTCATACTTTGGTGGGAATAGAGGCCTGAGGGAGGAGATTTTTCATGGATTATGTGGTTTGATATGGAGAACACTCGATTAATGTCATCTCGGTTATCTCGATTGATAATTTCATTTTCGAGACAGGAATTTCGAATTGGGGCAAGTTTGTCTTTGTGGCAGTTGTCACAGAGGAATTCTGATGATGATACCTGTTTGTGACATAGGGGACATCCCTTCATGATGGAGAATTAGCTGCAGGTCTTATCGCGGAGAGAAGATAGCGAGGTGGTAGCGACATTAGTGCGACAGATGGCGACATTAGTGCTAGGCTGGTACAGAGGTACAATGAGAGTCAGTGTGTATGTTGTCATATAGTCGTAGTATGAGAGTGTAAATTGGAGTTCAGTGACGTAAGTCGTGGTATTCAGTTATAAATTGGAGTCCAGTGATTTAAGTCGTAGTATGCAATTGTAAATTGGAGAGTCAGTGCTATTTATTGTCATATAAAGTCGTAATATGCAGTTGTAAATTGTGGGGTTTAATCATCCCTCCATTTTCTCTAAGTTGTCTTGTCAATGTCTTATGTCCTGTTTCTTCTATTCATTATGTTGGTCTTGAAAGCCTGTCCTTCTGTCCTTCTTTCCTTCTGTCCTTCTGTTCCGTCCTCTATGCTCTTACTTCTCTATGTCTTTCCCTGAAGAATCCTCCGTTCAGCTATCTCTCTTACCATCAATGCCAACACCATATCAACATCATCACTCACATCAATTGACACAAATCCACATCCCCATTCGTATGCGGTCTTCCTCCCATTTTCAATCAAATGTGGTGATGCCAATGGACTATTACAATGAGTACAAATAATCCAAATCGGTGGTGGACTATAAGGATCAGAAGGATCATTTGGGAAATCCAATAAATCCTTATAAAACTTCCGTTTACTAAGTTTCCTCTTCTCCTCCTCTTCAACGTTTCTACTTGTCAAAAACGTCTTCAATGCATGTTTAAGTGAATAGATATCTGTTTCCTTACCCTCTTCCCATTTCATCTTATAAGTATAAAATTCCCTCCATGCCTCATCAATAGACAGTTTGATCAGCTGCAACACTGCTAGACTATCAGTATCCTGATTCTGTGATTGCAGTTCCAGTTGGTCATATGAAGGAGGATTATACGATGGAATAGCACTATAAACGTAGAAATATCCATGTACAAACCCATTCAATTCACTAGCCCCACTCGCCACAAGTAACGGCATTGTCAGGACGTCCCTTCTGGGCTCATTAGCGAGGTTTTTCAAGATATCCTTATCGAGATTGGTATACAATGACAGCTCAAGAAATGGGATAAAATTGGATTTGAAAGCTGGAGTATCAATTGCCTCTATCAACATGGGAGTCACACGGGGCACTACTTCACTTGTATGCTCGAATTCGGATTTATGATTATAGCTTCTGTAATATGTGGTTTTTCGATGAATCACCAATTCTTTACCAGCCGTATCTTGACCAATTTGGGTCAGTTTAACATGGGGTTTTAACGATTTCAAAGCCCGACTCAATACCACCAGATTACTTTCCAATTTGGCGAGATCCAGGGCCAGATTTGTAAGGATTTCCCGGCTAATGTTTGTGGTAGGGGAGAACGTGAAAAGGTTAGAATTGGTCCGCACTGTGGGATAATAAGTATCAGCAAAGATCCCCTGAACAAGCTTGGAAACAATTGAAGTTTTGCCGGTTTTGGCAGCTCCAAGAAGAGCGATTCTAATGGGGGATGAGTTTAGAGGTTCTTCAATATCGATGTTGTCGGGGGCATTTAAAGGGTTGTTTCGTACGAAAGATGCCATGGTGACAACAGATGAGAATGCAGATGAGGTTGATTCAAAGTTGGGCAATTGCGCAGAAATTGCGCATGTGGAGATGGAGCGAGGGAAGATCTGCGCAATCGCTAAAACGGTAAATGGTTGCAAATAGTGTGCGAGTCTTTGAAAACCGGTACGTTGGCTTGACAGATCATAGTATAAGACAAGTGGGGATTGAAATAGGTCAGTAAACAAACAGATAGGTAAATTCCTCCAGCTGGAACCAGTGCCCAATTAGGTCGGGGCTCAACTCTCCGTCTATCATTTTGTGTTGTCTCCGTATATTCAAGAGCTCTAACTAAATCTAAATCAATCTAAACCAAACTTTTACAACTGGACTCTCATGCATAGAAGTTCTAGACTGGAGCAGTAGCCACTCCCAATTCGGAGTCTCCTCGGCCAAAGTATAAGAACCATTTGCCATGGAATTGAACTAATCCCTCAGTAAATACCACTCTGTTAACCTGTCCTTCAACTTCATTAGCAGCGTCTGGAACTAAAAACGGCTTTTCCAATCTAGCAATTGGTCCATTTTTGATATTGTCATAATCCACCAACATCTGGGAAATACTGTAAGTGTCCTTCGCATACTTGCCACCTCCAGTAGTAGCCGAATTATAAAACAATATATACTGGTTACGATCATTGTCTAACTTTATTGGAGCAGAACCCGGTTCAATTAACTTATTCTGCCAATCAAAAATACCGACTGCAAATAAGTTGCTCTGGTAATCATTGGAAGTGAGTTTCCAATGCTCAAAGTCGGTACTTTCAGCTAAATGAAAAGCACAATCCCCCCAAATCATATAATATTTACCGTCTTTGTTCTTATCCACAAATACAGCTCCTGATTTCAGCCATGCCTCTCTGATCAATTGGCTCCCGTCAGAGTCAATGGCTATGTCGTGCCAACTTGAATCAGGTTGAATGATGGGTCCTGCCTTTTTCCAATTGAACAAATCCTCGGAAATAGCCGTACATAATCTAGCAGTTTTACCGCCATAAGCAGTATATGTAATAAGGAATAATTTCAGCTTTGGATGTCTGACGATCCTCGGGTCTTCACAGCCTCCTCCATTTTCATACGATTCAGTTGGAGTGATAATTGGCTTGTTATGTCTGGTGAAATTATACCCATCTTCAGACCATGCCAATCCAACTGTCAGTACTTTAGCAGCATTTTGTGCTCTATATAATAAAAACACCTTGTCGTCAAGGACTATAGCTGAGGCATTGTAGATATATGCACTTTCAAAGTCATTATCGGGATTGGGAGTCAAGATGGGGTTATGTTTATATTTGGTGAAATTGGGACCAATTGGGAATGAAGTGGGTGCCTTATAATGTTTATCACCATCAGGAGTATCTTTATCAATTCTAGGAACCATCATGGTAGTTGTGTGGAGAAGTAGATTAGTAGTTGCGAATTTTGCTATTTAAAGTAATTTTTGCAACATGAAGGATGAGAGTGTAGTTGAACTACAAAGACATTAATTATAGGTATGACTGGGCACAAACACAAGTCAATAAATAAACATAAACTATATATATATATAAATACATCTACATATCCATCTGTACCCAAACACACGCAAATTGACTATAAAATGTAACCATACTTATTAATTGCCCTACCTTGCAACGTCACCGTCATCTCCATCGTCCGAGTTCCCAGCAATTCATTTTCTCACGCGCAAATAAAAATCTACCAGGGATAACTGCTATCTATCATTTAGAGATAGATTGGAGACTATTGACACAGATAGAATAAGCCCATTTACTACACGTCATTGTAAAGGACGTTGTTAATTTAGATAGTCGTGTTTTTTCCTCCTTCAACCATCGTTTCTGTGGCCTTTATAATTTACATCTTTGGAACCAGTGACACATAACTTTTAGTGAAACTTGACCTATAATTTCACAAATAATACCTATAACTTCACAAATAATGGGACAGTTATTATCACATCCCATAGAGGAAAAGACCATTGATATCCACAATTTATCCTCACTTTCCTACTGTGTTGGATCCATGCAAGGATACCGTACATCTATGGAAGATGCCCATTCTGTTAAAGTTAACGAAGACGAGAGTTTGGGGATATTTTGTGTTTTTGACGGTCATGGAGGTAAAGAGGTAGCCGATATTGTTGCCGAAGAACTCCCCAATCTGCTATTTAAAGAATTAAATCAAATGATCAAACTGTCTGACACAACACTCCAAGATTATATGAAATGTATCAAAGATACATTTTTCAAAGTTGACCGTGATTTACCAGCACACGAGTCAGTACACTGTGGATCCACGGCAATTGTGGCGGTGGTGATTGAAAAGAAGTATATAATAGTCGCTAATACTGGTGACTCTAGAGCCATATTGTCATTGAATGGAGGGGCGTGTAAGACTCTATCATTTGATCATAAACCGTCAAATATGGGAGAACGAGTTAGAATAGAAAATAGCGGGGGGTACGTTATAAACGGTAGAGTTAATGAGATTCTTGCATTGTCTCGAGCTTTTGGAGACTTTAAATTCAAAGTTCCTTTCATTGAATTGGATAATTGTCATAATAAGTATGCTGCAAAAAACAAGAAGTTCTTTAAACATGACTTGATACATCTTCCCCCAGAGCTTTTACAAGTCAGTTGTGAACCGGATTTATTAGTGTATGATATTAAGCAATTGAAGCAACCAGAGTTTGTGGTCTTAGCATGCGATGGAATCTGGGATTGTTACAGAAATGATCAACTCATAAAAGTGATACGAGATAAGTTGGCAGTTGACTGGACTTTACAACATATCACCGAATATATATTGAATGACTGCATATCCATGGCATCAAATGTCACCGGAATTGGGTTTGATAATATGACGTTGATCATTATTGCCATATATGATAACACTTCGAACATTGACGAATGGTATGAGATGATGAAGCACCGGATACTAAAGGAGAGGAACTTGGCATAATGCCTATCCGTAAAGTATGTATATAATATATTATGAGGTCTTAGGCTTATCCTCTGTTAAACTGCGAACATCCCACTATTTGTGAACATCCCATTGTCTACATCCTAACACCAGGTGCATTGCGAAAAAAAACTTATGATTATTTTTCAATCGAACTTTATTTATTCATTCACCTTTCAACAAGGTCTGCATAGCATATTTGCATTTCACATTGCATTCGATTTACTTCAATAGGACGTGTCTTTTTCCCTCTATATTATTAGCATACACGTCTTTTGCTGCATTTCAGGGCCCCAATTTTACCCCATAGACATTTATTCCTTGATCCCGGGGATAAGCCCTTTAATATTCATATTATCACTACAAAGACATCAGTTCTCCCACACCACTATTAAACCATACATACGTTCAAAATGGCCACCACTTTTGAAGACCCTATTATCAACCTTGCAAATGACCCTAATTTGAATAAGGAAATCGATAAAACCAACCAACTCATAAACCTCATTTCTGGCTTTTCATTGGCTGAACGGAAGGTGTCTAAATTATGTCAGTTATCATTAACAATTCTTCAAACTTTGGAGAAAATTGACTTGAATTTGAAAAACTGGGCATTTATCTCCTTGGATATCAATTCTGGTGACCACTTCAACAATGACAATTCTAACATCAAAGACTTCAATAATAGTATATCCATGAAAGTATTGACCGATTGTCATGACATGAACATGAAACTTTCAAAGATTGCAATTGATTTGGATTATATCACCAAAGCTCTGAAATCGTTGACTCCCATTGAATATATCCTGGACTCAGGAACGTTGCTTACGTCTTTAACATTAAGAAACATTAAATTGAAACATTCACTTGCTGATAAAGTTACGGTGGCATATCTGAAGGCCAAGTTGATTACCATCGGTACAGAGTTGGAAACCATGCTTAGCGAAGGAGAATCTAATTCTACTGTTTCCACTTATAAGACATTTGTTGCTAGTTTATTGAAGCAATTAAACTCGGCCATTGAAGATGAGGATATGACTGAAAAACATGAATGTTTGGCGGTCATCAGTGATATGGAAAAGATGTTTGAAGCTTTCAAACTTGAAAAAGCTCAAGAATTGACCAGAAAGAGAGAGGAGGAAGCGGCAGCTGCTGCTGCTGCCGCTGCAGAGGCTGAAGTTCGTAAGCAACTTCAACTTGAACCACCGCATTCCGGTCATAATCATGGACACGGATTTAGAAGCCCCAGACTGGATACTCAAAGTCCAGGCTTCTCGAACATGCAAAGTGAAGATGAAACAGATTCAATTTATGATCTGGACATGGGCTCGAGTATGTACGGTTCAGCTTACACGGCTCCAATGATCCATTCGATCACCAAATCTCAACCAACCACCTCTCAACAATTGAGACATAGCAGACTCGCAGAGTCCAGGGAGTCCAGAACCCCAGATGGTTTTGGTCTTGGAAGTTCCAGTATTTTGCATAAGACCACAATTGCTGAGGAGATGCCGTATTTGATGTCGGCATTTGATCTGGCCAGAAATGTGGAAGAGGATATTAGGAACTTCAAGGAAGATGATGATGAAGATCACCCCGAGAATAAGCTCCCATCTCCACCACATTCTGGTTCTTCTGAGGAATTCGAGAACCTTAGCAAGAGCAAAATCCATTACCCAACTCATAAAAATAAACTCAAGGAAACTCCATTGACGTCCGAAAGTACTATTCTCCAAGAACCCCCTAAGCCATCGGCCTTTTCATATCTTTACTCGAATAATTCCCTCTTATCGAGACTAGGAATACGACCCCAAGTGATTACTACCGACCTTCCAGCTCAACAACCGCCTAAAGAGCTTGGACTTAACACTAACCTCAATATTGCCAATAACACTCCTTTGAAGCAGATCGGATCTGTAGACGATAAACAAAAACCTGACAAAGACGATAAAGAGAACTCAATGATTAAGCCACTTACCCAGAAGAATCTAGCTACACATACGTTCTCCAGTTTAAGTGCAACTAATGACTTTAATGACCATGTAGAATAATTTATTCACAAACATTTATCAATATATATTAATTTGATCAATACTTATATAACTCTTTTACAAAACTTTCACCCCAATAACCAGAGGTGTATTTAGAAATATATTCAAACAACCGGTCGAAATTAAATGCCCTTTTCTCTGATGGAAGAGTCAAACTTTCATGGATAGCTCTACTTAAATCTTCAGTATTCCATGGATTGATAACTAAGGCACCATTCAAAGATTGAGCAGCACCAGCAAATTCAGATAAAATTAAAACCCCATTGTTTTCCTCCTGACAGGCAATATATTCATAACTTACCAAATTCATACCATCTCTGGTAGAACTGACCAAACAAGCATCGGAAATTTTATATAAACTGATCAATTCATCAAATGGGATGGATTTATGCATAAAATGAATCGGTACAAACTCCACAGTACCGAATTTCCCATTGATTCTACCAACCAATTCATTAACCGTAGCTCTTAAACTTTGATATTCTTCAACATCACCTCTTGAAGGCACAGCCACTTGAACTAAGACCACTTTACCTATCCATTCCGGATGTTCATCAAGAAAGATCTCAAAAGCGTGAAGTTTCTGGGGTACCCCCTTAATATAATCCAATCTATCAACCCCCACTATAACCTTTGTGTCACCAAACTTCTGCTTCAATTGTTTAACTCTTTCAATGACACTGTCCTTCTTCAAGCCTTGAAGAAACTTATCGACATCAATACCAATTGGGAAAGCCCCAATACCTATAGATCTACCCTGATACTCAATTCCGTTCGGCAATGTTGATACATTGGAAACAATCCTGGACACCGAAGACAAAAAATGTCTGGCATAATCATAGGTATGAAACCCAATTAAATCACAACTCAAAACTCCATTCAAAATCTCCTTTCTAACGGGGAGAATTCTATAAATTTCTGAAGATGGGAATGGAGTATGCAAGAAAAACCCAATTCTGATATTCTTCTTGGTCTGTTTAATCTCTTCTCTGAGCATTTGTGGTAAAAGCATTAAATGATAATCATGAACCCAAATCATATCATTATCATCAACCTGCAGAGCCACCGTCTTAGCAAATAATCTATTGGCTTCTATATAAGCAGCCCAAGCATTTTCATCAAAATTCATCTCTCCTGGATGATAATGGAAAAGAGGCCATAAAATACTATTTGAGAACCCATTATAATGAAGATCTGCTATAGTATCACTAATGAAAACTGCAGTACATTTGAATTTGTTGATCAAATCATCATTTACACGTTGTTGTTCATCTTCAGGGATTTCTAAACCGGGCCATCCCAACCATTGGAATTCAGTGGATTTCTTTAATCCTTGGAGAGCTGTTACTAGACCACCTGATGACATGTTATAGTCATAGTCTCCCTGAGGAGACCGTTTGATAGTAACAGGTAATCTGTTGGATACTACGAGTACTTTTCCTTCTACCATGGAAACGTGGTTGTAGTTGTGGTTTTTGTTTTTTTGAAATCAGAGCAATTGGAAGTGATGCTTCTTATATACTTGCTGAGCTTGCGGTAGGATTAAAGAAGATTGCGCAGGAGTGGTGCGGCGACCGGTGCGGCGGTGGTGTGGCCAGATGAGGTGAGGAACTCCAGGGGATGGAATATGGAGTGTCATAGAGGGGGTTTCATAGAGGGGGTTTCATAGAGGGGGTTTCATAGTAGTATGTAGCAAGGGGAGAGTGGTAAGTATGACTATGAAAGGAAAGAGTACTCTCTCTGTCTCAATCTCTCTCAGTTTGTCTCTCTCAATCTGTCTCAAATCTGTCTCTCACATTCCAGATCAGAATAATTTTCATAATTTTCAGTGTCTATTGACTCTGCCTTTCCAGCTTAACTAATACAGAAAGTCCCCCACTATATTCCATACTCCATTAAACACTATACTTCGGCTATACACTCCGCAAATACGCCATATACTTCTCCCACTCTCTCCCACTCCTTCCACTTCCCCAATCTCGCCTCTCAGCCTCTCAACCTCTCAACCTGTCAACCTCTCACTCAGTCTCAGTCTCAGTCTCACCTCGCGTCTTTTCTTTGTGTTTTCTCACAACACATTTGTTCATTCTCAACATGTATACTCCCTACGGCAACTCGGGATATCAGAATCCCCAGTACCAGTATCAAGATCCGAGTATCTATGGCAATATTCAACACCCACAACCACAACATGCTGCTTTTTCCCAGACTCCAGGGGCCCAAAATCCAGGAGTTCCACCAGCTGGCAATCAAAACTTCCCACCAGGACAAGGCGAATTCTATAACAATTTCTTCCAGGATCCCGCCAGTTCAATGGCGGCCCAATTCGCCAAAAACAGTCTTGGCCAATCCAATCAATATCTTCAGCAAAATTTCGGGGCTTTTATCCCTCCTACATCCAATCTTAACTACTATTTTCAGATCAGTAATTCTTATGTGATAAAGAAGTTAAGATTGATCTTGTTCCCGTTCAGAAACGAAAACTGGGCCAGAATGTCACTGACCCAATCCTCCAGTGATGGAACTCAATCCACTGTGAGTTATGCTCCTCCAAGTCAAGATATTAATGCTCCTGATTTATACATCCCTTTCATGTCTTATATTACATATGTGTTGTTATGGTCTCTTTTCCAAGGGTTGAAGGGAGACTTCCATCCTCAGTTATTTGGTTACTTGGCATCCCAGGCTTTTGCATGTTTGCTCTTTGATATTTTGATCTTTAGAGTTGGTCTTTATCTCTTGAACTGTCAGACTTCGGGCTCTTTCTGGGATATCGTCAGTTTCAGTGGTTATAAATACGTGCCGATTATTGGATTATTGGTGTTGAAACAGATTATTGGTGGTGGCTTCTTATTCTATGGATCTATTTGCTTGTTGGCTGGATCTTTTGCCTTGTTCTTGATGAGATCTTTAAGATTTTTAGTATTACCTACTTCCAATACGGTGGTTGGCTCATCGGCTATTAATAGTATTCCACCTAACCAAAGAAGAATCAGACTTCAGTTTTTATTTATTTATTCTTTTGTCGTCCAGGGATTGATCTTCATCTTTATGAATTTATAGGCCCATACAACAGGAGACATAACTAGACACTCACACTGATGGCCACCCATACACCCATAAACCCATACACTATCTACAAACCTCACAGACCTTCACTGGCTCTATGTATATTAATATATAACAATCAAACACTTCTGTGTATGTACCATATCCATCTCCAAATTCCCCCAGCATTTGACCCTAACACCCGGGTCGTCGCGTAACGCGTCTTTTTAAATATCTTCGCAGATTTAAATTTCAATTGTAATTAGCACTGAACCACATCTGTACAGTGGATAGGGAACACCATCGTTTCAAAAACCTTAATATTTGCATCAATAGACTACTCACGTCTAATTATACCCACTGCCTTTTTCCCTGGTTCTTTACAGCTGCCACAGATTCAAAACACATAGATTTAACCCTCCATCGCATCCATAATGTCATCGAGAGGCTCTGCTTTCAAAGGGTCTACATCCGCCAGATTTGTTAAGAATAACTCCAATGTCGTCAGAAGTAATTTCAACCAGACAAACCGACAGAGAGAGGAACTTGACCCATATGTGGCCAACAACCCCATGTTAAACGACTCAATCCAAAAGTCCGAACTCGTCCAAAGAATCGACCATATGGACACAGTTATGGGGTTCGATAGAATAGACCATGGAGAAAATGACGGGAATAAGCCCAAGAGAGGTTGGCTTATAAACATGCATTCCACCACCATCCCAAGTGACGAATATCTTCAGGGTTATTCCGGAGTTGACTACTATTTCTTAGATGAAGAAGGTGGTTCTTTCAAAGTCACTCATCAATACGATCCATACTTCTTCTTGTGCATTCGTTCAGGTACCGAGTCTGAAGTAGAAGAAACACTTAAGAGACTTCTTGAACCATGTCATATGAAATCGGTTGGAAGAACAACCAAGGAAGATCTTTCGTTGCCTAATCATTTAGTGGGTTTGAAGAGAAGTTTGATCAGATTAACATTCCATAATGTCTCTGACTTGCTAGCTGCCAGAAGGATATTGACCCCCATCATTAAGGATAATCAGATGAAGAAGGATTCTAGAGAAATCTATCAAACCATGACTTTCAATAATACTCACGATAATGAATTCACTTCATCTAGAGGTGGTAAAAATGAACAACCCTCAGATCCCTTGAAATTCATAGATGATATCAGAGAATACGATGTTCCTTATCATGTCCGTGTCGCCATTGATATTGATCTCAGAGTGGGTAAATGGTATAACGTATGGGTTAAACACCTGGTTGTCTCGTTTGAAGAAGATAAAGAAAAGATTGCCTTTGCTGACCCGGTCATTTTAGCATTTGATATCGAAACCACCAAGGCTCCTTTGAAATTTCCAGATGCCAAAATTGATCAGATTATGATGATATCGTATATGATTGATGGTGAAGGTTTCTTGATCACAAATAGAGAAATCATATCTGAGGATATTGAGGACTTTGAATATACTCCAAAACCGGAATATCCTGGTGTTTTCACTATTTTTAATGAAGCTGATGAAAAACTGGTATTGACTAGATTCTTCGAACATATAAGAGATGAAAGACCTACCGTTATTGCTACTTATAACGGTGACTTTTTCGATTGGCCATTTGTGGAGACTAGAGCAAGATTTCATGACTTGGATATGTTTGACGAAATTGGATTTGCTAAGGATAATGAAGGCGAATATAAATCTAAATATTGCGTTCATATGGATTGTTTTAGATGGGTCAAAAGAGATTCGTATCTTCCGCAAGGATCCCAAGGTTTGAAAGCTGTTACCACTGCAAAGCTTGGATATAATCCTACTGAATTAGACCCTGAATTAATGACTCCTTACGCTTATGAGAGGCCTCAATATCTTTCAGAGTATTCGGTATCTGATGCCGTTGCAACTTACTATTTATACTACAAATATGTCCATCCTTTCATCTTTTCCTTGTGCACAATTTTACCATTGAACCCTGATGAAGTTCTTAGGAAAGGTACTGGTACCTTATGTGAGATGTTATTGATGGTTCAAGCCTATCAACATAATATTGTTTTGCCTAACAAATACACTGACCCAGTCGAAAGATTCTATAATGGCCATTTACTTGAATCAGAAACTTACGTCGGAGGACATGTTGAGTCTTTGGAAGCTGGTGTCTTCCGAAGTGATATAGCTACCGATTTTAAAGTCGATCCAACTGCCATTGATGAATTGTTAGACGATTTACCGAAAGCCTTAAAGTTTTTCATAGAAGTGGAAAGCAAAAAGAAGCTCGAAGATATAGAAAATTTTGATGAAGTTCATGATGCAATCAAAAAAGAATTGGAGGATTTGAAGAATAATCCAGTCAGACATGAGAACCCGTTGATTTATCACGTTGATGTGGCATCCATGTATCCTAATATCATGACTTCAAATAGATTGCAACCTGACTCCATGAAATCTGAGGAAGATTGTGCTGCTTGTGATTTCAATAGACCCGGTAAAGAATGTGATAGAAGATTACCTTGGTCTTGGAGAGGTGAATTCTTCCCTGCCGAGATGAATGAATATGGTATGATAAAGAGATCACTTCAAAATGAATCCTTCCCTCCTGTTAAACCGTGGTTGCCTCCAAGATCCTTCGAGGAATTATCATATTCTGACCAGGCCGGTAAGATCAAGAAGAGATTATCTGACTACTCAAGGAAGGTTTATCACAGAGTTAAACAAACGGAAATCATCACCAGAGAATCGATTGTTTGCCAACGTGAAAATCCCTTCTATGTGAACACTGTCAGAGACTTTAGAGATCGTCGTTATGAATTCAAGGGTCTTGCTAAGGTCTGGAAAGGAAAAGTGAGTAAGATTGATAAATCAGATACTTCTGGGAAAGATGAAGCTAAAAAGATGGTGGTGTTATACGATTCCCTTCAATTGGCCCATAAAGTCATTTTGAACTCATTCTATGGTTATGTTATGAGAAAAGGATCTCGTTGGTATTCCATGGAAATGGCCGGTATCACTTGTCTTACTGGTGCTACGATCATTCAAATGGCTAGATCATTGGTCGAAAGACTTGGTAGACCTTTGGAATTAGACACTGATGGTATCTGGTGTATACTTCCAAAGTCCTTCCCAGAAAACTTTGGTTTAAAATGTAAAGATGGTAAGAAATTGACGGTTGAATACCCATGTTCTATGTTGAACTATATCGTCCATGAAAAATTCACCAATCATCAATATCAAGATTTGGTTGATGCTGATAATTTCAAATATGAAACTCACTCTGAAAACTCCATTTTCTTTGAAGTTGATGGTCCTTATAAGGCTATGATCTTGCCTACTTCCAAGGAAGAGGGTAAAGGTTTGAAAAAGAGATATGCAGTATTCAATGATGATGGTTCGCTTGCTGAATTGAAAGGTTTCGAATTGAAAAGAAGAGGTGAGTTGCAACTTATCAAAAACTTCCAATCTGACATTTTCAAATTGTTCTTGGAAGGGGATACATTGGATTCCTGTTATGGAGCTGTTGCTAGTGTTGCCAATAATTGGTTAGATGTCCTTGATACCAGAGGTGGTTTGCTTGAAGATGAAGACTTGATCGAACTTATTTGTGAGAATAGAAGTATGTCCAAAAGTCTTGCAGAATATGGTGATCAAAAATCTACATCTATTACCACTGCAAAGAGATTGGGTGAGTTTTTGGGTGAAGAAATGGTTAAAGATGCAGGACTTGCTACAAAATATATTATCAGTGCTAAACCTATTGGAACTCCAGTTACTGAAAGAGCAGTTCCTGTGTCCATCTTTTCTTCTGATAAGAAAGAATACTTTTTGAAGAAATGGCTCAAAGATCCTTCTTTGACTACTTTTGATCCAAGAGACGTCATTGATTGGAATTATTACTATGAGCGTTTGGCATCTGTGGTCCAAAAGATTATCACCATTCCAGCCGCTTTGCAAAATGTTAAAAACCCAGTTCCAAGAGTTCCGCATCCTGATTGGTTACAAAAGAAGATTGTCAGGGAAGAGGATAAGAAACAACAATCATCTATATCTACTTTCTTCAAGAAATCATCTGATGATCCAAAGACTAGAAAGATAAAGGATATCGAAGATTTTGGCAATGTTGCGGCTGAAATCGGTAAGGCTAAAGTCGGAAAAGTCACTAACAGGAAGAGAAAGTTGGCCAGAAACAACAAGTCGATGGAATCAGAGGAAGATGAAGAAAGAAACAATGCCATATTGAATGGACCATGTCCTGATATGCTTTCAGACTATGGAAGCTTCTTGCAATACCAAAAAGCCAAGTGGAAGGTTCAAGAGAAGAACAGAGAAAGAAGAACTAAATTATTTGGACAAAATTCCGATTCATCTCAAAGATCATCTGTTGGTGGGTTGTTCCGTCGTCAAGCAGAAAATGTTGCCGGATCTGATTGGGAGATCTTGGAATATAAAGAAGATCCTAATAAACCTGGTGACTTGAAGGTTTTCATTGCTGCTGGTGGAAAGGTTCATCTGTTTAATTTCCATATCCCCAAGAAGGTGTATGCTTCTTTTAAGACTTCCTTGGATATAAACAAGATCAAAATCAATGGTGAAATTGAGAAATCTAATGCAATCTTGCCTAATGGACATGATGCTTCTAATTTGTACAAATTCACCATGCCTCAACCTGTTTACCAGCAAGAAGCTGCCAAAGTTGATAGTGTCTTGAATAGTTCTAAGCTCCTTGGTCTTTATGAATCTAAAATTAACCCCATGGAAAGAGCTATCATTGAATTGGGTAATTGTGTCAAGTTTGATGACACCAGAGTTGGTGCTTTGGGTAAAGGTTTGAAGAATGGTTTCAATACCAAGGATCTTATGAAGATTGATAACGATAATTATCTTAAACGGTTTGGTATGGATGTGTTATATGTTCTTCATATCACCACCAACAGTTATGAATTCTTCACTGTCTTCAAGTCCTGGGAAAATAAAGCACAGATGTTTGTTTTAAAACCAACTGCTAATGCTCAAGAGCTTGGTGGGAACATGGATAAGATCTATCGGGATGTATTCTTGGCCAAGGAAGATAAATTGGGTAAGATGTACAATATCATTGAATATCCAAACGAGATGAACTTTGAGATCTCTTACTTCAATGATAATTCCAAGTTGTTCAAAAAGTTGGATAAAGCGATCAGTAAAATCAATGAGAGTAAGAGTAATAAGGCACTTTTAGCTGTTCAATCACCATTCACTGATAGATTATTGAATGTCTTGACTTCTACATCCTCCTTCCCTACCATTAAGATGAACGTTGGATCATTGAACTTACCAGCGGTTGGATGGCATTCCCTCATTAGTAAGAGAGTCATCAATCATTATTTCGTATTGGCATCCTGGATCAAGAACTTGATCTCATTATCCAAGTATGGTAATATTCCAATCTGTAATTTACAGGCAGAAAACCTCAGTTATTTGATTGATATTGAATACGCCAGAAGGTTATCACATAATAATATTGTTCTTTGGTGGTCCGATACCCCATTGGCTGATCATGGAGGATTTGAGATGGATAAAGCTCCAGATTATGAAAGTCTTGATTTCCCTACAATCAATAACCCTGAAATCTATGAAACTGCTTGTTTGGAGATCAACGTCGGTACATTGGCTATCAATACGATTCTTACCAGTTCCATCATCAATGAAGCTGAAGGAGCTGACTTGGTTGATGAAGGTAATATATTTGATAACAACAATGGTGGATCTACCTTGATGGAGGATTCGTTCGGTAATGCTCAATTGAATGTGTTAAGGGGATTGGTTAAGGATTGGTGGGATGATGCTTTGAAGAACAACACTAATGCTGATTCTATGATGAATTATTTGGTTCCATGGATCCAGAGAAACAGTTCCTATCTTTATGATTTCGCCCTTCATTATCACATCCACAATTTAACCACCAAAGCCTTATTCCAATTGATTGGTGAGTTCAAGAGGATGAATGCTAATGTCATTTTTGCCAACAGAAACAAGATTTTTATCGAAACAAGTAAAGTGTCAGTTGAAAACTCTTATGCATATGGACAGTACATTGTAAAAGCAGCAAGATCTAAGCCGTTATTTAGCTTCCTCGAAATGGAAATCGTTAAATACTGGGACATTCTCCTCTGGATGGATGAGTATAATTATGGAGGAAGATTCTGTACCACCATTACCAATGATGAATTCCAAGACTTGAGACCAGTTAATCACTGGCAATTGAAGCAGTTCTTGCCAATCATCTTCCAAAACGAATTTGAGGATTGGCTTATTATCTTGTTGGATTCCTTAACCAAATTCAAGAGTGATACTCTCACAGGTCCTACTCAAAGTAATACACCTCGTGCCACTCAAATTGCTCATATTTTAAAGGGTCAAAAGAAACATGATTCCCATGAGGATGACTTGGATGATGAAGAATTAGGCAAAGGTGTCACCGATATCTTCAGAAAGCAATTACTCAAGAGAGTCAAGCTGTTAATCCACAAACAAACTGAGTCTATCATCAACCCTGATCTCCAAAAAGAATATGAATTCCCCAAGTTACCTGGTTCCCATCTTCATTTGAAAAACCCTGTGTTGCAACTTGTCAAGTTTTTCTGTGCAGCCATGGGATTATCCAAGAAACGGTCTATTGAAATAAGAGTGTTGAGACAAGAATTGTTGGCTCTTTTTGAAATCAGAGAATTCAGTCCAGAAGCTACATTCCATAACCCAAGTTCGTCCTTATGTATTCCAGAAGTTATCTGTGATCATTGCAGTTACACTAGGGATATCGACTTGTGTAGAGATCCAAAAGATGTCATCTGGAATTGTACCAGATGCACAAGACCGTACAATCAAGTGGCCATTGAAGAGGAACTCGTCAGTCAATTAAACCGAATGTTCACCAAGTTCTTGAGTCAGGATATGAAATGTACTAAATGTCATCAGATCAAGAGTGATAACATGAGTGAACATTGCAAGTGTTCAGGTAAATGGGAAGAAACCATGAGTTTCCATGACCTTGAAAAGAAAATACATGTGTTCAGTAACGTGGCCACCTCCTATAACTTACATCTTCTTAGAGGCACCCTTGAGGAAGGCTATATAGTATAAAGTATATTATCTACTGTAATGAATATTTATTACCAGCCATTGTCTGTATGCGACAATTTTTCACTCCAACTCAAACATGGATTCACGACAACTCGATCAATTGAAACAAACAGTGTTGTTTCGAGATACAGAACTCGATATACTACATTCCCTTATAGATACAGACCTTTCATGCTGTGTACCATTCTTGTATCTCCATGGATATCAAGTGTCGGGGAAAACACTCATGGTGAAAAGTTACTTGGACAAGCTCGGTTGTAACAAAACGATAATCAACTGTGATGAGATTCTCACCACCAGATTAATTCTCCAAAAATGTATGGCAGGTATAATCAATGACTGCAACTATCGTGTGGACATCGACAAGGACTACAGTAGGAGTCGGAAAGGCTCTGGGTTTGACTCATTCTCGTCATTTTTGAGCAGTTTAGAGAACTTTACTTACGACACTGGCTACTCCGAGCAGCACTTTTTGGTGCTTGACGGACTCGATAAGTTTGTGGATGATTATATCAATTTGCTTGGATGTTTCGCTAAAATGAGAGACTGTTGTAAGGTCAACAACATCTGTGTCATAGCCATATCAAGGAGAGAACTCCCGATTCAGCTACTGACAAATAGTGTTCCATGCTTGTACTTGAGACCATATACTGAATCAGAAGTGATTCAGATTCTTCAGGCGAACCAATTCTGCTTTTTTGAAGACCCCAGTCTTGATGATACTGCAGTGGGAAAGCAGTTCTGGGACCAGTATGTTCAAGTAATGGTGGATCTGATCTTCGACTATTGTGGGCCCAATATATCCATCATTCTGGATATTTGTCTCACGTCTTGGGATAAGTTCATTGAGCCGGTGGTGACAAATTCGATCCCTGCTACAGATTTCTACAAGGTATACAGAGAAAAAAGATACATGTTCCAGGATGATTCTTTGTTCAAGGTGAATGTGTTGGATTTCCAAAAGGATAAGCCTGAAGAGTCTGGTACTTTGATTGCACTTGAAAACTTAACTTATGTGGCGAAATTTGTACTTATTGCATCGTACTTAGCATCTTATCTCGACCACAGACAGGATTTAGTGACATTCACCACTTCATCGTCTTCCAGGCGAAGATTCAAGAAACGGATGTCCACAAAGACTGAGATCACAAAAAAGGATATCGATGTCAAGCTTCTACAACCGAATTACTTTGATCTCGAGAGATTATTGGCCATTCTTCTTGTCATATATAGAGGTGAATCGAAGTCATTCAATCAGAATGACCATTTGACACCGGGCGAGATTGCCGAAAAGCAGCATGAAATATCAGTCCTCACGTTGGCAGGTAATCTTGACATTCAAAACCAAATATCTACTCTCTTGACTCAAGGTCTTTTGTTTAGGCAATCTACACGAGATATACTTCAGCCCAAAACTAGATGGAAATGTGCCGTCGATTGGGGTACTATACTCGTCATTTCCCAAAGTATAGATTTCCCGATCCATAATTACTTTACGTGAATGTGGTTTTCTGTTTACGATTAATATCATGAACTAATATGTACTCTATTGAATTAATACGTCAAATTCTACTTCACCAACCTTGTAGAACTCTGAGTGTCCGATCTTCCGTACAACTACCTTATCATCGAAGTAAGTTTCCTTCCAGTATTGCATGTCATCTGTGGAAAAAGGACCATTGATCTCATCCAGGTCTCCCCACTTGAACTCCCACACCTTTTCCGCCTCTGGTACTTCAGGTGCTTGTGGTACTTCTGTTGTCTCTTCCTCTGCTGGTTCCGCCTCTGGTTCCGGAAAATCTTCTTCTCTCTGTCTCTTTGTTCCACGAATCAGCACGTCATTCCCAGTTTCAAGCTTATACAATCTCATCAACTCCTCCCTTGTCAACTCGTATACATTCCCCAATCCCTTGTTGATCATTAGTTTGTCGCATGCATCAGTCATCAAAGTAACTAGCTTCTTCTTCTCTAGATCTTCATCAGATACGGGTTTCTTTCTCTGTGACCTTTTCTTCTTTGGGGGTGATACTCTTGACATCGTCTCCATGACAGACTCTGCAGGTTCCATGAGGCAAATTAATGTTTCTAGCAACACTTCAGTCTTTTCAACTGGTTCTTTCTTCTTGCTCATTGCTAACTGCTTTTCCTGGGCCATCTTAGCTTTTTTTACCGCTTCTTTATCGACATTTGTCAAGAAATCTTCATCTTCATCTGATTGTTCGTGTCGTATGTAATTCCCGTCCTCGTCGAAATATCCCTCTTCCTCCTCTTGTCTCAAGTCAAATCGTTCAATCTCAATCTCAGCATCAGAACCGGAATCATTATCAGACTTAACATTAATCTCTGCTTCTTTTTCGAATTGACGCATATCGAGTTTTTTGGGTTCTTTCTTCCTGTGGCCCTTTTTAATCTCCTCTTGTGTATCATTAGTCTCTGGCTTTTCATCATCACTGGCAAACATATCCGAGTCTGAGTCGTCTTGTCCATCCTGGGAGGCTTTTTCTGGCTCTTGATTTTCCTTCACGACATCTTCTTCGTCCAGAGTACTAGAATCAGAGCTGTATTCATCTTTCACCAGTTTCTTAAGTTTCTCCCTTTTTTTCCTATTATTTCCAGGGACATTCTCCAAATATTCAAGCTCATCACTACTCATCGCGGTTCATCTGGGGTAAGGTATTTGTGGATTTTGTAAAAGCCGCGAATAACCATATATTAGATCATCTCATCTCATGGATCCAAGTTTAGATGATACCAAACGAAGAAAACTCAAGGAAGGAGATGCCTTCGATCTAGATGAGAACATGGATCTGCTATTGAATTTGGAGGAACAGTATTACCGTGAAGGGTATCGAGAAGGACAAGAAGAATCCACCAGAACCCAGTATATAGAAGGCAAAGAGTATGGGATTCAAACCGGCTTTCAACGGTTTCTTGTTGTGGGGTATATAAGAGGATTGGTGGATTTCTGGGACCGAAATGTCGAATCTTATGATTCCAGTAGTTCCATTAAAAACCATATTGCAGGTATCAACCAAATTCTAAGCAAAATTCCACTTAGTAATAAGGACACAGATGTTGGAGAATATGATAAGTTGGTGAGTAAAGCTCGAAATAAAGTCAGAATAATTGCATCCTTATGTAAGGAACAACACAAAGTACACAACATAGACAACGTGATTAAGGAGATTGGAGGACAGATGCAAGTCAGTGAAAATGTAGACGACATGTGGTGAAGAGTGAAAGTAACAATCATAGGAGTGAACGATGTGACCTCATAATATATATATATATACATATACAAATAATAAATAGTGCAAAGCATACAAACTAGAAGTGAAAGTCAAAATCAAGACATTTCTGATCACTTTCTAAATTATATGATAGTATGCCTCCCAAGGGACAATCAGTGACTCCAACAATCAATTGTTCTCCGTATCCTCCTTCAGTTTCACAGAAACTCAACCCGATACATTTCCCGATGAAATCAATTGATTGTACTCTATTAACAGCCGTTTGTCCCGGTTGCAAGTCATTGACATTGACCAACCCCACATGATCCAAACTTTCTGCCCAGCATATGAAATCACCTTTGTGGCTGAACTTAGTGTTTCTTACCGGTCCTGGCATAACTCTAGATCCATCTTCCATCTTGGATTTCTGATCATCATTACCTAGTATTCCACTCCAACAATGAACAGGGATGGAGCCATTTCTCCTATCCCATAATCTGACGTTACCATCTTGATTACCAGATATCAATAAATTCTCGTTGGAAGGTGACCAGTCACAACTGAAACTAAAATCTTCTTGACCATCAAACTTCTGGAGTTTGTCTATGCTAGCGAAAGGTATTCTTCTGTCAAAGATGAACGGACTTAAGCTATCTCCTGATACGAAAACTTCATTGGGGTTGAAATGGTTAAGAGTAAGACAATTTCCAGCAAACGGTAGTAGAATCTCGGTCTTCTCACCCGTGGCCAAATCCACATATCTTATGAACTTATCATTAGAAGATGCAATCATCTCTCTGTCGTCATTAATTATTATGCTGTTTGTTATTCCGTCGTAATTCTTAGTCAAGTTGAACTCCCCTATGTTTCTAACCCTGTCAGGATTAGATATATCCGTTAGTACGTAATCTCCTTCGAAAGTCCCTGAGATTAGAAAATTATTTGACGAGTTCAATGTGGATATTCGACTATTGGCATTATTACGTAGACTTCGAGAATCCACTATACAGTCGAGTTTCTTAGATCCTCTAACAGTGGATATGTCGTCGTCTAGAAGTCGGTTGATTTTGAAAAAAGAATGGATACTTTCAGAAGGATCAAGCATATTGACCAATTCCAAATTATGGTCATGATAAAAGCTCAGAGGATAGAAAATTCCACTGGCACTGTCATTACAACTCACAAGATTTCGTAACTGGAAATGGGTTATGTGTAGCTTGAGTTTACTGTAGAATTTATCAAACTTGAAAAAGTCTGTATTGGAAATCGATGACTGGATGGTCAATTTCTATTCAGTTAGTAGATGTCGAAAAAAAAATCCTAAAAAAATCAGTTTAATTGAACATACATCAAAGGCCCTATCAAAAGATCCAGGGACATTATGAAACCAGTTACAAGAGCCTATTCTTCGTCTCTCTTTATAGAACTTCCTCCGGAGTCCATGGGGCCATACCACTCCCTGAATATCGTCACCAGTGTCGTCAAAAGAAAACGGAAGCATGTCTTCTCGGTTCTTCAATGAGTTCAACACTTTCAAGATATCCGACTTGGATAATGATGATTCATCATCATATAATAGGTTGTACAAGAAAGTCAATGATTCTGATTGGTCTAGCTCATATTCGGTATCATGATGGTGATGAGCTTCCAAATTTTCAGAAAAAGATTCCTCCCCTCTTATAGTCTCTGTGGCGAAATCTAGTTGTTCTTGGGTTAATTCAACTGCCATTTCGAGAAATTAGTGAAATATGGATTTGAGTCTGGTAGTGTAAGATAGAGGCGATAAAAGGTAAAAAAACAAGCCTCAAATGCCCGAAATTGGAAACTGGTCGAATGTCTTAGTCTGTGTACCTTCTGAACCTGGAATATATACAGAAGGAGGTTTTTGTGTGGGTGATAAACTTTTTTTGATAACAAGTGGGAGGTGTAGATAATAATTTTAACAATTATTTTAATCAGAAATATTTGATCAAGATGTCGTAAATGCGCAGATGTCGTGATGTCGTGATTGACAGTCCCAATGTACTTCGATGCCCTGGGAGATGCTGCGGTGAGAGGGGTTGATGCGTGGTGTTGGGGTGTGTTACTGATGAGAGTATAGGTGGGTGTGAGGTATTTGTGGTATGTGTGGATGTGGTACAGGAGCCAGAGCCTGTGAATCACTATGGTGTATGAGTGTTTGGGTGTTTGACGTAGAGATCGTGTGCATATTGGGAATGTTGCAACGGATATATTCGGCTACTCTCCATGAGGTGATGGACAATGATCGAGAGACTGCGAGACCGTGAGGCTCAAACCCTAATCTCGAATAATTCGACAATGCCAGAAGTCATTCTAGTAAGACCTGTTTGGGAAACGTCGTCCTAGCGGCAAGGGGTGTATTACAGGTGCCTCTCTTTGCTTTCCTGATCGGGCCTGGAAACTATCCAGGTGGAACTGATTCAGTTTTTCGCAGCCATATAATATAATAATGAAGAGAGCACAAGACATCCCTTTATAATATGATGCTATAAAAGATAGCCCCATGACCTTTAGATTGTAAAACTTTGTTACCTTTGCCGCCTTACAGTAATAGTGTGACATATGAATGGTATCATTCTGCTAGGCACACGCATATGTCAAACCAGGAACAAGCTTTTCCTGTGGCTTGCTGGAGCCACTGTCATGGCCATACACGACCTCATATGCGATCCGGAGTTGTCGCACATAATTTGTAATCCATAATCTTGTTATACTATCTAATCCCATTCACAATGGCAGGACATAAATATCATTTTGACGTTCAAATGTCGTGCTCCGGGTGCTCTGGGGCCGTGGAAAGAGTTTTGAAGAGATTGGATGGAGTTGAGAAATACGATATTTCTTTAGAAGGTCAAACGGTCGATGTTGAGACCAAGGATTCCATTGATTTCGATACGGTTTATCAAACCATCTCCAAGACCGGAAAGACTATTAACAAAGGTTCAGTTGTTTATTAGCTGATATTCCTGAATTCCACGATTTCATTTATATAATTGTCCCTTAATTCACTTTTAATAAAACAGCTTTGGAGCATTGACACTAGCTCATCTGTAGATATATTATAGAACCCTCCCAGATAAAATCTCTCAATTATATCCACCAAATGACTGTTGATAAGGAACCGGACGTTATCCAATTTGCTCATTGATTCCAATGTATCTGTCTCACCAATTTGGGATAAGTTATGGTTGAAAAGTTTTACAAGTTGGGCAATCAATTGGGTCAAGTTCTCCGACTTCAACTCGGTTACTTCATCAATTGACAATATGAGATTGGACACCCAATTGGCACAGAAATCAATTGAATAACTTATCAAGTCCTTGAATTTCAAGAAATTAGTCTTCAGTAAATCGGTGCCATAAAGCTCATTAAACCAGGACTCGATCTCGTTCAACACACCAGAGTTATCTTCTTCTTGCTTTACCTTGATAAGAATTTCCATGAGCCTTGCTGATATTTCGCTGTGTCTTTTCCGTAATATGTTGGAGGTAAACCTCTCAATGTGGTTGTTGGACATATTCTTTGAGAGATATTGAAGGTCGTTGTACAACAAGAATGATGATGCAATTGGTGGATAACTGATTGAAGAAAATGACAAGATTGTCGATATCAATGGGCCCATATCTGCAGTTGAATCTATTTGGAAATCGTTCAAAATCTCCACCACTTCATATGGGATTTGGGAGATCTTTATGGTCGTGTTTATGAAGTCTGGGGTGCTTCTAGTCTCCTGTTGTTTTTGTTGTGGAGCTGGCCTATGTTGAGGAACCGGCTTTTGTGTTTCCTGGGGTTTTTCATCTTCTTCCCAATTATTCCAATCACCCCATCCATCTTCTTCGTCTTCTGCTGCAGCTTGATTTGTACTTCCACGTTGGGGTTTCTTTACTTGATCATGCGCCTCTGCTTCATCTTCCCAGTTATCGTTCCAGTTATCGTCCCAGGCATCACCCAGTTCATCTTCTTTGACATCTTCGTTAGACATTGCCCTATCGATTTTCTTTTCCATGGTATTTAGTTTCTCTTCTATATCATCAAGTCGACTTTTATCGATCTGCCATTTGATTTCAGTAATGTTTGAAAAGTCGGCCCCCTTATATAATCGTCTCAACTTCTCGATATAGTTACTCATCACCCAATCTTCATATATAGCTTGCATTTTCGGGTCAAAGTTCTCAATTGTAAGGTTCATCGACAACTTCCAGTCGTTCTTATCCAACAATTCAATGATAGCTACCAAACACTTTCTCTCAGGGGAGGAAGCATCAATTAATGTACCAATGTTCTCAGAAATCAACGTGATAAGCTTGTTTGAAACTTTCGGCAGATACACATTTTTCAAAGACTTCAAATCGATCATATTGATAAAAGTAGCAAAACTCTTTATAGACTCCAAGGAATTGATGACCGATCCATCACTATCCTCGATCTTCAATTCCGTCCCCACAATTCTGATTTTCTTGAAAGATATACCAAGAATGTATGACTCCCACACAATTTTATATTCTGACAAAAGCTCATTGAGGTCCAATTTATCGTTGGTAGAGGAAAACCTGTCAAGCCATATCAAAAATTCTTCAAAATGAATATCTTCTACAGATTCCACCAACTTCTCACTGGTGGGGAGAAATCTGAAGAATATGCTATTTAACTTTTCACATAAATGGTCCAACAATTGGTTTCTTTTGTTGGTGATTTCAAACTTCACAACCAATCCAGAGTCCAACAGATCAAGCTTATGATTAAATTTCTCAAAATCAAGGTATAAAGATTCCAAATTCAACAATAAATCAGCATCAGTTTCCATGAATATTTCTATTTCTTTAATCAAGCTTTTTATTACCCAAAGATCATTTAAATACGATAAACTGTCCTTCTTGGACGTGAGCGACTCACTCAACTCAGAAAGCGACAATTTGGAATCCACATGAGCTGAAAATTTTGGGTCTTCGAGGATGGCCATTGAATCTGTCGCCTGTTGGCACTCGACAATCTGGCGATCTATATCCTGTAGTTTCAGAGCATACTCTTGTTTGAGTTGCTTGATCATCTTGTGGTCTGAAGTTTGTGGTTCGCGGGCTCTGATTATTTTGTCTACCGCGGTGAACCGTACCACAATGGTACGGGAGTCGTGCTGCCACCTAAAGACAACTGGGATAAACTATGGTATTGAATAATCTCTGCATTTTAATATTGATACGATAAATAGACTTGCTACATAAATCTAGTACCTAGGCTCACTCTTTTGGAAAAAACATAATACTTGTACATACGTTATTACAAGGCATTTTTTGGATCTTCTAAATTGATATATTTAGGCATCTGGTGCTTTATCTGCAACTTGCAAAAAGAAGTAATAGAAACTTATGATAGACATATGTCCATTGATTGAAGCATATTCACTGATAGAGTGAATATGGGTATCTTCATCCTCTTTGTTTTCAACTCCTGGGGCGTATCTGTAGATGTTTGCAGTCAAGTCCCAATATGCCTTCGTATCAGTGTTACCAGCACTGAAAGCAGGGGCAACCACAAAAGTCAGATTGGGATGTGGACTGAAAACGTTTTCATAGAAATATCTCAAGGATCCACCAAAAGTATTCCAAGCGGCAGTGTCTGTAGGGGAAACAGGTGAAGGTTCTAATGATTGGACAAGGTTATAACTAAAATATCCATTATCAGTTGTCTCGATGACGGTCTTGTTGTTGTAAAGGACTCCTAACCCAAACTTTTGGGCGATAGTTTTAATGTCCTCGAGAACCTTTTCACCAGTCGATGACACAGACTCTTCAGCGGCTATCCTATGATTAACAAGAAGAGAGACATGTTCAGGTAAAGAATTTGACTTAATTCCACCTTGAATAATATCTGCGGCCTGACTAGTCTTAATAAGGAATCTAGTCTCAATATCCTTAGATAGGTAGTCTACCAAGTTCTTGTTTGCACCAGCATCAAACTGAGCCTTAATTATATCACTTCTCAATGATTTGTCCATGTCAGTGTGTACAGCTCTACACTGTAAGTTGTTCAAGTATGGGTTAGCATTGGTGATAATTGGCAGGAAATCAACACTCTCAATTCTGTCAATTAACTTAGCCATTAAACCAATACTCGTATGTTTTGGAGGCACTGATGAGTGACCTCCTGGTGTATACAATTCGATCTCAGAGTTCAAATGCCCTTTCTCTCCAGTGGGAATCTCAATAAAGTACTTATCAGATACCTTGGAATAACCAGACTCTCCTTCATCAATCAAAGCATATAAAGATTCAGGACCATATCTCTTCAATATGAAGTCGGAAAGTTCTTCTGCGCCAGTACCCTGACTCTCTTCATCATATCCAAAACCCAACAAGATGGTTCTCTCTGGTTTAAACTTTCCTTCTTTCAACAACAATTCCACGGTCTCAAAAAGACCCATGAGCAAATCCTTACAGTCAGAAGCACCTCTACCATAGATTCTATCCCCATCAACAAACCCTGAAAATGGAGGATGCTCCCATTGGTCGACAGTCTCATCGGGAACCGGTACAACATCCTGATGGGCAGTAAGGAGAATCGGTTTCTTGTCAGGATTAGAGCCTTCCCATGTAACCAAAATAGAGAACTTGTTGACTTTTTCAACCTTCAAATGTTTGTGAATCAAAGGGTAACTCTTCTCAAGGTATTTGTGTAACTTAGTAAATTCCTTCCATAAAGGCTCTAACTTGTACAATTCCTCTAAATCATCTGTAGTATTAGGATTCACCATGATATCCTTGGAAACAGAAGGAATTTGAATAGCTCCAACCCATCTGTCAACTACCTCCTTTCTATAAGTTTCGTCTTCCAAAATCCCAGATATTTTCGAGTAATCATACACATACGAAGATGGGTCGACCTTCTCGACCAAAGGGCATAACGAGTCTACCGGATTAACGAAATTTGCGGTCTTGAAGTCCCCAATTGTGGCTCCAAATCCCTTTATCACCAAATAAACAGCAGCAATGGCTAACACAACCCAGATCTTAGTTGAAGTGGGCTTTTTTTCTGCTTTATTAATAGGTAATAATGGCTGTCCCATAATGATAAATCTCTTATCTAGTGCGGAATTATCTAAGTGCCGCATATATAGATAATGCAAAAAATGCAGGCAGGTGACTTAACAGATATTCCAATAAATAATCATTAAATTCCTATATAAGTACATAAGCAAACCTATATCAATTCCTCTGTTATGTCATCATCGACGTATTCGTCATCCTTGTTCATTCTATAGATAGTCATGAACATGCTTGAGAAGTTCAACAAGTTCATGAACCAATCAGGAACCAAGAACCCGTATACTTCAATCACGTTGAACGCAAGATCTAAGAAGTTACCTATCAACTCTAGTATCAACATCATCTTGTCAAATTTAAGATCTTTCAATACCTTTTGATATTTCTGTACCAAGCTGTTGTTATTATCAAACAACTTGTCGGAAGAGTTTTCCATGATGTTTAACTCAATCTTGACTTTATTCTCTTTCTTTATCAAGTTAAGCAATTGACTTGCAGTTTTTCTAATCAAAAATACCAATATAAGTACCCAGAGTTTGTTGGTCTGTTTCAAGAGACCTAAAAGTCTTTGGGGGAACATTGGAAATTTGGAAAATAAGTGTAAGTTATCAAGAATATTGGCTAATGTTTCAAGAACTTCAATGACACCCGTCTCAATTTTTTTGAGCTTTGACTTTTTGGTGTACTTTCTTACTGAAGTAGGTTTAGTCTTTGCCGGAAGCTTAAACTTGTTGAACAAAGGACTGTATTTGTTGACAGATCCAACTTTAGCGGAGTTTTGGGAGTTGGTCTGTTGTTCAGGTATAGGATAATAGGAGTTGAACTTATTGAACTGTTTCTTATTATCGTTTTTGATAATATAGTTGGAGAGACTAGTGAGCTTTTCTTGTGTTATTGATGTGTTCCCGTTTTTTTTCTCCTTTTCAGCCAACTGCAACAAAGTATTTAATAACTCCTGTTGCTTCTTACTATCATTCATAGTTATTCTTATGAAATTTCTACTTAGACTTTGAAGTACCGCGGCTGGTCGTGCCAGTCTCCCCACTTATTCATGGACTCATTCATTATAGTATTTACATGGAATAGCACTACTCTATAACACAAGTCGGCTTATCAACTCCAGAAGTTTGGCTATTTTATCTTCTGAATTGTTGTATGTAATTATATCTATGTTTGCATTGGATTTCACAATGTGCAAACTGAATTTGTTTAGTTGGATCTCAAACTTGCCAAAGTTCAACATGATAACATCGTCTTTGATACTACTATCGAGTCTAAAGTTGGAGAAGGACCCAAGTAATCGGTTCATCTTTACAAGCCATTGTCCGATTTTGGTGTTTTCATTCTCATTGTCGTTGTTGGAAGTGCTACTAGCAGCCAATTCTTTACTGAGCTCTGTCAACTCGACTTTCAACTTTTCAATGAGGTCTTTCTTCTCCTGTATATCTCCCGTGATCTTCTTGATATCATTCTCTGTTACACGAAGTTCATAGTTCTCTGTATTCTTATTACTAGGCTCTCCCTCCATATACGTCTTGAAGTTGTAGGCACAACCCCGTAATTGGTCCATATCAGATAAGTCCAAGAGCTCATTATATTCCTTGAAATCTCCGCCCATGAGCTCCTTCTCCATGGACTCTAGTTCTCCGATCAAGCTTTGTACATCTGCGGATTTCAGATCCTGTTTATTCTTCATTTCGAGCAAACCATCCACCACTTCTTCAAGATTTGTTTGTTTTAAGACGACAGTTTCCTCAAGTGTCTGGAGTCTTTTTTGAATATCCTCGATCCCCTTATCCATCTTGGAGAGATCATAATCTTCCTCATTTAATAGAATTCTCAAGAACTTGTCTCTTGTCTCCTGCTCCAAGTATGTGAATTTTAGCCTCTCAAAACGCTGTCTCTGTTGATTAAATTCCGAGTCAATATTAGATGGATTTATATTGTTGCTTATACCATCAAGCCCCTTTTCAAACTCCTCTTTAGAGTTGTATAAAGATATTGTTTGATCTAAGTCTGTCATTACAGTGATGTTATTAAAATAAATAAATACGCGTTTGAATGCGGCTGATTTTATTTGTGTTCTATTTCTTATTTTCTCTATTTATTTAAATAATTTACTTATTGACACCAACATCTTTGATCTTGGAGATTTCTTCATTCAAAAGAACAGGAACTTCAACAGATTCATGTTCAATTGGTTGGTTGACTCTTTGAGAACTCTTACTGTTCTTGTTGGAAACTTTACTCTTATCACTTGGAGTCATAACCAAATCGTTGAAGTTCAATTTGGCATCATCATCAACATCATCGGCACCTTCATTCCATTCTAAAAGTTCCTTTTCATGTTCTCTTTCAATGGCATATTTCACGGAATCTAAAACAGTATCACACAACATCTTAGGTTTGTATTTTGGTTCAGTTCCTTCTTGGTAAACACCAGTCTTCACCAAGATGGAGTGCCATGAAACATCATGAGAGTTTGCAAATCTGATATCACTTTCTGGAGTATCACCAACAAAGTACACAGTAGATGCTGGAGGCAATTCCAATAAGATGGAATCAGATTTTTCGACGGCCAACTTTTTGGTTTGTCTATTCAAGGCTTTCATGTCTTCATCTTCGTCTTCGTCTTCGGAATCAGAATAACTATAAGACTCCAACTTGTCTTGATTAATAATTTCTTCCCCTTCTTCATTGATCAAGATATCGGCATCCTTGGCATTAGGATCATTGATGGACAATTTCTTCAAATGTTCATCCAAAACACCTTGTCTCCATCTTGTCAACACCTTATTGGCAAATTGGAAAGTACCCTTTTGAGGCTTACCAAATCTATTGACCTTCAATTCAATACCTGTGTGTTCTCTGTACAAAGCAGCAATGGACACTTGCAATGCACCCATACCATATCTTGATAATTTATAGTTAGTAGCCCAGATAAAATCTGAATGAGCAAAGTAGATCGATGGACCCTCATCGAAAGTTTTTGACACAGTACCCATGACACCGTTTTTACTCAATAACAATTCTAAGATGATTTGTTGATCAGCAGCCCAATTTCTGGAATCGGCAAACACTAAGATGGAATCAATCTTAATCTTGGAGAAGTCAGCATCTTTAGCACATTTCAATTCTTCATCTGTTAAGTCGTGGTATGGAGAAACAGCTGGGTTCCATTTCAAGATATCCAATGGGGTGTAGACATTCTTGAAACCGTATGATTCAGCAACATTTCTACAGACATTACCAACACCACCAACAACAAGGACGGTTTCGTAAATACCAACTAAATCCTTCATTGGAGTGTGACCTTGAATAATTTGATCTGGGGTAATGTTGCATTGTAACTTTTTAGATAAATCAGCAGCTCTCACACTTTCTGGTTTACCTCCACCGTTGGTAACAAACAAGTAAGGCACCTTGATATTGTATTTGTTTTCACCGTTCAATAACTTTAATGCTTCCACAGCTTCAGGAATGATGTTTGGACCTCTCAATATGACACCATCAATATCGAAACAGAAAGCATACGAAGCAACTCTAACGTGATCAATAACCGCCTTCTTCTTTCTCTTGATGATGGAAGAATTTCTAGACAACTTAGCTAAGGAGTCGACCTTCTTCAAATTCTGAGATGACAGCTTGTTTAAAGAACTCGATGATGTTAACTTGGTTAAACCAGTCTGCCATTGATTCAAATCAGACAACGAAAGCGAACTAACTCTATGTTTCCTTAAGGAAGGAGTCAATTCATCAATTCCGTCATTGTTAAGATAACTTTGGAAAGCCGGAGATTTATCAGCAGCAGAGCTGGAATTATTTTCAGTGGATTGATTAGACATGTTGTTCAACAAAATATATTTAAATTAATGTGATGGAATAGCAAGTGAGATCCTGGGCTATTTATATTAAGGATGGGGAAGTAATTTGAGCGCGACCACGACTAGCGGCTCTGCACTGCGGCTCTATTGTATAGCCAGATTTCTCTCGATTTCCATCGGGGTCGAGCCTAGGAACCTGGCTTCCGAGGAGTATAATCTATTTCAGTTTACAAGTTTTTATTTCCATGTCGATAGATATATATCAATTCATACTGCTATTGGATAAGGCCATCGAGTCCATGTATCCTCGACCATCTCAAATAAAAATACTCGAAAATAAGCAATAGTTGCTACAGTTTTTCCAGGATTTATACTGCACCTTCATTATCTGGATGTCGCGAATGGCGTCTCTTGCACACGTGACCTTGAAGACCCTCTCTGTTTTCTTATATTATGTAGAGAATGTGAAGTATGTACAACGAGACTTGATATGCCATCCTTGAAGAGCTATATGAGCTGTAAAGAAAAGCTTTATTCTAACACAGAACTTGATTTATACAGTGATATTGTAAGCTGAACTCGTAGCACCTTTGTCATAAATAGGGGTACCAGTTTCAATTCAGTTATATCACAATATATGCCCTAGTAATATTCCTTTCCTTGACTCCCCACATGAAAATAATTGAATGATACTTATTACTTATTAACTTATTCTGTTATTGGAGAGGTGTAGATCTTGTAGCTTTTTGGATCAGCAGTCCCCCAGAAACTTACTCTGTATCTGGAACAAGAACTGTTCAATATAACCAGATCCTAAAGGTGGAAAAGCACAATTATTTGTGTTCATCATGATGGTCCCGGTACTTATCTAACATATTGAAAAATTAAGTCTCAATCCACGAAGATAGCTACCTGACATGTTGAAAAATTCGGGGCATAGTTTTGACCAGTAAATTATTGACAGCTTGGATTGTATCAGTAATTATATAATCAAGCAGAAATTCAAATTTATTATACTGGCTACCTTTCTTTTTTTAAACTGGGACTTGGAGTTACTTCAAGCGAATCTTTTACCACCCTATAGGATTCTACTGTAAATTGCTTTGAGTCCTATGACCAAAAGGGTAGAACTACTACAAATCGGTAAGACAAACGCAATTCCGTCAAGCTGATAAACCAATGAGGTTCATGTGTCTGGTTCTTTTCGTCTGAGAGCAATTCATGGTAGTGTCCACTTGAAGAGTTTGTGGAACAAACCACCACTTAGTCATCTCCATGTGTCTAGTCCCCAATGCGCTTATACGATTAGGGAAGTTAAAGAAACATACATTTAGGTCTTCTATTGAAAACTACATTATTCCGACGGTACCGAATATCAGTTATATACAAACTATTTCTAGAGGGTTTTAGAGCTGACTCCATTACTCTCGTATTTAGTGTCTCAGAACAACGGGGCGGATTTATTTGTTTAACCGTTTAGTAATCGAACTTGAATTGCTAAATACGATACGGACCAATTAGTAAATATTAGGGAAACGGTACGTGCTGTATTTTTGCTTTCAATATATAATGCATTATTCTCTTTTAGGTAAGATAACTTCTTGCTATAATATAAATTTGAACAGTTAAGAGCGCTTTCAGGAGCTTGCTTCCATAATATAGTAAAATGCTGCCAGAAGCATCACCAAAGCAACGATTCTGGTATCCTTATTGCTTACAAATTAGAAGAACGTGAACTCCAACACCCGATTGGGTAAAGTCCAATTACAACGGAAACGGATAAAATAACGCAACTCTAGGAATGCCTTGATCGGAGATGTAATTTGGGTATATAAGCCATAAATTTCTGATCTACTTCTTCACGAAACATTCACCCCACCGATAAAACTCATTATGTCTTTGATTAGAAGTATCTTGTTGAGTATCAATATCATCAGTATCGCAAACCTGCTCCCAGTTGGAGAGACTCAGGAACCAATGGCCAATTTGGTCCTGCCTGGAGTTCCATCAGGTGGACTCGGAACCTCAAATGACTCAGTGCCAAATTACCATCCCGAATCTGACTTCGATTACCAATCGCTTTTGGTTGGATTGAACCAGGAATACATGGAATTGGACTTATTCAACTATGGCTTGGCTAAATTCTCAGCCGAAGAGTTCGAACAAGCAGGCTTAACTTCCGCTGATCGTGACTTGATCCACTTCATGTCAATTCAAGAAGCTGGACATGCAGAAATGATCGCCCATATTCTTGGGGAAACGGCACCAACAAGATGTAATTACACTTGGCCATTTGAAACTGTTCCAGAATTTGTTTCCTTCACTCAACAGCTTACCAGATGGGGGGAATCTGGGGTTTATGGATTCATGAGTCACTTGAACTCTAGATCTGTTGCTTCCTTATTGATCAACTCTATAACTGTTGAAGCTCGTCAACAAATGGCATTCCGTCAATTTCAAGGATTATCAACTATGCCATATGACTTCATTGTGGGAGTCCCACAGGCTTTCCAATGGACTTTAATGGCCCCATACATCACTTCTTGCCCGGCAACAAACCCCAAAATTGAATTCAGTAACTTTCCAGCCTTGAAGGTTTTGAACGGCCCTGATTCTTTGACCAATTCCACGGGTGCAAAACCAGCCATTTCCACCACCAACAATACCTTGACCGAGTCGGGTAGAAAAGTTGAATTCTCTTGGGAAAACCCAGGTCTTCCAGTTGGTTGGATAGACGTAGAAGATGCTCCTAACGTCAACTATACCAATTCTGGTTTGTTTAATGGAAGTACTACTGGTAAATTCGATGGAAGCGTCTTAGTTGGTACGGACGATGATCAAGATTTCAACAACGATGATAGGGCTTACAGAACCGAAAGTTTGGCTCAAGGACCTGCTAAGTATGTAGCCTGGGTGTCACAATTGAATACAACCTATACCGAACTTAACGATGTTACTGAAGACAACACCGGGTGGACTTTACAACCAGATGCAACTGTGTTCCCTGATTCTAACAATACTATCGTCAATGGAACAATGTTTGTTCTTTTGACTGATGAAAAGGTACCGGTGACCCCATTCAATATCAGTCAAATTAATCCACATGTTGTTGCTGGACCTGCCTTATACCAAGCTGATTAAAATTTAAAAAATTCTCCGTCCGTTTCCAATTCTATTTCTAAGTATTAAAATGTAAGATCTTGATATACATTCTCTGATTTTTTTTTTTCGCTAGCCATAAATAATTAATGACTGCAGTGTACCCCATAAAGAGTGTTGGGCACTTCAACTGTTGTTTGACAGAAGCTAGTGGAGATTCATTATGCTAAATAAATCAGGCTTGCAACAATTAATTGCTATTTGTATTGTTTTATTAAATAAATACTAAAGTCCGCTTGTAGTTTTCAGTTCACATTAAAACTCTTGACACAAATTACTGGAACTCTTGTTGGAGGCTATACAAAGTCAGAGGATGCGACATTGTAAAACAGGAGCAATCATCTCTTGCGACATCCTGACAATGCGGGTGCTATTCGTATCCTGAAAACAAAGTATTATGATATCGTCGAAAAATAGGAGTTTTTCCGATTTCAGATGAGTTGCAACGTGGCAATTGTGATGAGAATGTTTTACTTGCTTCAAACATTGTGAGGAAGTGACCTTCAACCTCCTCAGTCAATAAATGATACCCCATAATGATTCTGCATGACCTCCTTTGTTATCAGCTGATGGGAATTGGCCGTAGGATGCAGTCGTATTTTCGCAGAGGTTTGTGACGATGACATCATGGAGACAAGCCACTCAAAAATCGAGTGACGGATCAACTTGTAATGTGCAGGCTCACATTTGCTGTGTCTCAGACATGTTTATTTCTCTGTGCAGTTCCGGCCCGACACCCTCCTAACAAAACTGAACAGGGGGAGTTACTACAGAACATAAACAACATCCAGAGGGCTATGAACCTCCAGAATAGTCGGCATGGCTGTTACCGCTTGGCCGTTAGCACAGCAAATGTCAAAGTCCATGCTTCAAGAGGCTCAAACCTTAACTTGGCAAGACTTTGAAGCTCGGATTAGGAAGCTTCAGATACATTAGCTTATTTATACGTTACTTCCTCGAAAGTTAGAATTTGAAACGGCTTAAAGTTAATCGTCAATTTACTCCTCGTGTTGGAGCATACTTTTCTTCATGGCGCTTCGAATTGACTGTCTCTTACACAATTCTTTTTTCAATTTAGCGAAATTCGCAACCATAAAATTTTATAACACATTTATTAATTTTACCATAAGATACTTTTATGATCCAGCGACATCGTTGTTTACCAATTGATCAAGAATGTGTAGTTTTTCCAATCATAAATATTCCCCCATAAGTAATACCCTCTTTAATCCCGACGGAAGCGATTCCTCGGGGACTAAAAAGCAGAATACTAAGACAGATTCCAGTATGCGAGACACCATTCAGGGCCCCACAATCCGCAGACGCCAGGCTCTTGGACGAATACACACTGTTATCTAGTTAGATCCACGGATATGGAGTACAATAAATAAAATCCAAAATGTAAGACAATGAATATAATAGAAAGATAGAAGATGTAAAAGGTAGAGTAAATGTTGGAATGCAAACTGCAAAACATGAGAAACTTGGTTATTCAATCACCAATAACCCATTTATACAGACTGCCATTTGTTGATCGGAACAGTCTTAATATAACTAATTCAATTGGCAATCTAAAATGAATCTCTCAAAAGCCTAGAAGTCCGCATTACCTAAGTGTTAGCCAAATGTAACAGCAGCAAAACCCGGACTTCTGAGGAAGCTGTAGATTTTTGAATGACATTAGTTTCTGCTTCTGGAGACTCCACGAGTCGAATAGAAGTTTCCATTTATTGAGTTAAACGAAATGTAAAGCCCTATATATTCGCAAGAGTCGACTTTGAACTTTGATCATAAGTTTATTCTTGGAAAAGATGGATATGAACTTGAGCCTTTACAATCAATTAGGGAAATTACTTGAAAGTATTTTTAACAGGCGAAGACTGTATCACAAAAAAAAAAAAGATTTGGGTAGGACGACCACTATTGGAGTACCGCATAGTATTCGGAAACAGAGGAGGAAATATTCAAAACCCTGACAGACATAAAAACTTGGTGGTTCATCTGAGTATTCTAGCTTTAAGGCCAGAGATACTAGCTGGGGTAAAATCTAGACTAAGGAGTTCAAAATTTTGAAGAGCTGTTCTAATATCTTCCGTGATCAGTCCGGTGAGAAGATTTGTGAACCCGACCAAACAACCGAGAACAATAAGATAGACCAGAAGACCCGACAAGAACAAAAACGGGCAAACTGTTTTGATGGGATTCCAAGACACTTGTGCACCGAACTTATCTTGAAAACGCAGGAAGTCTTGATCGATCGTAAACTGTTTAGCAAGAAGATAAGTTAATAATCCCGAGAGTTCCAAATTGTGTTGCAGGATGACCCCAAACAGTGGATACGGTGGGAAGAAAAGTTTGAAGTAGGGCAGCATCGACCTAAAGACGAAGAAACCAGGCATAAACTGAATCAAAGCTGGACCCATAGACCTACTGCTGAGATTCATCAGGCAAATGAAAATGCGTATATGTAGGTGAACCGTGGCCAAAAAATTGATTAATTGACAGATAGGATCCGTCAGGTAACAGATAAATAGCAGTCCGCCCCAGTTTATAATAAAGAGCACTATTAATACAGCCCACACATTCCAGCTGAAGCACAGCCTTCATGGCCTATTTTTATAATTGAGACCTATAGCGGCATACATGCTTAACATAATTTTCACCGATAACAATGATTAATATTCAATGTTAACCACCTTCATTATCATTTGAATCAGGAAAACTTTCCCCATTTATACTCTTCCGTATTCTACCCATATTCATAACATTCTTGATAACTTCGGGATTACAGCTAGACTACCTTGTTGCCGTGTTATCGTTGTCCACTATTTTCAGCTAATGACTACGATAACCCCTGGTTACCCCAATTTTTTTTACTGGCCCCAATTTGAGATCAAGCCAGAGGGCGTATAGTTTCTATAGTTAACTAAATGGTCATAACTGGAACAACTATCCAAAATAATACCACCTTAGATTATAATACGAGGTTGGAGAGATTCTATTTTGTGAAGAACCCGAATGATTTGTTAGAAATTACCCCTTCAAATTACAAGGTCACGAGAATGCCATGGTCTCAGGACCAATAAACTCTCTGTTCAACAAAATACAATAAGGTAACTGCAATTCTTATGAAAGAGGTGGAACTACATGTCTCAATTTCGAACTTGAATCAAATACCTTCCAGATCGCTTAATTTGTTTCGACAATCTAGCACTTACGTTATTTAATTGATTCCTCTGCTTTTCTCAACGTTCCTAATTAATGTACTATAAATCTTAGGAAATCCAGCCTTTTAAAGTCTCAATACTCTGGAAAAAGGACTTAAAAACATTTATGTGATGTTTATATCTATCGATTTGGTAAGAGTTGACAATGAGGTTATATCTTCTCTCGCTATCTCAGCTACTAAAATCCAGAGAAACATTGTTCGTCCATGCCAAAGCCTTTCGGAATGGATATGCTACAGGCATTTCCACTCAGCGGGAACAAGCCAGATTATGAGATGTAAGAATCCAACCAAGACTCAAGATATCAAAAGTCTAAACAGTATCATAAGATCAACTATGTTCCATGTTCCCCCAATTGATTAAAACTCATACATAATGGTAGGGTGTTATCAATATGGGGGCGGTAAATCTTTTGCAATCGCCTCGTATCAATCAACGACACTAGCGACAGGAAGCCAAATTGGAGCTTTTGATTATTATATTCTATTGCTGAAGCCTTATGTCATAATATTTGCTTTTTCGAATTACACACAAATATGTGGAGGAGATATGAGAATAAGCTAAGCTGAGATTAATTCTTTCGAAAGATCAGGATCTTTACATTAACGAAGGTTGTTTTGTTTTATTGATTGCAATGCACAGGTAGATTACAAAGCCAATGAATACTTTTAGATCAATAAGCTGATTAGAATTGGAATTAAAAGTAAAAGTAGACCTTGAAGTAGCTCAGGAGGAAAGAGGAAAAAACATACGGAAGGTTAACTAATTACAAAGCCGGACGGAAATGAGAGTTCTTCCAATTTATAGCTTCCAATCCAATAGTTTTAAAGAATCACATTAAAGGCTTGCCAAAGAAGGTTTTGAGTTGTTAAGGATCTCATTTAAAAGTAGTCTGGATGGGTCTCTAACAGTCATTCAGGTTTGTCACTGCCCAACTGTTCCATATTGCCATTCACGGCACTTTTGCCGAGTTTCTTAAAACGAACTCACGCTCTTGAATGTGCTTTAAAATATCTAATATAATTCGTGAAAGGTTTTCACAATTTTGAACTTGCTAATCAAAGATAATTGATAAGAGGGCAGCTTTACCTTTAAAGGTTTTGAAGGATACTGAAGTTTTAAGCTAATTATAAGCGCTGATAGGACATTACTTCTGAGAGGCTAAGTATTGCTTTATAAAACTTTCCTGGTCTAGCACAGTTGGAAAGCAAGAAACAGTATTTTATTTTAAGTGAAAAGAAGTTATACATTCACGTCTTACATTCATTTTTTTTGTTATGGTTTTTCCCAAGGCAAGTGCCACATCCATAGTTTCAAAAGATTGGAGAGCAAATCTGTTTGACCATCTCTGGATCAGGCAGAGTATCCAATAACTGGGTCCCTCCAATAACAAGGGTAGATCAAGTGCCTGTCTTATATTATGACTATCGTTCTTCACCATAAAAACATCCTAGGTGTTGCTGAGTAAACACTGTTGTTCTTAGACAGTGAAGTAGCAATTAATTAGGAGGTTTAACAGTTTTTTGGGTGGCTTGGAGTATTTTGTAAGTAATACTCCAAGAAATCAATAATACTGATATATACCGAGTGAGGAGGTCGTTATTTTGTATAGATGGAGCACGGTATAATACGCCCTAGTCGGTGAGTGAAGTAGAGGAAAGTTGTTTATACGTCTAATCAAATTCCGCTTTAAGTTAAGAATTCGACTATAAATAACCCACTAAATTCCCAAGAGTCTGATTCCTTAGTCAATCGGAACAGTGCAGTTTTTCTTTCTATATTATTTCTTTCAAGAACGACTAAAGTGAAAGGTTGAGCACAACTAAAGATAGAAAAGTTATTTTATATAAAATATAAAAGAAGCACTTTAAGAAGTTTGTTAAGGGACGACGATACTTCATATTTGTGATTAACAAAGATCTATAACTTTGTAAATTATATTAAAGCCAACGCTCTAGTGCAAGCCGGTACACCACACATATTAAAATATTGAAAATATTTAAGATATTCTACCCAATATTTAATAGGGAGAGCCCTTAATATTCAAACGTCTTCTAACCTAAAATATGAAAGGATGCTACTCTATACATAAGTATATCAAGTGGAATCGTATATTTTTACATCTTTTGATTGGCATAGTGGGTAATTGGTCAGTAAATATAGGGTTTCTTTGTCAAAGATGGTTCAATTCCAGCCATGTGGCCACTTAGATGATAAGTCTGTCGGCTACGGGTTAATGTAGATTTCCATGTAACTCTCATTTAACCGCATGCGACCATTTAAATTTAGAAGATTTTACATGAATAATGTATTGAGGTTTAGTGGGAATTGTCAACTCTGGTACCCTCCTGAAGTGGTTTCTTTTTTCATCCCTAAAGGTTTTTTATGACCTTCAATTCCAGTCTTTGTCTTTATTGTTTATGATTCATGGATCTTTGAGAAAACCAGTCAGGCCTTCTGATACTTATGGTAGAGAAAGCTTTTGTGACTGAGAGTCTGAGATGGTAAGTAGGTGGCTAATGGTATTAGGAGTGCTCAATATAAATGGTAAATAGGGAATAACGAGAAAAGGAATATTATACAAGCGCATCATCCGTCCCACCGTATAACTATTGCTAGTGAAGCAGGCACGTTCGATCTCATGCGCAGATTTTCTGATTATGGGCTACCCTCAAATGTATTGATCCATTGGGAATACCAGCTTAACTGTGTCTTAGGTAAAACTCATGGAAACGTATATGTGAGATCATTTTTTTAAATTTGAGAAGTTTTAATAACTGTTTACTTTCTTTAGATTGAGGTTGAACTTCAGCTTATGTTTCTTGGACAATAAGTTGATAATTAGCATCTCCATCCTTTAACAATGCAGTCAGTATCTTGCTTGGTAAATTTGTCAGCACACACGGATATGACCTACACATGTTCGATTATTGACATGAGCACTTCAACGTTGAATAACCTCAGAACTTTTCCTCCTAGAGGAGTTAATGGTTGAAGAATACTGAAACACGGTCCATGGCTTAACTTGAAACCGTTTAACTGCCACAAACTCTTATTCGGTGTTATGTCAAGCTATCAACCAAACACTGTTACTTTTCTATGAAAAGCTTTATAATGGTATTACTGATGAAGGATTTAGGTGTTTTGCTACCATATTTGCATAATATTACACTTAAAATGCTGTGATTCCCTCTTGCTAGGATATGATTTCAGAGATGATTGAATTGGCAGAATGTAAGAACTGGGTCAAACACGGGGGTTGTGGTCCTTTCCTTTCTTTCAATTTAAAACTTATCTACTCATAACTTGATTGTGCTATATATGATTGGGAAGGTGTCTGAAAATGTGCTAGAGAGATGTTTTTTTACCTTACTTTATCATTCCATCATAGCACGAAAAATCTGGTGGTTTCTCTCGTATTCTGTCGCTAGAGAGAGGTGGGCGCTTCGTAACTACATGCGCAGAATAAACATTACATAAGCCTTCCCTTGCCGCCTCATGAAAGTTAAAAAATGATGTGAGTCTTCCTCTGGTGTGCTCAGCACTCCACATTTGTCTTGCTATTAGATTCTAAGTGGGTCCCTTCTTAGCTCTAAGATATTTGATATGGATCAGGGAACTAGGAATTGGACGATTCTACAATATCTGTGTAATGCCATCATTCCCATAAAGATAGACCTCACTCTTGGGATCGATATCTTCGTATTCTTAATATATAGCTAGCTACCTTGGGAAGGATTATACGGAGATGTCAATAGAGATACACTATACGTTCTATCAGAAATAGCACTAGATTAATACGTAGTCTTAGGAAACTGGTGTTTACATAGATGTCCTCAACATATTGAATGCTATGTATATGCATACTACACATATTCTTTCATAATGATAATAGTAAAATGTACCATTCAATACATGTTACCAGCACGAACCACTGTGCAGGATTGGTCCCAGTAGACCCTTTCGTTGCAAAAAAATCCCCCCCTCCTTTAATCTTGGATATCAATTCTTTACATTCAAGTCAGGACCTGGAAAGGCTATATTACATGTCAACACTCACAGAAAGTCCGAAAAAACAAATTTCGCAAAATTTACTGCAGATGATTTTCGTAAGACCCTTATATTGTACGAAGTTGAAGGACATTGATGAAAGAGACATGGAAGCTGAATTTGACCGATGAAAAGAAAATGGGCCTGTCACATTTGCATGCATAAGTTATTTCAACGAGTGCCTGCTTCTTTGACTCCCATCCAGTCTTTCCTGCAAATAATAGATACGGAAGTCTGGACTTGGATTAAACACTTTAAAGTTCACCAATGTAGTCACTGGGTAAGCGCAATACGAAAGATATCTGATTAAGAACCATGGAAGACTTTTAGAGTTCCCCAAAAATGGCGCTAGTACTAACATTTAAACTAACTAGTTATCATCTATTAGCTAAATGACTTTCATGATTCTGGTGCCCTTACAGTAAGGAGCAAAACTAACATATATTTCTTGTTGTTTGTTAGCTACTAGTTTTGTTTCTGGGATGGACGTCTTGATTTGCTCGTCTATACATCGTAACTAAAAGATAGATCAGTACGCTCTACGTAGTCAAAAAAAAAAAGATCACCACGCAAGAAAGTTTTGCTTGCTCCACAATTGGTCTACAAATCTTCGATGATGACCTTCATAGAGCCAGACTTGGGGTTTCCAGCAATTTTGAAAGCCTCAACAGCGTCTTCAAGCTTGAACCTATGAGTGACTAAGTTGTCTAAATTGATGATTCCAGATTCGACCAATTTGATTACGGTGGGCCAGGTGTTGGCGTATCTGTATTGAAAAGTGACGTTGATTTCCTTAACAGACAACAACATAAAAGGAATCTTTTGATGATCTTTTCCAACACCAATGACGTGTAATTTAGCACCGAAATCAAGGGCGTTGGCTGCCAATTCAATGGATGGTTCCACACCGGTACATTCGAGAGCAACATCAAACAAATTCTTTCCATTATCAGTGACTTTTTGTATGTTTTCCTCTAAAGATCCGTTGACCAATGCGGTAGTGACCAATGGGATCTCCTTCTTAATGAAATCTAACTTTGATTGTTCTATATCTGTGACCAAGATAGGATATGCTCCGGCGGCAGCGGCAGCTTTAGCAGCTACAAATCCAATCGGTCCAGCACCACAAACGAGAACAGACTGACCCAATCTGACATTGATATGTCTGATTCCACAGAACACAACTGAAAGCGGTTCCAAAAGGGCTCCTTGCTGATAATTAAGTTCTATTTTGTGACAAAATGCAGCAGGGTGTTTGATGAATCTTCTCAAGAATCCATGAACTGGAGGAGTGGAGTAGAACTCAACATTCTGGCATCCATTATACTTACCTTCCAAACATGGTTTACATGTATGACAAGGAACACCCGGTTCGAGAGCTACTTTGTCCCCGGCTTTCAAATGTTTGACACCTGCTCCTACTGCTAAAACTTCTCCAGCAGATTCGTGTCCCAAAATGTGCTCGTCCCGAACAACCATGGTTGGTCCTATACAACCATGCTTCTGGAAGTGGATGTCGGATCCGCAGATACCTGTACTTCTAACATGGACTAAAACTTCTTCTGACGCAAGGTCTTCCGCCTTCGGAGTTTCAATTTCAGCGACGTAAAGATCGTGGTTTGGGTTGGTGAATACCCCAATATTTTTCTGTGTAGTCATTGGTGTAGTCGGTTGGAAAAATCCAAATTCTTGGTGGGTGCTTCGGTCGATTTATATGTTTACCGTAGTGTCCAAGCAAATTCACCATTTATTAGGAGATTTTTTGAAATACTCGTTACAAAGAACGCCGATGTAACGTTAGTACGATCTGACCCCGCTCCCCTAAATTGTTCTCGAAAGGGTAATCTGCGTGCAGGTGCCCCGCATGTATACTTTGTCCGTTGGTTATACAGTTAACGCCCTTTTATTATTAGGATGTCGCATTATGAATAGGTAGAACTTGCCTTAGGCCTGATTGAAATTCGTGCTTTATTTACGTAATGTGTGTTACATAGGGTAAAAGATCTGAGTTGCTGTACAAATTTCGTTATGTACCCGCAAAATTTCGTACCGAAAAGATAGAGAAGTGAATTCAGAATGTCTTTAAATGATACTTTCTGCTTACGAAATCTCGAAACCTCGAAATCCAAAAGTAATTTTATAGATGCATTGGCCTAATTTTTAAATATTGAATTGGGGAAATTTATGGACTAACCTACGAAATCTATAAATGTCGCAACGACATATCTTGTATGCAAAGGTGCGAAGTTTTCGTGGGGTTGTATCCTAGAAATCATTCCCCTAAACGGTAAATTTATCGGCCGAATTTTACCAGGCCTTTAATTGGGATTGAGTATAACTAGAAGCAGATGTGCTCCATCACAGTAAGCAAGAATGCTTTTTCAAAATAAAGATGCTCCAGTTATGCAGCAATTTTCCTTGAAGGGAAAAGTGTCATTGGTCACTGGTGGCTCAAGAGGAATTGGGTTAGCTGCTGCAATTGGTTTAGCAGAAGCCGGATCTGACATTGCTATCACTTTTAACACCTCTGCAAGCACTTATATAGCTGAAGTTGAGAAGCAATTCGACGGTTTAGGAGTAAAGGTTAAATCCTACAAATGTGATGTTTGCCAGAAAGACCAAATATTCCAGTGTGTCGAGGAGGTGGTCAAAGATTTTGGAAGACTTGATGTAGTTGTCCCAAACTCGGGTGTGACATCTCAGGGACCAGCTGAGGATATCAGTGAAGAAGAATACAAGAAAGTGATGGGTGTCAATTTAGATGGTGCCTTCTTCACGGCCCAAGCAGCTGCAAATATCTTCAAAAAACAAAAAGCAGATGGAAAACTCGAACAAGGCAGAATTGTGTTCACAGCATCCGTCTCATCATTGATTGTTAACATTCCCCAGAGCCAAGCTCCTTATAATGCTTCAAAAGCTGGTCTTGTGAGATTAGCAAAATGCCTCTCTGTGGAATGGGTTGACTTTGCTAGAGTAAACTGTGTATCTCCTGGTTTCATCGCCACAGATATGTTGGATTCCCTTCCTAGCGAGTGGAGAGAAACCTGGTATTCAATGATCCCTGGTAAAAGATTTTGCTCACCTTATGAATTGAAGGGAGTATATGTTTTTCTCGCCAGTGATGCTTCATCTTATATGACAGGTGCTGAACTTGTTGTGGGTGGTGGATACACATTAACATGAACGTATAGATTTTAGAATTGGTATTTTACAATAAACACAATTTGATATCTGAATTCATTTTGGCAAAGGGCCACAGTCTTGTATTTGGTATGAATTTTCAAAATTACAGGTGATACAGATACTGTGATGGATCATAGTGGATTGATGACTAGATACTCGGAGTTGCATTTACTATTTTATAATTAGAATTCTCTATAAACAAAAGATTTATCTTAGATTAATAATTCTAAAGGATTTTCAATAACTTGTTTCAATTCCTTCATGAATTCCCCACCTAAAGCACCATCAGTGATTCTGTGGTCAAAGGTACCAGTGATGGTAAGCACATCGTCGAAAACGAAACCTTGTTCATTGACATCAGAAGGAACAGCTTTTTTGTCAACAGTACCAATGGCTAAAATTGTAGATTGTGGTGGGTTGATAATGGAAGTGAAGTTGTTAACAGCATGATTCATACCCAAGTTAGAGATACAGATAGTACCACCTTGATATTCTTCTGGGCTCAATTTACCAGCCTTAGCTCTCTTACCTAAATCTTTGACGGAATTGGAAATACTGGCTAATCCTCTAGTGTCAGCATTCTTAACAATTGGGGTAATCAAACCAGTTGGAGTAGCGACAGCAACGGAAACATCAACATTATTGTATTGTCTGATAACTCCTTCACTACCTAACCAAGCAGAGTTGACCAGAGGAACTCTCAAAGCAGCAACAGAAATGGCCTTGATCAACAAATCGTTGACGGACAATCTGTATCTGTCATTAGCAGAAGCATTTAAGGATTGTCTCAATTTCAATAACTTGGAAACGGAAATAGTGGAGGAGACAAAGTAGGATGGAATATCTTGAGTTGATTGTAATAATCTAGAGGCGATAGTCTTTCTCATGGAAGTGAGAGGAATATCTTCGTATGATGGAGCAGCAGAAGCAGCGGCAGCTGGAGAAGCAGCCTTTGGAGCTTCGACGGATTCTAAGTCCTTTACAACGATTCTACCACCTGGACCTGAACCTTTGATACCCTTCAAAGAAATACCCTTTTCCAAAGCAATAGTTTTGGCCAAAGGAGATGCAATGATTCTATCAGTTGGTGCCTTGACAGCAGCTGGTTTTGAATCAGATTTTGGAGCAGATGATTCTGGAGTAGATGGTTCTGGTGCAGATTCTTCAGATTTAGATTCTTCCTTGGCAGGAGCAGGAGCACTACCAGAATCACCAGCATCTTCGGCAGTAAAGCTTTCGAAAGCAGCGACGGAGTCAGCATCTTCGACGTAGACAGCAATTGGCTTACCGACTGGGACTTCTTGAGATCCATCACCCATCAAAATCTTAGCCAAATATCCTTCTTCTTGGAATTCAAAATCCATGGAAGCTTTATCGGTTTCAATTTCAGCAATGGATTCACCTGGAGTCAATTCATCACCGACTTTTTTGTGCCAAGTACCAATATTACCTTGAGTCATGGTTGGAGACAAAGCAGGCATGTTAATGACAACGTGATCAGGGAATTTAGATGAATAAAATCTGGCTAATTGGTAAGAAGAGATCATGAATCTCTTAGTGACCGGTAAAGAACCGAGTCTCAATGCCATAGTTCTAGAGCTTCCGATAAGTGACATTCTATATTTACTTAGATAATAACTTTATGAAAATTTTCTGTTCAGTATTTTCGGTCTATCCTTAATCGCATCAATGTCTTCCGTTGCGCGAATCTGGTTACGGGGTTATTTGTCCGCAAATGTCGGTGGCCGTGAGGCAGGTCCGTAAAATCCCGGCATTAAAATGACACGAACTGAGAAGATGGAAAATATGTCTACGGCAGATCATTGATCGTTGAAATCATTAAACTATTTATGCTGCGTACTCATCACAAATCTACTTTGCTTCCAAACACCTTGGGGCCTAGTTTAAATGGTTGGCTAAATGATTCTGTCTCATAATCAACTTCCACTGCCTTGTTCTTCTCTAGACTATCTTTAGCAGTTTGCCATGAATAACGTAATAGACCAAAATGCCAACCAAAGACAGAATCTATGTTACTCTTAAGCCACGAACTTGTTCTTGGGTCGGAAGGATATCCTGAACCAATTTCAGTATTCTTCAAGAGGGGATCTACCTGGTTATAATGATGTAAATACAAATCTCTCGTTACTTTGGCAACAATAGATGCAGCACTGACTATGGGGTATTTACTATCAGCTTTCTTGGTGACAGTAAACGCAATATTGTTTGCACTGAAAATTGATGTGAGCTTGGCTTGATACTTCTCTGGAGGTCCAACTGTATCAACGTAAACATGCTTTATGTTAACCTTTTGATCTACCAATAATCTAATCAAATTGATGGTTGTGTCGTGGGCTTGTTCGTTTAAATTGTAATTTCCTTGATGGACTCTTAACATCCCACTGCAAATATCCTTGGCCGAAAGAATTGTTGTTAAATATCCAATGTTCTTATTCAAATCATGGTCTTTTTCATCTATGAGTTTGTACAATTGGAGTCTGAAATCGTTTTTCAACACTTTAGAATCATCAAAGCCATAATCTCGAAGGCTTTGAGTATACAGTTCCTTACAGTAAGCAACACTATAAACCATTGGTCCTAAAATGGGACCTCTTCCGGCCTCATCAACACCTAATATCAATGGTTCATCTCCAAAATCAGGCAATGGCGAAGAATAGGTGATGGAATTAAAATGTGGATTCATCGCGTGCAAGGATGGTGGAAGCCATGAGGTTTCAGGTATTTCTGTCTCCACAGTCTCAGCTTCTTCAACTTCAGTTTCAAGGTCATCTTCAGCATTCTCCGCATCTTCAACCAGTTCCTTCTTGAGTCTTTTCGTATCGACCCCGGAGGTCAATACGTCTTGATCTGGTCTCTTCATTCACGTATTATTTTTTTTTTTTCAGTTCTCGGGGTTAATACGCGTAAGCCAGTCTTTGACAGTTTCATAGGTGACAAAGGTAATAGATGTGGCAGGCAACACTTTTAACACACTTAATGTGAATCCCTTGTAGAAACCTCTTGTTTTATAGAGGTTAGACAACTCTATGATCATCGTAGAAGAATCAAATTTTTGTAAATTTGATCGAAGAACCTGGAATGGATACATGATTAACATTGATGAGAACTTGGAAAGGGAAGAAGCCATGAAATAAAACTGAATATCATATTCTCTTTTGTATGCCTGAAGCATATTCATAGTCTTGAGATGGTCGTATATCGTGAATTGTAAACTGTTTTGAAATACCTGGAAAAGCGACGGTATACTACCTCTCCAGAATGTCTTTACACCTTCATTTCTATAAATGAGTCTGGCAGCCCCTAACAAGGTCTTATATCGGCTTCCTTCACTGAGTAGTCTTGTTTTCAATACCCAGATAGGATTTGTGCAAAGTGAAGTTATCAACCCAGATACTGTGGAGGCACTGAAGTATTTGAGAGTATTGGATGAGGAGGGATTGAAATTGGTCTTGACCTGTTCATACAAGGTGAAATAAAGGGACCATCCAGCCACATTACCCAACAAGTTTGGAGAAATTCCCTTGTACAATTCTTTTATTATCGAATGGTTCTTTATTTGCAGTTGATTTCGAATATTAGCTAATACTTGTTGGAGGGGGTGACTAGATTCAGACGATAGTTGTAGCCGGACTTTGATTAAATCCAATGGATGGGTAATCAAAGTCGTCATTAGACCAGCACTTAATCCGGAAACTGATTCTATCTGTATGCTATTCATGAAATTAACTTAGATGACCATGAGTAAGTAATGATTATTCACAGTGCGGGAGATGAGATTACGTCTGAGGCATACCATCCAACGGCTGTTACAAAGTCATTGAGGTTCGAGTCGGTGATCAGAAATATATAAAGTCAGAACTACGCTTGTTATATAACTATGGATAACGTGGATTGAGACTATTTACTGGGTTATCTAAACAGATGGGAATGGAGACAATAAGTTCAACAAACTTGGTTTACTTGGGGTTGAGGACCAGCCTAAGTAAAGAATGAAAGGAATGTATCCGTAGTGAGTGATAGTCTTGGAGTATTCTAACAAGGTGGAGATTCTTTCCTTGGATTCGTCGGATAATGTGATTTGCATGTTGGTATGTTTTATATGTACAGTGTGATTTGACCTCAGTTTCTTGAAAACTTTTCAGTGTCAGTGCGGGTCGTACTGTGCACAAAGAAGTGCATAGCAAGAACACAGTGAACACAGTAGAAGCAGTAGAAGCAGTACAGAAGAAGTACAGAAGCAATACAGACGTAGAAACTATATACTTGACCCAACAGGATCATGAGTAATTAATCCAAGTGGAAAAGAAGACTCTCAATCATTCAGAATCTACATTATATAGAGTTTGCCAGAATTGACAATAAATGTAGTGGAGGCCGATCAGACTGAATTACAACGATGCAACCCTGCCACTCACGGATCAAAACCTAACCACACGATCTCCACAACAAATAAAAGACAAGTATCAAGCGCCTAATATCCGTCATGAAGCTTGATTTCCTCCATAATTAGAACCCATCACCCTACGGAAGAATAAGAATGTGAGGCAGAAACAGGAGTGATTTGAACTACGCATTATAGCTTATAAGTCTCAATAAATGGTGGCCATGTAATCATTATGATAATGTCACTATGTACAACGGCCTCGACTTATTGCAACTTATAAACTGGTTTGTAGTACAAATAAAGAGAAAATGCTTGAAAATTTTTTAGTGCATTTTACAAGCCAAATCTCAGCAAAAGTTACCCGACCTTATCACGTGTGACTAGTAACTGGGGACAACTGAATCTTTAACATGGCCATAGAGAGTCAACAGAGTAGTATAGTAATAAGCCTTGCTGCTTTTAGAAGACATGATTTTCGAGAGGCTAAGATGTCGAGAGAGATGCCGAGATGCCGACAACAAACACCTCCCATTATATCATAAAGAACCTTTTATATTGATAGTTGAATGTAGTATCTAGAATGTGAAGTAACATAAATTATCCCCTATTCAGTCTCAGGTCTCAAGTCAGATCTGATTGGAGCCACCAATGGGTGTAATTGACTCAAGTACGTGAAGGCCCACATCAAGAACATCATGGAAATACACAATATCACAGATGATCTCCAAACAGTTCTATCTTGTTTTGGAGCGGCAACCCATGCCAAAGCACACACGGCCACTGTAAGTATAAAAACAATTAAAACGGTATATCTAGTTAGTTAGTATTATATCCCCAGCTTTGTAGTAGTACTTCTAATTTTGTTCACCCGCAGCTATTCCTTTCCAACCCTCTTTCAGATAAGGATTGTATAATCTCAATAAACAGCCAGACAAAAGATATAACCAATGTCACATAGCCAACTAGAACATAGAAACATCACTGTATAAACCATATACATACCCACTCATGTATTTAAATTACCAAGCAAATACGAATTGAACCGATAAAACTGGATATATCCTCGAAAACCAGTTTCGTCTTTCAGTACTCGCGAGTGCGACAAGATCCAAGAATTAAGGCTTTAACTTTCAATGGTAGACCAACAGACTATTTCACAATTACCTCCTCAATTAGTGAAATGGCTATATGATGTCCTACAACCACAATATATCCACAAACAGATATGTTATACTCATATTGTTCAGTTGCTCCAGCTTTATTTCCAAACAGGGTTTAGAATAAGAACCAGGGTATATACTTCTGAAACATCAGGTAGACCCAATTTGTTGATCAACATCTTTGGAAACATAAATGATAATATTCCTGTGGAGATCTGGGTGCCTTTGAATTATCCTTTTAATGACAATCAAGAAGAAAATGCCGATAATGGCGTTCCGTTTGTGTACGTTATACCAGATAACTCCAAAGGGGTATTTCTTAAACCAGGTAACTTCATAGACAGTCAGGGAAGATTGTTCCACCCTTATTTAACCGATTGGTTTAATGCATGTAAAAAGGAAAATATGAACAGCATCAAGTCTTTCAACTTGATCAATCTCATGCGTTTGTTGTCAACCATATTCAGATCCGAACCTCCAATTTACTTATCCAACACTGCAGATGCTCCTCAACTTCCACCAAAACCCACGAGTGTACATCCCCAACTGACTGGAAATATTGGAGCTCAAGTTACTGGTAGTCTGACTTTGCAGGAAAGGCAAAATATGGGCCATCCTCAGATCGCTAGATCACTGTCTTCGGTGATCTCATCTCAATCCACAGGCCCACCATTACCTTCAAAGCCAAACAGACCTCATCCTCATATAACATCTCCCACTTCACACTCTTCATCGGCTGTTCCACCTAGATACCAGGCTCCTTTACCTTTACCACCTCAGCCAACGGCGCCCACTCAGTTACATCAATCGCCAACAGGAGTTTACAATAACATGAACGACTCGTTGGTATACCCGACATCTGCAAATTCACCGCCGGGTTACGTGGAAAGACCCATTCAAGGACCAGGGCCAGGTTCCCCTCCTCCTAGGACTGCTACTTCACAGTCACCACCCACGAACAGGTCAATATCACAACAACTTGATGATCTAATGGATAGAGATGATAGGAGCGGGCTCCCAAATATTACAAGAGAGAGCACAGAACTTCTTCTGCAAATTTCTGATCAGTTGAATGCTACTCTTTCAGAGATACCTCAGTACAAGCCTGAAGCTCTTGAAAAAATCAAAATCAATAGCTTAAAAATAGACAAGCTTTATGATCAGTTAAATCATCATAATAGACTGGCAAGTGCAAATAAGGAGAATCTCGAGAATCACTTGAAATACTTGACAGGTCAAGTCAATGCTATAACAAGTTTGAATCACCAACTCCAATCTATGTTGGAACTTAATAGCCAAGACCCAGACAACGTGCATATTAACTCTAACCACAAAGTCAGCCTTGATGATCTCATAATCCCAGACTCAGTCCTTACAAGTCAATTATATAGTACGGTGAGTGAAATTAAAGCTAATAGAGATTGCATCGCTTTAATAAGTGGAAACTTCGAGGGTGAGTCGGAATTAATTAACGATGATTCTTTTGATTCCTGTGTCAAACTACTCAGGAGTATTGGAAGAGAATTATTTTGGTTGGAACTGCTCAAGCATGATATCACCAACAAGATGTCAATATAACTAAGCCGTAATATATATACTCTCATCGTAATATTGATATGGATACTTCCTGCATATACTCCAGGATTTTTTTTTTCTGTCGCAGACTTTTCATCTCATCTTAAAACTATAAGGTGAAAATTTTTTAGAAGAAAGGGAATCTGTGATAACATGTCAAAGGAAGATTACGTTATCAAACCAGAAAGTATTGAGCCAAGCAAGGACACTTCTAGCTGGCCATTATTGTTGAAGAACTATGACAAATTATTGGTGAGAAGTGGTCACTATACTCCAATTCCTTCCGGATGTTCTCCATTAAAGAGAGACATTAAATCTTATGTCTCCTCTGGTGTCATCAATTTGGATAAGCCATCCAACCCATCTTCCCATGAAGTTGTTGCCTGGGTCAAGAGAATCTTAAGATCTGAAAAGACTGGTCACTCTGGTACTTTGGATCCAAAGGTTACTGGATGTCTTATTGTCTGTATTGACAAAGCTACCAGATTGGTTAAATCCCAACAAGGTGCTGGTAAAGAATATGTTTGTATCGTTAGATTACATGACGAACTTAAGGACCAAAAGGAATTAGGTAGAAGTTTAGAAAATTTGACCGGTGCTTTATTCCAAAGACCACCATTGATTTCTGCTGTTAAGAGACAATTGAGAGTTAGAACCATCTACGATTCCAATTTGATTGAATTCGATAACAAGAGAGGTTTAGGTGTTTTCTGGGCTTCTTGTGAAGCTGGTACTTATATGAGAACTTTATGTGTTCATTTGGGTATGCTTTTAGGTGTTGGAGGACACATGCAAGAATTGAGAAGAGTTCGTTCCGGAGCTATGTCTGAAAACGATAACTTGGTCACTTTACATGATGTTTTGGATGCTCAATATGTTTACGATAATACTAGAGATGAATCTTACTTGAGAAAGGTTATTCAACCATTAGAAACCTTATTAGTTGGTTACAAGAGAGTTGTCGTTAAGGATTCTGCCGTCAATGCTGTTTGTTACGGAGCCAAGTTGATGATTCCAGGTTTATTACGTTATGAAGAAGGAATTGAAGTTTATGATGAAGTTGTCTTAATGACCACCAAGGGTGAAGCTATTGCTATTGGTGTGGCTCAAATGACTTCTGTTGATTTACAATCCTGTGATCACGGAGTTGTTGCTAAGGTCAAGAGATGTATAATGGAGCGTGATACTTACCCAAGAAGATGGGGATTGGGTCCAATTGCTCAAAAGAAGAAACAAATGAAGGCCGATGGTAAATTGGACAAATACGGTAGAGCCAACGAAAGCACTCCAGAAAACTGGAAAGCTGAATATAAGGACCACGATGAAGAACCAGCTCCAGCTGTTCCAGCCGCCAAGTTAGAAGCTCCAGAAATTCAATTACCAAAGAAGTCCGAAATTGATGAAGCTGAAGGTGAAGATAAGAAGGAAAAGAAAGAAAAGAAGGAGAAGAAGGAGAAGAAAGAAAAGAAAGAAAAGAAGGAAAAGAAAGACAAGAAGCGTAAGGCTGAAGATGAAGAATCTCCTAAGAAGAAGAAGAAATCCAAAAAGGACTAATCGAGCATGTTATAAGTTGGAACTTGGTTCCGTTGTGTATAATTTATAAAGGAATGAAAATCTAGGTAAGTATATGCAAGGTGTAGTTTATGAGTCAAGACTTTCTTGAAGACTAATGAGTTTGAGCTTGACCTCTTCTACATCTATATTCGAAGAAGCTCTTCTCTCAAGGACATGAAGCTTGGTTTTGTAGTAGATCATTTTCATGTAGTAGTCGGAAATTGTGCCTTGATTCTTATTCAAAATCTTGGAACATGCGGCTAGTCTCAGATCCACTGCATCTGCCGAAGGTTCATTCAAAACAACAATTATGTTTACAAGAAACTTCATGAATGAAGTCCCGATTTGATTTAAGTCGATATCACCCAATTTTTTCCAGTGAAATATACCTGTGGATTGACTTGCATCACAGATAATATCAAGCATGAGATTTGCTTCGAAATCGGCCTTGGAAAACTGATTGATGATGGATTCATCAGAAAGTTTGTAAAGATACTCAGCCTTGTTCTGCTCTATATTCTCCGTGAAACCAGGGATGGATGGGCTGTTTTTGAATTTGTTGAGAAGAGCTAACATCAGAAGCACCGAATATAGACTGATATCATCCTTTGGCGATTCACTGTTGGTCAACAGTTGAAAAGCTATACATGCGACTTGATAGTTCTGGTTTTGAATATGGCTTAGACCTTCGAAGTACTTGATTTTTCGTTGGAAAGGTTGAATAATCTTCGAAAGGAACAGATCTGAATCAGCCTTCATTGTTTTTTGAACGCTCTCTTTGAAATGGCTGTCAATTCTCTCATTGGGCTTTGTATAGTGGAAAAGCTGTATTAATGCTTGATAGAACAAGATGTTGAGTTGAATCATTCCAGAAGTAACTTTGTGTTCTTCGAAGGATTCAAGCGGTCCAATGTATTCCAGGTCATTATTATTTAATTTATCGAACACCTGTTCCATGCTCCTTGCAGCAGAGGTAAGTGGCCCCGATGAGATTTTGACTAAACCTTGGGAAATGAGTCCAAGAGAAGTTATGAGTTTGAACAATGACACAAAATCTACGGGGCTCAACCAATGGACCCGAGACTCAATGAATTCATTCGTGTTAGTAACTGGCGATTTGATAGCAAAAGTACCGTTTGCATTCCATCTTTCCCAGTTGTTCAGTCTTTCCAGATTTATCAAGGAATCCACTAGTCGAGCGTATTTCCTGAAGGATTTAGCATCATTTTTGAAAAGGGAAGAAAGTACACCGAGAAGGAGATATAAGACATTCAACTGGACTGATGTAGAATTCTTCGTCAACAGACCTTCTTCAATTTCAGCAAATAGAGTTTCAAACTTGTTCAAATTCCCGTCCTCAAGTGCATTGAAGCAATCGAGTAAACGTATATATAAACAAATAGCACCATTACCGTCACCTAAGCGATAATTTCCAAGATCTCCGAAGAGATGCCCTTTCAATGCAATGGCTAACTCAACATCTACTCCATCTTTCTTCCATTTCTGTTGATCCATAATTAGTTGACGCTTAGCGTGATCGGGATACGTCTTCGCCAAAATTTCCACGTCCAAGAGCCTGCTTATAATGGTAAACTTTTCTAAGGAATTTCTGTCTGCAAGCTTAATACATTTGGAACAGTATAATTCTGCAAGATGATAATCATGTACTTCTTTATAGAAAAGAACGGCCAAGTTATAGAAGACATGGCATTTGGTCGGAGGATGTATCACCAAGTCATATTTACTTAGTATGACCTTTAAGCATTTCAAGGATAATTTGATCAATTTGTAGTACCGATTGATCTCTTCCTTCATGTTCGTCTGGGAGCTCAAACATTTTGCTGCACCATAGAACTTCTCTGACATGGATAGAAGTTTGTAAACCTCGACCTCTTCATTCTGATGTGGTATTCGAGGAGATGCTGAAATTGTGGCCCGTTTGCCATTCATTGATTTGGTATAAGAAACTGGGTTTTGCAACTTTCACAATTCGCGTCAATATTTCATAAATCAATTTACGCGATGGCTGAATCAAAGGTATTTGTGGGTTTCTGCGATATATACCAAGTACAGATACATTGTATTAATATCAATAATGTAATATTCTATGTCTAGCATATACACGAAACCTAAAGCCTAATTTACAAAAAATACAAAGAAAATGTCTGGTCTTACTTCTCCATTTCACTTAACTTTTTCTGGAGATTTTGCCTTAATATTCTCTCCTGTCCCAATTCAATTTCATATTGATCTTGAATGTCACTTACTATTTTCTTGAATTCCTTCCTAAGGATACCATTACTCATGCTCTTCTTTCTGTCATTTTCCTCTCCTTCAACTCCTAACTTGTCAATTCTTAGAAGAGCCAATTGGTTCTTCAACTTGGCGATTTCTTTATCCTTGGAATCATCTGTCACCACCTCTTCAGAAGGACTCTTTGGATCGGATCCACTTTGCTTCTGCTTGTCAAGCTCCTTTTCCAAGACGCCGACTCTCTTACGATAATCTTGGATGATTTTAAGGGAGTTCTCCCGAGAATACTCGAATTCTTTGATTAAATATTGGTGACTGAATCTCAAATCACTTAATGCGGTCTTGTAGTCATTAAGTATCTTGTTATCGGTGGCATTCGAAGGATTCATTGAGAAAATGGAGGACTCGTTCAAGGTGCTATTCATTTCAGTGACATCCATATTTCTTGGACTATTTTCCCTGGATGATGAGGCAGGGACCGATAAGTTTGAGTATAATCCGTCGTATGAATTAGCGGAGTTTGGCATTGATTTTGAAGCTGATGAATCAAGTAACACATCGACACATTCAGTTATCCATTCATACTTGGATTGGATTGAGTCATTATCAGCAGATGGTGGTGGGAGAGTGACATTTTTCGTGGCAGAAAGTGACACAAGATGACTTATGAACTTGTCAAATACAACTCTGTAATTGGACGATGGGTTATTAGTGTTCAATGTGAAGTTGTTCGAAATCTTGATGTCTTCAACGTATCCCAACAATAAACAAGATAAGTTGTGGTTGTTCAATTTCATGGTCAAGTCACCAATCTCTTCGCTTAACTCAATGATCTTAGAATTCAAGAGGTTATTAGACTTGACAATTTTGATTAAAATATTAGCATCAATATCCTCATTTACCACGTTACTAATGAATTGTTGTGATATCGATAATTTGGATAAGTAGTAGTCTTTCAACTCGGTTTTCTCATCAATAACACTCTTAATTTTTTTGATTGAATTGAGCGAAACAATCAGCTTCTTGGAGATCTTGTTGATATCAAAAACTGAATTTTCAATCAACACCTTCAAATTAAGATAATTGATGGTTTTATTCGATTCAAACAGTGATTCAGAACTGTCAGATACACTGGTTGGGGTTGAAATCAAACTTGGGATTTCATCTAATAAAAGGTCACCTTCTTCCAATTTCAATTGTAAGTGGTTGTTGAAAGAAGAGTTGAGAAAGTCTTCATTGTAAGTGAACTCATTATCATCGGTTTCATTCTCAAGTTGCTGGAGTTTACTCTTGTGTTCTTCCTGAAGTTGGAACTTCAACAAATCTGGAGTAGTATTAGCCAAGTTATAGTTTGTGTCGCCTGTGAATGGGGAAGTCTTGAGAAAAGCTTCAGGTTCAATCATGGAGGGCTGTGACGATGAATATTGGAGGTGGAATTAAGGTAAAAGTACCGGGAAAAAGAATGTCTGGTTATTTGTAGATTAAGTAGACAGTATAATGAACTTGAAACTACAACAATTAGCAAATTACTGGAAGAAAATGAATGTTTCTGAATGTCTATGCTCGCCTTGGGTGGGAAATAATTTCAGATTAGGTTTTATTCGATGCCGAATTTGTGCGCGTTTATTTTTTATGGTTTTTTTCACTGAGCGCGTCTGTTCTAGAATTGCGGCTTATTGAACTGGATCCCAGAGAACATATGCGGAGTGGAGATAAAGATGAGATTGTTCGATGCGACCTGAAGAACCTTTGACCCAGGAGTCCCTGGCCATGAACGTGTCACAAGCCCCGTCACAAACCCAGACACCAACACAAACCCCGTCACTTACACTGTCGCTTACACTGTCACAAATCCCGTCACAAACCCCGTCACAAACACTTGTCCAATCTTCCGATTTTGACAAGAACCTTGCCAAGATTGATTGCAAATCTGAGAACACTATTCGCTTTGTTCTGTTTAATATTAATGGGATCAAGACGCTACGAAATTATGCTCCATGGAACAAATTCAATAACGACTTTGATAAGCTATTTGATGTACTTCATGGTGACATCATATCTTTGCAAGAACTCAAATTGACCAACGGAAACTTGTCGTCGATCAACTTGAGTGATCTCACTAATTACAAATCTTTCATATCACTTCCTGCTGCCAAAAAGGGGTATAGTGGAGTTGGATTATTTGTGAGAATTCCACGAGAGTCTGAACCTTCTTCTATTAAGTATAACTTGAAAGTGGTGAAGGCAGAAGAAGGTATTACTGGCCGATTGTATACTTCCACCAAATCTCAGAAAAAGACGAGATACATTGATTTGGATGAGTCTGAATCCATAGGAGGTTATGTGATGGGAGAAGACATCGACAATTTTGATGAGCAATTTGTCACCGAATTGGACAAGGAGGGGAGGGCAGCAGTAGTAGAATTAGCTAGTGGACTAGTAATTTTTTCAGTCTATTGTCCGGCCAATTCAATGGGCACTGAAGAGGGTGAATATTTCAAAAATACCTTCACCGAGATGTTGGTCAAAAGATGCCAGAATTTGAAAAGAATGGGAAAGCAGGTATTGATATTGGGTGATATCAATGTGAGTTTGAATCTCATTGATCAAGCTGATGGGATACAGGAAAGAATCAAGAAAAATCTTGTCAAGTTTTACCCGAAAGGCGAAGATTTCGAAAAACATCACCCTTTAGAGTGTTTAAAGTTCAAACAAGAGAGATACTCCAGAGCATATTTGAGTAATTTTGTGCATGATGAGGTTAGAGATCCGCTTTCGGACCGTTCAGATGTATTTCTTTATGATACCACCCGATTCTTTCAAGGTAGACAATTAGGTATCTATACCTGTTGGAACACCTTGAATGGGGCCCGTCAGACCAATTATGGTTCAAGAATTGATTTGATCCTAACCACCAAGTTGTGGAATGATCGGGTAGATAATGCTTCTCATTGGCCCTTCTTAATGGGTTCAGATCATTGCCCAATATTTACTGATTTCAATGTTACTGATGATGCAGATAAAGACATCCCAAGTGATATACCAAAGAGACTTCCATTTGAGGCCCGGCGTTATTACAATATAGTTAAACACCATGACATCTCTAATATGTTTAAAGCTAGGAAGAGGGACTCTGATGCTGCTAAATTATCGGATATAGAATCAACTCAGGGAGAAAAGACACCATTTGTGTATAAAAGCAGAAAATCTGAGAAACAATCGGACCAAAAATCCATAAAGTCATTCTTCCAGGTGAAGAGCAACAATAAAGAACAAATTCTATCAGAGGAGATACCATCTGATATCGAAACATTTACATCAATCCCAAAAAGAACCACCCTGTTTGATTTTCTGTCGATGTACGGCAAACCTCCCAAATGCCAACATGGGGAGGAATGTCAATTGAAGACTAGTTTAAACAATGCAAATACTAGGGGAAAGAGATTTTGGTGCTGTCCTAGAAATGCAGTTGGCTTGAATAAGGACGGGAGATGTGATTTCTTCAAGTGGGTTACTGACAAAACATTGTAAATAGTATAGAAAAAGTTCTGTTTTTTTAATCCCATATATTAACCCAAATATTTTATCTATAAATAAAATACACGATAAAATTTTTAAAATACAATAAAATAATCTTGAAATATCATGACTTTCTGAATTCACTCAACACCGGATAAATTGCCTCGAATGCAGCGTAAATTTCTTCTCTTTGTTTGGCACCTGTCAACACGATCTTACCGGAGACGAAAATCAACAAGACGATCTTAGGTTTAACCATTCTATAAATTAAACCGGGGAATAATTCTGGTTCATAAGATGAGAAAGTACCATGGCCAAATGCCAAACCTTCTAATCTGATTGGGAACTTGACATCACAAGAACCAACAATATTCTGGATTTTAAAATCGGTAAATTTGGCATCGAAACCCAATTTTTGAATAATTCTGGCATATTTTCTGGATGCCAATTTAGAATCATTTTCAGATTTGGCACCCGTAACAACCATTTTACCGGAGGCAAAGATTAAAGCCGTCGTCTTAGGTTCTCTGATTCTCATAATCACAGCGGCAAAACGCTTTGGATTATATTCAGCATTTCTGGCATGTAAAGCAATAGTTTTTAAATCCAATCTACAGTCCAAATTGACAGTGGCAACAATATTCTGTAAGGTTGGAACAATTCCCAAGGCAGAACCATCTTCATTCTCAGTCTTTGGTTCTATAATACCCTCAGCTTCCTCTCTTTTTATTTGTTGTTGTTGCTCTGCACTTATACCTTGAGGATAGGACAAGGAATCAGGACCAGTGAAAGCCTTAGCTTTAGCAGGAGTTACCGGTAATTTTAAGGAATCCATGCTAAATTGAGACTGTGTGTGTGTGTGGTGGAAGTAGTTGTGTAGTTATTAGACTATATGGATGAGAAAACAACTTAATGTATCCCGAACAATGATGATAAGGGTTTGCTATGTATATTATAGATTATACAAAACCCTAGAAACTTGAATTGTTCTGTGCTGGGGTTTTTGCAATCTAATTACCCGATTAGGAAAGAGCCTCGTGTCAGAAAAAAAATCTCGAGGGGGAATTGCGGTTGCTTATATACTAGTACACTTGTCCGGGTAATTGCGCAATACGATGGCTGCGCAAAAGAAATGATAACTTTCTTTGACAAGAGATGCAATATTCAATAAAATTATGTCTGTAGAACTGAAGAAATGCTTAAATGGGTTTTATTCGGTAGACATGAACCATGTCTGTAACGTGTTGTTCTAACGTTCCTTCAATAACTTATTTCTCTTTTCTTTTCTCTTCAATCTTTCAACCTTTCTCTTATGCATCTTAGCAGCCATCATTTCAAATCTCTCCTTTTCTTCCTTGATTTCTCTTCTTCTTTTGATTTCAGCAGCTTTAGCATTCTTAGCATCTTCCTTTTCTTGTTTCAACTCTTGGATTCTGGCCTTGTATTGCTGTTCTTGTAATTTCTTTGCATTCCTCTTGTCGAAACTGGTCTGCTTTCCAACTCCAAGACTCTTCACCCTGAAGGCAGATTTATCGTCTTTCCAACTCTTTCCATTCACTCTTGATCCTTTACCTTTACCCAAGTCTTTATCCATTGTCAATTACTGTGAAAAATTCAATTCCCATTCTTTCGCGATGAGATGGAAAGCTGGGCTGTACACGCAACATTAAGATAATTATATATATTTTATCTATTCATCATACACTTTGGCCTTTTTATCGATAACCAACTTAGCCTTACGGGTCCATTTTCTGGAACGAGTGAACTTGGAGAATCCATCGACATAATCTCCATTTTCCCAATAATTGTCAAAGAAAATCCACCCATTGTTTTTGTTCTTGCTATATTCCATATCGATATTCCATTTCTCATCCAACCAGTCCCAATTGTATGAATATAAATCGTTATCATAGGTAGGGGGTTCAAAAGCCGATATCTCGCTGGTCTCGGTCAACGATTCAGCGAAGCAGTAGTTCGATCTTTCATGGGGTAACAACAAATTTGACCACCCCAAACCAATCCATCTTCTCTCGTTCTCCAATACTTCAAACATCACAGTTTGGTTGAGTCTGGTGGGGGATTCAATCTGCTTATTGATTATCTTGAAATCTCCCAAGGTTTTACCGTCCGATGTATGGGAAACTGTCGTCTTTGTTTTGTTTTCCAAGTTTCGTTTGACATCCAAACCCGTCAAATAAAACACGACAATTCGAATATAAATAGATCTCCAGAGCAACCGTCTCAATGAATACGACCAGGGAGAATGATAACTCAAGAAGAATAAGCCACATAACCACAAGAACTTCTGAGGTGTGATTGCATAGTTGATGAGAATCAAATGTAAAGGAGTCAATAGAATCGAAACCACAAACAATTGAACAAAATTTCGAAGTTTCAAATTCTGCCGTTCAATTGGCTTCAACAACATCTCGAACCGAACTGTGATATTGTGTAAAGTCCTTAAGATTTCGTCGATGGTGGGTTTTTCATTGTGTCTGATGTCAAATATGGTAGAATTAATATTCCAGATTATATAGGAAAAAATCAACGCTAGGAGAATGGGGAACACAATCAAACTTATACTATGCCAATACATAATGACGATGGAATATAAGATTATAATCAAGAAGTTGGTGTATGGGTCATTATTTGTCCAGGTGATAATCTCCAACGCATTGTCAACAATTAATAAATAGGGAAATATTTTAGATAATATCGATGATAAAATGGGATTATCGATCAATAACTGATTATGACTACTATTCTTTAATAGCTTCGTATCCGATGGCTGGAAATTGGCGAATATTATATCATTATCATTCATTATCTATTCATGGATTGACGAATTGGTAAATTTCGTTTCGCAATCATATGAATGTCATTTTGTGGAGACGATAATTGCATTTGATTTTACACTACTCAGCTATTTACAAGATTGATTATTTCCTTCTTCTTTTGTTGATAAATAACAATTCGTTGTTGATGGCTTTATTTTTGGTTAAATCGTTGAAGTATAAGTTATCTTCTATCAATTTGTCATTACCAAGATACAAGATTTTGATTGAATCTCCAAAACTGATGGCTACAGATTTGAACCCGAATTTCTCAATGCAATTGATTTTGTTGCAAATGAGGCCCATGTTTAAATTTGGTATTCCATACTCTTCTTCTTTAGCATCATAGAGGGTTATAACAAACCCCTTCCAGATATCGTTTCTTGAGTTGGGTTTCGTTTTCTGGTGGGATTTGATCTTCAAACTCCGGAGCTTGGTGTTTTCTCTCTTCTCAACATCGTCATCACCACTCAGATATGCTTCATCGATCAACTCATCTTTGATGTTCTTGACTCCAATGATCATATTCATGTCGGTAACTTCCCAGGCAGTGATGTTATCGTACCAGAATTGCTGTTCTATCACATCATCAAAACCAGCACATCTGATTTCTCTAGGATCTCTTTCGACTCTGAGACAAATGTTGGTTCTGGACCTGGTGTTTGACACTTTGAAAGTATGAATCATTAGCGTGTTGGAATTGAAATCTTCATAGGCCACTGATAAACTCTTGATGGACACACATCCACAGAATTTACAATGGGTAGGTTCCAGATGAGCAACTTTAAAGCTGGAGGGCTTGAAGTGACCGACATTGATTTTATGGAGAACAATTCCACTTTGAACGTCGATAACCTCTGCCACAGAGTTGTTCACTCGTATGATCATACCCACAAATTCCATTGTTACAAGTATTGGTTTATTAATTTCCACCCGAGATTCGAACGACTGAGATCTCTGTGCAGATGAATTGGTAGCTTGTGGAGAAGACATGTTCTTGAGTGAAGAGCTTATGGAGCCAAAATTGTAGTTTGTAGGTGGCATGTAGCCTAAGGAAGAATTGCCTCTGGACATTGGAGTGTCTACAAGTGCCTCTTTATTGTATTTGTCATTTCTAATATCGAGTTTCATGAATCTCCATTTGTTATTCACGGCAATCGACAAAACAAGGTCCTTGTTGTTGACTTGATAAATGATTCTGTCATTGACTCTAGGCGTGGTGAGCTTTTTAGCAGATTTTAATCTCAAATGACTTTGCTCTATTTCGTCATCCTCGTACACTTCTTCAAATACATTTGATGCAGATTTCAACGTTCCATTATCACAGCTGATTGTCAAGACATCGCCTGAATCTATCACCATGATGAAATCCAAACTTGGAGAAGCATCAACTCTCTTGAAATTCCCGTTGATAGAAGCATCACTTCTGGTTCTCGTATGTTTGATCTTCTTGAGTTGAAGGAATCCAGGTACAGTTTTCTCTCTGAAGAAAGTCTCCAAGACTTTAGCGGATGAGAAATTAACGTCCAAAGAAGAAGTCCAGATGAAACTTCCTGAAGATCTAGAATAACATCTGATGAGTTTGAATTTGAAGTTCACTAAGATGATATATTCACCATTTGGACTTATGTTCACATAATTGATAGGCCAGAACTCCAACTCCTTGTCATCCAAGCCGATAGTGGATGAAATATTAACTGGTGGACTTAAGTCTAAAGGAGACCACACCAAAATTCTATGATCTAAGCCAATTGATATTATGAAAGATGAATTATTAGATTTGAGTTTGATGATGTCCAAGTAGTGGTGGCCCTTCATGTCAATGGCTTTAAACTCTTTACGATCGTAAAGTTCTATTTTAGCTGGTTCGTCAGTTCCAATCTTGAAATCGGAAAACCTGAACACAATTATGGAAAGGGTCAATATTAAAGTGATACATGTCAAAAACTCCAAATAATAAAAGTGATCAAAAGACAAAGAGTTGACATTCAAGACGTTTAAGAAGTCAGATTCATAGAATAAATTGTATGGCGACGACACGGCCCAATGAGTTAATACCACGAAGATATTCAAAAGCTGTGATACAAGTAAAACCACAGCCCAGGACTTCATGTTGATAGGATATCTTACAAAAGTCAAGTAAGTACCCAAATTATATCTGAAGGAGTCTCTAGCAGGCTTGGACTTCAAAAGCAAGTAACTTAAAGTATTCAATTTATTATGGTCATCATCATTATTAAGGATACTAGTCACATCCCTTCTGTAATTATCCACAAGTATGATACCAACCAAAAAAGTCAATTGAAGGAGATGATCCAAAAATAATGCCACATAGATGACATTGGAGAATTTAGAAAGTTTGGCTATCAAGAAATCCAAGTATGGTCCACTGTAATAGAATTTAAGTATAAAATCAGTCAATATTTGTACACCTTTCAAAGTAAGAAAGTCCAACATCAAGATTTTGGTCACCTTTGGAGCCGGAAAATCGATTTTATTTCGGCCACTCTTGTATCCCAAGATGTTACTGATTAATTCAAGCTTATCATACTTTATTTCCCAATTGTTACTTATACCAACGTAGAATTTGTATAACCTAGTTTCAAGATGTCTAGGACCACCGTCTGACCAGTAATCCTTACAATTAGACAAATCAAAGATGACTCTGATCAAGTTTCTCGAGCTGATTGTCATCAACGTCAAGATGGCAGCAGCTCTGGTAAAGAAGGTCGAGGGATGGAATACCTGCTCCCAGAGATCGAACCCGTAAATTAACTTGAAAAGGTGGACGGTTGCAGTGACACTAAGACAAAACTCAGCCGTCCAGCCAAACATTATACCCAAGCTTGACCTAACACGATGAATATTGGATATAGAAAGATATAAATGGAACATGAAGTATACCATGACCAACAGAATCAATAACTTTCCAATGAATCCACTAAGTGCCATGAGTCCATGGCCATGAATGTACAAGAAATAGGTGATGAACTCCCTGATACTTCGGGACAGTACCATACTTTTCACCACCACAGATGTGTCTTGGTCCTTGAAATAAGATGCCACGTCCAAGTCATATTTGTGGATGATATAGACATTGATCTTTTTAGCTTTTTCCACCAAATGATCCACAATGCCAACGTCATCGAGATATAAGCTATTATAGGTCAAATCGGAGTGATAGTTGATGGTGGATAAGACGAAGGTCGTGGGGACTTTTTGCAGTAGATTTAACCTCCAATCAATTAATGGAGATAATATAATTACTGGACCATAATTAGCCAGAGCAAAGGACTCCAATGAGGTCTGAACTCCATTCAAATACTCATATGTCAACACATTTGAATCAGAAAATGTAACTTTGGAGAGATGGACCTTTTCCATCGTTGAGGCCAACACCTTGTCTAATTCACCAAACCCCAGTTCATATTGGGAAGCAAAATTATGTCCAAGTAAATAATTGAAATGAGGAGAATGAGATTGAAACTGGGAAAAATGGACATGTCGAAGCCAGATATTGACATTTAGTATGGAGAAATCATAATTAACATTATATCCCAAAATAAATACCAAAAACACTGGGATTAAAATGAAGAATTTGGGATATTTAATAATTAACTTGATCACATTGATCAAGCTAAAATTTAATGAAGGGGACCCCCCATCCATTGTCATAGAAAAATACACACAGGTAATAGAACCTTAACACAAGTAATAACCCGAACAAGATGAAAGGATTTGTAACTTGGAAACCGATATTATTGGAGATAATCCTACTCGGATGTAAGAAGAAAAAAAACTTTATGTCCGAAAGGTTAAAATCACAGATAAAGAGAGCGAGAAGAATAGGAGTGCGCCTAACACCCAAGACAAGGCCTAGGCTCCACACTTTCAGTGGTAGTTACATATATTACTGTTATTTCCCTAAGGCGGTGATATTCAATGTATTCATTTGGTTCAATAAATCGTCGATTTTCCCGTCCAATAATCCATTAGAATACTCATCTCTACTGTTTTGATCCAAATATTGTTGAATTTGGGCTATTCTAGAATAACCTTCAGTACAGAACTTCAATTGAATCTTCACCAAACTTTCAAATGAAGGATCATAAAAGGGTACCCGAAGACTAATCAATTGGGGTAATTCCTGTTTCAATTGTTCATTCAAGTCATCAAATATATCCTTGGCCAATGACAATTCTTTTTCAGCTTTAGGTAATTTACCAGCATCTTTACTTGGTTTATCAATTAATCTTCTTACCTTAGCTTTACATTGATCATAATCAATTTTCTTATGGGCTCTCTTCTTGATAGCTTCATCGATTTCCGTGAAATAATTGGAAAATTTGGTGATGGGGTCTAAAATGGTTTCTCTAAAAGGTCCATCAATCTGTTTGACAGTTTCTTCATCAAACTCCCGAACCGTTTGTAAATAATAGTTTCCAATACTGGCATACAGACTTCCACCCTGACTACTTTCTTCATACAAATTGTTGACGATTTCGGCAATATTAACCTGGGATGCAGTCACGGCTCTTAGGGAGTCAAGGTAGCCTTTACTAGCTTTTTGTAAATTTTGACCGGCAGACTTTAAAGTCTTATATCTTCTTTCTTCACTATCAAAATCCTTGTCGATGGTTTTATCAACATCTTTCACAGTGACCGACATTCCGGCTCTGTTGACTGCCTTTTTGAACCCGGACCATGACATTGTGTTGGGATGTGTGACTGGAGATTTCGCACGAGTGAGATTGAGGAAGGAAATACTGAAATATGAGTGAGAGACCATCAGAGGTTATGTCAGAAATTGCACCAGAGAAGGAGACAAAACTGACGGAAGGGGGGAAAGAAATGGGACAAAATGGCCAAGAAACACAAACAACCAATGTTAATGCAGTCAACACTGAACAAACAGTCAATACTGAACAGACAGTCAATACAGTCAATACAGTCAATACAGTCAATACAGTCAATACTGTCAACACTGTCAACACTGATGACAGGTTCACCGAAAGGCCGTCCGCTGCAACCACAGACAACGCCAATGCAACAACTGAAGTTGTCTCCAGCTCCTCCGGTCCTACCAGCCTGAAAGATCAGAAAATCACCGAGATTCTTGCTTTAAAACTGTCCATTTCCCATCTTATAGGTAATATCAGAGACACAAAAACTTTATGTGACAGATACGAAAACAACAATCAATACCTCCAGGAATACGTTGGAACCTTGATGAAGAACAGAAAATAATCTGGCGTTTGTTACTCATACATTTAAGTACTTAGCATTAGACTGGACAATCGCGTTCATTTTTTTGGCTGCGAATTACATTTACCATGAATAACCAGAATATCTATAACCACTACGACATGTATTCGGACTCATATAAACCCCAGATCTCCAGACCGGGATCTCTTCAATTCACATTACCGTTTCCCCAAAAATCCCACCAAAAATCCCATCATTTGAAGTCTTCTTTCCGGCCATTTGGTGTTGTGGAACTTGATGAATTAAAAGGTTCCACAAACAGCCATTCGGAGCCAAATGCTTTGATCACGACGGGTCTGATCAACGGAACTGTCACTTCTCAAACTATTCCTACTGAGTTGTTATACCCAGGAAAACACACGGGTTTTAGGTACTGTAGTACCACAAATCCCAGTGATTCTCGTGAATCTTTCTATGAGGCTTCGACTGAAGTTGTACCTCAATCCCAGACATGGGGAATTGAGTCGCCTGGTTGCTCTGAAGATTTGGAGAGTGTTGTGAAGTATGTTCCCACATTGATTCCCCAGAAATCCCCCGTTAAAGTATACATTGAACCATGTTCTGTTAGATTAGCTCCCAATAATGCAGCATTGGATTTATCAATGTTAGAGCCAATGCACCATGATATGAGAATATTCGGGCCAATGAATGGTTTGCCGGTGAATAAGGAAGAATACTCAGATGAACAGGCCTTGATTGCCATTATCAATGAAGAAATAGAGATGACTGAGGGATCTCACCAAATGGCACCAAACAGGTCTTCCAGGTCCAGGTCCAAGTCCAGGTCCAGGTCCAGTTTCTGGGAGACTTTCAAACAGGCGTTTAGGACCAAGACTGATGAGGAACTCACTGATGAATACCACAAGAAACACCCCTGGACCAAGTATTTAAATAATCCTCAGGGTAATAAGGGAAATGTTGTTTTAGATCTCGAAGAGTATGCAAGTGTTCTCTCCACCCCATATACTTAAATTCTATAAATGTATATTAATTGAAATTCCAATCCCTGCTCATATATATACACCGAAGGTATTGGGAAGCTTTGATATTTGGATTCCTCCGTCGCTTATCGCCCCTCGAAGGGTCTCTTTAGATACTTCCTGTGCTTTTCTTGTACTTCTGGATCTCTTTAATATGGATGTCGAACAGTAGATCGAACCCCCCTGCCAGGAACCCAAACACTTTAACCCGTGAACAGGAAATCCACCATCCATCTTGTGTTGTATTTCTGAGAGAATCCGGGTCTTCAAGCCCGGGGTATTACTAACATCACCATCAAAAATGATGTGATCGGCCAACAAACTCTTCAAATCAACATTGGCCTCCTCTATATGTTTACACACAACATCAACAATTTCAGATATTAGTTCTTTAAATATATCAGTCTTAAGATGACCTGGAAATACCACACCCTCTATCTCCACCTCTCGTGAATCTCCATCTCCTACATATGCATGCTCTTTGATAAACCTTTCCACCTTTTGAAGTAATCCCTCTCTATCAATCTCACCATCTGCTTCTAAAAGCTTCTCTATAACTCTGAAATAGAGACTTTCCTCCGTGACTCCCGTGGTGACTTCAGTTTCCAGAATAATCCTATAATCTGCCACAGAAGTGAGCTTGACAGTTGACCAAGTCATGTCCACCACCAAACCGTCACTGGTATTGGCACCAATTACCGCCATTAGACTTCCGGGAATAAATTGGACCGATCGTACGCCAATTTTCATCAACAAAAGTTTGTATATCACGGATCTGTCAATCTGAGAGAACCCATGGTCAACTATAATTACCTTCAAAAAGGCCAAATTCAACGGGAAAAACGAGAAAACTTCAAGAAGTACTCTATGTAATGACAACTCGTCCAATTGATTCATCCACTGCAGCAGTAGCATCTGATATGTGTGGATAAGTGTAGTTTTATCGTGATGTTGGAGGATAGTCTCTTCCAAAGTCGCATCTAAAGAATGGTCGTTCAACATAAGATATGCCGGTTTCTTGGATGTTTTGGGATATCGACAGTTGGGAATAGTTATATACGGGAGTTCATCTCCAGCTACTCCCGCTCGTATATATCGAGGATTTATGTCTAGCACGAGATATGTGGGGTCGTTCATGTTGATGCGAAGTGATTGAGATTGGGTTGAGAGCATTTACGATGAGATGGGATTAATGGAGAAATCTACTGAATTCATGAATATGTATAGACATATATATATATATATCTACAACAATGCAAAATCGTCATCATCCATGTCCATGAAATCATCATCCAAATTATTGGCATCATCCCCAGTCTTCTGGGCTTGTTCCATGTGTAATTTGGCCTGTTCCTTCTGATGCATTTCGAGCTGTGCGAGATCCCATACACTAACACCCTCTTGATCTTTAGGGTTTGTGGGTTGTGCCAATGTTCTCAAGAACTTCTTGGCATTGGCCAATGCCATATCGGTGGACAAATTCATATCTGAATCAAGAAGACCTTGGGCAATCCACTTTGGTAATTGGTTCTTCTTTCTGGCGAATCTTCTATCAGCTAACACCATGATTCCATAATCATCTTTACCTCTCAACACTCTTCCTAAACATTGGGCTGCATGTCTCATTGCATCGAAAGATAAGAAATCATTTTCTTTAATCTGGTTGTTTTCTCTCAAAAACTCCAACCGAGCCTTCAAGATTCTTGATTCTGTATATTGGAAAGGAATTCCAATCATCAATACTGTTCTTCCATAATGATGATCAAAATCAATTCCTTCACTGACTTTACCACGAGCAACTGATAATAACACCGCACCTCTTCCACTATTACAGGCTTTTCTATAAGTATCCAAAGCCAAAGAAGTCTCTTGGGCATCGGGGGTCTCAACCAAGATCAACTTGTATTTCCACACTTCATCCAACACACCCATACTCTGCCACATCGATATAATAGATTCCATATAAAGATAAGATGGGAAGAAAACCACCATTCCATCTGGGGTGATTTTAGAGAATTCTATCAATAAAGACCCATAATTTCTGACCACAGACGGATCATTACGAATCTCAAATCTGGAGGAGATAGAAACTTGATCTGAACCTTTGGTAACAATCATCGGCAAGAAAGATCTTCTGGCCAATGTCATGGTGAAAGATCTCTGGATAACCGTCTCGAAATTCAACATTTTAGGATACATGTCCAAGGGTGAGATAGTACCGGAAGTAATGATGACAGATGAAAACCTATCAAATACAGGTTTGATAGCAATTGATGCATCGAGACATGTAAACCTCAAAATTGGGTTTGGAACCGTCGATCCTTCTGTCTCAAACGGCTCAAGGATCAATTGAAATCCCTTGTCATATGTTGATACTAATGTAGCGAATGTGGCAATATCTTTCAAAGCATTGAAATCTTCGATTTCTCCCAACTCCAACGTCCTTACCAATAGCGATAACCGTTCACTACTAAACCTCAACGGCTTCCTATCAATAAACGTCAACTCCTTCAAATGCTGCAAGAAACTATTGGGTGTTTCACTAATGACATGTAAGACCTTCATTCTGGTCTTCAAGTATTCGATGAATCTTTTCAAGAAAGACACGAAATGCTCCGCCTTCCGAATATTTCCTGGTATAGCTTCATCCAACAAGTCCTGAGGAAGAATTGGATTTGACATGAATAGTTCTTCATCTCTAGCAATCTCAGCTTGCCGTAAACCTTCCACCAACTTTTCATATTCATTCTGGAGCTTCTCACTGTCCTGGGCCTTCATATCGTCTATAGCATCTCCCAATTTATTGGCCCCTCGAGTAGCTCGTTTCAAGGTATCATCTGTCAAGTCCAATGACAACGACTCTATACACACATTATCGATATTATGTGCCTCGTCGAATATAATAATACTATCTTTACTCAACTCTTTGGACACTCTATCAGCAATCTTTGGATCCAATAAATAATGATAAGAATAAATAATAATGTTACAAAAAGGGATCATTCTTCTGACAGTGAAATATGGACAGGTGGTTTTGGATCTACAGTAATCAAGTAATGATTCGAAGGAGTAAATTCCAGAGGGTATAAGATCGTGTTGCTCATAATCATAAAGATTCTCATGGAATTTACACAACGAATTAACTTCAGGGTTTGCTAGTTGATCTTCCTGACTGATGGCTCCTTCTTCGATTCTGTGTTTTAACTGACCGTTGGTGATTCTTCTACATTTTTCATCGACAACAGTTCCCTTTCTTTCCTTCGAAATCGTGGGATGAAGGCATAAATTCTTTCTACTGGTCAACCCCAAGCCTCTGAACTCTTCAACATAACCCAACTCGTTGGCCCGGAACTGCATCAAGTTATATAATTCAATCAACGCCTTTTCAATTTCTGACATGGTACGAGAACAATAAACCACCTTCCGATGCTCTGGATAATGCATCTGGTACGCTACTGTGAGCGAAAGTAATGAAACGGTTTTACCAGTACCCGAGGGCATTTCCAAAATACAGTTTCCTCCGACATCTAATGTTTTCTTGATATCACACATATAAGCATACTGTTCAGGGTATATTTTTGGGTATGGGAATAGAACCGGGAGATCGTCTATGAAGAACTTCATGATGAAGATATTTTTCACGCGAACGGTTGCAAATAAAGGACAAAGAGGGAAGATGGGGTTATACATATCTACATATCTACATATATACATAGCTACTTTGTGACTTAGTGCTAGTTTGTGATTGGCCTATGACTGGAATTTATCACTGACAAGTTTTTCCAACTGAGGATAGATGATATCTGAGGTATTTCCAGACACCTTATAAAGGGTGCCCTGTTGACCATAAAACCGCTTTAATGGCTCAATTTCCTCATTATACTGATCCAATCTCTTCTGGAACACTTCGGCCGTGTCATCTTCCCTTTTACTCAACGGTTCCCCAGTGACATCGTCTTTGAAGGGGATTTTTGGCCGATTATAGTCTAAATTATATACTCTACCACTGGGAAGATGGACCCACCGGGCTTCAATTCTCTCCAAAATCACCGACTGATCGACATCGAGTTCTACCACCATGTTTATTAAGGCGTTTTTCTTTTCAAGAACCTGGTGCAATTCAAGGGCTTGGTTGGCCGTTCTAGGAAACCCATCTAATAGCCAAGTAGCCGACGGATCGAGCCAGTTTTTTTCAGATAATTGTGAAGTTATAAGTCCTACCATTGTTTTATCAGGAACCAATTTCCCTTGTTTGATGTACGACGATGCTTCCTGTCCAATGGGAGAATCAGCAGCTATTTGGGATCTCAAGACATCACCAGAAGAAAGTGAGTTTATCATGGGGAATTTCTTTAAAAGTCTGGAAGTTTGGGTTCCTTTACCAGAACCAGGTGCCCCAAGTAACAAGAGTCTTACGGGGTTAAGGAACGATGACATGGAGTTGGTGGAGTGGAAAGTGAATAAAGTTGGAGGTGGAAAGTTAGCGAGTCGTCGCACTGAAATTGAGAATCCGGGGAAGTCGTGAGAGTTAAGAGAAGTCGTGAGAGGTGAAGTCAATTGGCTGTGGAGTTGAGGTAGAAAGAGCCAACCAGTGGATGAGAAGCAGGTCTTCAGACAAGAGGGGAAGGAGTGTTGTGGTTATGTATTTGATATGTGGACTTGAGCTCAGTGAAGGATATAGAGATAAAGACTTTACATAGTTTGTATTAGGTATATATGGATGTACAGAACAAAAAAGGCATCGCTTCAATTGCTGCAAAAATTAATTCAGTCCAAAAAATACTGCAAATCCAGTGTACCTAAATGGTGTGTATATTTAGACAATAACACATCCAGAGGGGGCGTATTCCACACCGTAGGTGAAGAGCTTGTTGTCTTTGGATTCAGCTTTGGAGGTTTTAGTTTGTTGCTTAGCGGCCATTGTAATGTTGAGTGATAGAGGTCAGGATGGATCTTACCCTATTTATAGTTTTTGTAGAGTGATGTGGAGACGAGCTGGTATGTGTAAATTATAGGGAGAATACGGCAAGAAAGGGTCAACGGATAGAGTGGATGTAATTGCTGCAAATTAGTTTCAGAATTGTGAAAATTACCGATTTGAGAATCTTCAATGGTAGTTAACATCCATAGGAAAATACACAAAAACAAAAACAGGCTACTTTCGTAAATTATGAATGCAAACTTTCTACTGATCCACATTTAACCATCCACAATAGGAAGTTTTGAAAAGAATATGAAACATATACCATGATTTACAATATATATTAATACAGGAATGAAATAACTACTCTTCATCAGAATCAATAATTCTTCTTCTCTTTCTCTTCGAATCATCTTCCAGATCTTCATTTTCTGGCACAACACTCTCCTCCTTATATTTCGAGGCCCCATCTTCCTTCACTTTCCTCAATTTTTCAGCAGCTTTATCCAAATCATCCTCTTCTTCCTCTTCGACTTCCTCGTCTTCATCATCTTCGTTATCGATGAAATCGTCTTCATCGTCATATTCATCATTGTATGTTCTATTGAACCGTTCATAACTTGGCTCATCATATGAATCTTTGCCCATAGCAGCAGGACTTTCTCTTCCCAATCTCTCTTCTTGTAATCTTCTCTTCAAATCTAATTGTCTCTTCATCTTTGACACTTTTCTCTCGTCTTCATCGGCCTTTCTTTGGATTTCCAATGGATCCGAGTCGGTGATGGTGTTTAAGATCTTGTCCTTTTGTTGCAAGAATTTGATGGCACTAGTCAACTGTTTATGAGTTGAGGTCTTGGTGGAGGCAGGTAATAAGTTGGCAGTATTGGTGATCACATCTTTGGCCTGTAACACCTCCAATTGGTCATGGCTACTCACAAGTAAATGGTCATATAATGGTAGCGTTTTGAAATCGAATATTTCACCACCAATTTTCAACAGTATAGACCCATCATCCCATTCGACAAAATGGCAGTTGGACTGTTTGACAATCTCGTCATTTTCATTAAAGTATTTCCATCTGATGGTGTTTTCGTTGGTGAGTTTTTCCCGGACCAAATCATTCTTTTTCATTGTCGAGTCCTTAATGTTCATGTTCCGGTCTTTGGCATTCAATTCGATGTTCTCCTTGAAGTCTATAGGGTCGAAGGTGTGAGGATCGACATTGATAAAAAGCGGCATTTTTAGGTGATAGGTTTCGTCTTCTGCTTTGGAGTTAACAGCATGACGTGGCACTGCCAAGTCGAACACTTTTAATTCACGTTCCTCTTCCTCGTCGTCTTCTTCTTCATCGTCATTTTCGTCGTCATTATCGTTATCGGAGCGGGATTTTTGGGGAAATTCATCGTTGTCGGAGTCGGATCCCAAGCCAAGGCCCAAGTCGTCGTTTTCGTCGTTGGAGACGTCGTGTTGGCTGGCCCTTTCTTCGTCTGACATGGAGTTGGTGGAGTTGGAGTTGGCGTTGGAGTTGAAAATTTTCGGTGCGATTGAGAAAACTTAGTGGGACAAAGAAAAAGAGAGGAGAGACAAAAAGCCTATGTTAACGATAGTATTACAGATCACCTATATAATATATAATTTATAACATTTAAAATACAGACTACGCCTTGGCAATGGACGAGCTGGACGGCGTAGACACCACGATTGCCGGTTGGGTCGCTGAATCAACCTGAGCTTCAGACGATTGGCTGTGTTCCTGACTCTCATGAGAAACGTCATGGCCATCATGAACATGATCATGCTCCGAGTCATCATCTGTTATTTCGTAATCTTTATCTACCACCGGGTTCTTGGAATTAGAAAATTGGTTCTGATATCCTACTACTTCACCCTGGTGAGTGGATAACGACTTGGAGTGTTGTCTTTTGAATGACGGAGCGAGACCTGAAGACGAATTCTGAGGTCCTGTAGTTGAAGATGAGCCACTGGTTTGAGTATCAGTTGATTTGGGAGCCGATGAAGATAAGACCCCTGGGGTATTATGACCATCCTCATCACCATCATGATTTGGTAAGAGTTTATAAGCATATTGAATTAAGAATTCCACCACAAATTGCGATAATGCATATTCGGTTGGATCCAAATCATGATTGGGATGCGATAAGATAGATGGTTGAAAAATGGCGGCAAGGTTTCTCGAAGACATCAAGTTCTCTTCAGAGTGGTTCTGTACCATGGCAAGAAGATCCAAGATATAGAATAATAACTGTTTGGATAAGGTGGGGAGTTTATCTAACATGGCTTTATATTCATCAATGGCATCATGAACATCTTTGGTCAACTTCTTGTAATGTCTATTTTTCTTAGTTTGTTTGAGTTTGACCAATTCTTCACTCTTTTTAGAGGAATCTTCGGGAGTTCTAGTATTACAGGTTGAAGGGTCGTTGGCGGGACCGGGCTCGTTAAAATCATCATCATTATCGGCATCGTTATCTTCTTCGTGCTCGCTGTAGACATAGTTTGGGTTGGTGTCGGCGTCGGTGTTGGCGTTGGCGTCAACGTCAGCGGTAGCGGTAGCGTCACCACCCACCTTGTCCTCAAACTCCATGCGGGAGTCCATCAGAATCGGTTCCTGATGAATTGCATCAGTCTGGTCGGGCGACAACGATGGTGACGGTAACGTGGAGTGGGGTGTATTGATTGCTGGGGTATCAGGTGTCACCGGTGGCTGAGACCTCTTCGTCTTTCTGGGATTGGTGGCCTTGTATTTCATGTAATTGATGATTCTACTCCGCGTCCTCAAGGGATTTCTAAAGGTTTCGTACAATTCCAACGGTACCAAAGGTTCTGGTAATGAATTCAAATATCTCCGTAAAATGGAGGCTGCATCATGGACGTTATAACCATCCCAGCTTAATTTCTTCCCAAAATCTGGTGGGGTGTTAAATAACACCTGTAATTCCTTTAACCGCTTAGAGGATCCACCGACTCGAAAGATACCCTCGACATTCAATCCATTTGACTTGAGATAAACCCCACATTTGGCCACCACCACCGGGATGCGGCCATACAGTAACACAGAATTTGACCCGTCGTCAGTGAAGATGGAGATCTTGGCACATGCTTGATCGACGGCATCCTGGAGCGGAACGCCAAAGTATTTGGAGTTTTTATCCACTAACGGATTATTGAGCAAAAATGAGTCTCTATGTTGTCTAATGGCATTAGGGTCATTTGGGTTATTGTTGTTGTTTGTGTTGGGGTTGAAATGGTTGACATAAGAATTGGTATCACTCTGGGAGTTGGACCGGACACGGTGGACGTTATTGGTGGAGCGGGACTTGTGGTTGAGGAGCGGACGAAGAAACTCTTGATGAAATGACCCGCTGTTACCATTGGCGGGTTGGTCTATGTCGCTGTTTTTGTAATCACTGGAAGATAGAATATCGGTATCACTAATTTCATTCAAACTATCATTGGAAAGGGTGTTTTTGTTCTTGAGGTTCTTGACCCATCCGAATATGGAGTTTCGATTATTCGGAGATGATGAGTGACTCATGATCCATATGCGATGTTGGATGTGGGAAAAAAAATGATTTGGAAAAACAATCCTTCTCGTCAATTGTTTTGAGGCACTGAATTTAGTGAGAAGGTGTGAGAAGAGTGGGTGAGGGCTGCTCCACAAAAAATGAGATCTAGATCCAGGTGCCACGTGAAGGTTTTATAGTTAACGGGGCGGAAGCGAAAGATGTTTGGGATACAGTTGGTGATAAATGGATATTACTGTTGTATAGTATACGTGGCGGTTGTGTATTTGACGAGGTCACTAGATTGTAGTTCCTTACAAGTTGGCCTTAAGATTGCGGTGCCTGACTGGTAATGTAAGGCTGCAGCGGTGTCGTGTCAAAGCCTCAGACGAAAAAAAATGACGATCCCTGTCTATTTAAATGGGGGAGCCAGAGCTGGAATTCCTGCGTGCCAAATTTGACGGACGTGTCCTATTTCGTCAAATTGTGACTCTTGAATTTAGCTGCCTCTCATGTCAAGCGCCCCAGATTGGGAGAATCCAGATTGGGAGGGGAATGTCGTAGACGACATCCAGACGCGTATGGACTTTGGGCACTGGCTATGACTATGACTATTGACCCCCAATGTTCGTTTTAGTCGTAGATTTTGTTATTGTCTACTATGTATCGCTTGTATGATGATGGCGGGGAGGTGACTTTACAACCACATTATAGCAAATCTTTGTTCCACCTCGTTGTAGCTAACTGGGTACCATTGCAACCACATTCGATACTCATTCCTGCAGCACACGATGCTACTGGAACTACTGGAACGCGACATCCTTGTTGTACAGGAGCCCTCGCATGTAAGTCTAGACTTTTGCCGCAGGTTATTTATAGGGTTTTATTACTGTTCATTTCAACTCTTATCCATTTATTGCTAAATTAATCTTTAATAGGAACATTCCATCCAGAATCGGTAAAGTAAGGAATTTGCTGTTACTTATTTTACAGATTAACCGGTTTTATTTACATCCACTGGTGATTTATCGTAAAAGTGCTGGCATAGGCCAATTACTTTTCCTGTTGCATTTTGTAGATAGTCTGGCCATTGGAACAAGAGCTAACTTAGCAATAATTTCCCATATAATCTCTTACTGATTTTCTAGACCCTTGGCTTAGGGTTTCTATTACCTGGACAAAAATCCACAGTAATGACTATAAATATTCATGAAACTAGACCGTAAACCTTCATACATTTGCTTGCCCAGAAACAGCATAGTCTGCAAGTAAAGGCAAGCAATTAGATGCGAGAGCTCTTAATTAACCAAGATGCCCGAAGTCATCCATAAAAGTATACAACACCAGCCCGACATTAATAGGAGTTACCTGTCATAAGCAATCGTCCTGCTGCTAAAGCTCTTAAAGCTTATTCTAGCAACAGCGATTGGTACGCACCAGCTGGAGCGACGACTATTTTTGGTATGGAACTGTATACAGTCGATGATGATATCGTACTTCCAGTGAAGGGCATCTGCATCAGGATCTGCAGTGCGGTTACTTATAAAGCCAATAGGGATTACACTCGGGTAGGTTCCGGCTACTCCATATAGCAATGACACATATTACATTATTATCTAGTATAAACTATTCAATTTAATTGCACGTAATTCCCTGGGAATGCTCCAGTTTGTCCGTTGTATCTACCGGTCCACCAGCCGTTAGTGTCAGTGGTTCTTTCGACAATCTCGATCACGGCTCCAGCAGGGAACGTCAAATCTCCCTGCGCCTGCGCCGTATATTCGTATAATGCAGTACAGGTTTGGGCACCAGGAGCGGCTGGAGACTTTCCTGCGGCTGGAGCTGGAGTCACGGGACTGGCACTTGGTGAGCCGTAGCCGTAACTTGGAGCCGACGATGGTGGGGTCTGGTACTGTGGTGGCAGTTGCACCTGACCATAGCCCGGGGTTTGCTGGGGTTGACCATATCCCGGAGTCTGTTGGGGTTGGCCGTATCCGGGAGTCTGTTGGGGTTGGCCATAGCCTGGTGTTTGCTGGCCGTACTGAGCTGGAGCTTGGTACTGTTGTTGTGGAGCATAGCCCGGGCCATTAGGGTCCTTATAGTCCGTACCATATCCGGCACCTGGAGCACCGGGAGCAGCAGCTCCGTAGCCAGGAGCACCGTATGTTGGAGCCGCAGTTCCACCAGGAGAGTAAGGAGGTAAAGTGCTACCACTATTACCGGTTCCATTAGCTCCAACGGCCCCAGCACCAGCAGCGGCGTATCTCCGCTTAGTAGCTTCTAATTTACTTTTGGCATGACCCACCTTGAAGTGAGTGATACCAATAGCATCGGTCTGCTCCTCAATGGTACCCTTCTTGAAGTTATAGGCCTCGACAATGTCGGTGCTCAAGTCAAAATATGGAATCTTCAACTCCTCCATCCGGTTGTACAATGTATAGAAAATATTCAATTGCATGTAGTAGAAACTCACGAAAAGGGGTCTGATAAAATCACTCTGCATCTGAAAGAGAATTGGTAACTCAGTCTTCAACATATCGTTATAGTAATCGTACTCCTGTTGAGCAATCGCCACTTCTGCTTCTGCACCGTACATCTTTTCTTCATCTTTAGCGGTTCTTTCCTTCTTCTCCTCATACTTTTTATGAGTCCGTTTATGTCTATCTAAATCCACTTGTTTATGGTCTCTTTTAGTGGCCATTTTCCGTATACTTTGAATCACTTTCAAAAGTTCCTGAGCCGGATTAACAATCCGAGTTTCAATCAATTCCAAATCTGGTTTCAACGTTTCCTTCAACTCCTTGACAACTTCTCTGTATTGTTCACTGGCCTTGATCCCTTCCGGATTATCTTCCGGTTGAGTGGCGTTAGGGTCAGACAATTTCCCGGAAATCGGCTTGTAGATCTCCTCAATTGCTTTACTAAAATCGATCTGGAACTCAAGCATTCCATTGACGGCGTTAAAATACCGTTTACTTTCATCACTCAATTTCTTGGTCTCCAGCTCCAACTCCTTGAACCGTCTTTCGGCGTCGATGTACACGGCATCCTGGGTGATTTCCCCCATATTCATCTTTTGACGGAAGTTCTGGGGTGCCCGAACAATTGTTTTTTTGAATCCTTTGAAAGACATGATTGGTGGTTGAGTGAGTTGATGTAGAACAAAGTGGGAGTGAGAAAGAGTGAAATGGGTGAGAAAGAGTGAGAAAGTGAGAATGAGAATGCATGATTGTGAGCGTGTACTGACCAGGAGAGGCACTTGGCTAAGGACTTGGCTGGAAGAAGTACCTAGAGTGTACAAGTAGTGTGTCTGTATGTATTTATGTGTGTATGTGTATACTATGGGTAGTATGTACCCAAGTTCTGCTGTATGTATCACTTTATCATTTATTATATATAGAGACATTCCCCTTATTTTCACCTTTGCTTCATCTCTACTTCTTTTTTTCTCGTGGTTGCAAAATCTGCAAAATTTGATCTTTTTGGCTGCAAACACCATGTCTCCAACAGATATCCCCACACCAGCTCGAAACTCAAATCTTGAAAGAACCATGTTTAAAGCATTCATTCTCTTCCCATTACTTTTCCCCATTGAATTTTATGTCTTACTTGAGATGTGGCTCTACACCATTGTATGGGCCACAAAGGCCTTCAAGCCCACCGTTTTACTTCTTCATTTGTATTCTTCCCCAGATGCCACCACTTTCATACAAAATTACTCACAGTACCAGATGGCTGCTGCTGGACAATGTATGTTGAAGTTTTCCCACCGACTTGACGGGGTCAGGGTCTTGATGTTCATATTGTTCAGAATATGCGATTCCTTCTTTGACAAGTTTGGGAATAGTGCTGTGGATTGGATTAAATCGGCCATTGAAAACATCACATACACGAAAACTCATAGGGAAGTTGAATTAATGGCAACATTGGATGTGCCCCCAGAAGCTATAGCCGAAATATACATTCCAGACTTTGAGATGGAATTGGACCCACCAAAAGAGCTTTACTTCCAACATTCTCCTTGTCCTGAACCATTCACTTCTACATGTAAATCTGATATGTCGGAAACTCATTCAAGTCGTGAAGGACGGGCTTACGGATTTTTGGCTTCAATCTTCAAACAGCAGGACCCTGTTGCTGAAGATGACCACTCGGCCACTAGTGCTGAGAGTAAGCTCAGTTTGTATCGTCAGGACTGGAAGTCAAAGTGGAAGGGGAGAAGAAGAATCCAGAAGTCTTTGAATCCTGTCATTGGAACTTGTCCTGGAGTTTAATCGATCGCTAGGAATGGCGAATACGAATTAATCTTACAGAACCAAGAATAGCCAATATAGAGTAACTAGTACCAAGAGTAGCCAGTATATAGAGTAATTAGTACCAATATCTAGTAATGTATCTAACAGAAAGTCCAAGAACTCATTTTCTAGTTTTCTCTGGTCTAGTGTCGTCTAATTCCTGATTCTTCTATTCTACAGTATGGTGTATGCAATCACTATAATCAACCAGGGCACATAATATCAGTCTATAATACCGATACGATATACTCATAATGTGGCATATCTCCCCTAAAACCGTCTCAAAATCCGCCAAAATTTACAGTTTATCTAAACACTCATATATAAAGCCGGTACTATTATTCCGGTATACTCCGATCCAATCCCCCATCTCCTCCCACGCAATAACCCTCTCTCGCATTATCACAATCATGACTCCACAAATCCGAGTCGCATCAGGCCATGAAAATTTTCCAATCACACCTTCCAACCCAACATATAAACCAGGTGCAGTTCGCCAAAAAATCTACAAAAACACAAAATAGACATATGATAGACTTGAAGGATTATAACGTGTTTGAATCCTCGGGATTTCTCCCCGACCAATTGCCGCTTGAAAAGCTTCCTCAACAATATTACCAGCCTTGGGAAGCCATAGTTGCGAATCTTCCATCCCTAATTTTGACTAGAAGAATCAGGAAAATCGTCGATAAATTGCCGCTTCTTTCAACAGAACAACTTAATGGTCTCCCCCAGTTGAGAAGAGCTTACCAAGTTTTGGGGTTCTTAGCCCACGGATACATATGGGGAGATGATCAAGCTGTGAATAAGATCCCAGAACTGATAGCGAAACCACTTCTTGAAGTCAGTAAACCCCTTGGATTACCTCCATTAGCCACGTACGCCGGTTTGTGTCTTTGGAACTTTAAACAGATTATACCTGATGATGGCAATATCTGGGATCTCGATAACTTGACCACCATAAATACTTTCACCGGTGGAATCGACGAGAGCTGGTTCTATTTGATCTCAGTTTATTTCGAGTATAAGGCAAGTTTCACCATCAAGACGGGGATGAAGATTTTAAATGCCGTTGAACAGAAAGACCCTCCAAGTGTGACCAGACATCTTCAAACTTTGGCGGAGATGATCGATCATTTAGGGTCGGTATTGATGAGAATGGAAGAGATGTGTGACCCCCATATCTTCTACTACCGTATAAGACCGTTCTTGGCCGGATGGAGAAATATGGCTGATGTAGGCCTTGATAAGCATGGTGTGATATATGGGAACGACCCAACCCCAAAGGTGTATGCTGGAGGTTCCAATGCTCAATCTTCTTCAATTCAGTTCTTGGATGTATTGTTAAATGTCAAACACTATCCTACCGGCAACAGGCCTGTTCCACACAGAACGGATGTGTCACCACAACCACAACAAGAGAATAACTTTATGAATGAAATGAGAGAGTACATGCCTGGACCCCACCGAGAATTCTTGAATAAGATAGAGTCTATATCGACGGTGAAACAGTATGTAGCAGATCACAGTGACACATACCCAGAACTCACATTGAGTTATGACGCTTGTCTTGCAATGTTGAAACTGTTCAGAGACAAACACATTCAAATTGTTACCAGATATATTGTATTACAGGCCAAAAAGAACAATAAGCTTGGTTCTTCTTCCACTATGAGATCAGGCTTGGCCAAGAAGAAAAACAAGAAAGAACAGGAGGAAAGAGGTACCGGTGGAACTGCTTTGTTACCATTTTTGAAACAATGTAGAGATGAAACTGGGGATCCTGCTGCAGGTACCTGGGGTAAGAGAATACTTAGCGATGGGGTGATGAGGTTGAACTTCAGTGAGCCTAATGGAATTAATGAAGATTAGTATAGATAATAGATAATAGATATCAAGAGATAGATTTTGACAGTGAGAGAACACATTACACTGTCTACCATGCTTTTAAAACCATGATCCTAATAGAATTACCATATGACTAATTCATCTTATCTCTCACCTTATCTGGCTTCGCAGCACTGAAAAATTTTATGCTTCGATTCTCATTGTCAAGAATAGTAAGAAATATGTCGAGTGCAAGTGTAGCTAAAGAAGCCGTCAAGGATGCCGTTCAATCTGCCGCTTCCAATGTCAAGGATGTTACTGGAGCCAAAAAATCCGGCAAAAAGAACGCTAAAAAAGCCGACAATCAATTCATTTTAAAAGTTCCAAAAGGTACTAAAGACTGGGCCGACCAAGACATGGTCATCAGAGAAGCTATTTTCGGGACTTTGACCTCGATGTTCAAGAGACACGGAGGTGTCACAATCGATACCCCTGTGTTTGAATTAAGAGAAATTTTGACCGGAAAGTATGGTGAAGATTCAAAGTTAATCTACAATCTTGAAGATCAAGGAGGAGAATTGACTTCTTTACGTTATGATTTGACGGTTCCTTTCGCTAGATTTGTGGCTGCTAACAATATCACCAGTATCAAGAGATACCACATTGCTAAGGTTTATAGAAGAGATCAACCGGCCATGACTAAAGGTAGAATGAGAGAATTTTATCAATGTGATTTCGATGTGGCAGGAAACTACGATACTATGGTACCAGATTCTGAAGTTTTGAACATCGTAGTCGAAGGGTTGACTAGTTTGGGTATCAAAGACTTCAAAGTCAAGTTGAACCACAGAAAGATCTTGGATGGTATCTTCCAAAGCTGTGGAGTTAAGGATGAAGATGTCAGAAGAGTGAGTAGTGCTGTGGATAAATTGGATAAATCTCCATGGGAAGTCGTCAAGAAGGAGATGGTGGTGGAGAAGAATCAACCTGAAGAAGTTGCCGACAAAATCGGGGAATTTGTCAAGTTGAATGGTACCATCAGAGAGATCTTGGATGTCTTGAAGGATAGTGAAACTTTGAAGTCCAACAAAAGTGCTCAAGAAGGTATAGAAGAAATGTCTGTATTGGCTGATTATGTCGAAGCCTTTGATATAAATTCCCACATCAGTTTTGATTTGTCTTTGGCTAGAGGTTTAGATTACTATACCGGATTGATCTATGAAGCAGTCACTGGGGCATCAGCTCCTCCAAAGAATGCAGCTGAATTAAAGGAGAAGGCCAAGTCTGAAGCTAAGGAAGATGAAGATGCTTCTGAATACGTCGGAGTTGGTTCAATTGCTGCTGGTGGTAGATATGATGGTTTAGTGGGTATGTTTGCTAATGGTAAATCCATCCCATGTGTGGGTATTTCTTTCGGAGTTGAAAGACTCTTCTCTATTATCAAAGCTAGAGTCGCCAAAAACATCGAAAAGATCAGTGCTTCCCAAACCCAAGTGTACGTCATGGCTTTTGGAGGTGGTGAAGGATGGAACGGATTCTTAAAGGAAAGAATGGCTGTTACTAAACAATTATGGGACAACGGTATTAACTGTGAATACTTGTATAAAGCAAAGGCTAATATCCGTAAACAATTTGATGCTGCCGAGAAATCAGGTGCTTCATTGGCTGTCATCTTGGGTAAAGAAGAATATCCACAAGGTAAATTGAGAGTCAAGTTATTAAATCAAGGGGATAGCGATGAAGGTGAATTGATTGAATCAAGTCAATTGATCAACTATGTGTCTGAAAAATTACAGAACCTTAATAAGGATGGATTGGATGAGATCACTAGAATGATCAAAGGTTTATAAATCATATACTATAAATCATAATAATATGTACATTTTTTGTAGAATTCTAACTGTTGACATCTAAACGCATACCTACATTCTTCCCACTCTTCTCTTTACCAGTTCTTTTAACCCGATTCCATAACAGATTAACATCATTTAACACAAACCAAACAATAACTCCAACCCAACTATGGACTTGAGGTAATGGATCATAGAATTCACTGGCGATTTGTCTTAATTTAGGTAATTTGGTCCAAGCAATATATGGGAAATCATGGTGTTCATTGTGATATCCAACATTCCAAGTGAGCCAATTTAATGGTCCGTAATAACTGTAAGTTTCCTCAGGTAATAAATCCTTTGAAATGTTAATCTTGTTTTCAGCAGACATCTTCATCTTCTGAACGTTATTTTCATTCAACACATAATGTTCAGCAATAAAATGCCCAGCACATGGATGCCACGATCCGGCCAAGAATGAACTGATCAAGAAATAAAACATCGAGTACCATCCCCAGTACTTCAATACCAAGAAATCAATGGTGAATTGATACACAACATTGATCAAATGAATATATGTGAATTTGATCTGAGTGATGAACATTGGTCTCAATGCATAAAAGAAGATCTGACAAGTGGTGAAAAATACTTTCCCCAACACATTGGAGAATAGTATTCCCTCAAACTTAGTAGGTAAATCTGTATCTAAATATTCATCTCCCAAGAACTTATGATGGAGCTGATGATATGGTTGGAATGATGCACTATATGGGATTCCAATTGGCAAGTTAATTATCACAGCAAAAAGCTTGTTGTGTAAAGGTTTTCTGAATAGAAGGTTATGAGATAACTCGTGGATTGCAAGGAATATAGCCTGGTTAGCAGTGGCTCCGATGATATAGCTGAAAATGAAGAATTTCAATGTCAATGGATGAGTGTCTTTAAGGTAAAAAGCCGTAGCAAGTTGGATCAAAACTACCAAAACAACTAAGTATTTTGTGAGTGGTTCATGACCTGTGAGTTTCCTGACTTCTGGATGTTTACTCAATATATGTTTTCTTCTTAACACATGTGGTTCCAGCTCATTAGTCCAATAAAATTCATTTAATTCTTCTATAGATGCATCAGCTGCCGGGGTATTGATGGTGAAAGTTTGGTTTGCTTTACGGTGAGTGATTTTCGACATGTCTGCACACTCTTTTCAAGCTGTGTATAAACCTGATTATATATTGGTGAAATATATATGGTGCAATCTGAATCTGAAATCTAAAGTTAGCTCATTAAATTTTTCACCGTTTTGTGCACAACGCGTTTCGTGCATACACCACAGCTATACGATCATTGGGAATTGGCACCAGAATCGCCACTTTTATCGGAGTTGGGCACCTGAACTACCGAACTGTCTCCAGTAACGGAGCTGGAGTATACTACGTTGGTGGTGTCTCCAGGTTGGGAGTTTCCTGGTTGGGGGTTGGATTGGGGGGCCATCAGATTGGCTGCAAATTGTCCCAAATGAGGCTGTGAGTTATATGGCATATAGTTGAATTGGGCTCCATTGACACCCATGTTGTACGAGTTGGGTCCCATATTATATCCATTTCCGGGAGGATACATTGGGGCCGGGTAATTTCCAGCAAAATGATCGAATCCTTGGTATTGGGGGAACTGATGCCAGTATTGGGTTGGGTTGTATGCAGGTTGGCCATATGTAGTTTGTCCAAATGCAGCCTGGTTGTATTGAGCAGGAGAGGATGGTGGAATTTGACCAGAACTTGGAAATGTTGATGGAGCCTGGGGTGCCATTGGTTGGAAAGATGTGTTTTGCGATGAGTTGACTTGGGTTGATTGCGACACTTGTGTTGGATTGAATTGGGAAGATGTAAGTGGAACTGGGAAGCTGGCATTGGTATTTGCAGATCCACCGGCTGGATTGGCAGGGGTACTGGCCACTTCCACCTTCCAAGAAGTTTGCAGTTGGGTGGTGGTACGAGACAGTTCCGATTCCATTTGACTTTGAAGCTGAGTGGTGTGGAACCTGATGAAATCTTCAATTTCATCTCCCGAACCTTCCTCTTCTTCAGAAACTTCCTTGTCTTGCTCCTCGTATTCATCATCGTCATCATCGTCGTCTTCATCATCATACTCATCATAACTACGTGATTCAGATTGCTCCCTTTCTTCTTGACTATTGATTTTCACAGTATGATTAGCCGGAGTTGTTTCTTGTAAAACCTTAGTGATTGGTGGGGTCAAAGGTTGGGTTTTCTTTGGTCTTCCTCTACCTGGACTTTTTGGTTTGCGTGATTCGATAAGATGGAACTTTCCATCAAACTTCAACCTGTTGGTGTACAAGGTATAGAACATACCCAAGATAGCAAAAACTCTCAAGTTGTTTTCGTGTTTGACAACTTGTTCCAGGATATATGTCTCATTGATTTGAGACAGTTTGGCTTTGATGGCTTCATTGTCCAAGAATATTGGGATCTTGTCAACTACCAACGATCTATAATCATGGTTTAAAAGATCAATGTTATTAGCTTGGAATAAGTTATCGTCATTGAAATCTTTAAGTTGGTAACCCACAAGCCTGAAATCTTTGAATAACACATCTTCCTGGAAGTAGAAATTTCTCACCGGCCTTGTGGCCAAATCATCTAAAGTCACAGATTCTTTCTCGATAACAATCTTGTTCATGACATCGATTAATAATTTGATGTTACTCAAGATAATCTCCTGGCGACCATTTGTGTTTACCCAATTGACCAAAAGTCTCAAAAACATAAGCACGGATGTGGAATCAGTTACAGTTTCCAATTGTAATATAGACTTGAAATAGAATTCAAGGTATTTGTTAAGAAGAGATTTGTAGCGGCCGGTTTTGATAAGGCTTCTGAAACAGATTAAAAGGGTCAATTGGCCAAGATACAAATCATCAACCGCCCTGCAGTTGCACTTCAATGTCCGGTTAAATACGTTCTCATTGAAGTTCAAACTCAAAAAGATGAACTCCAATTTTACAATTTTCAAATTGGCAAAGATTCTCTGGCCCGGTAAACAGTATTTGTCCGGGAGATAATGGAATGCTAAAAGGCCAGTTAACATCAAGTTTAATTGGTCGTTGGTGATCAGTCCATGATCTGTATTCTTGTCTCTCAAGAAGGAGCTCAAATCTTGGTTAAGCCATCCTTTATACAAATGACTAGTCAAATTGGCCAAACCAAGTTTATAACCTCCTATTCTTGTATTATTGGCTCTCAAAAACCAATATACAGATATGGTTTTGTTATTTGAGACGTTGTAGATTACTCCCAAATGATTATATGGCTCATTAAGAGATGGAAGAAGTAATATGCAAAGTTCATAAAGGGACACCGCCAGATGATAATATGACAATAACCTCTTTGGGTCTGATTTTCTGAAAAGATAAAAGTTTTTGACTGACAAATTAGGCAAGACATATGTCGTCTCTATTATAGAACGGTGTCTCATTAGATCTCCAAGACACAAAAGACATTTATGCATCACGTACAATAAATTGGCTTGAACGTGAGAATTTTTGGTTGGTTTGGCATCTTTCTTCACTTGAAGCCCCAATTTATCTAGGAAGGTATTCGGCACAATAGGATTTTTGAAATCAGTGGAAAAGTAGTTGAGAAGTTCGTTATAATAGAGATAAGTTTTCTTTATGAATTTGACAAAGGGATCGTTCACTTTTCTGATTTCTACCGGTTTTGGCTTGACTGGCCTTTCACTCTTTTCATAGTGACCATTTTGGCCCTTTTTGTTCTTGCCATTCACCTTTTGATCGGTCTTGCCAGTTTTCTTGTCAATATTGTCACTCCTTCTTTCCAGCTGCTCAATCTCCTGAGAAATATCCGCGTGTTGTTGTTTATAAAACTTAATTATCGGATAATGAAAATTCAACCATAAAGTGTCTAGGAATTTGATAGTGGTGAATTCTACCTGACCTTCTGAGAAACCTTCTTCACCTGCAGTATAATAAGCTTCAAAATCTTGTTGAATCCAGGTTATAAAATTTGACAGAATAAGGTTGTTCAAACCAATCACCATAGTGGAATCGACATAATTTTTGTCTAATAAGCTGGTGAGCTGCTGTTTGTAAAGTTTGATCTGTTTGAGAATCAGAGGATCAAGTTGATTTTCTTGATCCGGTTTGGACATGCTTTTTTTGTAAAAGATTTCTGATTTGTGGATATGTAAATGTTCTGGATATGTTTTTTATAATGAAGGTGCAATTGGTCTACTCTTGCCCCATAGTGCCCTAACAGAAACTGTTGTAATGTTGAAAGAAATTTTCAGTAGTGCATTGCATGAATCGCGATGTTACAGAAGACTGACAGACAGGGTCTTTTAGGTTTTTAGCACACTTATTTGGTGTAAAAAACTCACGGGAGAGATGACTGACTCGCAAGAAGTACAAAACCAAGACAATGTGATCTAGATATTCCCACTTGAAGTAACAATATATGTAATTACTGTAAAATTATCTGTGGCTGCGAAATCCTCACTTCGTTTCCAATTAAAAACCACTGCTCTTTGCAGCTGGGAATTTTAAAAGTCCCACATTAGCCGTACACGACGTTTTGCAGCCAAGGTGATCTATCACATTTGCAAAAATATATAAAGTGTTGATATCCCCTATTGTGATTTTTCTTTTCAATAACTTACAGTTTACTTGTAAAATGTCAACTTTACCTCCGTCTTTTTCCTTCGACTACTTGGACTTCCCAGCCACCACTTCCAACACCCCCAACCACCAAACTCCCACCCAAACACATCTGGAGTTGTACAATAACTTTAGAATTGGAAACCAGTTGAGAGTAGCAAACTCCAGCACTAACACTCCACCAGCTAATGCGTACGGTTCCACCACCTCCACCAGCCACTACAATGAATTGGAAAGACTTAAGTTGCAGTTGAATCTTAAATCCCAAATCATTAGCAGTTTGCAGAAGAAGTTGAATAATAAAGATTCAAACCTCGAGGCTGATCCATCGACAAACAAGGAGTTTTACCAAATATTCAAGAGTTTGTCTAATCAGTTGAAGTCCAAAACTGAAGAATGCAACAAAATGTCGGTTTATTTGGAATCTGTTCTTGTTTCGTTAGCAGTTAACGGGGATGATTCATCTCATGAGGATCTTATCCATAAAATTGTCAACAAAATTGAAACTTTGACCAGGGAAAACGACAAATTGATGGAGATGGTGAGCAGTAGTAGTAAGCTGAACTTATTGATTGAAGTTGGCATCTTGAGGAATGAAGTCCTGGTCTTGAGAGACAAACTTTCGAAATACGATCGTTAAAATGTCTAGTTTTTACTCATTTGGGCTTTGAAAGGCCTTTGTTTTTGTTAATTCACTTCTACTTGGTAATTTACTTTGATTTTATGACTTTCCAATTTCATAGAGATTATTTAGCCATTTTCTTCGTCCAATATATGTCTTCAGATTTGACAGATGTGATACATCACATCTGGTAATTACACGCAAGCCTCGTTGATTCTGTCGCGGTGATTTTATTTTCGAGCCAGAAAACTCAAGTGAAAAAACATACTTCTACTGACATGTATACCAGTCCCTCGATTGTGATAGACAACGGAACTGATACCACCAAAGCCGGGTTCGCATCTGAAGATTTACCATCACTTATTTTCAACACTAATTATTCCAAATCCAATGAAGGTGGGGAGATAATTATTGGTGACGATGAAATAGATAAATATCCTCAAAATGAAGTCTATACGTTGTTAAACAATGGAATCATCTACGACTTCGATAACATCACCAAGAATTGGCAGTATGTTTACGACAACGTGGATAACGGGCATAAAGTCGACCCTAAAGAGTATCCTCTTACATTGACCGAACCTGTCAACAATCCAGATAAAAATAAGACTCAAACGGCAGAAATTGTATTTGAACAATTTGAAGTGCCGATTTTCTCGCTTGTGAAGAAGCCATTATGTCAATTATATAACCATGGAACTTCATCGGGTCTTGTGGTGAATTTAGGATCTGCTTCTACTACGGTCACCACCATTTTAGATGGAATTATCCAAAATAAATTCAATTTTAGAAGCAGTTATGCTGGTAATTTCATTGATGCCAATATCTTGAACTTCTTAGGTAAACAAGATGTCAATTTGGACTTGTGGCCAGGTGCTACTGAATCATATAAAAACTACCAAATGTCTAAGAATGTTTTGAGAGATTTCAAAATATCGATGCTTCAGACCAGTTTGAGTACACCAGTAACATCTCCTAACGCTTACAACATTTTGAGCAAAAAGAATTACCAATTCCCAAATCACCAACACGTATCCCTTTTAAACGAACAAATGGACTTGTTGGAACCACTTTTTATCCCACAAACCAGTCCTTTGGTTTCCACAGAATCGAAATTAGATGATCCTTCAACAAACGGATTGTCTTATTTCATAGTGAGTGTTTTGAAGAACATCGAAATGAATGTTCTCAACAATAACCAAAATAACTTTGTTAAAGTGGCAGAAATGTTGAAATTGTTAGAGTCAAATATCTTAATTACTGGTAACACCTCATTGCATCAATCCTTATCTTCTAGGGTAATCAATGATATGTACAGTATGATTTACAAATACTTCCCAAACTATAATCATAAACTACATTTCTTGAATTCTGATTTGGTCAGCTTATGGGATAAGAAGTTCAGTGCTTGGTTGGGAGCAAGTAATTTGAGTTTGATGTTGAACCTGAATACTGACATTGTCGGAGATTGGTTCGTTAGCAGAAATGATTACTTGGAATATGGTCAAGACTATATTTTAGAAAAGTTTAAATGATTCAGATATATAAGAGCAAGTTTGTACTATAATTAAAATAAAGATCATCGTATGTTAAATTGACGTTTATAAATTATCTACAGAAAGGGGCATTGTATGACTCCAATGTTTCAATCTTTCCAAGAAATGTACTTTCCTTGGTAGCTTTCAGAATCACCATGTAAGTCCAAAGCACTTTGTAATTTCAAATTAGAACCGAGTTTATCGGATTTGAAATGAGCTTGGACTTCTTTGATAGTTGGCAAGTAAGACTTGTTAGTTTCTGTACCATTGATGAATGATTTGATGTGGTTGTTCTTTGGAACTCCAAAATCGTATTTGTAATGAACATAATCGACATTGTAAACGTTTTCGATTATTGGCTTAGGTAACTTGTCAGTAGCTTCAGAAGGTCTCAACAAAGTGGTTGCATCAGTGATATCAGACCAGACTGGATGGCTTGGTTCCTTGATCTTTTGAATCAATTTGTGGCTGACACCTTTAACGAAATCATTAGATTCTTTATCCAAGTTCATGATGTTAGTGGCAGCAATAGTTTCCAATTCAAGTTGAGTCTTTAAAGAGTTCTTAGCACCTTGTTCCAATAAAGCATAGGCGACTCTCAAAGAAGTAGGAGACTTGGCCAACAATTTATCTAAAGTTTCATGAGCAAATTTAGAGCTGGATTTCTCCAAGTACGACAAAACATCATCAAAGGTCGGTTTACTGAAAGCTTCTTTGATGACTAAAAGTTGTTCGGTGGTGAATGGGAACTTGTAGTCATTAGGTAATTTGGTTTCGGCAAATTCATCAATGATTTCGTTGACTTGACGGAAATATTCTTTCTGGTTAGAAACTGACAAGTTAGATTGACTTGGAGGTTGCAAATTGGATAATCTCTTGACCAAACTATCTAATCTTTCACGAGGAACATAATGAGTAGCAAATCCCAACATATAAGCATCAAGACCCGATAAAATAGTACCAGTCAAAGCAACATAATGTCCAACCTTATCATCCAATCTAGATAAGAAAAAAGTAGTACCAACATCTGGGAAAAATCCAATATCCATTTCTGGCATTGCTAATTTGGTGGTTTCGGTGGCAATTCTGTATGGAGCATGAACTGATAAACCAACACCACCTCCCATGGTAATTCCATCCATTAAGGAGATATAAGGCTTAGGATAAGTACCAATCAAAAAGTTCAAATTATATTCTTTTTGAAAGAAATCCAGGGAATAACCAACATTTCCTTCTGTAATTTGTTTAGCACATTCAGCCACATCACCTCCAGCACATAAACCTTTTGGAGAAGCCGAATTTAAGATAATCACATTATTTGCCTCGGATTTGGCATATTCAATGAGTCTGGGGTAGATTTTTGATACCATTGAGGTGTTCAAAGAGTTCAACTTGTTGGTCCTGTTCAAGGTGATTACCCGAGCAAGATTACTGTTATGAAACAAAACATCATCAACTACACTAGAAGTGGAACTAGACATTATTGATCTAATAAATGAGAGTTTTGAACTCATTATTCGGTTATAAGGTTCTCCTCTTTGAATGAAAAATTTACCTTTGTGCGATGTGCTAGACACGCCAGTTGCAAATGATTTTGCTTTTATTGGTACATGAAAAATATATTGTTAAATATCTATTACTGTAAATTTATCTACTTTTTACTTTCTTCTTCCTTTTTTTTAGCATCTGTAACATATGCAATCATTTCACTGTAGTTTGGACCGTATGGCCAATGGGAGCGGATCGTGTTAATTTTCACGTCCAAGGCTTTGGCCCAGTCGTACACTAAACCTGGATTAAATAAAAATGGAGCACCTATTAATGCCAAGTCCAAAACACCATCTTCAAGGAGTTGATTGGTTTGAACAGGGTCATGTAATCCATTAACAGTTGCAATTAATCCCTTGTTACCAACGGCATCTCTGATTTTTTTAGCATATTCTACATTGAACCCAAACTTTTTTGGAAGTCTATCAGCATTGGAGTCATTACCACCACTTGAGATATCAAGTAAATCTACACCATGATCAAAAGCAACTTTGGCCAACTCAATGGAATCTTCGATTTTCCAGGCATCAGGTTCTGAATCATGTAATTCAGAAGCACTGAATCTTAAGAATACTGGGTAATCCTTTGGAACATTGGCTCTAATTTCATCAATGATTTCAACCAAGAATCTCAATCTATTTTCAAGAGATCCACCATATTCATCGGTTCTCTTGTTGGAATGTAAAGACAAGAATTCATTGATCAAATATCCATGAGCTCCATGGATTTCAACAAAATCAAACCCGGCAATCTCATGGGCTCTTCTTGCAGCTTGACCAAAAGCTTTAACAATTTCTTTAATTCCTTCTTTGGTTAAAGGATTTGGAGCTGGAAGTCTACCATATGGTCTATAAGCAACGGCAGAAGGTCCGTATAAATCTTTAACATCACCTCTTGGATCCCATTGTTCTAAATATTCAAACAAGGCAGATTGCATGGATTTTCTACCAGCATGGCCAATTTGAATACCAATCTTGGAGGTATTGGCATGAGCGAAATCTACAATTGGTTTGAACTTGTTAGCCATGGAATCTTTCCAAATTCCCAAATCCACAATTGAGGTTCCCGAATGCTTGGTGACTCCGGTAGCTTCTACAATCACCAAACCTGGACCTCTAGTTGTTAAACTACCATAATGGATTTCATGATATTTTGTAACTTCTTCATTATCAGCAGTGTATTGACACATTGGAGAAACACCGATTCTGTTTGGAATAATCATATTTCCAATTTGGAGAGGCTGAAACGTCTTCGGAGTTAATTCACTTAATTCGGTTGCAGATCCTACAACCCCAACAGGTAAAGGATATTCAAATGGTAAATTAGCAGCAAGAGGGTATGGAGCTTCATCACCCACAGAAGATTTAGGAAGTTCAAGTGTTGAATATGTCATTGTTATTTGATAATAAACTGAAATAGGGATATATTTAAAGTATTTATACTTCTCAGCTTATTGTATGGCTTTGAATTCCGATTAGAATATGTTTGTAAGCATCGGTTTTGACACTACGATGTTTTGTCAGCTGGTTAAGAGATACCGAGTTGCCGTTTCAACTTAAACGTTTGGTTGTGACTTGAAGGTGACGGTCTACACAACACTGTCTAGTGTCTACATAATGGTGTACATAATGACATGTACACTAAGGACATGTCTGTGGTGTCTGTGCACTGTATGTCTGAGGTGCTCGTAGAGTCTACACCGTTTTCTCTGCCGATCTGCAATGGAAATACAATTAAATATACTACATACAGAATCATATAAAACCTTTAGCTGCCTCCGGTCAAATACTGTTAACCGACAAAAGTTGCATAAATCTGTCAGCTGGGAACTATTCTCGCAAGAATTTAGGGTACAGCTCACGTGATGATTACTAAGGAACTAACGGACTTAATTATCACCCTCGGCAAGAAAGATTCTCGGCAATACACTCCCTCCTTAGTTGCTGCCGTTTGGTATTTTTTCAGTCGCACCCCATGTACATTAAGTTCATAAGACATGCTTATTGACAAAACATTTTCCTGGACTCCACAAAACCTCTCTAAAGCTGAGAATTTAAATGTTACCATTATAGGTGGAACTGGTGGATTGGGCCGGGCCATTGCGGGAGTTTTTGCAGCCAATGGTGCAAAAGTTACTGTTGTAGGCAGGACTTTCCGGGATGAGCTGAAAAACATCAAATTTGTTAAAGCCGACTTGACATCAGTTGCTGAGTCCAAAAAGGTCGTCGACAAGTTGGATCCGGCTTCAATTGATATTCTCTTGTTTACCACCGGGATCATTGCTGCTTCTACAAGGGAAGAAACCGATGAAGGCTTGGAAAAGGATATAGCTGTTAGTTATTTGAACAGATTGGCTATTATCTCCGATTTAGTACCAAGAATTGGGTCAGAGAAGAAGTCTTCCAGATTTGTGCCACGAGTTTTTATCATGGCATTCCCTGGAAATGACCAATTGGGAACTATTGACGATCTTAACTGTGACGAAAGTTATGGAGTGTTGAAGGCTCACATGAATACAGTGGCTGGGAATGAAGCTTTGGTTTATAATGGGGCAGATACGTATAAGAATGTTCATTTCTACGGTTTGAATCCGGGAATTGTCAAGACCTCTATCAGAAATAATCTTTTTGGTGAAGGATTTCTTTCCAGAGCTTTTGAGTCCTTTTTAAGCTGGTTTACCAATTCACCTGAACAATATGCTGAAGCAATTGCACCATTATTGGTGGCTGAAGAGTTGGAAAACCGCAATGGAACTATCTATAATAACTCTGCACAAGCTCTTCAACCTTCCAAGGGCTTCACTCATGAGTACGCTGCTGAATTTGTCAGCAAATCTGAAGCTTTGCTCAAAAGCAAGGGTCTCGCTTGATCGAGTCGAATAACTATAACATATATGTTTTATGATATAAACTAAAAAAACTTTGTATTAACTCTATGTTCTTATTAACATTACACTAGAAATCGTACAGACTCACCAACCGACACTCTCTCCCGTCATCAAACCTATACTGATAAAACTTGCCCGAATAAGATGCCACAAAAACCAAGTCATCAAGAAATCCAATTTCTACCAGTTTATGATCCCTCACTTTAATGATATTGAATGATCTTTCTGGAGGCAGTAGTACGAGATTATTGAAGTAGTCTTGATATGGTAAATTGTTCAAGATCTTCTTGGTATAACGAGATGTGAATTTCTTGGAAAGCTTCCAGTATTTGGAATCACCCGTATCTGAGCTCTGTTTATCACCATCCTCTACATCTGGAGGTACAACCGGCTTTGAGATAAGCAAGTTAGCTAGGTTTTCATTCAAATCTTCCGACAGTTTGGAGCTCTCAATCCCCGTCAGTGAATTATCGTCAATTTCTTGTTCCTCTTGTTCATGATCGTTTTCAGGATCATCAGGTTCAGAGTGAGATAAAGTGTTTTCCCTGGTAGATGAAACCGGTTCATCTTTCAAGTCAAAGAAATGAATGGTACTATCCGAGCCACAAGCCAAAACACTACAATCGGCATTGAATCTTAAGCAATGAATATGTGCTGGATTATGACCTCGTCTGAGGTTTTTAATTCTGAATAAGGTAACATCGTTCGGTTTGAAATTCATATAGAATAACCGGATAATAGTTCCCTTGGAAGATGCAGTTGCAATGATCAGGTTCGATACCACAATCTTTTTAACACTGGAAGAATGGCATTTCATCACCAACACCGGTTTCAAGTTGATGGTATCGTACACTAATACCCAGCCTTTAGGGTCTTTTTCCTTGTATTCTTTGGGATCATTGAACTTAATCATGGACTCCACATCGCCAAACAAGTCGGTCTTTTTCGATACATATTTCATGGGAATCACTAGCAATGCGTTATCATCATTGGAAAGATCCCCCACAAATGAGCCCTTCTCAGTGGCTTGAGGGTCTATTTCAATGATCTTGATTAGCTTGACATAACTCAAGTCATAAATGTAGATTTGTCCGATTTTAAGCACAATTGCAAGACGTTTTTTATTGATTTTAACATCCACAATTGAACTGGGGAATATAAGTTCACAAATCTTGAGTTTTTGCTTCAAATTAAAGATCTTTAATAGCCGATTATCCTTCTCTTTAGGAACTATGATCGTGAGCGAAGTTGAGAAAAGAATCTTTAGGAGATAAACTCCGGTGTTTTCGTGATAAATTTCGCCAAAAGGCTCGCAATTGAAGATCGTACTGTCATTATCTGTAGCAACTGATATACATGAACTATCCTGGTTAAAACTGAGGTTGTTCATAGTGCATTATGTGTGGAAGTGTAACTATGTCAGGTTTAATGGGCCGATTGCGGGACGCGCATCGCGTGGGGTGAGGTCTGGGGACTGTCGCGGTAACTGGGAGGGGGGTTGGGGGACTATAATTCTCGGTAAATGTGAGGTCAAGAGTATATTTCATACCGCTTTACCTCAGCTGTTTGAGTCCCTACAATTATTGGGGTTTTAGCATGAAAGGGAGGAGTGAATAACATGGGTGAATGTCTAAACTCAAGAGGAAAGTTACTGTGAAGTATGGATTGAAAATAACCAAATTTGACTGAGTTAGGGCTTCTTTTATATTGGCACACCACAGAATGGGTGTTTGGGCCTTTGATTGAAATCTCTCAAGCTTGGCTGGGTGTAGAAGGGGGAATTGAATCTATTCATTTACTACTTATTCTACATCCTTCAACTCGACAGAACCCTTCTTTTTCTTGGCCTTCGACTTTTTAGGTTTCTCCCATTCATACAAAGGAATGAAACTTTCGATTACCCCCACGTCGGCGAACAAATTAGGGAATAACCAGAATGGTTTACCGATGATCAACATAAATACATATAAAATAAGTCTGACAATAGCCATAGCAAAGAAAACACCTAAAAGTCCCAAAAGACCCATACTCAAATAATATACACCAGTCTTCATTGTTCTTGGCCACAACGGGAAAAGAATGACTGTGAAAATAGCAGCAATTAACAAGAATCCATATAATACTACGAATGGACTCTGTTTAGTATAGTTCCACATAAAATAACTATCTGGGGAAAGGTCAGCCTTTTGGCTTTTAATGAAAGTTGGCTTTTCCTTGTTAGGAACCCATTTCTTGTTGGTTTTTTTGATTTCATGATAGTGGAGTTTGGTGACGGGAATTATCATTTGCGTTTGGATCAATACTTTGGTAAATTCAGTGGCAGCTTTTTCGTCTTGAATAGGTACCAATCTATTTTGAGGGTTTTTCTGTTTCTCTTTGTATTCATCACTTGTTAAAGCACGTACAAGTCTTTTGAACCGGAAAAATTCGATATCTTGGGAGTTATTGAGTAAACCTTTACGATTTTTCAACGTTGGATGATCTCTGGAGAAATTGGCCAAACCAGCGGCAATTGGTTTCATTTGTTCGAGAACTTGCTGGATGGCTTCGGCAGATGGGGCAGGTCCACCACCGGCTCCCGCTGGGACTCCAAGTTTGACACCAGGAACTGACATGGTAAATATGAAAAGTGCGACGTGGAAGAACGAGTGAGATTTGGTGAGATTTGAGTTGTGGATATTGTGCGAGAGGTTTGCAGGAGTTGGCGAGAGTTGGCGAGAGGCGGCGGGAGTTAGGGAAAATTAGGGAGAACGCGGTGGGAGTTAGGGAGAAGACGGCGGGAGTTAGTGACAATTGGGGAGAGGGTGGGTGAACTGGATACATGCAATTGACTTATGTGGTTATCTAAAGAATGTCTAGTATGTGTGATTTTGTAAACGTGATATACATAACTACCGTCATCTAATAGACTTTGTATCCACAAAGATAGTTTATGTACCTGTGATCTTGTGGTCTATCTCTAGCTTCTATCTCTAGCTTCATGTCTTCATCTCATCATCTGACTTCTACTTTCCAGGCTTCTTCTTCTTCGGAATCTGTAACTTGAACGAACTTCTCGATCTCAGATGAGACGGAGAGCTTGTTCCCATACTTGAAATCTCGTTGAGATTCCCAGTACTAGAGGAAAAGAAAGATCTATCTAAACTTGCCAGCAACGGTGAACTGGAAGTACTTCCTTGATTCAAGTGAATAGGGATTGGAGATGAGTCGTAGTTTGGCGATAATGGATATCCCGGCTCGTCATCATCGTCATTCTCCAATGCCTCATTATAACTAGGGACCTTACTGAGAGTATTCCAATTAACATTTGACCCATTCTTCTTCTTTTTGGGGATATCAAAATACCCTCCCATAGTCTGATCATTATTCCCAGCAGATTGGCTCATACCGAGTTGCTCCATGGGAGATTTGGGACTGGTTATATCAAACAATTTGTCATTCAAGGCATTCTCGTAAAGTGGAGGTGGAGGATCCATGTTTTCTAGTTCATCATCTTCCTCTTCATCACCTTCACTGACATGATCGTCTTGAAGGTTGGGGGTAGTGCTCCCGCTACCACTATGAATATAATTAGGAAGCTGGCCATTAGTACCTGAACCAGCAGATATGGCAGCAAGCATGGCATTAAGATCTGAATGAGACACTGAAGGTGAAACTGAAGGTGTATTAAGAGGAGATCCTCCTGGTGACACCAAGGGGGTCATTATTGGTGTATTAGCATTATTTGTTCCCGTGAGTCGATCTTTCTTAAAAACCGGATCATCTTTATGCTTTTGAATGTTGACAATGCCTGTAATTGGGTCGACCTCTGCATGACTTCCAAATACATGGCCAACGTTGGGGCTTACATATATAGTTATGGGTAAGTTAGCTCTGATTTCAGAGGAAGTTCCACCTGGATTCTTGATGTGAACATTCAAGGTGAGCCGATGTTTAACTTCTATCAAGCTATGATTGAGTTTACAGGTTTGGGTGATATCCTTAAGATGAGATGGTACCTTGAAAAAACAGGGAATGTCCCATACATCTGCTCTGTTCTGATCATCAGTGAAGGGACCATGAACCGTCTGATGGCCCATGATTGTCTCGAATACCGGAGAAGTCTTATCTATGGTGCTGACACTATGATGCTGAACAATCTCTGCTACCACTTTCTTCAACTTGAGTCCCTTTATAAGGGGAACAAGGACGATTTTAATGGGGATCTTAGATCCAATTGCAATTCCTTTTTTGTTGAGATATACCTTGTAATCGAATTTCCCCGGCCATTTGTCGAGAATTTCCACACTATCAACCAAACTAAGATTTGTTGGATGAAGTGTCCTGAAAATACGAATATATTTCGACTTGTGGATCGGCTTATCAAAGATCCCCTTATGCACAGAACACTGGAAATGATACAACATCTTCCCCATGCTCAACCCTTCCACAGTTTCAGAGACATTTGAGGGAAGAACTGCTTTAAATGGAAGACTATAGTTCCCCTTTGGGAGTAAAAATGAATGATGAGCAGGATGATTTCTGAATGGGGTTCCATCAACTCCACTATCTGGGAGTTTGATTGAACTTTCAACGGTTTCCAATGTCGAAGTACTGGAAGTCCGATTAAATTGGGGTCTTTTTGAAGCACTTTTGGTGTCTGTGGATTCGTTTTTTTTATGTTGCAACTTCTTCATCTTATAAGCCTTGACTGGCAAATCACCATAAGCACCAAGCACCAAAACCCCCTGGTCATTGACCAAAATATTGTCCCAATCGACCTTCAAGGTCACAAATTTCTCAATGATCTGGTCCTTGATTCCTCCATGTTCATCCCGTTGAAAATATGCAATGCTGACTTCTCCCACCAAGGAAAGCTTAATTTTTCGAAAATGCATGTTAGAATTGAGAGACAATTTGACATGTCCTTCAAAAATCACTGGATCGCATTCATTTTCATTCCCCTTAACTATCACTACATCTCTATGAGGAGTGTTTAGTTTAATATCAAGATATGAGATTTTTTCCACCATTTTGGTCGAAGTTAAAGATGGAAGCTTCCGATGCAATGGATTTAGATTTGGACTATGATTAGTTGCTCGCGCGGCTATCGAGTTTTTCCGGATCACCTGAGTTAAATCCGGGTGAAAACGTATGATTTAGTGGACAAGGGTTCGTAAGATGCTTGTGATGGTCGCGATGGTGACAGAGAGTGTTTGGAAGGGGTTGTATTGATGTACATTTCCTTGTTTCTCTATATATCTTTTTCTCTGGTGGCTATTTCGCTGCACTACCTTGTGCCTGTCGGTGTTAATGTAGGAGGGGTTTATGCGGCGCATGAAATGTAGATCTCCTATCCCACAATAATTCTCCACAAGCCAAAGAAGAAAACTTGACTTATTGGACAATGGTGGATTCCAATGGCCTTGTAATGAACCTGTGTACTTTCCCTATATATTTGAAACAAGGGAAAATGAAGTAATTGTAAATATCGTGGCTGAACCGTAAGAATATCTTTAATGTATTTGAGCTGTAGATAACGATGGTCTTTTATGTTTTTTTGTCTAATTTGCTGAAGTTCTAGAGACTTTCCTGTTGTTGCTTTTGCTGATATTGTACAGTTACTTGTTTCATACATTATCTATCTATACATCTATATACGTCATATTGGCGTAAGTTCTATTTCGTAGCTTCCATGGCCTCTAAAAACTCATCAACAACTCTGACACACCAGAAATCCTTCTGTGGTGTTACAAATGCCAAATGTCCTCCTAAATCAGTCTCCATGGACATGAGATATGGATTTGACTTGATAAGGTCCACAGGAATGTATGGACCTACAGTTGGATCGTCTCTAGCACTTATTGAGAGTAAAGGCACTTTGATTTTGGGAATCCTTTGAACAGGAGAACCCTTTGCATAATACTCCATTGCACTGGAATGTCCTGATACTTTACAAGTGAAAATATCATCGAATTGTCTGGAGGTGGTAGCCTTTTGAGCCGTGACAACGTTCTCTTCACGGAACAATTCTGGCTCATGCTTCCGTAATTCCTTCAAGTTACTCTTGACTAACCGGTTCAAATAAGAGGCAACTGCCTTGTTGAAGAGATAAACTCCACTCCAAGATGATTCAAGAAATTCAGCTGATTTCTTCAAATCAAAAACACATCCTACAATAGATGCACCCTTCAAGATCTTGGCACTTTCTTCAGCATATTCTCCCAAATAGTTGCACAACAAGCATGCCCCAAAAGAGAATCCAACTGCGTAGATTGGCTTATTAGGATATTTAGCCCGTAAGCCGGTCAATACTTCGTGAACATCGGAAGCACTGAAAGCATTGAACAACTTTCCACTGGTGATCTTGGTTCTTCCACATCCACGAGATAAATTCACCACCACATCAAATCTACCTTCATTTTTTCCGGTGGTAAGTAATTCAGCAAAATTTCGAACGAGACCTTCGTGGGATCCTCCAGCTAATCCGTGTAAAATCACCACAAGTGGTTTGGTATCTTCAGCCAATAAAGCATTACGTTCTTTGATTTCTTCTTCGGAGAAAAATCTTGTTCTGGGGAATAATCTAGGCCAGTTTTCTGGCAATGTTTCAGCATACTTTTGCTTGAACACTTCTTCTGGTTCAGATTCTTTCACCCAATCGAGAGAACAAATACCACCGTCTTCAAAATTAAACAATTCTCTTCCATACCATACCTGAAACCGGTCCTGGATGTTGGAACTACCATAATACATGGTCTGTAAAATCCCATTGAACAATAATGGATGTAACATCAATCTGGAGCTGGTGGAGAGACTTGGAAGTGAAGTAACGAGCTCTTTTAACTTCAAAGAACCCCCGTTTTTTTTGCTAAGTTCGACGGAGTCTTCAGGTACATGAATAGTCTTGGTAGCACGGAACCCCCAGCATGGTAATCTGTTGGTGATGGTGGTTAATAGAGATGCCATTGGTGTACTGAAAATTTGTTGGGTGCGAAAGCTCGGCAATTTGGTTGCAAAATGAGGTTTGGTTAGGAGAGGGAGATGGGGGAGGGGGATGGGAAACTTTGTTTTTTGTGGCATGTGACGGCTTCTGTATGTCCTTATCAGATTTAAGGGGCGTATTTGGGTGTGATTTTGGAATATGGAGTGGTATTTTTGGGGGAAGATATTCTGCGATTTACAGTGTGTGTTCTGGATCAACTATATCTGCCGTCGGCTAAGTCAGCGCATGAAATAGATTGAGTCAAATTTACAACAACAATTTCTTAAACATATGATTACCGCTAGAAGTTAGCAAATGCATGTTGGTATATACTCCGGATCTCAGACTTCCGGGACTTTAACTCCCTCTGGAGTCTAACTTCCAGTGGACTTAATCTCGGTCTTCAACTCCACCTGTACTATACTTTCGCAGCCAAAATCCCGATCCAGCATCCACTTCTTAATACTCAATCTAATAAGAATATCCCCATAAACTATATTATCGTTGTTAACTATGTTATCACTTCATGTTAAGCTCACGAAGTCTTTACCGGAACTCAAGAAATCTCCACCAATCACCAAAAGCTTGAAAAAGTCTAGAAGTCAGAGGTTTGAATCTGGGTTGCAAAAGGTCAGAGCCCGGTTGCAATTACAAGATATAACCGTCATGAATGCTGCAGAGTTATTTGGAATAAATGTACCAGATAATGCAGCCAATAGGGATACTAAGAACTCCAAATATTTCTTGACGGGTAGAGATATAATTCAGACCAATGTTGATGTTGACCACAAAAACGATAAAGAGAATATATACGGCTCATTAGACGTCTACACCAAACCCAAGGGGATCATGGCAATTAATTTTCAATGTTTAAATTTGAAGGCTTACAGATATTGGGGAGTTAAATCTTGTGCTCTGGTTTCCATTGATAATAGAATCGATGGAAAACTTCTCCTCAAATCAAACCCTCGTCGACTTACCCCTACTGTAATTCCATCAAGTAACATTATACACATCATGAAATGGAAATATTGTGGGCCATTTTATGATACTCTCGGGGATATGCCATTTTTAGAGCCACTTCAAACCAGTGATTATGTCGGGAGACAGAGAAGAGTGCTTGGAAAGAAAAGAGGTGATACCTTAATTCAGATCTATTTAAGTCACAATCCCCAAATTGAGTCTGTTGAAGCTATCAAATATGAAGGGTTGAGACTGTGGTTATACCAATTTGAACCCGATTGTCTGTCGGCTCTCATGGAACTCTACTTCGCTCCTAGGGTAATTGAGTGTAATTTTGAAAGTCACTCAACAGTCCGCCGAACCCAGACCTTATGGCCCAACAAAGGATCAAGCCTTTCTTTAGGAAAGAGGAAAAAGGTGTTCCAAAGTCTCCCTGGTTGGCTTGTGAAGAGTCCTGACTCAAGTCAGTTAACCCCAGTCAAAATCGACATTTCCCATATTGTCAAAAAATTCAATAGTTTACAAAGCAGAAGGGCACTCCGTAAGCAAATTGCCGAAATGCCTCTCTTAATGTCTGACGTGCTACAACTTGAAAAGCATACTCGTGAAAAGCAATTGGCAATTTCTCCCAGAGTCAAAGGAACTAATCTCTATAATTTGTACAAAGAAAGCATGGCGGCTAGACCAGTACTCAACGGGTACTATAAATTATATAACCCATAAAATATGTCAATCAAGCTCACGATCAAGCTTCTGTAATGCATATCGGCTACTACAATTAAAATTCCGAAAAATGTAACATTCACGATAAAGCCGAAAAATACTGTTGAGTATTAGCAGCCCTGATTCGTAAAATTTTTTTTTCTTGTGAGCTCTTCCCTTATCTATCAACTATCTTGTGACGAAAAAAAAAGCTTCTCCTGGAATGTATTAAGTTTAGACAACATAGTTAACCACGAAGAGGCTTTAATTCAAAAGCAGAGAAAAGAGAATATAGTGGTAGGAGGTATTTATCTGGCTAGCCGATAACTTCTAAGGAAACATCGAATGGCTCATGGAGGGCCCAACGATCATGTAATTCCTCCACTTGTGAATGCCATTTTAACGGCTCATCCAATCATGTCATGTATTCCAAGGAAATTCCCATTGTTAGGGAGTGTTACCCACATATTTTTAATGCACAGTAAACGCCCAACTCTAAGAAGCCGTATAATATAATGTAGTTAGTAACGAAAAAGCCTTACCAAAACAAAACGTCGGAAATCATGAAGAGCGTCTCCCTTTTGGGACGGACCCATCCCAGAAAAGCCTGCTTTCATGCAAGTCGCATAAAATAATCCAAACAAAAGCAATTTCGAGACCGATGGATTCGCGTTATTGGTAGATCATGACCGTTTTGGATTAGTATATATAATGCTGGGGTAATCATGATTAAAAGCGATAATGAAATTTTCATCCGTATGTCTTCTTGGTCTTGCGGCCACGATAAGTGCTGCAAGCTCTAGTGCTAGTTTGAGCTCCAGTTCCAGTCTCAGCTCCAGCTCCTCTAGTTTCTCAAGTGCTTCTGGGTCCTCCAGTGCAAGCTCAAGGTCAAGTGCCAGTTCTTCTAGTTCCGCTTCTAGTTCCGCTTCTAGCTCTGCTTCTAGTTCTGCTTCTAGTTCTGCTTCTAGTTCTGCTTCTAGTTCTGCTTCTAGTTCTGCTTCTAGTTCTGCTTCTAGTTCTGCTTCTAGTTCTGCTTCTAGTTCTGCTTCTAGTTCTGCTTCTAGTTCTGCTTCTAGTTCTGCTTCTAGCTCAAGTATTGCTTCAAGTTCCACTGGAACTAACACTGTATCAGCTACATCAGCTACATCTGCCGTTGCATCTGAGACAGCCAACTCGGCTCCATTATATTTCAGCTTTTTTTCAGCTAAAGCCGCAAAGTGTTCTGGTGCCAGTGAAGTTGCTAAAGATGTTACCTTTGGCTACTGGAAAGGAACCAAGACTTCTGCTCACAAAACAGCTGCTTTATCTGCCCTCAAAGATTTGAAAAATTGGGCCAATGATACTCCAGATAGACAATCTTTCAAATTCAGTAAAGGAGATATTGTCGGTTACATGTGGATCGGTAGTATGGTTCAGAATTCAGGCTTCTCCGCTGGAGATGCCGTCCAAGCTCTCTACGATGAAATCAATAAGAATGGTATTCCAAATATGGTTTACATGGAATACGTTGAAGGGGATCCTATGAAGGGTTTTGGTATAACTCTTAACACCGGTGGATCTTTGAAACTTGGCGATGTTCAAAGAGCTGTTAAGTTATGGAGTACCGGTAAAGCATACAACACCAATACCGGAACTAAAAAGTGGAAAAGTAAAAGTGTTTGTTACTTAGATTACAACAAACGTAAAAGTGTCTACAATGATAAAGAAGCTGGTGACTGTCTTTCATTCAAGGTAAAGCTGGGTGAAGATGTCTCCAAGACTTCTGGAGTCAATGGTGAATCATTGCAAGTGTACAATCCAAGCTTGAACTTTAATTCTTTATCCGCCGGACAATCTGTTTGTAAGTCTGTCGGTGTTTTAGCAATTTCTACTCCAGAAAAGAATGCTGATGGTTCTTGTCTGTCATATTTGGTTAAGAAAGGTGATACCTGTAGTCAAATCGCTGCCAAATACGGGTTGACTGTTACAAAGATTGAAAGTTTTAACGGTAAAACATGGGGTTGGACTGGATGTGGAAACCTTCAAGCTGAAAGTTATATCTGTTTGTCCTCTGGAACTCCTCCATCTCCAAAAACTGTTGAGGGAGCTCAATGTGGCCCATTGGCTCCAGGATCATTGAATGGAGTACTGTGTCCATTGAATGCTTGTTGTAGTCAATATGGTTATTGTGGACTTAGTGCAGAACATTGTGCAACCAAAACCAGCAGCACTGGTAACCCAGGAACAACTGGTTGTGTCCTGAACTGTGGTAGTGGTAAACTTCACGAGAGTCAAGCTAAGGACTTCAGAAACATTATTTACTGGATGGATGCCCAAGGATACTTGAGCATGAGTCCAAAGAAGTTAGACAATGGAGACTATGATACCATTCATTACGGGTTCGTCAATATTGGTGCTGACTTAAAAGTTGATGAAAGTTCCATGTCAAATACTGATTTTTTCAAAGTTAAAATGAAGAAAGTTGCATCATTCGGTGGTTGGGACTTTAGTACTTCCACATCCACTTACAAAAGATTTAGGGACATTGTTTCCACTACCACTTCCAGAGAAAACTTTGCCAATAATGTTGTCAGTTTCCTCAACAAGAAAGGATTGGATGGTTTAGATTTCGATTGGGAATACCCAGGTGCTCAGGGTATGGAAGGAATTCCAGATGATTACAAAGGAAATGGTAAGAAGTACATGGACTTGATCAAAAGAGTCAAGAGTAAATTGCCTAAGGGAAAAACTGTTTCGGTTGCTATTCCAGCATCTTTCTACTATTTACAAAACTATCCAATCGCTGAGATGCAAAACTATGTTGATTACTTTGTATTTATGACATATGATTTCCAAGATGGAACTTCCACCCTTCAATGTCATGTTGATAAGCAACAAACCATCGATGCCATGAAAATGTTGGACAAAGCAGGTGTTAAAATGTGGAAATTGACCGGAGGTATCGCTACTTATGGTAGAACCTTCAAATTAAAGGACACCAAATGTACTTCCATGGGATGTGCAACCAACGGTTTAGGAGCCAAGCGTCCAGGTACCAACACTGCCGGATTCTTAGCAGACTATGAAATCAATAGCATTGCCAAATCTAGTTCCAAGGTCAAGAGATTCACCGACAAAGACAGTAATTGTGATGTCATGGTTTATGATACTAACAATTGGGTCGCCTGGCCTAAAGAATCTCAAAGAACTTCCATGAAGCAATTCTTCAAGGACAATGCTATGGGAGGGACTGTTACCTGGGCTGGAAATTACTTAGCTCATTAAGCTTCTCAAAATCATTGAATTAATATACCCGATTCTTGTAGATATTCAATATACTCATCAATTATCACCGGCCATGAAGCCATATCATCATATGCACTTAATTTCTCTGGATCTGGAATGATCACCTCTTTAACAAACTCCCAAAACATTAAATAACTGTCTTTACTTATCGATTTTACTGGCAGCTGGGCCAAAAATTCGTACCATTGGTCGAGCCTTGTCACTACCGGCTCAGGCAAATCAACCAATGGAAACATCAATTTCCAGTAGTCAATCAAAAGGTCACAGGCAAGGGTCTTTTGATTAGGATTTTCGAGTAAAAAGTCAAAAGTAAACTCATATAACTCATCAAATGCATTGAAATCTCTCATGGTATCGGTAATTTTGTAAATATGCAGTTTCATCTCCGGTAATGAATATATGTTTAAATCATCCCATACTTGTAAAAAGTCAGTCCGGGAGAATGTACCCATGGATTCTGAATGAAGAATATAGCTCAATACTAACGACAGAACGTGTTCGGGCTCTATTCCCAAATCTTCGAGATATTGTAATGTTCCATCAATACCAATTAACTCATCTGTTTCCTTGTACTGATTGAAGATTTTGTGAAGTGTTGGATTAAACGTCTTTTTATCAAGGTATTGATCTAGAGCTCTATTGAAATCATAGTTGGCTTTTTTAAGGTAGTTAGTAGCAGTGGTCTTGGACGTTCCAGTAACCTGCATGAACTCATTAACTTGGGCCGTTTTGGACATTGATGATATACTTGAGAATAATTGACAATTGGTGATTCAATCTCAAATTGTAGCCTCAGTGGTTTTTAGTCTTCGATCTGGAAAATTTGCGATGGATCAAAAATGTACAAATACCTGTAATTATGAAAACTGCGAATTGTGGTTTTTGTTGTAAAACATAAATATCATATACAAGGTGTATTTCCCAAGATGCTTTCTTCACATGTGATTGCATCGGTAATCCCGTGTCCCAATCTTACCAACATCCCGGCTGGGGATTTGGATAACGACGTTCTGATTCTTCTCAATTGGATTAAGCTTCTGCCACAGCTGATCTCTGAACCTACCCTTCGAGTGAAGTCTGCCATAAAATCGGTTTTAAAGGATGACGCCAGTCAATATCAATTCACAAAGCTACTAAATAATTCAATTAATGAAAATTTCGAAATTGAGGACTTAAAAACTGTGAATTTCACTATTGATCATCACCTTTTATCGATTGATCAGGTCATGTTACGTGTCACATCCACTAAACAGTTTTATGACAGTTTGTTGATGGGGTTAGGATTACATGTTAATAGAGAGTGCCGAGAATTGTACCACAGGAACATCAATAAGAACTTCAAATTGGTCATAGGAGACCCTTCTGTGTGGCAGAAGTTATATCATTTCTTTGATGATAATCTTTTGCGGTTGAACCAGGTCAATGATGTGGTGTTACCCATGTTGATCTTGTTGGAAAAGATAGATATGAAGAGCGAGTTTAATCGAATGATTATTCATATTTTGATCAAGAAACTTAAACAATACATTAATGAAAATTTCACTTCGGTGTGGAATACTCCAATTTTGCCTACTCTTAATGACTTTATTGAATATCAGGTATATTCTAATATCGAGTTCATCATGTCTAATGTCAATTTGAGTATCAACTTAACCGACTTAATCAGAATTGGCTATAATGAACTTATCAGTCTTAGAATCAATGAGATCTACAAGATAATCATTAATTATCCTAATAGTGAAACGGCTCTTGTCGAACTCAACAAATGCTTGATGTACGATACTTTGGATTTTAGTGATACTATAGAATTCTACCAGAGAAATAGGTTAGTGGAGAATTTCTCTAATAACGTGAATGAACATCTACTCAATTCTGGGATCAATACCATCAATTTGATCAAAACATATATCAAGATCATCAAATCTTTCTTGATAATTGACCACAAGGGGGTTTTGTTGGATAGAGTTATTCGTCCGGTACGAAGATACTTGAAGACTAGAGATGACATCATCAATAAATTGGTACTAGGTCTACTTAATAAGGAACCAGAATTAACAGAATTATCTAAAGAATTACAAAACACTGAACATAACTTCAAACTCCTCAAGAATTTCGACGAACTTAACGATCTTAACTGGGTGCCTGACCCAATTGATGCATTGCCTGATTTCAAGAAATTCAAGATTAATGATATAATTCAATCTTTGATCTCCATCTTTGATTCCAAGGAAATCTTTATTGTCGAATTTACCAAGTTGTTCGGTAATAAGTTGATCAAGAATGAAGAAAACTTGTCGACAATCTTGAATTTGATTAATTTGTTGAAGTTGAGATTCGGCAAAAATGAATTCTTTAATCTTGATATCATGGTGAAAGACTTCATCAATTCCAGGGCAAATAAAGGTGTAGTTGCAGATTCTACTACCATGAATTGTTTGATTCTTTCCCATTTATATTGGAACGACATATTGGAATCTCCAAAATTCAAGTTACATCCACTGTTGGTGAATATGTTTGACCAATATAATAATGAAGTCTATAAACCTGCAAATTTCAACAGATTCTTGAGAATCATCCCTAACTTTGGGACTGTGAAGTTGAAGTTGAATGATCATATCTATAATGCTCCATTGGATAAAGCATCTGTAATATTGATGTTCACCGATAATGAAGATGGAGTATCGATTACTAAGATTTGTGAAACTTTAGAAATGTCCGAATATCATGCTAATCAATGCTTAGAGTATTGGGTCAAACAAAATATATTGACCAAACTTACACCACAACTCTATGTGGCTAACGAATAGATTTCATACGTAAAATAATGTATATTAATTGATGTCATTAACTGATTTAGAGATCTCAACTCCACTGACCTTTTGTTGATAACTTGGAGTTGGTTGCCACCTTCTGGTAGACTTGATTTCATCCATGGCATAACCTGGGATCCTAATATTCCAATTCTTTTCCAAATGAAGTTGAACGTCTCTAACGTCAATACTTTCAACTTTTCTTCTCTTAGCTAATCTACAAGCGAATCCTGTCACGGAGTCGATGAATTCGTCGGCCAAGTCCAATAGTAACTCTTCGACGTCTCCATCAATCACAGTTTTACCGTCTCCTTGATCAGCACCAATCGTTTGAACCAATTCATTTAGTTTTCTTTTTGTCAACACTCTACCACCATTGTCAGGGATTTGTGCATTTCCACTTTGATTCAATTCGTAAGTAGGAATTCTTACGATAGCTGGAGTACCCAACATTTGTCCTACACCATTAGCCACACCACCACTCAAGGTTGGTCTCGATATATTATTTGGTTTCATTGTAACTGGTTGTGGGGGTCTTACATTGATATTTGTCGATATTGGTAATGAAGGGGCACTTTGTTTGGTGATTCCTTGTAAATTCAAATTAGAATTAACTCTGGCGGGAGATGCAGAACTGGAAGGACCTTGGGATTGAGGAACTGGAGATGCAGAACGACCCATTTGTGGTTTTTTATCAGCTGGTTGAGATGATTGTGGTTGTGCATTCTGAGGTTGAGATTGTTGAGATTGTGAAGCAGGCCTGGCTTGATTAACAGCCATACTCAAAGCCAGGGCTGTTGGGGTACCCGCCAGTTGTGGAGGTAATTGTGGTGCCAGCAGTTGTGCAGAAGCAGATTGTGGTTGTCCTGGTTGTTGATTCTGACCCTTGGCCCGTTCCATCAATTGAGCTTTCATGAAAAAAGCAAACTTCTGATATCGACTATAATTACTCTTTAACTCAGTTATTTGAGATTCAATCTGGGACATTTGATCAGGATGCAGGTAATTTTTCTTCAGGTTTTCCAATTGATGGATTTTCCGTTCAAACTCTTCCAATCTTGTCTTTACTTTATTGAAGTTTTCCACGGTGATGGAACTAGCTGGTAATGAAGGAGTTCCTGAGCCAGAACCAGTAGAACCAGTATTCGAGTTTGTACGATTGACAGATTGTCCCTGGATATGTCCCTGTGTCTGCCCACCCGTAAACATATTGGGATTACCAGTAGTTTGAGGTGCCGTTTGGGGACGCATTTGTTGGTTGGACTGTTGTGGTTGTTGAGGAAAGTTCATTAAAGGATTCAGCATATTTTGGGTTTGTGGAGCTGGGGCCAGTTGTGGTTGTTGTGGTTGTTGTGGTTGTTGTGGTTGTTGAGATTGATGTTGACTCAGACCAGGTTGTGGCAGCATACTACGTTGTTGAGCTTTGGCTTTCTGTTGAGCTTGATAATTAAGTAAGATTTGTTTAATGCTCTCAGCTTTGGCGTAATGTTGTTGAGATTTGGCGGTATCATCACCGGCAGCTTTGGCCATGGCCACCTCATGTTTCAAGGCCTGAACAAGTTGGTTTACCTGAGAAGGTTGGATGTTGATTGGTCTACCAGGATTTCTATTATCTGGATTCTGTTGATTACTTGACATGATAGTGGACGAATAATTTTCAGTGCGGTTCAGGAGAATTAGAGAAATGGTGAGGGTGTGTGCAGGAGGTGAGGTGGATGATTGTGGTGGATGTATATGATGATAGGGGATGTGATGGGTGACAAAGTTGAATAGTGAGTTTTCTAATGAGCCGTGTAGTGAAGGAGTTTAAGTTTTTATTTTGGTGTTTTTGGGTGTCTCTATCGAGTAGTTAATTTCTGTTTCCAATAGTGTTGAAATTCTTAAGCTGAGATCGTAGGATCAGTTGAGGCTGTCAACCTGTCAAGGCTAAACATCGGATTTAGTCGATTGAATGCATGTATAGTATTTTTGTAGTTTGGATGTTAATGCTACATCTAGACCTGATGTCATATTCAATTGGAGAAACCTAGAGATGGAAAGATTATGTGGGACAGTGGGATTGTTAGGTTTCATTCAAAGGCATTTCAGTGACGGAAAGAGAAGGTAAAGAGTTCCTAGAGACGTATATTATTAAACATTAAACATAAAACATAAAACATGGAAATAAAGTGGTGGGTATAGATATTACAATGGTTGAGTGATTACACTCTTAGCGTTTTTAGAATTCTTCTTGGATCTCTTAGCTTTCTTTGCTTTGGATCTGGATTTCTTAGTCAACTTCTTGTGGTGAGCCTTCTTGGGACCCTTTGGACCTTCCAATAAGCTTTTTGGAAGCCATTCAAGAGAGAATGAAATCGTCCCTTTATTTGGGGTCGATTCAGTGGGTTCAGTTGGTTCAGTAAGTTTAACTGGTCCAGCTAACTCGGTAGTCATTTTATCTGACTTTAATAAATCAGTGGTGACATCAGGTTGCTCAATCAATTCAACTGGCTCATTAGAGATAGCTGGCAATTCGATTGGAGCAAAGTCAACTTGAGCCATATAAAATTTAAGGTTACTGGAGTTTCTAGTTTTCTTTTCCTTCTTAAATTTCTTTGCCTTCAAACTCTTTGATACCTTTGCATTTTGAGTTTTTTTGCTGCAGAGTGCTTTAGATTTGGCTCTCTTAGTATGCATCTTAGTGTTCAAGTACTTAAAGTTTTCGACTTCTTCTGAAAAGTCATCTGAAAATCCTTCAATAGAGTTGTAGTCCTCATTATCTAAGATGGCAACAGCTTTTGGAGTTTGATTAGATTGCTTAGTTACAAAGGCTTCTCTGCAACCTTTCCTCCAGTCAAATTTAAAGATTCTGGAGACTGTAGTAATCCTGTCATCCAGGAAAGGTTGACGATAGGCAAAGAATTTGAACTCGTTAGAAGTTCTAAAATTGTTCAAGATTTCACAACCAGTGAAGGAAGTAAAAGCTAAAGTTCCGGCCGAAGGTAGGTTGTAAGTTGACTTACAAGAAAAATCTAAAGAGACTCTAACACCAGCAACCTTGATCTTGAATTTGATCAAGTCCTCAGTGACAAGCTGGACCAAATTTTTGGCACTAACCTTTTTCTTCAAGAAAGTCACGAGTTTAGCGTACAATCCAACTTCTAAATTGATCTTGTACTTACTCAGGAGATTGGTTTTGTTAGTGGAAGAGGGAATGTTAAGGAGATCATTTCCAACACCAATTTCAGGACAAATTTCAGAAATATCAGACAATTTCTGGCCAGTATTCAGGATTTGAATCAATGAGATCATCAACATTCCAGTCTAAAGTAGAACCAACAAATTTTGGTACGTTAAACATGTCAAAGAACAATGGAGAACGTAAATCAACGCTCGATCCATGTCTTTCGCAGCCATTAGTGGCTGCAAACATGTCAAAGAAGAATGGAGATCTCAAGTCACCGAGTTCATAATCCAAGTCTGCAGCCTTATCATCGACGGCAAACATTTGAAAGAACAAAGTTGATCTCAAATCAGTCACTGGGACATTGGAGTTTCCTCTGGATTCAAAAATCCTGTAAAGGAAAGTATAAGAAAAATCTACGGATCCCAAGTCAAAAGTGGATTTCAAACCGATTTCTAAGTCGGTAGAAGCCTGGGTACCAAACATGGAAAAGAATAAAGGAGTACGTAAGTCTAAAGGTCCAAATTGGGAGACAGATTCATGGAATAAACCATAGAAGAAAGAATAATCTAAGTCAAAATCAAATTGGACTGGTTTGGATTCACCAAACATCTTGAAATAGAATGGAGAGCACAAATCAACAACTGAATGGTCCATACCATTCTTTGGTTCAACTTTAAACATTTCAAAGTAAAAAGGAGACCGTAAATCCATATCCAAACCTACATCTTCTTTACCAATTTCTAAAACTGGTAAAAATGAGTGACAATCTGGGTTTGTGGTTCTAACAGCTTTTTTCGGCTTGAAAAAAGGAATAACAGGAGTTGACATCATAGGGATATCAGGAGTAAGCTTTAGGAAGCTGGGGGTAACTAAAGTAGAAGACATATTGGTAAACAATAAAATCAATATATCCAGATAGTGTGATCAAAAAGAAAGAATCGAAAAGTGGGAATTTTCTTCTTATATACCCATAGCGTAGACAAAATTTTGCAGCAACTCGCATGAACTTGCATATGGCTACTTGGTGGCTCTGGATGGAGGAAAAAACTCTATCTTCAATATAATCAAGGAATCAGAAAGTAGTGAATTATAGAGATGGTGGAGCTTTTTGTGCGTATAGATTCTTTTTATGTATATATTCATGTTTGCATTTTGATATCTAATAAGAAGCCCTTTTGCTCTGTCGCACGGCTGAAGGTATAGTACCGGGAGTGGCCAGCGGTGGTACCATCTTTATTTAAATTGGCTATTCAGCCCTTCAAAAAGAAGCATTGAACCACGGAAATCGGAACAAGTTCATCTATAGAATTGAGTGGAAATGCATTATAAAAAACTCTAAATAAAATAGAGACCAGTATTCTACAGACAAAAACTAAACCATCCACGGAACATTGATGTCTAAAACCGGAAGTTCTTTCCCAAGAAGACCATTAAGTACCATGTTGGACCAATTGATATTGTTTGTATTTCACATCTCTGCTTGGGCAGTTAGCTTTCTCTTGTAGTTGACTACTTGTCAGATTAACGTCACTGGAAGAATCAGAAATCTGAACAACTTTGATAATTCCAAAAAGTGGAAAGAATCATTTACTACAACAGTGTTCCAGTGGATTGTATCATTTTCAGCCAGAATTTTCACCCAGCTTTAACTGCAAACAATATTGACCAAGAACAACAGCACGAGGACAAACCTTAACTTCGGGTTGATCCTGATGCCAGCAGACTTGAATTTTTTCGTGACTTCTACAAACAAGGTGTCACCTTTACAGATGAACTTTTGATCAGGTGAAATCAATTGATATTCGATAGAGCTATTTCCACAACTCACTTTTGACGTCATGAGTAATTTTTTCTTAGAGATCTACGAAATGCAGGGAATTGGCTGAATTTATGGGACGAAAAGATGTTGATAGGGGTAAGATAAGATGATACAAGCTTGCATTCATGTACTCGCTTGGTGCCACATGGTTCTTAAGGGAAGGAATCCTGTATGGTGATAAAAAGTCAAAATCAGACGGATTTTTACTAGATTTTAATTTATCCCTGGAGTGATTCAGATCTCACTATCGAGTAGAATAGGACCTGCAAGTCAGTCCTGCAAACTTGTGCAAAATTGGGTGGATAATTCAGTACTTTTGGAATCCATTGATTTTGGATGACACGGCCCATAATTTTTCTCGGTTGCAAGCTTGACGCTTTTGACGGGTTTCCTGCACGCACGTATCCACATTTGTCCAATGTTTGCAGATCCTATACGAAAAGATCATTAAAAGTGATAAAACCGAGTGTTACAGTTAAAGTTATAGAAAGTTGATTTGCATATAAAGTATTCGAGTGTTGAGGGAGCGACTTTATGCATACTCTTTTGAGCCCTACCCCGCTACGAGGTAAGTCACACTTGCCATATATCATTGACTTGCACAACATGATTTGAGTTTCACCTGATCGGCGAGAAATGCCGTATGAACCCGGATTTTGGAATACGAAAGAATGCAGTTATTGTTTGACATGAGCCCACTTTTACTTAAGGAGGCCTTCTTTGACAGTTGACACAAGTTCCGGCGATGTCTTTACTTCAGGAGAATCAAGAAGTTGACTATTGTGATACAATCTTCAAATTAGTGAGCAAATAATGCCACAATAAGCCTAACTTTATAAGGAATAAGCTGTTGCAGACATATTATATTCGAAACTCACGTGTTTCATTTACTATATACATATATGCAAGTCTTTCTATGAGCTCATAATTAACTGCTCTATCAATCTTAAGATTTGGTCATATTCTTCATCTTTCTTCAGTCCAAGTTTGAATTCAATGATATTGTCCAAGAGAACTCTCAAGTTTTTCACAAGAACTGCATTCTTGCACCATGTTTTGATGGTAATCCAATTATCAATGATGATTCCAGGAGAAACAGCCCCTTTGTTCAAATTCAAATTGTAGTTAATCACACCTCCAAAGAGAAGAACAGATATCACCGAAGTTGGGGTAATCTCATTTATGAAATGCTTGGAAGTCTCATAAGATGAGCCATAGACAATGAATGGTGGCTTCTGGTAAAGCTGGCTAACTTGAGGAGTGTCGATGTCTGTTTCTTCGGTGACTGGAGTTTGGGATTTTTTATCAAAGAAGGTAGAAGACGGGTGGATAAAAACTCTTTTAGGGATGTAGCCTATATCTTGAGATTCAGATTCTTTTTTATCCCTGCTTTGTTCCTCATCTGTGACTCCTTTATCCCTTTTATCCCATTTCTCTTGACGTTCCTTTTGCCTTTGACGTGTTGCCATCAATTTGTCCCGTTTTTCGTTCAATTGTTCATCTTTATGTTCAACGTAATATCTAATGAGTCTTTCATCAGGATTAACCTCAATGGCACCAGCAGAACTAGCAAAATATTTTGTGTCTGGATATGATATCTTGGAAATATTTGGATAATAGCCTGCAGTCACCAATGCCTTCAAAAGCTTAAGATTTGAACCATTTCTATTGATATCATTATTGTCCTTATAGAAACTCAATTCCTTTAAAATGTTCTCGTATTGATTAGCAGTTGAGAGAATTTCTCTGACAGTCAAATAACTTAAACAGTTTTCAGATATGAACTTGTTCTTAGAATTCAGATTGACATAGCCCTTAATTATGTTTAAGTATCCGATAAAGTCACCATTCCCTTGTGAATATTTGGAAAGGATAACTTTAACCTTATCCCTCACATCGTAACTTTTTTGAAAAGGTGAACCGATGGTTTTGATCGCTGCAAGGAAAAGAGTACTCTCTAAACAACCAAATATACAACCGAATATGATTAATTTGGCGTTGGACAAATCAGTTGGAATGAGAGAAAGGTATTTTCCAAGACTTGTCAATTTGGATTGATCATCTAATGCTCCGATTCTTCTCAATGTGACTTCTGAACTGTCAATTGTGAGCTCACTAGGAGCATCAATTCCTCTTGTAAGGAATTCCTTAACATTATTGATTCCCATCGATTTGATAATCAAGTACAAATTATCCAAATTGGTTCTCTTAATTTCAGGTACCGGCATCCGCATCATGCTGTCGAATGTATCCTGGGTGTAAAGTCTATAACAGTTACCTTTTTGGATTCTACCCGATCTACCTCTTCTCTGCATAGCCTCAGCTTGAGAACACCAAGTCTCGACTAACTTAGTAGTCTTAGTATTTGAATCATATTGGATAGTTTTGACTCTTCCTGTATCAATAACAACCGTACAGTCGGGAATAGTGATGGAAGTTTCAGCAATGTTGGTGGATATAATCACTTTCAATTCTTTGAAAGTATTGAACACCTTGGTCTGGTCCTTTGAGCTTAACGCAGAATGAAGTGGGAGTACAGTAACCTTTTCACCACAATCAGCGAAAAATGACATGATTTTAGAACGAAGCTGGTTGATTTCAAAAATCCCCAGCATGAAAATCAAAATGGATCCATTAGACTCCTTCAAATGATACACTAATTTGACAATTAAGTCATAATTCAAGTTTCCAGATTTGAAGAAATTGGAATCTGCTTGTGGCTTAATAAGCTGATCATTCATCTCCATTTCGTAGTTGATGTCATCGAGGACATCGTCCAAATAGTAGTCTTTGATGGGGAATGTTCGTCCTTCGATGTGTAAATGAGGCACGCTTGAGTTGAAGAACTTATTGAAAATTTGTGGATCAATGGTTGCAGACATAAGAATCACCTTCAAGTTGGGGAATTTCTTCAAAGATGACTTCAAAAGAATAAGGAGGAAATCCGAATCAACAGACCGTTCATGAACTTCATCAATGACAATATAACTCATAGAACTCAAGAACTTGTTTGAAGTTTGAAGAAGTCTGAGAAGAACACCAGTAGTACAGAAAGTGATTCTGGTGCTATCACTAACCTTCAGTTCTCCACGAATGATATAGCCAATCTCATTTCCTACAGTATCAACTCTTTCGTCACTAATACGATCTGCCAAACCAAGTGTAGAAATTCTTCTTGGTTGAGTGACCATTATCTTTGCCTTGAAATCTTGATTTGCATTCAAATTGTCAAGAACAAATTGCACAATTTGGGTGGATTTACCCGAACCTGTTTCTCCAGTTATTAACACCACCTGATTGGAATCAATGAGTCGAAGAATATCTTTTTGTTTGGCCCAAGCTGGCAACTTGGCTCTGTTGTCAATGGACTTTTTGAACTCAGGCTTCTCTACTCTAGTTTTGTAGCTCTTCTTGATTTTTTCCTCATTCAGTTTGAAATCTCTGTACATTTTAGAAACCTTTGCTGTTTCAGATGGAGCGACCTGTTTGTGTTTGATCTCTTGTGAGAGCAAAGGACCAGGGTTATTCACCAAATCATCATAGTTTTCTGAAATGAATTCCACAAGGGTGAAAACATATTCACTACCAATATACTTGTTGGAGTAAAGATATGATATGATTTTATTTAAAGCAGAAAGCTTAATATAACTTGGGTGATCTGAAAGTAGGGAAATTCCAACTAGATCATTAGGATAATCATGCGATCTAACAAGTTTGACCTTTAGTTTACCAGCCATCAAAGTAGCATTCTCGGTATCAAAATCAACTTTTATATCAATAGCTTGTAATGACTCCATCTCATGATGCCATATTTCTTCAGGACTGAGTCCTAAATCAATGTGATCATTATACATTAGGTTTTCAGGAATCAATGATTGACACAAACTAAGAAGAGTATCCCTTTCGTTATTGTTACACTGACTCAAATGCAAGCTTATATCATCGGTGTTGAACCCGGAGTTCTTGAATGTCGATAATAACTTGTCGTACTTGATATCCTTTGAAATTTTCACCTGGTTGGCCGAATGATGATTTGACTTTGTAAAAAATGGCGGAAGATCATCCTCTGGAAGATAGAACAATAGCCATTCAAGAGCAGTTGTAAATGTGGAAGTATAATTCAAAGCTTCTTTGATGTGAGATGGACGGAATCCTAATTTCTGAAGGAAAGTCGTCAACTTCAGAGTTTCGGTATTGGTTTCTGATTTCCAATTGATGAAATACTTTATCATCGATTCAATCTTGACTCTTAAGTCCGAGTCGAGATCAAAGATTGGTGAACTATCCCATACACCTCTAGGAAAATGAGGGTGTTTAGTACCATCTATAGAATTGGAAAGGGATTGAAGTTGCTTAAGATCATCTCTAGATAATGAAACGGTGGTTTCTTTTCGGGAAAGGGCATTTTGCTGTTTCATTTTTTCATTCTTTTGCTTCAACTTATCCCGTCTTTCTTGTTCTTGTACATATGCCATGAATGGCTGATCACTGTATAAAAGATCATGTTTGTGCTTATCAGATTCGAAAATCTCCAATCTTTCTCTAGCCAATTCATCCCAATAATCTCTAAAAACTATGGGAAGCATGATTTTCAAGTTCTTTTTGTAATTCAATCTGTATAAAACATAAGTAGCTGTCAAGTGCTTGGACTCGTTGGCAGTAGGCTTGTCTATCTTTGGGTCATAATGAAGTTTGACCATTTCCTTTGTCTTTGGGTTTTCCCATAAAAGCATTATATGCGTAGAATAGCCGTATGGGCTGTGTTTACAATTAATTACCGGTTTAATCCATTTTTGCTTTTGGCAATGTTCATATAAGAGAGTCAATGGGAGTTTTCCAGTCCAACCAAAGTTATCCCCCACCACGAGCCCACGGGCCGGCTTAGACTCGTTGGAATCAGGATCAGGCGTCTTTTGGTCTTTTTTCTTCGACTTGGGTTTTTTCTCCTCTGGTTCGACTTTTACTTCTTTCTTCTTCTTGGCCATGGTTCTCGAGAGTCTATGCGAGTGTCCGCGATGATTAGCGATGAGGTTTGGGAAGGAGCTGTGTGCAGTGCGTAATGCAGAGGCTAGGATTTGCAGCCATTTGGAAGGTGTTGGTTTTGGATTGAAAGTAATTTGGGGGTGTCCGAACATATCGGTTTTGTGATAAGAGATAGAGTGGTAATTATTTGTTTAGTTGGGAAGATTGAAACAGGTTGATGTACTGGGTACTCCAGCATGGGCCTTCTATACATTTATAGTACTTCTGTTGAGAGAATTGTTTCAAGACATTGGAAGTTGATGTCAATGATTCACGTCCTACTTTAAACGTTGGTTTGGTTGTTCGAATTGAAGCTTCGAAATGACTCCCTATTGACAGATCCTTTAACTTAAAGAGATGGTTATCCATTCATTATTTGCATCATAAGCTTCACCAATGCCGGATTTTAAAGCACATGCTGATGTTAACACAGAAGCCGAAGAGTCTGGGGATATTATATTGATTTTGGGTCTACATATATGTGTGGAAAACGGTCTGATAGTTTACATTGACACAATTACAGGGATAATGAACGGTACTACTCAAGAGACGTGTGAGCAATCCAAGTGTTAGTCATATTGAGGACCTCCAACCCGTCATAATCAGTCTCTCTACAAGTAAAGAAATCTATCACATGTTATCAAAAAAGAGATGTGCTTCGACAAGAATACAAAAACCCTCACATTTCAGACCCTGGAATCAGAAAGGCTATCGACGTCAAAGATAAGAGTACCTTTACTCACATGAACAAAAAGGTTCCTGTATACTCGGCATTATTATTGGGCGGGTCTCCGTAACTGATCGTATTTGAGATCAGATTGGGAATGTCAGCCGACTTTAAATCCGATTTTTTGTACCGACGTCATTAAGCTCCGACAGATTCCAAACGGCATTCTACAAAGTTAATTATAAAAAAGCCACAATTTAGAACTCCCAAATTCGGTCGATATAGGTAATTGCTTGGACATCATTAGCTAGAATTGCTGGTACCAGAGAAATGCCAGAAAAGTCTTTATCTTATAGTCCTCGGAAATACAAATATATACAAGAGACCCGTAAATAGGGCGTGGCTCAAACATGAACTTAACTATATGACTGTACATTAGCTATCACAAGTAGAGATAATCGCATAGGATTACGATTTTCGGAATTGGGTTTCCTGAACCAAGGCTTTCAAGATCGCCAATTTAGACCTGCCATCGACGTGTGTCAAGGTTGGTAGACCATGGGAAATTTTTAAAAAGATCGTCGTCTATAGTATAGCAACGGCACCGCGGCCGGATTACTGGTTCACCGCCCCCGGTGTGGTGCTACTGTGGAGTGTGAATTGTGGACTGTGAATTGTGGACTGTGGTGCGATGGTGCGGTGGAAATCCACACAAGTCTTCGGAACTATGAACTAACCCGACATAATGGTCTTGACCACTGCAACCCCAACCGATCCAATTAAACGCAATAGTTGCCTGTGGACAGTGATATAACCAAGACAATGAAAAACAGCTGACAACTTAGAACTTACAAAGAGGGGACAAGTAATTAATGAAACACTAATCCTGTATCTACTGTAGTAAAATGCGTTGTTGCGAGAGACTTCCCAATTTCAGGGTATCAACCACCGCACAAATATCTATACATACATGGTTCGTATATAATCGTAGATTTACAGTGGTTCATTTTACGTTATATGCCATTATACGTGTATGCACGTCTATATAGGGGTGACATGGCATCATGTAGCTTGTGATATATCACGTGGCGATTGTACAACTTGTACATTGTCAAAAACTCTGGATTGAGTATTGACAGGGATCAGCGGATTTGCGACAACTTAAATTAGTGGTCTCAAGTATAATAGGAGGATTTTAAAGGGTTTTACTAACCAATAGAATTCACACCCACTTATAAGCGTAAGGGTAATTGTTCCCCATGTTACATTGATAATTTTAAAATCGGAACCGGCTTATCTTATCTGAAACTATGATCAAATTAGGTTATCTTAAGTTTTTGGTGCCGTATGGTTTTTCGCCAATTCTTTTTTTTTTTCTGAGGCATTTTTTTTTTTGTTTTTCTTTCCAAATATAAACCATTGAATTTCCCGTGCGGACCATTGAAAATTTTTAGACCATTTAACCAGACGTCATGATTGGACTCTTAGACAAGTCCTTGAATAATTTTGATTTTCATGGGTTTATAAATAAAAACCTCTTGAAACTTAAGATATCCCATATCTCGATTTTTAACTATGTGTTTAAATTAGATACACTTTTCCCTCCTATTCTCAAGGCCAATATTGTAGATCTTGCTAATAAGTCGAGATTCGCCAAGCTGCTCCCCGTAAATTGTGCTGTCGATGATTTGGGGATCTACACCGAAGAAAATGATATTTACGATTTAATGAACAACCCCACCTTCTATACTGCTGATTATGGATATGAGGGTGCTAACAATACAACTACCATTAATGATCACTATCAAAGCTATACTGCCCCAGTGACATATAATGGAGACTACCAAAAAACGTTTGATTTCGACTTCAAATACGGAGATCCAAATGCGGACTCAAATACTATGGCCCCATTACCCATAGTTAATCCTCACTCTCAAATGAATAACTCCGGGACCTCTGGTCCGGTGCCGGTCGATAGCCATTTTAATCTTAATATGATCGGCTCTGGTCAATATTATTTTAATGATTTCAAACCACATTCGGACTTCAACGACCATTATTCCAGTTCGAACGAGAGTTATATCTCTCCACTTGACGATGAATTATTCAAGAATAGAGATCGTCAAAGCCATAATCATCATCATGAGTCAGTCACCACCATAAATTCCACGATAGAGTTTGATCTCCATAGTGAAATCACTGATTCCAGTGAACCTATGGAATTTCCTTCCAGTTTTGAAGTCAAAGATATTGACAGAAAACGTAAACAAAGTCAAAATTCCAGTACTAAAAAGGTAAAACTTGATCATGATTCAGAAGATTCAGATGGGTCAGAAAAAGCCAAATTTCAATGTAAATGGTGTAGTGCCAAATTCAAAGTTAAAGGATATCTCACCAGACATGTCAAAAAACATCAACCTTACAAAGCATTCCAATGTCCATTTTACCATGAAGGAGACAATTCAGGATCTGGAAGTAAGGGAGGTAAATGTCATCCAACGGGGAAGTTTTCTCGTAGAGATACTTTCAAGACTCATTTGAAAGCATTGCATTTCGTATATCCTCCAGGCACCAAAAGTACAGAAAGGCTTGTAACTGGGGGAAGATGCGGAGGATGTTTCAAGTTCTATAAGACTAATATGGAATGGTTGGAAGATCATATAGAAAAAAGTGATTGTTCAGGAGCTTTGCAATCGCATAGACCTGAACCAAGAGATGAGTGATGACGGCATTTTATTTCGAGTATGTATTATTAATAAAGGTATGAATAGGATTAGAGATTGGCTAGATAAATTTAGACTAGAGACAATACTCCAGTCTAGTACATAAAGTCCAAGTGAGTGGAACAGTAGAAGTAAGTTTAAATGCAATTCAGTATAATCTAGAGTATAGTGAAATACAAGAGGCAGTCAATGTAATAAGAGAAAGTGAAATTTGAGTGGTGAACTGGCCAACTGGTAAGTGATCAGGTACAAAGTTGTAAAGAAGGGTCTGACAACACTAAATCCGTACAACTTCCCAGGGCTCAATTTCCTGGCCCGGGCATCAATGCTACCGCGGACTCTCCTACCAGTGACGGCGTTTTTGTCGAGGCGGGGCTCCCTTCATGCGACGTACCTTCCTGGTCTCACACGCCCTCTCGCCAGTCGCCCTCTCGCCCAATCGCCCACTTGATACCTGTAACACCTCGCCTGCGCACGAAAAGCTGGCTTCCTCGTCGCACTTATTCACATCGGCCAATTTTTCAATCCCATATCTACTTTATCACATTATGGCTTCATTAGATAAAAGCTTGGACGACATCATTTCCTCCAAACCAAAGAAAATTCAAAGAAAGAAATTTGGTAAAAATACCAAGGCTTTGGTCAACAAAAAAGCCCCAAAACCAAATCCTAAAATTCAACAATTGAAACAACAGAAGGTTTTGGATGCTAGTTATGCTAACAAAGTGGTTGTTCATGGATTACCAAGGGATATCACTTTAGATGCTGTTAGAGTATGTATTATATGAGGCCGGAAAGTATTAGATTACTATTTGGCCAGGGCGTGGGATAAGTTAATTGGACTTTGTTGGGTTGTCACTTCAGTTGCACTTGCACTTTTTGCACTTTTGCTTCATTTGCCACCGGGATGGGTGGTATTGAGTGGATGGTATTGAGTGGAGTTTCGGCTCGTATCTCTGTTCTCATTTGTCTATCCTGGTGTCGAAAGACACCACTTAAGGAATGATGGGATGCTTACTACTAGACTCCTAGGATTTAGACTCCCATACTCCTAGACTCCTAAGCTGTTAGACCCCAGACACCAGACTCCTAGACATATCTGACTTCTCAGAACTGCCCAAATTTCCGGGGTTTAGACCCCAGGACTGGCTTATTGGACTTTTCAGTACCAGAACTGCCAGTACCAGACTCAAGACAGATTTGTACCGTAAGAACCGCAGAATAACTAGTTCTGTCGGCCCGGTAAAACTGCAACCGTCACTAGATTGGTAACAGTGACTACTCGACTCGCCAATCTGACAAAGTCATCGGACATTTGATCACTCAATTGCACTGTCAATTACAGAGCAATTGGCAGTGAACTGGCACAAGACTTGGTTGCAAATCCAACTCTTATATCGACATATAGTACTGTGAACTTGCCTCGAGCATAGAATGGTTCAAACCATGATCATCATCCATTGAAGCCATAATGGGCTCTAGGTATTAAGTTATCTGGAGCATAGATCAATCAAATAGTCGAACTGCTATTTTGATTTCATTGTTCACACGGAAATATGTCTGGTCAGTGAATGTCGTCTGTTGACTGTCAAGATCAGTGAACTGTAAAGTCAGTGAACTGACATGGATGTACTGTTGCGGTTCGTCTTGGATAGTCTGAAAAGGGTATTGTCTCTTGAAGGTGCAGGTGTAGTTTGTCAAGTAAATGTACTTGTAGTCTATCAGGTAGAGATCTGTCTAGTCAAGTTCTATCTTACCCATAATTGCCCCGAACATGCTGGTCATGTTCAATTCAGTTCAAAACTAACAATTCTAGGATTTCTTCCAATCTCAAGTTGGAGGTGTACATAACGTTGCTTTATCTTACAACGCAAAAGGACAATTCACCGGTATTGCTACCATCATCTTCAAGTCTGGTAAGGCTGCCGCCAAGGCCGTTGAAAAATACAACGGAGCTCCAATTGATGGAGGTTCTTCCAAGTTGAAGTTGGAATTGGTAATTGATCCTACCAAGAGACCTTTAACTAGTCGTATTACCGCTAACAAGGACAAGCCAGTTAGTTTGGCCCAAAGAATCAAACCAAGTAAAGGTAAGCCTGGTGTCACTGTTGCTGCTGCTAAGGTTCAAGCCAAAAAGGCCCAACCAAAGAAGCCTCAACCAAAGAAAAAAGCACCAAAGAAAGAAAAAAAGACAGTTGAACAATTGGATCAAGAAATGGCCGATTATTTTGAAACCTCTTAATGGGTATATAGTTTGTAGTGAAAATTTTATTGTAATGTATGAGCCAGGCTCTTAAAATTTAAACATTTTCAGTTTCTTATTAGCCGAGACTGCATGAACTAGAAAAAAATATGTCTACTCCTCGAAATAGACATAGTTACCAATGTCATAATCTCGGTGATACCTGTATCTTTTAAACTCTCAATCACCATCTCTACTCTTTGTACTATTCTGTATACTACTCTTTACCATACACCATCACCTCCACCACCTCCTTACCCTCCACCCCCCACCATCTCTGTTCAACTCCACCACCACTCATCATCTCAGCCGCGCTCGTGTAATTCTCCCAAACCACCATGAAAAACATCCATTATATAGTAACTTCCGAATTCCATGTTGATAAAGGCCCGTCGCTTCTTCTCCAGTATCCCCAACAGCTTCCGGGACTCCATAATCTCATCTTTCTCCCGGAACTCATGATTCCTGATCAAATCCACAAACGACTGGAAGACTATACGCTTTTCCTACTTTTCAGACGTAAGTCCACCGGAGAGTTCCAGTACCTTCGAGATGCCAATTGTGAACCAGAACCGTATTTTTTGTACACGTTGGTGATGAACATGAAAGACGACAGTGTAAAGAGAGGAAGTGTTATTAAGGCCATGGCGATTATTACCAAATTACGGTACTTTAAGAACTTCAAACCCCTTTTGTTGATAGCCCTTGATACTTATTTCAGTTCCAATGACGCCGGAGTTGTACACGAGCTTTATCAGCTGGTTAATGCCAAACAATTGGCGGTAACCCCGGGAGAAAAGGAGGTTTCGTTTATTAAGAAATTATTGATCACCTCGATCTTGGATTTACCTATCAACGACAAAATATACTACGACGAGTCATTCAGACGGAAATTGCTTGATGTGGCGGTGGAAGATGCTGATAATCCAGATCTTTTTATCCGGAAGGATTTGAGTTATAATCTGGTGATTTCATTTAGAAACATGAATATCCCCATTAAAGTGCCCATGATTGATTTGGAAGATAATTTGGACGATTACTTGAATCCGACGGACTCAAACTTGAAAGCCAATTTAATTCAGTTGATGGGTTCCAAATTGGCTACTGACCACTTGAACTATGAATTGACCATCTATGGGTTACAGACCCCTTCGATTATCTTAATGATCAATGCCATGTTGACCGGTAAAAGAGTGCTTCTTTTGAGTTATGAAAAGTCGAGTGGATTCATCATTGACTTTGTGTTAACCATCTTGAAGATAGCCACCGGAGGGGGGATTTTGTCCGGATTCTTGACGAATTATAATGTATTCCCATTAGTAGATGTGTCCAAGATTGATTTCATGGAACAATGTGATTCGTTCTTGGCTGGAACCATTAATCCGTTCTTCAAAAATAACGAAAGTTTATGGGATGTATTATATGATCTTGATTCCAACGAGATCTTTTTGTCTAAGAACTTGGATGAGGGATTGGAGGTACATAATTTCCAGAATTCGATCATTGGAGAGGATGCCAAGTTCCTCTCGAATTTACAACTAAGTTTGTTCAATTATAACGATGATTTGTCCACCATTCAACTAATATTGAGAAGACATATTAATGAGATAATCCGGATCTTGATCAGTTCCAAGAACTTTGGTGATGAAGGTAATCAGAAACTGATCTTATTACTTCAAGGTATAGGATATTATTGGAATAATGATACTTCTAAACTTATTGAGATCAGCTGTTATCAATCTATCCTTCGAGAGTTTAACTCGCTTTTGTACAACAACAAACTCACGTATAACTTGAATCTTTATTCGTTAAGAAACGAATTGAATCTAATGATAGATCTTCAATATCATCTTCAAAAGTTGAACAGTGTTACCGATGTTCAAGAAGAACGTCTTATATGGTTCAATATCTTGAAGTACTTGATTTCTGGTAAATCCCTTGAAATCTTCCTTCTTATAACGTTCCTAGTCCCACCCACTAACTCGTCTTCCCAACAGAAAAGCAGCTCTCATGGCGGAAACATCACCATCTTCGACAAAAATAAAGGAATCGAGTTCTTGCTTTTGAATCTCTTCAATGGAGATAATCAAATCAAAAATAATGTGGTAATGATCCTTCAAGAACTCAACGAAAACTTCCTTTGTGGCTGGTGTTTGGATAACTACCTAAAGAGTAATGTGGTGTATGAACTCGCATATGACGAGTTGGCCACTGACCCTGATCTCAACCGTCTGGGTTTAGGGTATACTTAATCACAGTCAAATCTTCTCTTCATTGTATTAATATAAACTATTTACATGTTGCATTAATCCCTATCAAAAATCTTGAATATGGTGAGCTTATCTCCGGATTTTCTACTACTGTAACTACTTCCAGCTCCCACATACTCGTTCTTTCTGGAGAATCTACCATCATCTTCTTGTTTTCCGGGGTAATAGTGATCATTGGAAAATTCTTCAAATTCACTGTCTACCAAGGCATCAGATTGTTTGGTGTGCCTGCCTTGTTTGTAGTTGGAGGCCCGAGACTTTCCGTACCATGCAAGGGCTATAGCGGTCCCGGAGAAGAAACTGAACTTTTTAATCAAGCCGATCCGAGTTTCATTAAAGAGCATCGTATAGTGATGAAGTTAAGAGATGATAATGCCACTATGGTGCGATGTTGTGCGGCGCGGCACCACCAGATTCGTAGCAAGTCGGCAGCAATCTCGCACCAGCTGCCACCGCACGTCCTGCGGGGGACCAGATCACACCATCCTCCGTTAGTTCTATCACCACAATAGTTAGGACCTCACGCTCAACGGTATTGTCATCCAATATCCATTACTATTGAACTCCCACCCTTAAACCAATCAAATCAAGCAAAAACTTCCAAAATTAACCGGGGTAAAAACCTGAGGTAAGGCGGTATGACATTTACGCGCGGTGTCGGGATCTATTCTCCCGACACTATAAACCGCGTCTCGTATTAGCGCACGACGCCGCACTCCACAAAACATGTGAATCTATTGAACCGTGGAACTACTTAAACACTAAAATCTCCAAAACCACTAAAACAACAGTTAAAAAACACCGAAAAAAATGTCCGACGTTGAAGAATTGGCACACGCACTTGCGGGAGCTGGAGGTGGCGCTCTTTCTATGGTTGTGACATACCCTCTTGTCACGTTATCCACCCTCGCTCAAACGGCTAAGAAGAAGAGAAAAGGTACTGGAGAAGCAACTGGATCTACTGAGAATTTACTGGAAAAAATCGAGGGAAATTCCACTCTTGATGCCGCTAAAACCATCATAGATGAAAAGGGCGTCCTTGGTTTGTATAGTGGACTTGAACTGGCCCTTTATGGGATTACTTTGACTAACTTTATCTACTATTATTTCTATGAACTTACCAGTAACGTATTCTTGAAAGCTAACGCGTTAACTGCTCGAAAAGGGAAAGGATTACTGGCCCCACAACTGATAATAACCGGGGCTATTGCTGGAGCCATTACTTGTGTTGCTCTGAATCCTTTCTGGGTTGCTAATACCAGAACCATGACTGCCAAAAAGGAATTGGATAAAGATGGTAAGACTGCCAAATCAACTTCCACTTTCAAGACCATCTTCGATATCATTGAAAATGATGGCATTTCCACGCTTTTTGCCGGAGTTTTCCCTGCCTTGGTGTTGGTGATTAATCCTATTATTCAATACACCATCTTTGAACAGATCAAGAATTTGATTGTCGCCAATAAAGGTAAGAACTCTTTCACTGCTGGAAAGGCTTTTTTCATTGGAGCTTTTGGTAAATTAATTGCCACCTTTTTAACCTATCCATACATTACCTTGAAGTCCAGAATGCACATCAAGAAGAAGAAAGCTGAGGGAGAAGTAGGCCATGAAGTAGAATTACTGATGATCCAGGAAATTAAGAAAATCTTGAAAGAAGAAGGTGTCGATGGCTTATATGGAGGTTTGAATGTCAAATTGATCCAATCGATCTCCACGGCTGCGTTCTTGTTCTATTTCAAAGAATCTTTATTGACAGGTTCAATCAAATTGGTGCAAGTTCTTCGATTATTGAAGATCAAAAAGGGCAAGGTGTAGACCACCAAGTGTCACTACAGTATATATAGTTACTAGAGACAAGTACCACTGTAGTCAATATAGTCAATATAGTCAATATAGTCACCACAGTATCCTAACAATGCCCCATCACATGGTCTGCGCATCCGGCGAATTTCGCCGATTCAATTAATCTAATCTCATCTTATATCATTTATATCATGCTTAGTGCTTTCAAACCATATCTCCCCACTATATCCATAATCTCCTCTGTGGATACATATCTGTCATTCCCATATACAGTGGAAGGTCTCACAAGAGATATCAGTATCAAACCGCTTCATAGTCATAATGACTATTGGAGAGCTAGGCCTCTCATAGACGCATTGAGCCATGGCTGCGTAAGTGTAGAAAGTGATATTTGGAAATTCCCCCAGGATTACAAAGTCGAAACAACTACGGCTTCTACGGTCTTCTCCGGGTCCGAAATCTATGTGGGACATAACCAGGTGTTTTTGAAGCAAAACGAGACCCTAGATAGTTTATATTTAAACCCATTATTTCAATTTCTTGAGAGTACAAACCCCCAAATCTCAAATCTTGATAAAGACATTAAACATGGGGTGTTCTTCAATTCACCGGAAACGTCATTGTACTTCTGGACTGATATAAAACTTGATGCCCATGAAACTTACGAATATTTAAAGCCCAAACTCCAAAGATTCATCGATAATGATTATCTCAGTTATTACGACAGAGCCACAGATACTTACGTAGAGAGACCTTTGGTACTTATTTTAACAGGTAACTTACCAGAAGAGGAAGTTAAGGCCCAAGATAGAATCTATACCTTCTTAGACGCCCCATTGGTCGATTTCAAGCAATTGAGTTCGACGGAATTGGAAGAGTATTCAAAGGTTTCCAAGATTGCTTCAGCCTCAATGTCACAATTGCTAGGCCACGACCGGTTCAGATATTCGGCCTTCACTGAAGACGATAAAAAGACATTGAAAGGATTCTTTGATGTAGCACATAAATATGGATTGAAAACCAGAATTTGGGGTGGCATAGATTGGCCTCAAAGTCTTGTTTTCAGTCAAAATATGGACTTGGTGGGGTTGGGATGTGACCTTATCAATGTGAATGATTTGAGCTTTGAACTGTCGGGTTTTGAGTTACCCAATTAGTGCTAATTAGCGAACAATATATTGGCCATGATTATATGCCCGTGGTCAACTTACGATATGTATTTCCGTCTCTTTATTACCAACTTAATGCCATGTTCCTCAAGATCTACCGGTAGATCCTCTACCGGTAGAGGTACATCGGTAATTTCAAAAGATCTTGGCACCGTTGATGCCATTCGCATGTCCCAGATCCATAATATATGGGTCCACGTTTCTGAAGTCTTGGTACCACATGGTCGCACAAGAGTAGTAGTATATATACGACAGAAGTTCTCGGAGTTTTAAGAGAATCTACATCTATAATGTCCATTGTTCCTATCAACAACGCAGCAATTGAGTTGATCAACTCAATTCCAGATTTTTCCGTTAAATCCATCACCGAAGATGTCTTTGTCAAAGGACTCCATAGTCATAATGACTATTGGAGAGATATCCCCCTTATCTCTTCACTTTTAAACGGAGTTCAGTCTGTTGAAGCTGATATCTGGGCTTTTCCAGAACAATTCACCAAAACCCTTACTGTAACCCCAACTACTTCTGATAACAGTACCGAACTCAAGCAACAATTTGATACCCAATCCATTTACGTGGGGCACGACTTGAACTTTTTGAACGATACTTGGACCTTGTCTAATCTTTACTTGGATCCTCTTTTCAGTTTATTGGAGAATTCAAATCCAAAGTATGACAATTCCAAAATATCTTCTGAGCTTAAACCCCATGGTGTCTGGTATGGTGCAGCTTCCGATACCCTCTATTTGTTCTTGGACACAAAAGAAGATGCTAACACAACTTATTCTTTGGTTAAACCATTACTTGAAAAATTCATTGATAATGGATACTTGACCTACTACAATGATTCGGCCTCTGAATGGGTGATGGGTCCAGTGACCATTGTATTGACTGGTAACTTGCCTGTTGAGATGGTAAAGAGTGAGGAAACCAGATACGTCTCCTTAGATGGAAAATTGGAATACTTCAACGAAACTTCCACCAATGAAACCTTGGAAGATATTTCCAAATATTCGATTGTCGCTTCTGCCAACTTTGCCAAATTATTTGGTAGTGAAGATAACATGAAGTAAAATCCATTCAATGAGACTGAGAAGAATATCTTAAATGCCACCATATCCAAAGCTCATGAATATGGTTTAAAGACCAGAATTTGGGAACATGTCAACTGGCCAATCTACTTGAGAGACAGTCAAAACGAAGACTTGAAATCTTTGGGTAGCGATTTGTTAAATATCGATGATTTATCTATTGCTGCAAAATTCTAAATCCGTCCAATTCGCAACCCCGGAGCCTAAAAGGCTGCGAAATTTACAAAAACGTTTATATGTATAGTATATGATTCCTACTTTTACACCACCACCACGACGTAGACATATCCAGCGCACAATACCTACAAGACTTCAGCAAACTCCTGTCTCTGAGGAAGAAGAAATACAACAAGTTGAACGGGAAAAATTTGAAAACTCGACTCGGGATATAATTGGAAAGAGTTACAGGAGGTTGCAAATGCTGACGTTTGTGGAACAATTTGAATGGAGCATTTTGAAGTTATCCCAAGCGACAAGACTCAAGATCAGAATTATCAGGAATGGTAGTAGGAACTTGAATTCCCAACCGTTTCCTTACCAAAGCTTGGTCCCAGTCCCTAATGGTAAAATGCTATGCCCTAATCCCCCGATTAGGTCTGTCACTCAAGTCCATAAAATGTCGATTCGTCAGTTATATAAATACCTTGAATTTTACCAGCTCGATGAAAAGTTTGATAAGCCGTATAGGACGATGTTGTACATGTTAGGGTGTAATACCTGGGAAATGATAACCCACACTCAAGTTGTTGCATGGAGTCATAATTCCAAGATTACACATGAGAATCAAAGATTACTTCCTGTTATCAACTTCCAAGGGTTTGCTCCACCACTCAAAATCAACACCATCAAAGATCTCAAGTCCATGGGCAGTCGAGATCTCGCAACTATGATGCAGTTTTATGAATGTTATGATCCAAACGGATATTATACGGTTGACCAGATGTTTAATACCATTTTAGCAGTTTTGGGTATATGTAGAAGCTTCAGTCAGTACAATAGTGACTTCTGGAAGGGGGTGTTCAAATTCAAAGGTGGTTGTATCGGCTGATGTACAGCTGTGTAATGCAATCAAATAAATAGTATCAAATGTGTCTAAAGTTGTCTATAATCTCTATCATGAAAATGTTTCTTTCAAAGTCTCATACGTATAAAATATCATGGCATTGGCAGGAACACATCTAACCACTGTGATTCCCAACCCATTGTACAAGTTACGGATTCCCAATTTCCGTATAGTCCCCACAAAAGAAACAGATGAACCTTTGTGGAGAATGTCATTGGTTTGAATATTAGATTTAATGGTATCCACTGGAAATATGGCCGTATTGAACGTTAAACCGGCAATTGCTCCACTCACCAACAGAATAGTTGTCGACAGTCCAGGATATTTACTGTTAAGATAGTCACTTAGCACCTCATAAGTTGCAAACCATATAGCAGTACCAGAAACCTCTCTCAAAAGAGTAGATCCTAAACCTTTCCACAACCCCTGAAAACCATCCTTCGATATGATGTCCTTAATAACTGCCGAATATAGATGAGAACTTCCTGTATCATTGACGAGGTTTTTCACCTGAAGCTGGCACTTGATCAATTCCACTGGTGTTAATGCAAAAGAAGCCATGAATCCAGCAGCACCTCCACTAATACATTTGGACAAAAGAGAAGGCGAAGGATCATGATTCACGGAATTGAGCAAGTCTAAAGTGGTGTTATATGTGGTGAATAGAATGGCATTCTCCAAACAGGCTCCTATCAAAGGAGCTCTTATACCTTGATAAAATCCATGTGCGATGCCCTCATTAGCATAGGTAGATTTGATGATGTCTAGGGTAGATAGACGACGAGTTGAACTTTGAAGTCTGACTTTGATAGTATCAAAAGGATATTCTATGACCTTTCCCACTATACCAGAAGCAGCCCCAAACACGAATTCTTTAGCAGGATTAGTATCTGACATTAAGAGTTTATCCAGACAACTGAAAAATTCGCAACTGTCAAGAAGCTTTTTGAAAAGTACAAGATACCACTAAAGATACGATAATACAAACAGAGAAATAGAGAAACAGCTCAATATTACCTATATTATATGAGATAATTTACACCTATCTTAATGGAATGAATCTGGAAGAAGCGTTACCACTCTTACCGTGTCTAACTGGAGTATAAGTAATGGAAAATTCTCCCAAGTATTTACCAACCATTTCTGGCTTGATTTCAACATTGTTGAAAACCTTACCGTTGTAGATACCAATGACGGAACCAATCATTTCTGGAACAACAATCATATTTCTTAAGTGAGTTCTGACAGCTGGTGGCTTTTCATTTGGTTGAGCAGCTAATTTGGCAACTCTCAATTTGTTGATTAAACCCATTGGCTTAGATCCTAAACCTCTGGAGAATCTTCTTCTGACTCTGGCGGAACATAATTCAGTGAATTCTTCGGTTGGCATTTCCAATAAATCCTTTAAGTCAACACCTTTGTAGGTGAAGGTCTTGAAAACTCTCTTCTTTCTGTCAGCTATAATAGGTTAGTATTTGTCATTTGATCATGAAAACTGTTGGGGTCTTAAATTGGATTGATGATGATATTCTTTGGTGATAATAAGTCGATGATATTGTGGTTCAAGTTGAAGGATAGTTCAAAGGTTTGGGAATAAAAGGGGAACATCATGTATCTTCTTCGATTCTGTTTGTGTTTCTGTCCATATAGTCTCCCACAGTTGAGTATCAATATATTACATACTAGCGTCAGACATGGTTTAGTTAAAATGAAAATTAATGATTTTTCGCTAACTTTAAGTTCTGAAAATTTTTATTTTCACCAGATGCAAGTGCGTAAAAAAATGTTAGTGTAAAAGGTGAGAAGTGAGAACAAAAGTTAGGGCTGCGATTCCCCTAATGGGGAAAAACTGTGACTGTCTTTTTTCAGTGTTCTCGCGAACTTGATTGTCTAAGAACCAGAAACCCCATCAGTAAGGACGAGAGCGCGAAATTGGCCCGAGACACCGCGATGCTGGTACCATTGACCCGACCCCAGGATATATTTTTGTTCGTTCATCGGTGCATCCACACACAAGTACCTCGCAGTGTCAAATCTAAAAAATTTTTCAGCTACAATCAATACTGCAAAGGATAGTCTGCAAATCTACTGCTTAAAAGTGATTATTCTATTTGAAAGTTATTAATTAAAAATGAAATACTTAGCTGCTTACTTATTATTGGTTCAAGGTGGTAACACTACCCCATCTGCTTCCGACGTTTCTGACCTCTTAGCTTCCGTTAACTCTGAAGTTGATGAAACCAGATTAGCCAACTTATTGAAAGAATTAGAAGGTAAAGACGTCTCCGAATTAATCGCCGAAGGTAACACCAAGTTGGCCTCTGTCCCATCTGGTGGTGCTGCTGCTTCTACTGGTGGTGCTGCCGCTGCTGGTGGTGAAGCTGCTGCCGAAGAAGAAACCAAGGAAGAAGAAGCTAAGGAAGAATCTGATGATGACATGGGATTCGGTTTATTCGATTAGATAGTGTATTGTATCGATATAATTCACGCTAAGCATCTATTTTTATGGAGATTATATTTCTCTAAGCATCTCCGATACCTTTTTCTGGTTGGTGGTGTTAGTCTTGACAATGATTGAATCACTTAATAGCTTGAATCGGGTCATTTCTTTGTGAAGGGATCCCCGGTTAACTACCTCTCTTTCATTACTACCTCCTTCCATTATGGCCGCTATTTTGTCTCTAAGACCTCGTAAATATTGTCGTTTTTGATACTTATACTGGAGTCTCTCATTTATGTCAATCAACTGTTGTCGTTTGATATCATATTCTGTAAGCAACAGTTCATCTATTGCTGTATGTAAATCGACCATACGATTTATTTTCTGCTCGAATTGGGTTTCATCTGTTACGGTGTCTTCTACTCTTTCTTCAAAGTCCTCTACAAGAATCGATGCATCCTCTGGTTCTGGCTCTCTTTCTGGTACAGCATCTACTTCTACTTCCATGGTAATACCTTTACCATCTGAAACAGCAGATCTACTTGTATCTATCATCCCAACAATGTACTTCAGCTCTGGAAGTTCTTTGACCAACGCGTCCATATCTCTTACATTCTGTTCGTTATTATAGTTAATCTCTGATACCGTAGGTAGTAACAAAGGTCGTATAAGTTGTGCTACCTTCTTCATTCTTTTACTGATCAATTCGATTTTATACTCTTCACTTTTCACGATTTGCTTGGTTATGGCAGTAATTATTCGACTAGGGAACATATTAACATTATGTCTCTTGATAAGTAGATTGAGACGCATTAAAATGATTTGAAATTGTCGTAAATTGATATGTTCTTGTGTTATTACCGACTTGATATCTCCAGTAGCTTCAATGGGTTTATTAAGTTCCCGTACTTGGGCTTCCACAAATGATTTTATGTAATTGTAACTGTGTTGATCCATGAGTTGTGAGAAATCGTGAAATCGTGAGTATTTTTCTGTGATAATGGTAGCCGTTTATGGCTTTGTACTTTAATTTTAAAAGTTTGTATCACTTTTTTGTTATTGTTGTATGAATATGTTTGAAACTATGAAATTTTTTGCAAATATGTGAATTTTATACAATTAAATATTTGAATTGAATTATTTTGCATTTTTTGTGGATGCAGCTTCCACACTCCAGTTATTTCTAAACCTGTGAATTTCGCAGCCACTGATTTATTATCAGAATTCAACCAAGACGTGATCAAAAAAAGAAAAAACTGGAAAAGTTTTCTGATACAGAACAAGGAAAATACACTCCTTCCCAACCGGACAATTACTTTTGATATAACTGTCGAATCCCTTATGTGATTCATCCCCTCTTCTGGCTATTTCAATTGTACATTATGTCCTGCATACACCACCGCGTTTTTCAACGGTTTTTGACATAATAAGCTTCTAAGCTTCGTAACAATAGAAAGAATATATTAATTAACTTTATGAGTAAAGGTAAGTTTGTATTCACATATGATGTGGATACCACGCTACTACAGCTTATATATAACCATCGGCAAAATCTTCAGAAACGTGGCTCAACTAGAACTGGATGGAACTGCGTCTTATCTGAGTTCAACTCTCGGCTAAACACTTCTATATTACAGAGCAGGACTTTGAGTAATAGATTCAAGACTTTGCGACGAGATCTTGACTTAAGAATCAAAAACCATAATACTCTTTCAGCATTGAATGAAAATGAGCGATTATTGGTCTATTTAAACCGATTTTTCAGTGATTGTACCTCCTCCAAGAGAATAAAGACTCCTGTGATGGAGAAGTCTAATCCCAAAAAGCTACAAAAGACAGAAAATAAGGGAGAAGACACGAGTACATCTGCCAAAAAGGTAACTTCTAATACTTTAAAGACCGTTCCTTCAGAAGAGGGACACAACACGAGTATTACTATGTTCGAGGCCACCCCTGGATCTGTTCCAAGTACATCCATACCAAGTATTGTAAATACGGGCAACAATTCTACAGGCTCCCTGTTTCTGTCAGCAAGTATCAATACCCTGTCTACATATGGAAGTAATTCCATGGCTAGTGGGAAATCTTTGGGTAGCTCAAATACTACTAGTGTGATCTCCAATACCATGTACCGACAGATCAAAGAGGATGAAACACCTTATGTGTATGATTCATGCTCGAATGTTGTGTCTAATAATGATCCAAAAATGAAGACACCGGCTGCTCCTTCATTTCCAGGTTTCATATCAGTGCCTATCCAACCACAGGTTTCTGGTCAGGTTGGACCAACTGGAGGTCCCGGACCAACTGGAGGCCCTGTACCAGCATCCATCCCTATACACACTCCACCTCAACAGGGATACACATCCATGGGGGCTGGATATGGACCCAACAGTTTAGTGCCCAATGCTTTTGGCAGTCCCAACTCAATTGGATCCAATGGTTTCATCAACAATGGCCCAAGTTACGCAAATAACGGCTCAACATATCCTGGGAATCACATACCTCCTTTTAATCCTGCTCGAGGCCAAGATACCAGGCCCGGATCCACTAATAAAACAAATGGATTTGGTAATGGGGGTAGTCGCAGCTCAGAAGATATAGTCCAACTCTACCATATGTTAAACATGTTGAGACATGATCAGATTCAACAAATGCATCAAATGAACGAATTCCGGAAGGATTTCGATGCCTTCAAACAGGAAATCAGTACTGAACTCGAGCTGCTTGCCCAATGTATCAAGAAGGGCTAGTTCAAATATTTTGGGGTTTTCCTGCTGCACAGCTAGCTAGCATTTGCAACCATTTGACAAACTACAGCTCACATATATAGCTTTGCAATCAACCATAAAGATAACCACCACTTGTTTGGTCAAATGATACTGCATACACGTCTCAAGTATAGAATTATAGAATATATAACTGCCACCCCATGAAAACTTCATCCAATCACTCATCTCTTCAATTGTTCTCACTCGTCCCGTCAAAGCCAGGCCTGCATATCTTATCGCACTCGTCTATTTCTTATCATCAACACTGTATTATATTGTAACATAACATAAATCAACACACCAGACATCTTTTGATTCAATCCCTTATCAAATACACATTCTATTTGTAAAATTATACAACTGGCACAAAAGCCCATTTTTAAAATAATCCCCAGATGAACGACTCCAATCCCATAAGAGATCCGAGACTTTACAGAGGTGTTGCCAAAACAGCAAAGGTTCAGTTAGTCCTTGCAGTTATTCTCGGACTTTCAGCATTTCTTACCTTTTGTGTACTTCGACTTAAACTCCCAAAGATTTATGTGGCCAATTTCAATCAAATTAACCAAAATTATCTTCATAGCACCTCCAGACAAAATCTTCCTAGACTACCGGCCACCTCGTTATTCGGCTGGATCCCAGTAGTGATGAAAGTGACCGAACAACAGGTATTGGAACATGCTGGTTTGGATGCAGTGGTGTTTCTTGGATTTTTTAAGATGTGTATCAAGATTTTAGGAAGTTGTGTCATTCTAGCAATTGCTGTAATATCTCCAATTCGATATAAATTCACTGGAAGACTCGATCAGGATTATCCTCCTGATAAACATGAAGATAAACAAAGGTACCAGAATAACCAATATTTACTTTGGTTATATGTTTGTTTCACATACGTTGTTACCGGAGTTGTGATGCATTTTTTGTTTAAACAAACTAATAAGATTGTAACTATGAGACAAAGTTACTTGGGGAAACAGAATTCCATTACTGATAGGACTGTGAAGATATCAGGGATTCCTCCAAAGCTTCGTGATGAAGAGGATTTGAAACGTCATATAGATGGCTTGGCCTTGGGGGAAATCAAATCAATTACTATTGTTCGGGAATGGAGTGATTTGAATAGATTATTCAAGTATCGTAAAAAGACTCTCAAGAAGCTAGAAAACTATTGGGTGGAGTTTTTTGAGATCAATAATGTATCTATTTCCAATGACTTGTTTCTGGCCAATTTGAGACCTAATTTGGGTGATCCCATCAATATGAATCAACAGTACCGGGATGTAATAGATGAAGATGATATCCCAAATGACGAGTCCAGTCAAAATGAAATAGCCGATTCGCTTTTGGCTCTGCCACAGCTCCAGAGACATACCAGTATTATTAACCAGTTAGTGGAACCTCATGCTGAAGATTCGGTTAGCAGGTTATTGCTCAATGATGAAACATATAAAAGGCCTAAAATCACCAGACATTGGTGGAATCCTTTCCAGCCAAAACTCGATGCTATCACATATTATACTGAAAGACTTGAAGTGATCGACAAAGAAATTCTAAGAGGTAGAAATAGAGAATATCCTGCCACTTCTTCTGCATTTGTGACCATGAAAACCGTTTCTCAAGCTCAATTATTAACCCAGGCCGTGGTTGATCCCAAAGTCAACCACTTAATCACCAGTCAAGCTCCGGCACCTCATGATATAAGGTGGGACAATTTATGTATGACCCGTAAAGAACGGAATTCTCGTATTGGATCAGTTACCTTCTTGCTTGGTTTACTCAGTATTCTTTTGGTGATCCCTGTTAGTTACTTGGCAAGACTTTTGAACACCAAAACGATTTCAGGGATCTCCCCTAGGTTAGGTGAATTCTTGAAGAAGAACCCATTTGCAGAAACTTTTGTTACTGGTGTCCTTCCCCCATATATTTTTACCCTTTTGAATACTATCATGCCATACTTCTACATTTTTATGACCTCAAAACAAGGTTATACGTCCCATGGAGATGAAGAGATTTCGTCAGTTTCGAAAAACTTCTTTTATACATTCGTTAATTTGTTTTTGGTTTTTACGTTAGTGGGGACCGCCTCTTTGACCGATACATTGGAGATTGCATATCAATTGGCACAGTCCTTGAGAGATTTATCTTTGTTCTATGTGGACTTGATCATTCTTCAAGGCCTTGGTATTTTCCCTTACAAGTTATTGCTTTTCGGTAATCTTTTAAAATTTTCGTTTGGATCCTTGGTGTGGTGTAAAACCCCAAGAGACTATATCAAGCTTTACAAGCCTCCGGTATTTAATTTTGGATTACAATTACCTCAACCGATGTTGGTGTTTATCATTGTGATTGTATACTCGATCTTGTCTACCAAAATTTTGACTGCAGGTTTAATATATTTCTTGATTGGATACCTTGTGTTCAAGTACCAGCTACTTTATGCATGTGTTCATCCACCACATTCTACCGGTAAAGTATGGGTTCTAATTTTTCATAGGGTGACCTTGGGTGTATTTATTTTACACATTATGATGGCAGCCACTCTATCATTGCAAAAAGAATTTTATTCCGTGGTTGCTCTTGCACCCTTACCGGTATTTGTTGGTGGGTGTCTTTGGAATTTTCAAAAGAATTTCATCCCATTATCTTCATTCCTTGCTTTGAAAGCTATAGAAAATAATAGGGAATCCCAGGACGGTTATCATGATGAAGAATCATTCATGGGTGAATCAACAAATGAGGTCAATGAGACCTTGGCCAACGAGACGTTAAAAACCCTCGATGAAAGAAGAGAAGTCAATCAAACATATGACTATCCATTTCTCATCGAAAGTTTGGATGGTCCTTTGGTAGCTGTTGATAAGAATGACATATTAATGGTCAACAACGATGGAATGACGGTCCGTAAACTCAAAACCACAGTTGGAGAATTCTACTAATTGACCAAAGATTTCATTATCAGAATTGGCTCGTGGAATGAATTAATGAATAGTTCGTTGAAACCATATTCTGAATTCCAAGCCGTAAACAAGCTCAAGATGGAAGTGGATATAAGTTCTCGTGTCATAGTACATACCACATATATGGCAATAACTCTCCAATAGCTTGAATCTGATATGATTCTAAGTGACTCAACCACACTAGCAGTTGATACTGCAAATACAATCTTGGAGGTTTCGAAAGTTTGATCATATGGCCATATAAGCATAAGTATAGGAAGAAGTCGTATACTGTTAGCCATCAATATATCAACTAAGAGCACACAGGAATAATATATCGTTTGATGATTCGAGTCAAGATTTGAGTTTTTTAGTTTACTCCATCCTAGTAATTTATAGAACAGTAATTGAAGCAAAATATTGAACAGTAAATGGTCAATCATCACTTTCAAAATGAATACCCCATATTGAGTATACGAGGTTTGATTTAATATATGTGCCATTACGAGTGTATGGGTTGGCATTTTCTCTTCATATGCCCATAACAAATATACTTCAAAAAGCATAACAAGTAAGAAATAACGACAGAATTTACCAGCAAGTCCAACCTCAGTTTTGGAACGTATATGTTGTTTGATCAAAGTTTCAGTATAGTTGAAACATAAATGCCTATAAGCTTGAGGCTTTAAAAGCATTAAATCAAGAAATAAAAGTACCTTGTCGTATTCGATATACTTATCGACCACATGGTTGCATTCATCACAAACCTCCAACTTGAGATAGTTTCCTTTATATCTGGAATAGGTCGACTTAACGTTGGGATTCTTGCACTCCACACAGATCATTGGTGGTGCACAGTGCGAGGTTTGAACTGGAACTTTTTTCAAAATTATCAAGTACTTTTGACATGTTCAACAACTCTCAAGGTCAGAAGAAAGTACCTTGTAGATTCTATCCTAATTGTAGGAAAGGTCTGAGTTGTCCGTTTTTGCATGGGAACCCATCAAACACCGATTCAAATGGGACTTCAGGGACCGAATCTGTGGCGAGTTTCACTAATCAAAATTCCATCAATTCTAAATCTAACCAGATTAAACAAGATTTAAAAGAATTCAAACAATTTGCATCACTGCCAGCATTGAGTAGTTATGGACTTGCTCATCCGGCAGTTAATAATGTTATTGATGGACGAGATTTATCATTTGAAGAACAGAGAATGAAATATCTACAAGCTTCAAGTCTGAATACACTTGGTCAATTCGAGCAAGAGATGGCTGCTCGAGAGAAAGATATGCAGTATTGTATTGTTCATATAAATGATAAAGAACGGTTAGCTGTGAGGTATTTACAAACCAGTATAAATCAGGCCCCTGCCAAAAGCTTTATTCCCAAAACAGTTGAAGAAAATATCGCCAGTGGAGGATCTTTTGGTGGTAGTGGATTTGGGAGTAATTCTGGTGCTTTTGGGGGTGGAAGTGCTTTTAGTAATGGAGGTTTTGGTAGCTCTGGAGGAGGATTTGGTGGAGCTGCCAACCCATTTGCATCTGGTGGTTCTGGTACTGGAACGGCTGCTGCTAGCGGTGGTAGTGGTTTCTCCTCAAGTGGGTTTGGATCTAGTGGGTTTGGATCTGGTGCTAATGCCAACAAGGGCTTTGGATCTGGTTCTAATGCTAGTGGGACTGGTTTTGGTAGCTCCGGATTTGGAAACACTGGATTTGGATCTAGTGGATTTGGTTCGTCTACTAGTCTGAATCCAGCTCCAACCACAAATACAGGATTTGGGTCCTCTGGTTTTGGGTCCTCTGGTTTTGGATCTTCTGGTTTTGGATCTTCTAATTTGGATAAATCAGCAACTGCACCAACGTCTGGCACTGGCACTGGTTTTGGTTCAAGTGGTTTCGGTTCAAGTGGTTTTGGCTCAAGTGGTTTTGGTGCAGCTGGTTCTACTGCTCCTGCCAGCACGGGACTGAGTGGTTTTGGGTCATCAGGATTCGGTGCTAGTAGTTCCACCACTGGCTTTGGAGTCAATAGTTCTTCGTCAGGTTTTGGATCCACTAACACCAGCCTGGGCTTTGGCTCAAGTGGAAACTCTGGTTTCGGTAGCAGTGGATTTGGATCCTCCGGCTTTGGTGCTAAAGCGACTCAACCAGCACTGGCAGAACCACAAGCTACGAGTCAAGGATTTGGATCTCTTGGGTCTGGATTTGGCACTACGAATAGTGCAAATAACACTGGGACCGGCTTTGGGACCGGTTTTGGAGGTTCTGGTTTTGGATCCACTAACACAAACAGTGCAATCGGTTTCGGTAACACAAGTACAGCATCTGCTACTGGTACCAATGCTGGTAATGGGAATACATTTGGTGGTTTCCTGACTCCACAAGTCGAAGGTCTCGACGAGAGATTCAAGGCTAATACTTTTGAATTGGGAAATATTCCAGAAGATGCACCTCCAATTGCTGCCATATAGATCACACAACAAACAATAATGACGCTACGTATACTGCTTTATAGAGCCTTAGTTTATGACCATATAATTAACACCATTACACTTTTCCAGCCAAGAGCTCAGACTGAAAAAAAACCACCTTCCCCCTTCAATTGAATTTCAAACCACAGAAACCTCATATGATCACTAAACTCACTACTACCATCCTGTACACTATATAGATAAATACAAAATCTTAATAATACCTTAAAAGTACTCTTTGTGAAACTCACTTGTACCAAAAAGCACTTCGCGATAACGAAAAAGACCATATGTCTGATACTACAAAGTCGAGTGCCTTGGGACTATCAAAGGATGTTAGGGCCCCGGTCTCGCTCAAAATATGCTACTTGAAGTCCACAAACACCACCGAGGCCATAAGAAGACTCGCTAAACCTTCTCAAAAATATGCCAATCCCCAGGTTTTCAAGAATCTTTCTTCAATTCATTACAACTCGGACTTATTAGTGGAAGTCCAAGTGGTCAGTAAGAGCAATAATATGCCATTGACGCTCGCAGCTCATTCCATGTATCAGCCCTTCACCAATAATAAAAGAGTATGGAATCAATATTTACGTCTTCCCATCAATTACAACCAGTTATCATTGGATACTTATTTCAAGTTTGTATTGTATGAAATTACCGGAGGGAGTGAACTGAGGATATTTGGAATGGGGAAACTCTCATGTTTCGACGAGGAAACTTGTACGCTACGAAAGGGAATTCAAAAAGTACCAATTGGTGAAAATCCTGAAGATTTGACCGTTAATTTCAGTGCCATTGAACGGAAACTTATGGATTACGAGAATGGTGATTTGCCCAAAGTCGACTGGCTCGATAAATTAAGCTTACCACTCGTGGAAGCGAGCCAGAATGGTGGTGGGGTGAATTCAGCGTCTGTTTCGGATCCGTTGTTCCATTTATATATCGAATTACCCAATTTTGACTTACCGATCGTGTATTCTGACGTGTGTTATGAACTTCCAGATCCTACCACTATAACGAGAGAAATTATCGATATAAGAAATAAGAATAATGTCCTTGATACCTCGAATAATCTCGTGGTTAATATGATAGACATTTCTCATTATAAGAAGGTATTTGACCCTGACCTTCCTCTTGCTAATATGTCTTTGTTACAAGCTCAAACTCAAGGACAACAAGTACAAAATAATCTCGGTATGGGTCTTGATCCTATAGAGATAAAATATCACAAACTAGAGAGAAACATGAATAACAGTTTATTACTTGATAAGGAGCTCAAGCCTACTCCCCAATTACGGGACGAGCTTTTGAACATTCTTGATAAGCCATCAAACATTGACTTGACAGATGTGGAAAAGAATATGATTTGGAAATTTCGTTACTACTTTTCAAAAAATAATAATGCTAATGCTAATGCTGATAATAAACCAGAAGTTTCTAAGATTAACCAGAAGTTTTTAACAAAATTTCTTAAATCTATCAATTGGGACAATGACTACGAACTTGACCATACTTTTAATGAAATTTTGCCATATTACTGGTCGGTCGATAAGATTCAAATTGGTGATGCTTTGGAGCTTCTCAGCAGTTATTTCAATCCTTTCACGTTAGCTAATTCGGGTCCAAATGGAGCTGCTACATCATCCACACCTAATAATTCTGCATCAACGGCTGCCGGACAGCTGGAAACACAAGAAGAGACAAGATCAGAAAAAATTCTCAAATATGTCAGACAACTTCGTAATTTTGCGGTAGATAGACTCAGATTGGCTAGCGGAGATGAACTTCTTCTTTATTTGCTACAATTAGTTCAAGCATTAAAGTACGAACGTATAATTGTTGATAAAGAAATTAAAGCAATAGAACCCGATGCCTTAACTGTTAATGCTGGAGATGTCGAGGAAGGAGAATCAGAAGCCAACAAGGAAATTGAACTGAAGTTATTAGAGAAGTCTCCTTTAGCCTCTTTTTTGATTGAGAAGTCCGTTGAGAATGAAAAGCTTGGAAATTTCTTCTATTGGTATGTCAAAGTTGAAAATGAGGATCAACTTAATACAAAGGGGTCGAATTCAGTCAAGATATACTCCATTGTGCTAAACAAATATATCGAGGAGCTCAAAAACTTTTCTCGTAAACGGAAGCTACCAAACTATAATTATTTAAAGCGTCAAGTGTGGTTTATAAAGAAACTCACGGGACTAGTGGAGCTACTCAGGTCCACTTTCAAGAAAAATGAAGCCACGGCAAAGAAAGTCCAATTTTTGAGAGAATACTTGGCAGACCTGTCCAATGAGTTCCTTAAGTTCCCTCATTCCTTTCCATTACCTCTTGACCCCTCAGTTATTATCTGTGGATGCTATCCTGAAGAATCATCCGTGTTCAAGAGTTCCTTGGCTCCTTTGAAGATCACTTTTAAAACCGTCATAAAGGATCCACATCAGACCCAAATGTTTGGAGTAGGAGAGAGAAAGAAGTATGGAAAATATACTCTCATGTTTAAAATCGGAGATGATCTTCGTCAAGATCAATTGGTGATACAAATAATCGATTTGATGGATCAACTTCTTAAGAATGAGAATCTTGATTTAAGACTTACCCCTTACAGAATCCTTGCTACAAGCCCTGTTGCAGGAATGATCCAGTTTGTGGCCAACGAAACTTTAGATAGTATTCTTGTTAAGAACTATGGCCAGGATATTGCTAACGATAATGCCAATGGAATTATGAACTTTTTAAGACTCCACAGTCAAGAGGGAGTAGATGACTCAGCACCAGATGCCCAACCTGTGACCGCTAGTGTTGTATTCAGTAATTCCAATGACACTGCCCCCAAACCACCAATTCCACTGCTGCCTAAAACTTCCGACCTTGGTGTTTCTTCAGAACTCATGGATAATTATGTAAAGTCTTGTGCCGGGTATTGTGTTATTACTTATCTTCTCGGTGTCGGAGATCGTCATTTAGATAATCTTTTGCTTTCTCCCAACGGTAAGTTTTGGCATGCTGATTTTGGATACATCTTGGGGAGAGATCCTAAACCATTCCCTCCGTTGATGAAACTTCCAATACAGGTTATAGATGGTATGGGTGGATTGAATCATGAAAATTTCACGGTATTTAAAAATTACTGTTTCGTCACATACACCACTTTAAGAAAGAACTCCAACTTGATTTTGAACTTATTCCAATTGATGTTAGATGCCAGCATTCCAGATATTCAATTTGATCCAGGTAGGGCAGTTGAAAAAGTTCAAGAGAAGTTTTGTTTGCAAATGACAGAGGAAGAGGCAATTCTTCATTTCCAGAATTTGATCAATGATAGTGTGAATGCATTTTTACCAGTGGTCATTGATAGACTTCACAGTTTGGCTCAATATTGGAGAGAATAAGATTAAGTTTTAAAAACTCTGCATAAATTCATTACATATTTTCATTCTTTAGTTAGACTTGGGCTTAGTTTTAAATTGATCAATGAAGTATCGACTCATCATGGTAAGAACGGCAGAAAGCAAACCAAACGGTGGGAACAAGTCCACTAAATAGAAGAACCAACCAGGTCTAACTTCTTTGACTACATTTCCCACTAATTTGACCAATTCCTCCTTAGTCAGATTATTATCCACCACAATATCAGCTTTATGGCATCTGTCAATATTAGACATTTGACTATTGATACGATTATTGGCATCTTCTAAAGTCAATTCCGGATTTCTGGCCAAAAGTCGTTCTATTTGGATCTCTTTATCACAGGTGACAGTAATGGTCTTCCCACAAACCAAATTTAACCCTGATTCAAATAACAAGGGAACATCAAGAATCACAAGTCTATTAAATTTAATATACAGGATGAAAACTTGCCAAAACATCTCTTTTTTAACAGCTGGATGAACTATACCATTGAGAACTTTCAAATTATCTTTATTTCCAAAAACATGACGACCAAGAGCTTCTCTGTTCAATGATTTATCATCTTTAACTAAATCAAGGACTTCTTGACCAAAAGCTGATACAATTTGGTTATAGGCACGACGTCCTGGTTCTACTACTTCTCGGGCAATTAGGTCAGCATCTACAACAGTAAGACCATACTGATCTTTCAAGGTTTTGGAAACTGTCGATTTTCCGGTTGCAATTCCTCCTGTAAGTCCAACTATAAGCATGGTTTTTTTTATCTCCACAAAAACAAAATAATTTTCAGTGCGTCAAAGGTCTTATCCATCTCATCGCATAATGGCTAGTGTAAATGGGAAGGCCCCCATATATATGCTAGGGGCTGGGGTTATAGGAGGTCTCATAGCCAATGAGGTTGCATTGGGAAGGTCACAAACCCCGGTTAATATTATTTTCAAGAATTTGGCCCGGTTAAATAGCATGAAAGATGCTAGTCTTACTGTGCATCGGATTGTAGGACCTAATACCACCACCACCCTGGCCCCATTCACGGGGTCAACTTCTAGTATTCTACATAAGTATAAAGATTTCAAGATTGAGAACTTGATAATATCCACAAAAGCATTTCAAACAACAGGTGCATTGGGTCCAATAGTTGATCTTTTAGCTCCCAATGCCAGTGTACTTTTCGTGCATAATGGAATGGGTGTGATTGACGAATGTGTTAAAAGGTACTGGCCTGACCAAAAACCCAATATCTATAAGGCTATAGTAACACATGGAGCATATAAGACGCTGCCTACAATAATTAATCATGTAGGGTTAGGGAAAATCACCATTTCCAAAATACCCTTCCAAAAAGATACCGAAGCATCAGGTTTACCAGAATTTATACAACAAATGATGGATATACCTGCTCTAAACACTTCATATGTGGACTACAATCAGTTTGTGTTGACAGAGATTGAAAAACTTGCGGCAAATGCATGTATAAACCCGTTGACAGTAATTATGGACTGTTCCAATGGTCAGTTATTCTATGGATCCAGATTGACAAAAATCATGAAGAGGATAATATGGGAACTCATACAAGTAGTTAAGGCTGAGTTCAAAGATACTTTGGATCAAATACCCGAAGCTAATACAGTTTTGAATCCACATCTGATGCTCGAACTGGTATATGGCATAATCCATTCGACGGCTCAAAACAGTTCTTCGATGAGAGAAGATGTAAGAAATTACCAAGGCACAGAAATAGACTATATAAACGGGTATATAGGAGCTTTGGGGCAAAAACATCTGATACCCACTCCTGCAAATACCATGATGGTCAACTTGGTGAAGACGAAAGCCAGTATTGAAAAAGGAATTGAACAACTGGTAATGTAGCTTGTATATATTAATGATCAAGGCATATTAAAATCAATGATTTCTCTCATATCCTCGTGTAATTGTTTAATGTTCATCCAGACGAATTCGTCTAAGTTATCTCTATCTATATGCTTGACTTCACGTTTAAGGTTAGTCAATATTTCGAGTAACACCTTCCTAGAACCTCTCAGATAGGACTGTCCCTCTGAATTTCCAAGTATGTATGCTTGGAGTTTTCGGGATTTGTTTGGATCTGGTTCTTGTAATACTGCAAGTGCAATTTCGGTTCTATAAGAAACTCCCGTGGTATTACTTATAGTGTATTCCCCATAATAGCCGTTTTCCACAAGAAATTCCTTTTGTACTTTAGAAAACTGAGGTAATAAGGCATCGGAAATGTCGATATCGTTCCACCGATTGGAACCAATGGTAAACCCGTATTCAGAAAGAATAAATGAATTGGAATGGGGTCCATAACTCAAATACATTTGTTCGTTGGGTTCATATTTAGTGGAAGTAAACACATGGAAGCCCTTGGGGTCAATCTTTAGTTTGCAATGATCCGAATCTGTGTGATTGATAAAATCGACAAAAGGGGCCATGGTGAAATTACCTGCCTTATCATTAGCTTCTCGTAATTCCATGTAAAGACAACGAGAATTGATACACATCCAGGCCCAAAGATATATCGAGTTCCAAGATTTCCAGAATGATTCAAAAGTTTGTGATTCTGGAATCTTCAGCTTCAAAAAATCTAAAACAGTGGCATAGTCCTTGGAATATCGTTGACTAACTCTTTTAACATGTTTTTGGGTTTGGGTAGGTAACATGGCCCGTAATTCATTCCAGTCCTTTCGTGTATGTTCCCACACCAATGGAGTGGATGAAAAAGCTTCTATATCAGGTAACAGGTCCAAAAATGGTTTCCAGAAAGACAGTGGTCTTTGGGACTCGAGACAAAGGAACAAAGAAACCATTTGAAATGAATTCAATGATTCTAGCTCCAGTAATGATATTTTAGCATAGATTTCAGTAATATGGTCCTTTTCACCAGAAAGAACATCTATATTACCGTAATGGGCTGGAAGTTTTACTTTGGGGTTGTGGTGACAAATGTGCTTAATCACAGAATGGGCATTGAGAAGATATGAATGGGGGATGGAGATGATTTTTTGATTTTTAAAAATGGGTTTTGTGGCCATAAGACCTCTTCCGGCAGTGCCATAATGAGCCACCGTTATAGACGGTGAAATATACGACGATACCATCCAATCTGTAAGTGAAGTCATAACGAACAGTTTAGTTGGTCAATGGAAAGCGATGAGATCGCGGTTGCAAAAAGCTGGAGTACAAGACGGCTTTTTAGTGCTTTTTAAAGATTTTCAATTATTTTCAGTTCTGGTTGGCTGTTTAACTTGTATTAGGTTAAATTCTTGAAAAAAACTGTAATTGTGAAAGTCTTTGCTTCAATGTTAATTATATCATGACCATCTTCTTCAACTGAGTCTTTCTGTTCATTATCTACTTCTCATCACTTTTGCAACAATCAATTCGCGTCGCGTCAATGAAGGTGCTTTGCGTAGCTGAAAAGCCGTCAATAGCCAAGGAAGTTACGTCGATTCTCTCAGGAGGAAGTCTGAGGTATCGGGCATCCAAAAGTAAATACAATGCCAATTTTGATTTCAAATTTAACTTTCCTGGCCATGGAATTTGTGATGTTACAATGACTTCTGTCGCAGGCCATATAACCTCGATGGATTTTCCACCTGAATTTGCCTGGGGAAAAACTCCTCCAGGTCGTTTATTCGAAGCCCCTATAAGAATTCTGCCTGATAAGAGCAAAGTTGCTATTCATCAAAATATAGCGGCAGAGGCTCGAAATGCCAATTATCTTATGATTTGGACCGATTGTGATCGAGAGGGAGAAGCAATAGGCCATGAAGTATTTGATGCTGCTATCAAGGGAAATAGAGGATTAACACTTGAAAAAGTATGGAGAGCACATTTCTCTCATTTGGAAAGAAATCATATCCTTTCAGCTGCTCGAAATCCCCAGTCTTTAAACATGAAAAGTGTAGAAGCAGTACATTGTAGACAAGAGGTTGATTTGCGGGTAGGTGCTAGTTTCACCAGATTACTTACTGATATGCTTCGACGGAATAGACTTACAGAGGACGTGGTATCGTATGGGACGTGTCAGTTTCCGACATTGGGATTTGTGGTCGATAGATATAAACGAGTTAAGCTGTTTGTACCGGAGAAGTTCTGGTATATATCGTTAGATGTAGAAAAACTGGGAGTTCTTGCCAACTTCAACTGGAAAAGAGGACATTTGTTTGACAGATTATACGTGGTTCGGTTATACCTGGATTGTATGACTAACGATCATGGATTAATAACGTCTGTCACCAAGAAGCCTACTTCGAACTACAAGCCATTTCCATTGACTACAGTCCTGTTACAAAAGGATTGTGCTACATACTTCAAGATGAGTGCTAAGGATGCTTTAGATGCTGCTGAAAAGTTGTATCAGAGTGGGTGGATATCATACCCCAGAACTGAAACGGATATGTTCCCTGATGAAATGGACATGAAAAAGATCATTCAAACCCATACGTCAGATCCTACTTGGGGAAGTTATGCTCAGCTGTTAATATCGGGTGATAAGTACCTGGTTCCCAGGAAGGGGAAAAATAACGATAAATCTCATCCTCCAATTCATCCAGTCAAGTACGCTAATTTACAGAACATCCTGGATGCAAAACAAAAGAAAGTCTATGAATATGTAGTAAGACGATTTCTCGCATGTTGTTCCAAGGATGCCACCGGGTTCCAGACAATTGCTGATTTATCTTGGGGTCGGGAAAAGTTTTCAGTCTCGGGACTTGAAGTCACTTGCAAAAATTACTTGGATGTATATATATATAAGAAATGGCTGTCTTCCAAAGAACTTCCTCCTTTTGTACGAGGAGAAAGAGTTCCAATAAAGTTGGCAGAAGTCAGAGATGGGAAAACATCCCCTCCTAGGCACATGACCGAAACCGAGTTGATTGCATTAATGGATGTTAATGGGATTGGAACTGATGCAACTATTGCTGAGCATATCCATAAAATCGAACAACGACTGTACATATTGAAGAAGAAAGCGGGAGGTAACGAAATAATACTACCGACTGAATTGGGTATGGGGTTAATTGAAGCTTTTACTTGCATAAACTTTGATAACAACATCTCTCTACTGAAACCTTTCTTGAGAAAACGTCTCGAGGTGTTGTTAGCGGATATTGAAGAGGGAAGAACCACTAAACCTGAAAGTTTAAGAGAAACAATTCATTTGTACAAGAATGCATTTGCAACCACGGCAGAGAATCTGTCGAATTTGGTTAATGAGTTTAAGAAATTCCAAACTTGAAATCTATAGATATATTATATATATTTACAAAACCACATAGGGCCAAGATTCTATGACATGACTATGATCTATTTTGTCCAAACCACATGGAAATATCGTTATCATCTCCTTCATCACTACTAATCTGCAGATTGGAGTCACTATCAGAATCCAAATTGTAAAACATTGATGTATTTTTCCTGTACATTCCCACAGGTGTAGCAGTTCCTCCTTCTCGTGGAGGCTCACGAGGAGTTTCTTCAACAACATTATTAGCATAACCAGTTGTAGAGTTACTTGATCCAATCTTATCATATCCCAACACTGAAGGGATGAATTTAATGGAGTTTTTACGTGATCTAGTAGTTGGAGGAGAAGCTTGGGATGATACTTGGGAATTTCTGGATATGACTCTTGGCTTAGACTTGGAATTCGAGAACAGTAATGTAAAGTTCCCGTTCTGTTCATCTTCACTGCTTTCATTGTTTTGTTGAGACTTCTGATATAATGCCAATAAGGATTTCCCACTATTAAGAGCTTGCTCCTCTTTATATTTGAGAGATCTTGATCTTGTAATTAAAGGATTTGGAGGAGGTCTGACTTTTCTGTCCATCAGGTCATTACTATCAATGGATTCCAACTCCATGTTATCCTGCTCATCACCGAACGAAGACGTGAGCTTCGGACTTTGTGATAAGAAATAATCCTTGGATCTCTTGACGGAAAATTTAGGGAAGTCAGTGATCGATGAATTATTTGATGATGGATAAGATCTTTGATGTTGGGCCAAATTGACTTGAGAATTGACCTTCTTATTAAGTTGCTCTATAGGGATTTCATCAGTTGTCGAATACTTCAACTTCATCGGTTTATAGTTTCTATCAGTACCCACCAATTTACTCAAATCAATCACGGAGTTGTTTCTGGTTGGTTCAGAGTTGGGCGACACTTGAGGCGATAAGGGTCTATCAGGAGGTTTTGTAATATCGAATGCTTTTTTGAAGACATCATCATTTATGGTTTTGAGTTTGAACTCGTTCTGAATTTCAAACTTCCTAGCAGTTTGAGGGGTCCAGTTCCTAGCTGCTGGACAGATTGGATTATTTAGAAAAGCTGAATTATTGTAGTTATTCTTGGTACTTTGGTCTCCACTTGCTTTGGAAGTTTGATGAATTTTGAAAGATGGACGAGGATTATCTTCCATTTTAATGGTAAGATTATTATTCTTTTGATTGAGTTCATCTCTCTTTATGAAGTTTGTTTTATAATAGACAATGTCAGTCTCAAGATTAAGGGTCTTGTCAATGGCCTGGAAATCAAACATGTCTAGAGCATCTTTCACAAGAACCCATGTGCCTCCCAGCTCTTCTTCATTTTTATTATCCTTACCATCTCCTTTAGTCTCATCAGAGCTGGAATCTGAGTCAGGAGAACGTCTTGCAAAATTGATTTTTGCTTCGGGAATTTCGTCAAAAATCGGATGGGTTACGAAATAACTCAACATATTATTAATCAAATATCCATGCAGAACCACCACCACTATATCGCCATTTTTCACGTGCAGGGGCTTATCATATGTAGCTAACAATTTTTTGAAATATTCTTTACAGTTGTTTTGATAATCCTTGTAACTCAAATCATATCCATTATAATGACCAAGGGTGTTAGTCGGTCTGAAATTTGAACAGGCAGATCGGTTTTTCAACAATTTCACATTTGGAGTGTACATTTGATAAGCATCATTTGAATCATAGAAAGGTGGTTTATCTTTCATTCGATCATGAAGCCATTCACTCAAGGCAAAATCACCTAATAGCTGAAATCGGGTTTTACAATATGGGAATTTTTCGGTCATTTTTTGTTTTAAATAAGTCACCATAAGATCAGCAGTTTGACAACATCTTAGATAAGGAGAAAAATGAATAAATACCGTTTTTTTCGTCTTTTCAGGTGAAAATGTTGATGTAAGTTGGCACATTTCATCACAGGCCGATTCGATTTGACCAACGGCCAGAGAAGCTAGTGACGGGTCATAAGGTTTATAGTCGGGATATAGCGGAGTAGCATCGGGATCTGTTTGCCGGGCGTGGTCGATCCGGATTCCATGTCGTAAGAAGTAAAGTTCTGTCATTGACAAGGATTGGTGATGAAGTTTGGAAGAAGTGTCAATGTGATGTCATTGCGCATTGCGCAGTCACACTACTGTGCAGGGAGTGACAAACGGGTCGACGGTTGTGGTAGGAATGGTGCGGTGAGAGGGCGGGACGGTGGTAGGTGGTTTTGTGTGGTGCCACATTCTGACCGAGGTGGTACCACGGCTGAACCAGCAGGTGACTTCGGAGTATGAGTTGTAGGACATAGAGCATAGGGCCAGTATATAGTGGAGGTGGTAGAGTTTACAGTGGATATGCAATGATTTATGGAGTCTGAAGAGCCAGAGTGTATTGCTACGTTGAAGAGCATGGAGATGTCAGAAAGTACGACTGATGTGAAAATGTGGCTAGTGATGGATTTGTGTCCTAGTTTAATTCAGATGATGTATCATCTGTAAGTGGCAGGTATGTGTATCTAGTAGTTAGGGGTTTTAAAATGAGAGACATGCATGTCATAAATGTCTGAGTCGTTTGTCTCGTCATTATTACCTTTTCAGAACCACTATCCTGTGTAAAGTACCGATGAGACCGACGCTTTTAGTGCAAAGATCGAAAATAGAAGGTGAGTGTCTATCGTCACCTTCCAGTAAGAGGTACGTTTTGGGCAGCGAACAGGTTTAGTATTCAAAAATGCATGGGCCAAAAATGTATGGGCCAAAAAATGCATGGGCCAAAAAATGTATGGACCCAAAAATGCATGGACCCAAAAATGCAAGAAGGTCCAGCCGCATTTTAATGTATTTTAGTGCTGTGTTCTTTTTGCTATAAAAAGTGTATTTTTTAAATTCCAAACACTCAGAGCAATGATTACAATCTAATAATTCAATAATCCAAAAATTGATTCAAAGAGGATTCTAAAAGACAACTTTTGAAGACAATTTTTAAAGTCGTAGAAAACTTAAACCAAAATGCACGCTTTTTCCACCTTGAAGTCCCGTTTGTGCATTTCTCATTAAAATGATGTATCACTTTTCGTTCGCACGCGTTTTCTACGTTTAACCACTTGAACATGTTGACGGGACCGACAAAGTTAGTGATCACAGGCGTCGCATGCGCCGTAGCTCTATGTAGTGCACCACTAGCGAGTCCTAGAATGACAGGTATGTCATTTTTCATGTCATTGATTTTGGGGTCGCTGGCACAATTGATATTTATTGCAATGAGTCGATTCGTGGGCCAAAAATCGGCATTTTTACATCATTATAAGCATGTGGAATCTAGCAGCTTAGATCTATGGTCGGGAGTGAGAGCACTTGGATCGAGTGTGTTGGTAGTGTTGTCGCTACAGATATTGACGGCGCTGAGAGTTTGTGGATTGTTGATGAGTTTATGTGGTGGACCTGTGAGTTTATATGGGGTGGTAGCCATGGCGGTGGACGTGGTGATGGCTGCCACGACGACTGGCGGTAATGCGGCGGTAGAGGCGATTCTTGTTGCAGGAGGCTACGGTCTTGTGGTGGTTGCTACGATGCTTTCGCGGCACCTGGCAGGACGTGTTAGCGCCGTGCCATGTGCTGCTACCTTGGTGGTAGGTGTCGTGGGACTCATTGTAACTGGCACTCTTACTCTAGTTAATTGGATGTATGTGGCGGTAGCACTTGCGGCAGTAACTGTACTGATGTTGGTGGCTCCCAAGCCTGGCACCACGCTATCGCAGCTTGATTCCACCGTGGCTGCAGGGACTAGTATTTGTTGCTGGTTACTTAACAGTGGAAATTTAATGATCGATATACTCTTATCATTCCTTGTGACTTCGAACCCTAACATCACTGGGTTGAAAATCATCATATCTGATTTAGTGAGCCACAAAGACACAAAGGCGATTTTTCAATTTCTTCTCCTTAATGCAGGCTTTATGGTGATTCAATTGATATATTCTTTCAGATCAGGGTCTTTGGGACTCTTTTCGGATTCTTTACATATGGCTTTGGACTGTTCTTCCTTGGCTTTGGGACTTGTGGCCGGAGTCTTATCCAAAACTCCAGTCGATCAAAACAGTAAGTTCCCATATGGATACTCCAGATTTGAGACGCTTGCTGGTTTCACTAATGGGACACTTTTGGTGGGTATATCCGGTGGGATTGTTTTTGAAGCTATGAGTAGATTGTATAACCCAGTGGCTTTGAAAGAAACAACTGAGTTGGTGGTGGTGTCTATTGTTGGTTTGGCGGTGAATTTGGTAGGTATATTTGCATTTGGTCATGGAGAACATGGTCACAGTCATGGCCATAGTCATGGACATAGTCATGCAGCTCCGGAGCCTGATCACAGTCATGATCACAGTCATGATCATAGTCACGATCATAGTCACGATCATAGTCACGATCATAGTCACAGTCACAACAATCAAGATGACTCACACGGACTCAATGACAACATGAGAGGTATCTTCCTCCACATTCTTGCCGACACATTAGGATCAGTTGGGGTAGTGATTTCTACAATCCTCACCAAGCTTTTCAAATGGGATGGTTTTGACCCTATAGCTTCTATTATCATCGCAGTACTTATTTTCCTTTCAGCCATTCCTCTTATCAAATCCACATCTTCGTCTCTTCTCTTGTCTTTGAATAGAGATAAAGAAGATAAAGTGAGATCGGTACTACAACAAGTACAAGCTGTCAAGGGAGTTAAGTCGTTCACGACCCCAAGATTCTGGCCCGAACAGAATGGCATCACAGGATATGTCCATGTCCAAGTTTATAGAGGCGAGAATACAGTGTATGTCAAGAAACAATGTAATAAATTGTTTCAGGATGAGAAGATAGAGGTGATGATCCAGATTGAATACGATTACGACGACTGTTGGTGCCGCTGAGACCACGGCTGGTGCGAGGCTACCGCCAGCGACGGTGGTGCGTGTCGCGCAGTCCTTATTATGTAAGTCATCTCGAGTGCGAAAAGATTTACTATTATCTACAACTTGCTAGCCACAGTACAGCATTGAACAAACACATTGAAACACATTGATCGATACGTAATATCGATTCACAAATCCCTTAAACCATAAAAACAAAACCAGTTGGAACCACAAAAGCTAGATCATGTCGTCAAGAATCGGGGTTTTGGCCTTAGGGCCTGCTGGAGTAGGAAAAAGTACCTTCTGCAATTCCATCATTTCCCACATGCAAAGTATAGGTCGTCGAGCCCACATCGTCAATCTTGACCCGGCAGCTGAGCCAAGTGAATACGAGTTCACCATCGATATAAGAAATTTGATTTCGTTACAGGATGTCATGGAAGAAATGGACCTTGGGCCAAACGGAGGCCTTATATACTGCTTTGAATACTTACTTGAGAACTTGGATTGGCTTGACGATGAAATTGGAGACTATAACGATGAATATCTTATATTTGACTGTCCAGGACAAATTGAGCTTTATACTCATGTGCCAGTATTACCTACTATTGTAAAGCATTTAAAGAACCTGTTAAATTTCAATCTCTGTGCCACATATTTGTTGGAAGCCCCATTCATCATTGATAATTCTAAATTTTTCAGTGGAGCTTTGAGTGCCATGTCAGCCATGATTTTACTCGAATTACCCCATATTAATATTTTATCAAAGATTGATTTGGTGAAAAATGACTATAACAAGCGGAAATTGAAACAGTTTCTTAACCCAGATCCAATGTTACTTGCAAAGGACGATGATGATTTTAATCCAAAGTTCTCTAGATTAAACAAGTTGATTGCCAACTTGGTGGATGATTTTGGAATGGTGCAGTTTTTACCGTTGGACTGTTCAAAGGACAGTACTTCGGTGGCAACAATTTTGAGTTATATAGATGACGTTACACAATGGAGTGAGAGTCAGGAGCCAAAGGAGCCAAACGACGAGTTTGAGTTTGAAGAAGAAGAGTAGTTATAATAGACGTGAAGTACTGGAAAGTATTGTAGACAGTGACATTTAGTGTACGTGGCTGAACACAATGTCGTGCTGGACCCAATGTCGTAGAGTGTCGAATATGTCGTAAAATGTCGAACATGTCGGAGATAATCAAACATGACGTAGGTAGTAAAATCAGTGTCGGGGTTTGAGGTGTCGGGGTTTGAGGTGGCGTGGCGTGGGCGTAAGATCAGTGAGAAAGCGCCATTCTCTCCGGTCGGAAGTCGGCGGGTCACGTGCCCGCCTGAGTTTTAGATTCCTGATAGTACAGATGCATGACAATTGCGCGCCCGGTCGGGAGTCGCTGCAGTAAACGCCTGGGCCCAAAACTTAGCCCGATGCACCGAAGGTGGGCATTAAGCATTTCCCGAATGCAGAATAAAGTGTAGAATCGGTAATATATCCCGCATGCATCGAAGCTTGACAGTTCCTGATACCCAGTCTATGAAACCTTAGTAGTTGGTCAATGTACCTCATCCTATGATAGGCATATTTCCAGTTTAAACACTCTTGGGGTCGTTAATATATGTGTCTATCAACTGAGCAATGCATGACAAAAGTAACCGTCAAGCGCAATAACTCCGATGCCTGAGGCTGTAACCAAGATAAGGTTGTAACAGGAACCAACGTCTCAGTTCTAAGGATTCCAACACCATGGAACTCCGGAGTAGGGGCTAACAGTAGATGGGGGAGCAGCAGGATTAGAAAGGGACTGTTAACCTAGTCAATATAACCGCTTTACGTCAAAATGTAGAAGAGGAGTAAAGACGAGCTAACAGTGTAATTAAGACGGCCGAAGCATAAATCCGGTGCAAGCCGTTATCTCCCGTAAGTCCGGCAGGTGGGAATCGATTGAAAGAAACAGCCGTGCTGTGGATCCGCGAACGAGAAATGGTTGGTCGAGGCGAGGGGCGGAGGGGACCAGAACATGGTGGTAAATTTAGGCGATGCCACCAGTTTGGACTTATTTTCCAATTTAGTATTCAGCTGCAAGTAATATTATATGATTCGAACATCAAATGTAATATGGGCTGTTTTCTTTCGTAGATTCTTCCTTAATCTGAAAATAATTGGTTATGAAGACTTCGTTCTTAGCCATTTAGCCATTTAAATGTTTCCTGAAAATGCAGGCCCTTTAAAACTCGGCTGTTCAACTCACCAGAGCCGCCCGACGGTTGAATGTAGTAAACGAAGGGGGGTTACTTTCCGGCTGAGAGAGGGCATCATGTGGATGTGCAAATCATTCAAATTTGGGGCAATTTCATAATGGTTTAATGGTGTTTTTGCGTCTCAAGTTCAGTTTATTGAAAATTTTTATAGTTTTCGTAGATATTAGAGTATTTTGGCATCATCCCGATTGGATCCCGTTCTCTTGTACTTCTTAATAGTCACATATCGATATTTTTTGGTTTTAATTCCAGTTGGAGCCGTCAATACTTACAAAACTTGGAATACAAGAATTAGGAGTAACAGTTTTCATGTTGGAGCCGCAAATCCGACATTCCCTGTGATTCTCTGGCTGATTATTTTTAATATTCCTATTCCACACTTCTAGCAATTACTTGGCCAATGTATAACATATAGGATTCAACATTAACTGTTTCCCAAAGGTTAAAGTAGATGATGGTCGACGAGTTTGGGACTCCTGCCGTTTTTTTTTATCCAAACTGAAGTTGTCACTAAGCAGAAGTTTCCCGAGCCTTCGGGGATTTTCACAGTTGGTTGGCACCTATCGACGGGCTTTTCATCGATAGTCTTGTTTGTATCAACTACATTGGTCATCATCGAAACCCAAACCCTGGATTTATAAAACCTCTAGACCTTTGCTGTTGTCGATGGGAAAATATGTCTTTCTAGAATGAACTACGGGCCCTTTGTGGCGGCTTTGAATGTGGCCAGGACCAGCTTGGACATACCTCTTGCATAAAATTCTGAATGCATCTACAAAAATAAAAAGAAGAAGTTGCCTTCAAGGATAAAATGAAAGTCACCGGTAATTTAAAGGATCCAAAATAGTAATTTGATTCCCAGCTAAGGCATAAATGGCTTCAATTGACCCTTTAGATCTTCATCTGCCTCGCCAGACGACATACAGGTCGTAGATTGCTTAAAGACGAAATTTATAGAATTATCAGGATATTTTGCAATATCCAAGGTTCTGTACTGAATTCAAATAATATAACTTATTTAAAATACCCAAATACCCACAGACACCCACATGGCTTCAACTGACCCTTTTGGCCTTCGTCTGCCTCGCCAGACGACATAGAGGATGTAGATTGCTTAAAGACAAAATTTATAGAATTTTCAGGATATTTTGCAATATCCAAGGTTCTGTACTGAATTCCAACAATATGGTTTGTTTAAAATACCCAAATACCCACACACACTCACATATACATATACATACATTCACACTGTAGCCCAATACCTATCACCACAAAACCATTTATGCCAATTTATATGCAGGACACGAACCTCAGCAATTTAAGCCCATTTAATTTCTACCCAAAAACGTCTTTTTTTCACCCGAAACTTCGAAGACATGTAGCACTAATACACATTATTTCTATCACAAGCTACCAACAATTCACCAGCTCCCCAGCTCCCCAGCCCCAGATAATCGTCCCTCCTCTAAGCCAATTATATACACACCCGTCGCACCTCATCAACACATTTCAACTCGCACAAATTCTCATCTCAACAACATGGTCCAGATAAACGAAGTTAAAGACGGCCAATCTCGAGAATCGCGGACCGCCGCCCATACCCACATCAAAGGTCTTGGTCTTGATGAGAAGGGCTCCGCCCGTAAGATCGAGGGCGGGTTTGTCGGACAAAACGACGCCAGAGAAGCCTGTGGAATCATTGTCGATTTGATCAAACTGAAGAAAATGAGCGGAAGAGCCATTTTACTTGCGGGTCCGCCAGGGACTGGGAAGACCGCATTGGCTCTCGCCATTTCCCAAGAATTGGGACCAAAGGTGCCCTTCTGTCCAATTGTCGGTAGTGAATTGTACTCAGCAGAGGTCAAGAAAACCGCCACTTTAATGGAAAATTTCAGAAGGGCAATTGGCCTTAGAATTAAGGAAACCAAGGAGGTTTATGAGGGGGAAGTCATCGAATTGACTCCGGAAGAAAGTGAGAATCCGTTGGGGGGATACGGTAAAACCATCAGTCATGTGATTGTGGGGTTGAAGACTGCCAAGGGAACCAAGAACTTAAGGTTGGATCCAAGTATTTACGAAAGTATTCAAAAAGAACGGGTCACCATTGGAGATGTGATTTATATTGAAGCCAATACCGGAACTGTTAAGAGAGTTGGTCGTAGTGATGCTTATGCCACCGAATTTGACTTGGAAGCTGAAGAGTATGTACCATTGCCTAAGGGAGAAGTTCATAAGAAGAAGGAGATCATCCAGGATGTGACATTACATGACTTGGATGTGGCCAATGCCAGACCTCAGGGGGGTCAAGATGTTTTGTCGATGATGGGGCAATTGTTGAAACCAAAAAAGACTGAAATCACCGATAAATTGAGACTGGAAGTCAATAAGGTGGTGTCCAAGTATATCGACCAAGGAGTGGCCGAATTGATTCCGGGAGTATTGTTCATTGATGAAGTGAATATGTTAGATATTGAAATTTTCACTTATTTGAACAAGGCCTTGGAAAGTTCCATTGCTCCAATAGTTGTATTGGCAAGTAATAGAGGTCTTACCACTATCAGAGGTACTGACGATAACATCAAAGCTCCTCATGGATGTCCTCCTGATTTGATTGATAGATTATTGATTGTCAGAACTTTACCATACACTAAAGACGAAATCAAGGTCATCATTAATAAAAGAGCTACATTGGAACTGTTGATTTTAACTCCAGATGCTTTAGATAAATTGTCAAGTCATGGAATCGATAATTCTTTAAGATACGCTTTACAATTGTTATCTCCAGCAGGAATCTTGGCTAGAACCGCTAATAGACAAGAGATCTTGGTAGATGACATTGAAGAATGTGAGTTATTATTCTTGGATTCAAAGAGATCTATTAAAGTGTTGGAAGAGACAAAAGGATATATTTAGTATGTAGTATAGTGTATGAACCTTTATTACTGATGGACTTTACCCAATTCAGTACATTCATTGAGGAACTCTTGTGCCGTTAAAATGTCGGAACTACCGTAAATGATATTTTTGATTGGAGATTGGGGGTTTTGATTATTGGTTAATTCTTGTAAGTTTTGATATTCAATATAATTTCCTCCTCCCACTACGAAAACAATTGAGTCCTTATAACTTTGGCGTTTAGGAGGTTTAGAATGACCTCCTCTTAATTTAGGATCCAAATATAAATAGTCATCGGTAATTTGTACCGAAGCAGCAGAAGAATTGTTTGGATCCATAATTGATTCAACTATATTGGTTATTGGTAAGTTCTTTTTCACAGGTAAGAGTTTCTTTAAACCAGAAGTCAATGAACTCAACCCTTCAGTCAATTTACCCTCTGTGAGTCCATATAATCTTGAAGATAAGTTATTGAATAATGCCGAGTTGTTAGAATTGTTCAATTGTAAGTCATTAGAAGTATTATCAGCATCAGTCAATGATGACATGTTAGACATCTTGGTGAGTTGCTTGAACTTTTCAATATAATTTAACCCACTTAAATCTAGATCTGGATACAATTCAGAAAATTTAGATTTGACTTGATTGACGAATTGAGGTGATAAGTTATCCACAAGTAAAAAGAGAATGATAAAAGTCCTTAATTTATCATTGGAATTATCTTTTTTAGCCAGATCATTAAGTAATTCCATAAATTCTTGTTGAATCTTTGGATTATTATAATTCTGTTCGATTTCAAAGAATTTATCCAAGGATTTCGATTCCAATTCCTTCAACAAAGATGCCAACACGTCCATATGCATGTCGAGAGTCAGTTTCCGGATCGTCAACTCAGGTAATGCATCGACAGCTTGTTGAATCTTGGCGGTATCGTTCTGTTCTGAATTATCAATATCATTCAACGAGGTGATTCCAGTTCGATTAGTCAACTCTTGAGCATCTCGCTTATATTGTTCCAATTCAAGATTAGCATTTTCCACCACATCTGGGAATGGCAATTGAGAGTTTTTATTCCAGAAGAAATCCTTAGGGTCAATATCGTAATTTTTATCCCCAACTTTGACTGTATTTCTCTTCAAATTAAATACATCACTAATCATACATTGGTAAATCCAGGAATGCAGAAACATCGACAGAAGATCAATATTTCTATCAAACAATACCAACACCGATGGCTGCTGGATTGACAGAGCCGCCAAGTTCTTGGAGTTGGACAAGTAATCCCGTAACTTCAAGTCTAATTGAACTGCCACCAACTCAGCGGGTCCACCCCTTTGACAGCGGATTACAGGGATATTTCCCAATGTTAACACGACACTCAAAAGTCCCAGAGCCAAATTATCGGCCAATTGATGGATCTGATCCTCTGAAGTTCTGGGGTGATTGAAGTGGGTGAACATACTACGTTGGTCCAACAGAAACAAATTGGACTCGGTAACAATATAATTCAAGTATTGATCAAAAACTTGTTTAATCTTCAAGCTTTTACCCAAAAGTGACACGTTTTTGGCGAAATGTTCTAACAATTCCCTGGAGATGGAAGATGTAAAATTGATGAAGAATTCATCATATTTATCAGCTTTTAAATCGGCTAAAATTGTGTTGACATTTTCAGAAGTAGGAGCCACGAAATATATCACCGGTACGTCCGGTAAATTGGATCTTGTAGCACTAATCACCAGATGGATGGTGATACCACACCGGAGTAAATCGTTGACTCGCAACACCGACGACACAATCGATTGAGCAGGCGGATCGAGCACCAAAGCCTTCCAAATCAAATCTTCCGGTTTTGTGACGGCAAGCGTGAGATCAGCATTGCCGTCTTTGTTGAGATGAAGCATGCGTTCAAGCGATGCTATTTGTGTTGAACGAAGGGACATTGTGTGGAGTGGAAGTGAAGAATTGAGAAGATGAAAAGTGCGATTGGAAGTGGGTGTTAGGGTGCGAGGGGGTTTGTGATGTGGATGGGGTTGGTGTGAGGGTGTATGGATGTTATTGAGGCCCTTCTGTGGATGGCGGTGTAGGGGCGGGTATAGAAGCGGACATACAGTTATAAAGACAGTCCATGGCCCCTGAGACGACAATTCACAAGACGGAAGTTCATTGTTCTTTTGTGGTGAAGGGTGTATCCCTCAGGTACAGGACTGGCGAGAAGAAGCCTAAGAGGTTGGAAATGAATATGAGATTTCTTGCAAGGTTTTAGTGTACTGGTGTATGTAGATGTGTATGTGTATGTATATATATATATGTCTAGAGGAATCCATTATTGATACGACTGTGGTGGTATACAGAGAACTTGATCTTTGATTGGCCATGAACACAAAAAGAAAAGGCAATAGTGTATGTACCAAATATATGCCTGTTTTGGGAATTGATTGGCAGCAGCCATTGTCCAAGCAACGACAACTTGAACAAGATACACGAAACAGACACGAGACTACATGTATAGCATTGAAGAGATACAACGGGAGAGAAGGTGTAATTCCAGACTCATACCAGGATACATGCAAATTGACCCGCAAGTTCTCTCGCAAATGTCTTGCTTTGCAGCAATTAACACTCTATTCTATTCTACATATATTACATTCGTTACACGTCTATCTATTGTTAGGATCTTCATCACTCTTGTATTCGACAATCCCCCGTAACACCTTGATCTTTCCGTAAATCTCATGGTGGATTACATTTTCTTCCTCCTTCAATTCTTTGGATTTATTCTTATGTTCTGTTCCTGGGACTGGCCATACACAGTTGAGTCGAAGTCTGGTACATTCACTGCACCGGGGTTTTGTTTCACAGCACCGTTTTTTCCGTTGTCTGCAAGTGATACATCCTAATCGACTTCGTTTCAGCAGGGATCTTTTGGGGCCGGTGGTAGGAGATCTTCTGGGGGATGAACCGCTACTGGAAGACAGTGGCAGGTCTTTGGTACTGACACCACTGGCAGTAGTAGTAGAACTTCCACTGCCGCTCCCGCTGGAGACTAAGGTGGAGGTTTGGGATGTCGATTGGCCAGGATGCGTGCTATGCGAGGTGGTTGGGGTGGTTATATTGCCGCTACTAGAGCCTGTGGCATTCCCACTACCACCATGGCCCATACCAATCACCACCCCCGTTGGAGGGGGACTTCTAGATCCATGATACATGGGGAGATAAGGTCTGGGAGCTAGTTGAGTGGAGATTGGTTGGGAGAGAGGCTGAGATATTTGGGATACCTGGGGTATTGGTTGAGATGCAATAGCTTGGGGATGCTGATATTGCTGGGTTTGATGTGGGGTCTGACCATATGGAGCTGGAATCTGATAATACGGATATGGAGCCATGGTAAGACCCGATGTTGATGGTACCGACGGTTGAAGTGGTACCGCGGGAGTGGTGGTATTGCCGGTGGTATTGGTGGTGGATGCAGGTACAGATGACGGCTTTTGATCATAATCATAGTAGGGCATGGGATATTGATCGCCCACCTCGTTATTTCTATTCATGCTGGGTTCAATGCCGACAAAAATTGTCTTGTATCTGATGAATGTTCAAGACTACAACCGCAACTGGGGCTGGCAATTCCAGAATGATGAGTAACTCCAGGTATAGTCAAAAGCCAATCCACTTTACTTGACAATTGGTCAACTTTGTTGATGATTTATGGAATATGTACTATTTATATAATCATTCTACTCTTACAAAACCCAGCCCAAATGTAAGAATCAAAAATAAAATACCACAATAAAAAAAAAAAAAAGAAAATGAAAAACAAAAAAAAGGAGTATTAGAAATGAAAAAAAAAATTAGAAACCGCTTTTTTTTCTTTTTCTGGTGGGCATAAGGTTGGTTTACGGAATAGATTCCCTCACTAACCATTGAAATCCGGGTTGAAATGTAGGACATGAAATTGGGTTATCGGATGACCCTAAACTCTAATCTCGACCGAAAGAAAAAAAAATTATGTGAGGGAAAAACGTCGTCCATCGACTCGGCACAGGTGCCCTCACAGTAATGCAGTATTCAAAACTCATGCAGTTTCCTACGCACCCATCCACCATATGTCCTGCACAGTCTGGTGTAATCACCGAAATATCCACTTGGCGACCTCTTATATCAGGACATGCCCGGGGTTGGCAATTATATTATTCATGCCGGTGTGTTTGACAAGCCATATTACTAATGACTAGAGTGGTTATCGACAATTTCGAGGGCTGTCAACTGGTCGGGTCTCAATAAATCAACTTTACCGACTTTAGAATTTTTTTCGGTACCAGGCTTGAGTGGTTATGTATTTGTGGTCTCGACCTCTTTGCCCTATGGGCCCTGGAGATTAGGCCCACCATATATACAAGGTATGATCCCGGGCGTGGCCTGTGATGTTTGCGCTTGTGGGGCAGAAGTTGCGCTCTAGTGCCCGTGTAATATCTGGCTCTGGCGATTCCGGCCGATCAATATCTGCGTGTCTGACGTATTCCACCTTGTGTCTGTCTCTGATATAGCCGCCAGAGAGGTTTTGATTGACAATTTACGGACTACAGGCTAAAAGCTACAAACTAAAGGCGGACATTGATTTCGATGTGTGAAATTTGATTATCTACATAGGATTAAATCCATAGAATTACATTCCTGGCATTCCTGGCATACCTTGTGGCATACCTTGTGGCATACCTTGAGGCATACCTTGACCTTGGCCCTGGCCGCCCTTCAACGACGACTTACCGGCCTTTAACAACTCATCACACAATAACAAGTTGGAAGCAATACCAACGGCACTACTGATGGCGTTTCTAAATACCCTATAACTATCCCAAACTCCTTCTAAAGTAGGATCCATGGGTTCACCAGTTTTTAAATCAATTCCAACCACTCGTTCATCGACAATTTCATCATTACAATTGGTCAAGGTTTCCAAAGCATCGAGACCTGCATTGATACTTAAGAGTTTAGGAATCACCAATAATGATTCACTCAATACTTTGGCCCCAATCTTGTCTTTACCCTTAATTTCTTTATTGGTAAGAAGATGATGACTACAAGCCATATGGAAAGCTCCAGCTCCTGGTATAATACACTGATCAGTTAACAGGTTTTTGATGGCTCTTAACCCGTCTCTGATAGCATCTTTAGTCTGTTGGATTACATAATTGTTACTACCTCTGATCAATACAGTGACAGCCTTTGGATCTCTAGTTTCGGTGACATATGTAAACTTATCTTCACCAATACTGTTCTCGTATACTTCACCAGCATATCCCAATACTTCAGGAGTTAAATCATCTACCGAGTTCTGGGCTTCTCCACCACAAATCAATTGTAATCTTTCCATATTTCTTCTCTTGGCTCTTCTGAGAGCCAAAATGCCATTTTTGGCAAGAATATCCAATGACATTGGATCGATACCTTTCTGATTAATAATGACAAAATTCTTATCACCTCCCAACTCACAAACGTGGTTCTTCAATTCGAGGATCTTCTTCAACTTATCATCGACGAATTTCCGCTCAGAAGCCACGAGTTTCTCCCGCTGTTCAACATTAGAGTAGAAAAATCCCGAATTGACCTCAGTTTTCTCATATTCCAATGATACATTCAAAATCAACACATAACAGTTTTTAAGGTGTCTAGGCATATCTGGATGTCTGGCCCCATGGTCCAACACCAACCCCCGGACCAATTCTGTATCCTTGACATCCCCATATTGCATTGTCATGATCTCAATCATGTGCAAATCAACTGATTCGTTATCTTTGACCGAAAGCACTGCATCGGTGACAATTGGCGATAAAATAGCGGCGATTTCGGGGGCCACTTTGGTACTTAATGAACTTTTAGCAATTTGAAGTAAAAATTCCCGATCCAAATCAGCAGCAGTTTTATCAATTTTGAAAGCATTCAAATATGCCAATGATTGACGTTTTGCAACCTCCAATCCATCGACAATGATCCGAGGATGAATACCTTCAGAGATGTAACGTTCACTTTGTTTGAGAAGTTCTCCCACCAAAAGAACCACACTGGTGGTACCATCTCCGGTGATCTCGTCCTGAGCAGTGGCGGCTCTGGCGATCATCACCGCCGTGGGGTGTTGGATTTGCATTTCACTGAGAAGCACTTTTCCATCTTTGGTGAGCTTAAGATTTCCTGATCCATCGACAAGGAGTTTAAGAGTTCCTTTGGGGCCGAGATTGGAGGCAAGCACTTGTTGAAGGCCGGTTGCAGCGGCAATATTGACCTGGAGTGCCTGAGTCCGACGAAGCGATTCGGCTTTGGGATTAAGGAGCTGAATAGACATGGTAAGGTGAGAATTTTCAGAGACGTCGAGAAGTGCGAGAAGTGCGAGATGGAGCGTGAGATGGAGCGCGTTGCGCGACATCGAATGGAGCTGGGACGGAAGACTGCGGTAGTGGGGGACGGAGTTTCACCGCGGTAGTGGGCGGGAGAATCGGTTGCGTGGACTGGGACTGTGAGGTTGGACTGACACTGGACTGACACCGGACTGACACTGTGGGCCTCTGGCCGCTGGCCACTTTAAATAACTCACTGATAGCTCGAAAGTGCAATTCTGCACATTCTCCACATTCACTCCTCGTCTCACCTATCAGGAAACTCAACCAACCATTCCACTGTCGTCTTTCAACCCATATTTAGTCTCTCACTCTCCAGACCATGTCCAATATACAGGACCACACCACACCCATCTTATGTATCCGTCCATACCTTTTGTTTCAGTTCATTCCCTGTGTCTCAGTTCAAACCTTGTATCTGTTCATTTCTTGTGTCGGTAAATTACCCCCATTAGCCGGATGAACAACATACATCAAATGTAACATCATCTGTCTCATTTTGCAGTCAGTCGCCTGCAGCCTGTAGGCAATTCTTGTCAGCCACTGCGCATATCGCTAACGGCTTCTATTCCTGCCGTTGACGTTCCATTGCATTCCGCCTTGCTTCTTTGCTATCGTAAATGTGTCGGCCGATCGAAACGTACCAACATGCTAAACGGGTGACGATGGCTGCAAATAAGCAACAATCCTACCAGAGTGTGGGCTTAGCAAAACTTATTTATAACTAGGTAATACTGGCGACAGCGACCCTTAACTCCAAGTCACCTGCCGGGTCTATCTGCAGTACCGCCCTCGCTATCGGGATAATGACTTCCGGGGGTGCACCACATCCTCTCGGAAAAATAATCTCCACCATTTCATTTACATCCGGATTGGAAAGGGACCTTCTCTAATTATTGTCCCTTGCTTGTAGCCCGATAGCCGCGAATAAATAGTCCTGCAAACGAAAAAAACATTTTTCCCAATCTATTAGATCATTTATTAAAAGACGCAAATCTTTAATCCCGAGGCTTGGGGCTCAATGTCTGACGGCCGTCTCAAATATTTGATACTGCCAGATTAATGGATAATTTCATGTCGTACTATCTCCCCGAATGTCCACCAAATCATTAAAATCCGGTGGATTAGGGATTTAATGGATGTTATTATAGGTTTTATATCGTATTTTATCATCTACTTGATATGTATTTTATGTATCTCCTCATAAAAAATATTGTATCTATTGTATTTCCAACTTCCCCTATCCGTCAGTCCATATTTAGAATTCACACATCATGTAGTCCAACTATATCCCACCAGATCTTCTATGTACCTCTCTTACTAAGGCACAGCGGCGATATGGCATATTTCAGCCTTCATTTTACAATACCAAAATAACAAAACGTCACAACAAAACCAAACAAATTTGGAAACGGTAACCAGATTTGATCTACATCCGGGATCCTCCTGGGGATACACCTTCCACTCCCTATTTAAAGGTGTTTATTGTCTTTGTTTTTTGAATAACAAATACCTAATTAGGATATCCGGTATTTTATTATTAAATATCTCTATTTATTTTGAATCTTATATGCATATCGCTAATGTCGAAACCCACTTGACATACAATCGAGGCTGTATCGCATAGTGAAATACGACACGTATCGAGGTAGTAACGCCATGTATCGATATAATACCTGCAACACAATGCCTACACATAAAACTACAATACTTACACGCTGCACCATAATGCATATACGCATCCACCTACCATAGAATTATATCGACATTAAATTCTTGTAACGGGTCCTCCTGGACTATCGGCAGTTCTAGCACTCAACACTTCACATCCGTCCTCTGTTACCAACAACATATGCTCAAATTGGGCGGAATATTTTCCATCTTGTGTCGAAGAAGTCCAATTATCCGGCCAGGTTACATCCTTATAAGTCCCTAAACATAACATGGGTTCAATTGTAAATACCATTCCTGGTTTGGCGATACCAATGGCCTTGTTTTTGGCATAATGGGGGATATCAGGTTGACAATGAAATAATTCATTGACTCCATGTCCACAATAAGTTCTCACCACCGAAACATCGTTCTTGGTTGCAAATTCTTCAATGATATTTCCAAGTTCACGAAATGGTAATCCTGGTTTAACTGCTTTAATGGCCAAATCTAACAGTTCTCTAGTGGTTTCCACCAATCTAACCGTATCGGGATCACTTTTAGCCTTGTCCCCGACATAATAGGTTTCGTTCAAATCGGCATGGAATCCTAAATAGTAGATTGACACATCCAAATTGACAATATCTCCATCTTTTAATTTATATTGGTCAGGGATCCCATGACAAATGATTTCGTTAACGGAGGTACAGAAACTCTTGGGGAAATTCCAATAATTTAATGGAGATGGATAACAATTTCTCTTGGTACATTCTTTATGTAAGATTGCATCCAATTCATCGGTGGTGATTCCTGGAGCGACATGTTTTGCAGTTCCATCCAAAATTTCCCGTCCTAATTTTCCGACTTTGCGGATCTTTTCAATCTCTTTGTCGCTCAATTGTCTGATCTTTCCCATTCTGTTATTCTTAATTTCCCCCACTGGTCTCCCATCTCTGGCATGGTCGGGTAATTTGATGTGTTTTGGGATAGTCCGCTTGGGAGCGAGCGGGTATTGCGGTCTTAAGTCTCCTCTATAGTTAAAATTAGGAAATGGGTCGTATACCTGGCCATCCGCTTGCTGGTGGATGAATTTATGTTGAGCCCAGGCACCTCTAAAACATTGCTGGTTGCAGAATATTGATTCGCGGCCTTCTTTGAGACACACGGGACATTTAAGGTTTGTGTCGACGTCTTTACCGCACGTTGGGGAAGCACAAGTAGCCATTGAAAAGTTTTAACTAAGAAAATATCGCGCGATAATGGTGATGAGCTAAACATGCGACATGAAGTGCGACATTAGCCTGATGCGACCAGATCATAGAGATGCGATCAATTTACAGACGACAATATACGACATCTATTGCAACCATTCGGGACCAAAACTCATGGGTAATAATTCCTCGAGGGCTTTAACCACGACATTCCCGGTTTTACTATACATTAAGATGGGGATATTTTTCCCAAACTCCCGGATAAATTGTCTACAGATACCACAAGGAGATATATGCTCTTCGGAGTCGCTCGATATGGCGATGACTTTGAATTTATAATGACCCTCGTTTATGGCTTTACAAAGAGTAGATCTTTCGGCACAGATACATCCACCATAAGATGCATTTTCTATATTGGCTCCTGATATGAAAGTGTCGTCGGAAGTGACAAGACAACAGCCAACACTAAAGGTTAATATGGTGACGATTGATGACGATATGTGACGACATGGCAAATACAGCGATTGACGACATGCGACTCACAGCGATTGACATTACGGTGCGGGCTGAGGCGGGCCCGCGCCTAGGCCACGGCCATGGCGGACCTTATTTGATTTCTGCATCTGTGTGATGTATATCGATGAGGATATTCGGTCACATTATCACATATGGGAGTGTATGGTATCTCTAGATTGCCTGGTCTGATATCCGTATCTCTGAGTATCTCTGAGTATCTCTGAGTATCTCTTATCAATCTCTCATACATACCGAAACTTGGAGTATGGACTATAAGATAAGTCCCGTGCTAATGGTTAGTAAAATCATATCTCTTAATTCGATATCACTTGTATCGCCGTAATATCTCATGTCTATCACATACCATCTAAACATTTCGTTTTCAATTCCTGCAACTGGGCAGGTGTCAAGTGGATATCTTGTGGCTTCATAGTTCTTGAGTTAATTGTTCGCGACGCGGTGATGTAGCACGAGAATAGTCCCAGTCCGCGGTAAGGTGACTGAAGGTGTAAGGGTTTTTCACAGCAATGGGATGTGGCAGAATTGTACCATAGCCAACTCTGTGGAGTATCCAGTCTATGGGAGATGACGCATACAGCACATGTAACGTATATAGCACATGTAACGCATATAGCACAAATAACCACATGTATATAGTCGTTATGGGCTGACGGTTTGTTTGGGTGGTAGCAGTGAGGTGGTGCAGCAAATGGTTGAATTTGCAGCCACTCATACCGTCTCTACTCCCAGTCTACTCACTGTCTACTGACTGTCTACTGACTGTCTACTGACTGTCTACTGACTGTACTATCCATATTCCATACTCCGTTTTATCTACTATATACTATCCACTCTACACTATCCACTCTATACTATCCACTCTATACTATCCACTCTATACTATCCACTCTATACTAATCCATAGTCCATATTCTCTATACTGTTATTCGACTTCTATGCTTCACTCTTACTCTTATTATTCTATTTCAGTATTATCTATTGTCCATACTCTTATTACTCTCTTGCAGTATTCTCTATTATCTATACTCTTGCTCTTACTCTCTTGCAGTATTCTCTATTGTATATACTCTTTATACAGTTATACTGTTCTCTATTCTCTATACGCTCTTCAGCTCTACTCACTAATGTACTGTGCTTTCTGATGTCTACTGTCCTCTACTGTGTCTACTCTACTGTTTTCACTGTCTACTGTCTACTCTACTCTCTACTGTCTACTCTACTGTGTCTACTGTCTACTGTCTACTGTCTACTGTCTACTGTCTACTGTCTACTGTCTACTGTCTACTGTCTACTGTCTACTGTCTACTGTCTACTGTCTACTGTCTACTGTCTACTGTCTACTGTCTACTGCCTACTCTACTGTGCTCTCCCCTGGTGTCTGCTGCCTACTCACCCTACTGTCAATTGTGTCTACTGTCACTGTCCTCAACTGTCTACTGTCTACTCACTTTCTACTCTCTCCTATATACACTCCCTCACTCCCACTCCTCATTCATCTACAAATCTCATTCTCACTCACTCACTCACTCACTCACCTTAAATCTCCAATCTCTATTCCTCACTATCATCCCAGTGGCAAATGAGCACTTTAGAAGAACTCCAGCAAGAAGAACTCGACGCAGAGATCCTCGCCCTTGCCACCCCTGACATCAACAACAGAACCCGTCTTCTTGAAAATGATATCAAAGTAATGAAATCTGAATCCCAAAGGTTATCCCATGAGAAAACCGTCATGTTGGAACGAATCAAAGATAATCAAGAAAAAATCAACAATAACAAACAACTCCCATATTTGGTGGGAAATGTAGTGGAACTTCTTGATTTGGATGCCGAAACTGACGCCAAAGATCAGGGTGCTAACGTCGACTTGGACGCCGCCAGAAGTGGCAAATCGGCTGTCATCAAAACTTCCACCAGACAAACGATTTTCTTGCCATTGATTGGTTTGGTGGACCCAGAAACCCTTAAACCAAATGATTTAATTGGGGTTAATAAAGACTCCTTTTTAGTGTTGGATACATTACCTTCTGAATATGATAGTCGGGTAAAAGCCATGGAAGTTGATGAAAAACCTACCGAAGATTATCTGGATATTGGAGGATTGGACAAGCAAATTGAAGAATTGATTGAAGCGGTGGTATTACCCATGAAACAAGCTGATAAGTTTAAGAATTTAGGGATTAAACCACCAAAGGGGGCCTTGATGTATGGTCCTCCAGGAACTGGTAAAACATTATTGGCAAGGGCATGTGCCGCCCAATCGGGTGCTACATTCTTGAAACTTGCCGCTCCTCAATTGGTACAGATGTTCATTGGTGATGGTGCCAAATTGGTGAGAGATGCATTTGCTTTGGCAAAGGAAAAATCTCCAACTATCATATTTATTGATGAACTCGATGCTATTGGAACTAAAAGATTTGATTCAGATAAATCTGGTGATAGAGAAGTCCAAAGAACCATGTTGGAACTTTTGAATCAATTGGATGGATTTGGATCCGATGATCGAGTTAAAGTGTTGGCTGCTACCAATAGAGTCGATACTTTAGATCCTGCCTTATTAAGATCGGGAAGATTGGATAGAAAAATCGAATTCCCATTACCCTCCGAAGAAGCTAGAGAGCTGGTTTTAAAGATTCATGCTAGAAAGTTGAATTGTGATAATAACTCTGTCAATTGGAGAGAATTGGCCAGATCTACCGATGAATTCAATGGTGCTCAATTGAAGGCTGTGACAGTTGAGGCAGGTATGATTGCCTTGAGAAATGGTAAGTCTGTCATTAGACATGAAGACTTTGTCGAGGCCATTGGTGAAGTGCAGGCCAGAAAGAGTAAGTCTGTCAATTTCTATGCCTAAACGACCCCATCCACAAACATAACTACGCCACCACATATATTTACACACCACAACCCTCCACTCACACATATATCAATACATGTATTCACTACTTACTTGGCTATCTCGGCCCTCAACTTCTCCAGGAAATCATCCTCATTATCATCATCTTCCCAATCTTCTTCCCATAAACTATTGGGGTTGATTTGGGGATCTTGTTTATTACCCCATTTACTATCACTGGGGAAATCTTCGAACTCGTCGTCGTCTTCTTCCAACGATTTGATGATTTTTTTCTCTTCTTTACTTGCTTCAGACATGGTGGCGACAGAGTTGAATGTTAAAATTCGCGATCAGTTACAGTGTGAGTGTGAGTGCGTACATACACATGTATGGATATATATGTATGTGTGTGTGTGTGTGTGTGTGCATCTATATATGTGTATCTATATATATATATATGTTCTGTATATCCATATCTCTATGTATTTGTGTGTGTATGTGGGTATGTGATGTGGCAGTATTGGCGGTATATCTCGGTCCTGCGTAGTTCTCATACCTGCTTGGGTCACCAGTTTAAACCCCTACGATTTCTGGGATTTTGGGGGGAATTTTAAAGTTTTTACAGGCCAAACCCATAGAGATGTAGTATTTAAATATACTGTGCAAGTTTCTAAGTCAGAACATCAAAATTGCATCAACTACGGTAATTCAATAATACTTTTTGCACCCACTCACTCCATGGACAATGTAGTATTTCCCAGCCACCGTCAATAATATTAAATCCAGACAATATAGTTGTGATAATTCAAGTCACAATTAGAGCAGTATATGGAATAAAGTCACAAATGTAACTTATACCAGACAGATCATCTCACTGATTCCTCACATCAACGGACACAATTCTATTGACCACAGTGACGACCAATTGACTCACGACTTTAAAATATAACCACCCCCACAGTCACCTGAAACAGCCATCTACATCAGTCAATTATCTCGGCCATATAACCAAGACAATCCCTGTAAAACAACATTAACACTGGATCGGGGTTATCAGACGCACGACGCACAATTAATGCATGTCGCAGATCATCACCAATTAGTCTTCATCGACCACTTCATCACACATCTCTCCACATGATCCACTCCACTCTACATGTATATACACCCAAACACATACATACACACACACACACTCTCTCTCTCTCTTTCTCTCTACCTCCCTCCCTCGTCAACTCCCATACGTTATCCCCCTTCCAACACATCTCCTCTCTGCTCTGGCTCCCACTACTCTATCGGCATCGCGAAAAATTTAACTACTTTCCCATCTCATTATGAAAGAAGTGGTGGTGGATGACGCCCCCAAACGCATTCTCGGCCTCGATTTCTCGGCTCTCTCAGCCAAGGAGATCGTGGCCCAGTCCGAAGTCGAAGTCAAAACTAGAGATCTTTACGACCTCGAGAAGGGCAGAACTGCTAAGGATTATGGTGCTCTCGATGCTAGAATGGGAATCAGCACCAACTCTTCCGAGTGTAAAACGTGCCATGGAAACCTTGCTTCATGTCATGGACATTTCGGTCATGTCCGTTTGGCCCTCCCTGTGTTCCACGTTGGATATTTCAAAGCTACCATCCAGATCTTGCAGTGTATTTGTAAGAACTGTGGCCATCTTCTTCTAGATGAGCAGACAAAACGCCGATTTTTGTCAGATTTGAGACGTCCGTACATAGATAACTTGAGACGTATGAAAGTTCTCAAGCAGATCAGTGACCAGTGTAAAAAACAACGTCGTTGCTTCAAATGTACCCATGTAAATGGAGTTGTCAAGAAGGCTGCTAGTGGGGCCGGGCCAGCTGCCCTTAAAATCGTTCATGATACCTTCCGGTGGATTGGGAAGAAACCCACCGTGGAGAAGATGATGTGGGATGCTGAAATCGATCAGATTTTGATCCGAAACCCTGAACTTGATAAGTTCACCAAAAGGATGTATGAAGACTTGAATCCATTGAAAGTACTCAATCTCTTCAAGCAAATTACTGCTGATGAATGTGAGTTGTTGGGGATCGACCCTTCTCGTGGGGGAAGACCCGAGATGTATATATGGAGATATCTTCCTGCTCCTCCCGTGTGTATCAGACCATCAGTGATGATGGATGCCCAAACTAATGAGGACGACTTGACGGTCAAGTTGACGGAAATCGTGTGGACATCATCATTGATCAAGGCCGGGATCGATAAGGGGATCTCTATCAATAACTTGATGGAACAATGGGATTATTTGCAATTGTCGGTTGCCATGTATATCAATTCTGATTCCGCCAATCCAGCCCTGATGCCTCTGGCCGGTGGAGCTGCAAAAGCAGCCAAACCAATCCGGGGGTTCTGTCAAAGATTGAAGGGAAAACAGGGGAGATTCAGAGGGAATCTTTCTGGTAAAAGAGTCGATTTCTCCGGTAGAACCGTCATTTCTCCCGATCCAAACTTGAGGATCGATGAAGTGGCCGTTCCGGATAGAGTGGCCAAGATCTTGACGTACCCCGAGAAATGTACTCGTTATAATCGTATCAAGCTTCAGCAATTAATTGTTAATGGTCCTGATAAACACCCAGGTGCCAACTATGTCATGAAACTGTCGGAGAACACTAAACGGAACCTTCGATTTGGTGATCGGATTAAAATCGCCAAAAATTTGCATATTGGAGATGTGGTCGAAAGACATATCGAGGACGGAGATGTCGTATTGTTCAATAGACAACCTTCATTGCATAGATTATCCATTTTATCCCATTACGCTAAGATCAGACCTTGGAGAACTTTCAGATTGAATGAATGTGTTTGTACTCCTTATAACGCTGATTTTGATGGTGATGAAATGAATTTGCATGTCCCCCAAACTGAAGAAGCCAGGGCGGAAGCCATCAATTTGATGGGAGTTAAAAATAATCTTTTAACTCCAAAATCCGGTGAACCAATCATCGCTGCAACCCAAGATTTCATCACTGGTTCTTACTTGATTTCCCACAAGGACTCATTTTTCGAAAGAGCCTCAGTGAATCAACTTTTATGTATGATGTCCGATGCTGATCTTCATTTCGATTTACCTCCTCCGGCCATCATGAAACCAGTGTGTCTTTGGACTGGTAAACAGATTTTCTCTTTACTTATCAAGCCAAATAAATCCAGTAATGTGGTGATCAATTTAGACGCTAAGGCCAAGACTTACATTCCCCCAGATGATGCCAGATTTTCCAATGAAATGTCACCAAACGACGGGTTCGTCGTCATCAGAGGTTCTCAAATCTTGAGTGGTGTCATGGATAAGTCTACTTTAGGAGATGGTAAAAAGCATTCGGTATTTTATACAATTCTCAGAGATTACGGTCCTGATGAAGCAGCAAAGGCCATGAACAGAATGTCAAAATTGTGTGCTAGATACTTGGGTAACAGAGGATTCTCTATTGGTATCAACGATGTCACTCCAGGTCTGGAGTTGAAGAAGAAGAAGGAGTTGATGGTAGAACAAGCATATTTGAAGTGTGACCAGTTGATTGATTTGTATAATAGAGGCAAATTGGAAACTCAACCGGGTTGTAATGAAGAACAGACTTTGGAAGCCAAGATTTCCGGATTATTATCCAAGGTTAGAGAAGAAGTCGGTGATGTTTGTATCCGTGAATTGGATACCGCCAATGCTCCATTAATTATGGCCACTTGTGGTTCTAAAGGGTCTACATTGAATGTTTCTCAAATGGTGGCCGTCGTTGGACAACAGATTATTTCTGGTAATCGTGTTCCTGATGGGTTCCAAGACAGATCATTACCACATTTCACCAAAAACTCCAAAACTCCTCAATCGAAGGGGTTTGTACGAAACTCTTTTTTCAGTGGTTTAACTCCTCCGGAGTTCTTATTCCACGCCATTTCTGGTAGAGAAGGTTTGGTTGACACTGCTGTTAAAACGGCAGAAACTGGTTATATGTCCAGAAGATTGATGAAATCTTTAGAAGATTTATCTTCTCAATACGATAACACTGTCAGAAACTCTTCTAATGGTATTGTCCAATTCACTTATGGAGGTGATGGATTAGATCCTTTCGAGATGGAAGGGGATGCTAAACCAGTCAACTTTGTCCGTCAATGGGACCACAGTTTCAATGTCACATTGGACAACAACGAAACTGGTATGTTGCCTTACCAAGTCACCGACCATGTATCATCACTTTTGGACCCATTGAGGGACAGGTTGATTAGATTGGATAACCTTGGAAATATAGTCACTGAAGCCAAGGAAGAATATATTGATCAACAAGATGCTGAACGAGATTTCTATGAGTCTATTAAAGAGTTTGTTGATAAAAAAGTCACATTACTTGCCCAAACCAGACAAAAGAAGGGCTTGAAAGCATATTACACCCAACCATCTGAAGATCACATTTCAATTGACGATGACCAAGACTCGTTGAATGCAGTAAACCAAATAATCAAGATTTCATCGAAATCTATTGACACATTCTTGAAACAATGTCTCTATAAATACTCCAGAGCTAAGGTTGAACCAGGTACTGCAGTGGGGGCTATTGGTGCCCAATCTATTGGTGAACCAGGTACTCAAATGACATTAAAGACTTTCCATTTTGCCGGTGTTGCAAGTATGAACGTCACATTGGGTGTACCTCGTATTAAGGAAATTATTAATGCTTCTAAGACCATTTCCACTCCAATTATCAACTCGGTATTGGTCAATGATGATGACGAAATTGCCGCTCGTGTGGTCAAAGGTAGAGTGGAAAAAACCTTACTTAAGGATGTCTCTTTCTACATTCAAGATGTTTATAAAGATAATATGGCATTTTTATCAGTCAAAATTGATTTGAAGACCATCGAGAAATTGCAATTGGAATTGAATATCGACTCAATTGCTCAAGCAATTGTCAATGCCCCTAAGTTGAAGATTCAACCGGCTCATGTTTCGGTTACTGGAAGTGACAGAATCAATATTTTGGTGACTTTAAGTGATACGAAGGTCGAGAGTTTGGCTAGATCCATGCATGTCGATTATAAACAGAACGATACTTCCAACATGTTGTTCTTCAGAATGCAACATTTGAAACGGGTATTACCAGACGTGTGTATCAAGGGATTGCCTAATGTAGCCCGTGCCGTCATTAACATCAAAGATAATGGTAAGAAGGAGTTGTTAGTTGAAGGATATGGATTGAAACAAGTCATGTGCACTGACGGTATTGTAGGAACCAAGACCTCGACCAACCATGTGTTGGAAGTGTTTGAGGTGTTGGGTATTGAAGCCGCCAGATCTTCCATCATTGGAGAAATCGATTATACCATGAGTAAGCACGGTATGAGTGTGGATCCTCGTCATATCCAATTACTAGGAGATGTCATGACCTACAAGGGAGAAGTGTTGGGTATCACCAGATTTGGATTGAGTAAAATGAGAGATTCGGTATTGCAATTAGCATCGTTTGAAAAAACTACGGATCACTTGTTCGATGCAGCCTTCTACATGAAGAATGATAAGATCGAGGGTGTTTCGGAGTGTATTATCTTGGGACAGACCATGAGTATTGGTACTGGATCATTCAAGTTGGTGAAGACTTCAAATGTGGAAGAGATGGCATTGGAGTCTAAACCTACATTATTTGAAGATAATTGTGTAGCAGCTACTGCTTAGTGTAGATATATATTTAATATTACTGAATAATCATCTTGGGGACATTACAATCTTGAATTATCTACACACATTTATGGTTTCTATTATACAGGTCCATTATACACATCTCATCTTATCTCCACAAACGCAACACGAAAATCTAAATTTCAAACAACGAAAATCAATCCAACTTCTCACCATGTCAGATACAACATACTACTTCACTCACTTCACAAACCCAAACCAGGTGATATACATGGAAAAATGGTCCGACGATGATCCTATCCCCTTCGATGACATCGACACTTCCCAGCTCCTTGAAGCCACCCAATCTCTATTTCCTCAGTTCGTGCTAGAAGAAGAAGAAGATGGAGGGATTCCCATCAACCCTGCAACTTTCAGTGCCAAATACTACAAGAACAAAGGCAGGTCTAAGGACCGGGTGTGGAATGATATGACAGCCTTTGATAAGTTTCTTGAAGAAAACAATAACAGAACTGATATCACCATTTTGCAACCACTACATAGTAAAAACCCCGACTCGGTGGTGGAACAGGCCAATGAATTCTCGGTAGCTCAGTTTCTCAGTAATGGCTATAGCAGTACTGATATGGACCAAATGGTGATCTCGGCAAATGACGTGAATGATAGTATAATGGGACATAACAATGTGAATACAAGTGATATATCCATCAATCTTAACACTGACTTCATTCCTCCCAACTTTCCGGTTCCAAAACGGACCAATCTGAGCACAGGAACGGCACATACTCCTCGAGTGGCACAGACTCCTATGGGTCGGGCCAGACAGCCATCCAACGATAGAACTTACCAGACCCCGGTGGCCAGGATGAGACGGAATTTTACAGAATAATATATTACATTGTCTAGTATACAGAAGCTATTCAGCTGATCAAAGGGCAATTCTCAGCTTAATCTCGGCTATGGCCTTACGTCTACTCTCGGCCTTCTGTTGTCTCTTATTGAACCGGACGGTTGCAAGGACGAACTTGGCCACAACAGCAAACGTGGGACGTTTAGAGCTGCGTTTATACGCTGGGTATATCCCCATAGCTGAAAGTTTAGCTAAATTGTCTTTGGCTTGGCCTCCAGAGTTTTTGGCCGATTTAATGACAAAATTGTACATGAACTCAAGATCGTTAGCCTTGAGATTGATATCATAAAGCTTGGCCCTATAGTATTTAAGTTGCTCCATTGTCTTGGTGCTGGGGGATGAGATGTGAGTTTCGGTTAATTTCATGTTCAAGTCGTCGATTCTTCTTTGTAATTGTTGGTTACTGAGCTTATCATTCGATACCGATGATGTCCGTAAATCGTTAACTTTATTCACGAGTTTATGACAATGCTGAGTAACTTTGTTGAGTTCAGCGGTGGTGGCTTCAAGCTCAGTGGTGATCGACTTATTCTTCAGTTCCAACTGTTGATTTTCAAGTTTCAAGAGTTTTTCGTTCTGTCCGTAAACTTCATTGATATTTTGTATATCAGCTTGATTCTTTCGGGAATCTTCTAATTCATTTTGTGTAGCATTCAATTTAGATTTTAATTGGGTAGCTTGTTCACTTAATTCAGTTTTGGCCTTGTATGCCTCTTCAATCTGTCTTTCCAATAATGTTACAACTGAATCAGACGATTTGGTATCCAAATTTGACTTCTGTTTAGCCACAAGCTCTTCAATCCGGCTTTTATAATGTTGGATTTGGAATTCAAAATCTTTCAGTAAGCTTTCCTTCTCGAGTTCAAGTTGTCTAACCTTAGATTCACTAGAAACACGGGCTTTGATCAACTCGGCCTTTTCATCTTCATCATTGAAATAACTACTCTTGTTGGCTCTTCTGAGTTCCCTGAGCTGGATATCCATACGATCCAACAAATCATCCTTGTCAACAAGAGATGACTGCAAATTTCTGTATTTATGTTCGATATCCCGGAGACTGTTTGTCAATTGATCTTTTTCAAGGTGCAATCTCTGACATTCACTTTCGAGAATAACTGAGTTGTTTCTTGGGGTCATTGGAGTATATTCAGGAGTTGGCATCTGTTGAGGTTTCATCATCTTCTGTTCTCTTTCATAATCAAGTTGATTCTTCAATCTTCTAATCTCAGATTGGAGCAGATCAATCTGTTCATTGTCTGTGCTCAACTCGAGTTCTCTTCTCAATCTTTTGTTTTCGAATTCTAATTCATCAGAATTGTTGTTCAGTCTTTCGAATTCAAGTTCTCTTTTAACTCTGGACATTTCGTGGTTGAGAGATTCAAGTTGCTTCTCTAACCTATCGTTGTCTGACTCCAATTTCCTCAAGTTGAATTGATCCAATTCAGATAAAGCAGAGGCACCAGACTGTTTTGCTTGAGCTTTGATTTGTTCAGTCAATGTGATATTCTCTTCTTTCAAAAGGTGATATTCCTCAGTCAATGTATCTAATTGCCTCTTCATTTGTTTATGATTTTGATCGGAATTCTTGTACGCATCTTCTACGCTTGCAAATTCTTGTTCATAGAACTCGAGTTTCTCGGTCAATTCTTTATTCTGTCTTTGCAAGGACATAAGCTTTGAATCGAATCCACTCGAATTAGAAGTCAAATGGAAAATCTCATCTTTTAATTGGGCAATTTGACCATTCAATTGCTTATTCAAATCTGCCAACCTTGATTCATTGTTTCTTAACTCTTCAATCTGAGCATCATAGAAGGAGTTTGCAGTTCGAGAGCCTTCAGATTTGTCTTTTATCAAAGCATTAATCTGAGCCTTCAAACTTGACTCAGTTCTTTCATGATCCCTCAATTCATGACTCATCATCTCGAGCTTATCAAGTAATTGTTCATTATCATTGCCTCTACGACGAGATTGTTCGAGTTCCTTACGAGATCTATCTGCCTCCTTTGAATACTGTTCAGCTTCTTGTTGAGCAGCCTCGTATTCTCTTTGAGCTCTCTCGAGTTTATCTTTACTTGTTTGGTTCATAAACTCCAACTCCTTGACTTGATTTCTGAGATAAACAAGCTCTTGTTGGGCCACAGTCATATTATTGGAAGCAGTATTCTTATAGTCAGCATCAGCGGTTTCGAATTTATTCTTCCAGTGATCCAATTCAGCATGTAAATCATCAATTGTGTCCCTCATGGTCTGAATGGCTTTATCTTTATCTTCAGAGTCAGATAAAAACTTATCCAAGTCCAGTTGAAGACGAGCATTATGGTGTCTGAGATCTTCAGAATCAGAAGCGACCATATCCTCCCGGATCTGGTTCTGTTGTTTATATTCCTGGTTCTCTCTTTGTAAAGCGGCAAACCTTTCCCGATAATTTTCGATCTCTACATCAAAATCTTTAAGTTTACGTTGATAATCTTCGATTTCCGCATCCTTATCGTCCATCAAGTCCTGGAATTTTACGTGTAACGAGTCCAATTTCAGTTCAAGTTCCTGTTCCCTACGAGTGTCAGGTTCTACATTTTTATAGCTGGAAACTTGCGACCGCAACGAGTCAATTTCCTTGGCCGCAGCTGCCAACTGTTGTTCCAACTTGATGTTCATATCAAAGATATCCCGTTGATCTTCGGGTATCTGATTAAGATAGTGTCTCAAGGCCTTGATTTCGATCTTCAAATTGTAGTTTTCGGTACTGAGTTTCTGGATATGTTGTTGTTGTTCCTGGATCGATGTCATGCCGTTGTTTATAAGATCGTGGTCATGAACTTCTCTGGTTTGAGGCTGGGATTGGCCTCTTTGATAGGTATTGACAGGACGAAAAGGCGAATTTCCCACCACGCTGAACTCCTCGGTGTTGTCCAACGTGAGATCGATGTTTTTGTGGTCATTGATTTTCCCCCGATTCATATCTTTGGGACCTAGCGGAACGCCGTAGTTTTCTTTATCAGAAGATGGGTTTTCAACCCGAGCTGATCGATGACCAATGGGGGTAAATTCAAGGGGATTTCTGGGTTGGGCGGTATTCTGGGACCGACTGGGTGTTCCCACTAGCTTTCGAGCAAACATGGCGATTCTTGTGGGGTTTTTTGAGGTGATTTGACTGAAAAACGAGTGAGATAAGTTATGATATTTTTGTTTACAAAACGCGTATTGAAAAATGCGGTAGTGTGGTGATAATTGATAGCGAAGTTGGTACTTAGTATTATCTATGTAATGTAATACATTGTATGTAAGGTATAGTATTGTCTAGTATATATAGCGTATGGTATTGTCTATTATATGTAACGTATGGTATATTCTATAATGGAGAGTGTAGTGAATGCGTACGTAAAACTGTCATTTAATGTAAGTCTATCTCTTCTCATGTTGCACCAGTGCTCATACAATAGTATTAGATTGATTAGTACAGCATCTTCTACCAATTTATTCGGTAGCCAATGACGACAGACCATGTTAGAAAGTGGAAGCATACAGTATGTCTGTCTACTGGATACAATTTGTCTGTCTACTGGATACACTGTGTCTGTATACTGGAATTCTAACTGCTCAGACGGTCAAAAAAGCACTACAACTCCGCTAACACACTCTTGAAACTGTTCAAAGCCTTCAAGGCACCTCCAGATCTGATCAGGTCCTTCGCCAATTCCACCCCCTCTTTGAAACCTTCAACCTTCCCGTACACCACTGCCAAAGACCCACTGTTCATCAAGATGTAATTTACTATAGGATGATTCTTGGTATTATCATCATGAACCTTAAATTCATCTGAGTCTTGGGTCAAAATATGCATCAAAACATCCGCATTCTCCTGAGGAGTCCCCGACTTGACCAGGTCCAAAGACAGCTCAGGTAAACCGAAATCAGCTGGAGATATTACCAGATATTTCACTTGTCCATTCTCCACCGTCCAGCAACTTGTCTTACCAATGGGAGATATTTCATCCAATCCAACGTGGCCATACACCACCATGGACTTTTTATGTACTGGATCATTGGCCGTCAATTGGACCACCGTATTGGCATATTCTTCCCCTAAAGCTTCAGAGTACACCCCCAAAACCCGGGATTTCAATGGGGCCGGGTTGATCAAAGGCCCAAGAATATTGAAGATGGTAGGAATCCCAAGTAGTTTCCGAACATTGGCCACATTGGCCATAACTCCATGGAACGCAGGGGCAAAGAGAAACGTATACTCCGATTCCAGAAGAACCTTCACGGCCGTGTTTTTGTCGACTTTCATGAGATCCACCCCGAGACTCTTCAACAAATCTCCACTCCCTGACAGCGATGTGGATGCCTTTCCGCCGTGTTTGCACACTGGAATCCCCATTCCAGCTGTCACAATGGACGAAGCAGTCGACACATTAAAGGTATTTTGACCGTCGCCCCCCGTTCCCACTACATCGACGTATCCGTCTACTGGTACCGTGTCATGGCCAATGGGATGAGAGAATTTCATTACCGTGTTGGCAGCAGCGGCAATGTATTCTGATTTGTGATCTATACCTTTTCCTCTTAAAGCGGAAAGAAAACCGGCAATTTGGATGTCATTGGCGTTTCCTTCGAATATTAGCGAGAGAACCTCCGAAAGATCCTGTGGTGTGAGCGTCGGTGGCGTTGGAAGTAACTTTTTGAGGTACGGGGTTAGTATGTTGGACATGATGTGTTAGTTGAGTGTGAGTCAATTGAAAATTTTCGATTACTGCGAAAAATAGTTGATTTAGTGGATGTGAGAGTTGATGGGTTGGGGATGTCGGGGGAGTTTGTAGACTTGGTAAAGTTCAGAGCTGGGGATGTGGGAAGGTCTTCATGGTTTGTTTTATTTTGGTTATTTTGGGCTTTCCTGCTTCTACTTAGTGAATAGTGTTGAAGATTGTGAACTGTTCCTGTATATATTATTCTACACCTTCTTACTACTGTCTATATTTTACATTGAAGTATATTACATATGTGTACTCATTTTTCTCTATCCACTGTAATGGCCAACCCAGTCTCTTTATCGGCATCCAAGTAACTATCACACATGGCCCAGATCATCAACTCATGTTCTCCTGCAGTGGGAATCGTCATCTCTACATCAACACTCTGCTGCTCCTTGGCAATAGTGGTCTTCTTAATACCATACAACTGTCTTGTCTTGGAATCACCAATAACAACCCACCATTCTTCTCGCTTTTCACCGGTGAATTTGGAGCTGACGACAGTCAAATCATCCATATCTTCGTCTCTTTCAAGTTTGACGGTGACAGTAATCGGTTCGTTGGCAGTTATCCCTTCAGATGTATCTAATTCATAACTGATATCCACATTAGGGTATTTATTAACAAACTCTGCCACATCTTCCAACTGGGTATCTTCCAATTGCAATACATCGTCACGTTCTTCGTCTTCCAACGACATAATGTCGTATATGGTTTCGACGTTGTATTTTTTGCATCGAGTTAAAATACCATCGTTGATATGAGGAAGTTGTTTCAACGGTGATTCCCTATTCCACATTCCTTGTATCACCATTTGGGACAAGTCAATAGCTTGAATGGCATTCAAGTACCCTTCACTGGAAAGAGTATCGACACATGCCCCGATGATCTTGATTACCTTCAGAAGTATGAATTGTAAATCAATTGCCAAGTCAGTTGGGAGTTTATATCTCGAGAAATGGGCTTGTAAAAGTACAAATGCCTTGAAATACGACGAGTCAAAATCTGGATTGCTGGATTTCACCGGCATTTGATTGTATATCCTCTCCAATGTTATCAGTTCATTGATTCTTGACGGTAAAACTTCAAATTCATTTGCAGAGCAAATAATTTCAAGAATTCCCCGAAGCTTGGTCTTATTGTCTAGCTTGTTCAATTCCAACATCGTGTTGTATAAGACATTATGATGAGATGCAATTATAGACCCATTTAATGGGGAAATAACTTCTTCTTCCTCTTCATCAGCTTCCTCATTTTCATCTTCTTCATCCTCTAATTCGATGAAACCATTTTCACTGAGATCATTAAGTGTTTCTTCCACCAAGTCAGACAAGAATTCCGAAATACCATTGTGAGATGTATCCTTGACGTCGTAGAAACTTGGATTTATCTGAAGCCTTCTGTAGAAGTACGTGAATGTTAACCAATCGATACAGTCTTGTCTTTGTTTAAAAGTGCTGGTACTGATCTCACTCATGAAAATGTCATGAATCAGAGAATTGTAGTAGCTTTCGAGAGGTAATCCTTCGTTCAAGAATTTAGTATAATGGTTCAAAGTAGCATTCCTAGTGAATATCAATACCTTCGACTGATTCAAAGGATCATGGCAACAACCAACCATTTCAAGAACTGTACTTATTGGATAATTGACATATCTATGTTCCCATCCATCATATTCCACAGTTCCTAGAACCACGACATGATTGGTGGAGGGACAGAAAGGAGCTGCACTTTTTGCGGCCACAATTGTCTGTAAAAATCCTCTTGAATGAAGTCTTTCAACCACCAATTGATCGATAGAATTCATTCCCTCATAAAGCAACCCTACTCCGCCCTTTAACAACTGTTTCACATTTGAATCTGTGACTTTGCTCAAGAATTCCAGGGCTTGATCATCATCAGTTCTAAGCATCTTCCATCCGTCAGCTTCTGCGTTCTGAATGAGACTAAATCCCAATTCGACTACTTCTCTTCTTGTGGAAACAAACACCGTGGAGCTTCCTTGACCATTATTCTCCTTGATGAAGTTGTAGCAAGGTTTCGAAGTATTCAATATCAAAGCTTTATTGTCATTGAAATTGGTTCCTTGAACTCTGATTTCTTCAATTCCACGGAATCTTTCAGAGGGTGGAAAGTTGTAAATTGACTGTTTAGGACATTCGAAATAATCCCCCATATCTCTTCCATTCGATAAAGAATTGGAAAGTGCAATAAATCTAATCTTATTTGTCAACTGAGAAGAAATGAGTTTCATACGAGCAATGGTGTTCTCATAAGCAACACCATTTGAACCAGCACCCATGATATGCAAATCGTCACAAATAACAGCTTCAATTGCCTGTACAACCTTTCTCTGTCTCCAACGTTTGGAGAGATGATTGAAAATCTCGGGAGTGGAGAGGATTAAATGGTTGGATGAAAGCTTCTTCAAGTCAGATACCACATCACCCGTGAGATAGTCAACTTGTCTATCCATGGTGCTGTATTTCTTGGACCATATCTTGCATAATCGTTTAACGATGACTTCACATGGATTCAAGTAAAGTATCCTACCTTTATCCTGTTTCCAATGACCCAATATTGCCAATTCAGCACATGAAGTTTTTCCACAACCCTTCGACATACCGATGAATGTATTATCGTTTGTATTGTAAAGCGACACAAATGCTTGGGATTGGAACCGGTTGAAAAACCTGAACTCGAACGTGTCAATGAATTCTGTTATTTTCAATTGTTCTGTGGATACTGCCTCGCCCTCAACCAATTTAGTGAAGCTTGGAGGTTTTCTGGGTATATTCAAATCCGAGATCATCAATGGAATCTTGAATTCAGAATGTAACCACTTATCATTTATAAATGTGATAAAATAGTTGGGCTGAATAGGATCTGAAAGAGGTACTGTGAAATCCAACAAAACCTCTTTCTTCTCCAAACTCTTCTCAATAGAGATTTTATCTCTGAATAGTAACTTATCACCATCTGTGTCTTCCACAAACATAAGATAATCCTGGAAATTTCCATGTACAGATACATTCCAATCCCAATCAGGAACTATTTCGACCTGAACTCTCAAAGAGTCATGGGTCAATGGTTGTGCATAATAGCTCAAAGATAACTTAGGGAACTGTTGAAGAATTTCATGTACTCTTCTACTGTTTCCCTTCAAATTAATCGCTTCTGCCAACTCTTCTGCAGATAAAGAAAAGTAGCTGACGAATGGGAGATGGGAGTTTTCAGTTGCTCTTATGATCTCCTTAGATACAATGGAACCAAACTGTCTCAATGGAGAGTTAGTCAACCACATTCTTTTCTCTACCATCTTACATAGACTAAGTGTAGTTTTAGATACAGCAGCCCAGTTTTTTCTTAAGCAGATTTCATGCAAAGCCCTCAACAATCTACCAGCAGATTGTGTAACATAAATCATATCTGCCATAAGAGCAAAGCCTTCAAGGTTCAAACGAGAAATGTAAGCTTGGAGCAAGACATTCACTTTGGCAAGTGAATCTGTGGGTTTTTCTTTGATAGGAACAGGACATTTTTCATACAATTTTGCAACTTCCAACTTCTCCTCTTGTCTAAGTGGAATGAATTTGAATTCTCCGGAAGAAGCAAAAATACTCAAGATATCAATTTCCGTGAGCCATGGTTTCAATTGGTTATTGTAAGAGTTCATAGTTTCATAATTAATATAGTAATGAGATGCTATCTTACCCAATTCAGTGGCTTTGACTGATCCCAGTTGAAGATTGTAATTGACCAACTTATTGTTCATCAAAAGCACCAATGCAGAATGAGCCAAATCGAGTCTCTTATAATACAAAGTATCATCACCGGCATAATCAGCACCCACATGATACAAGGCAGGGGATTTGAGCATCCGGATATAAAGGTAAGTATAACTCAACCACTGGACCACTTCAGTTAAGGAAGTCACAGTACCCAAAACAATTTCTGCGTTAATACTGTCAGCCAACTTGGACATCATTTGAGACTCTATTGGTAACTGTTGGTTTAATATGGCAAGATAGTATTGTATTTCATCTTGTGAAGTGATGATAACACCCTCACCACTTTTATCATATCTTGGTCTACCAGCTCTACCCAACATTTGGAGAATATCCTGGGGTGAAAGCTGAACCCATGCACCTTTCTCTGGTGAATAAGTTTCAGTTCCCTTTATTACAACGGTATGGGCCGGTAAATTCACACCCCAAGCCAAAGTGGCCGTGGAAACGAGACACTTTATATGGCCTTGGGCAAATAAATCTTCTACAACTGTTCTTTCATCTTTGTTCAAACCAGCATGATGAATTCCAAATCCTTTAGGTAATATATCTTGAAGATTTCTATTGGTCATTGCTTCTGCTTCCAGCTTTAAGATCTCCTTGACCCCCACGCTTTGGCCCAAAAACTTCTCCAATTGGTCTTCCTCTTGGAGCTTTTGGCTTAACCAATTGGCTGTCTTGAACGTATCTTTTCTGGAGTGGACAAATATGATTAATTGATGGTTATTGGCCATACAATCACCTAATTTATCGTAGCAAGCCTCGTTCATGGCATTCAATTTCTTGATTGCCTTTTTCTCTTTGATTCCAATAAACTGTTGTTCCAAAGGACAGGGTCTGAATGCAGCATTGAAGAAGAATAGCCCCGATTTGAGATCTACTCTTAAGAATCGGGCCACATCTTCATAATTAGGTAAGGTTGCTGACAAACCTATGAGTCTGACGTTTTGTCCCGTGGTTTCCACTTGCCTCAAAGTTCTAGAAACAATATTTTCAAGAACAGGGCCTCTTTCGTCATGCAATAAATGGATTTCATCGATAATTATCAATCTTACTAAGTTGGTATACAGTAGATCGGTCGATTTTCTGGTTATTATATCCCATTTTTCAGGAGTCACAACCAATAATTGAGTTTCCATGATCTGCTGCTTGGTAAGGTTCGAGTCTCCTGATAATTGGTTGACCACCAATCCGTAAGCGGCTGTCAACCTTCTTTGGAACTCTCTCATTTGTTCTTGAACAAGAGCCTTCAAAGGAGCAATGTAGACCATCTTGAAATCGTTCAATCGTATATCACCCGAAGCGGTTCTGAAGTTTTCGATCGTCTTCAAGATAGTAAGCATAGCTACATTGGTTTTACCAGCTCCAGTTGGAGCACAAAGAAGTAAGTTATCATCTGTCTTGAAAGCCATAGGGAAGATCTTACTTTGAATGACATTCAAACTCGAAGTTTCCCCTGAAAGAAAAGCCTCTCGTGCCCATTCAGGTAATTCTGTAATAGGCACTAAATTCTTACTGGCTTCTACGACTTCTTCTGGAGTTTCAGGTGCCGGGACACTGACTATATCATAGAGTTTCTTATTCTGTTGATAAGAGCCTTTAGGAAGCTTAACTTTCGTGGAGGCCATGAGATGGGAACCTTGGTCAAATACTAGAGAGTCAAGGTTGACGACTTTAGGTTTCCTGGGCTCAGATTTAACACTCTTGATTTTGACGTCCGAAGCATCATCCGAGAGTCTTCTCTTCTTGTCATTTTCACCACTCAATTGCTGGAATTCCTGAAGCAAATCTGACATTCCAAGTTTCTCCAAATCAGGTCGTATTCCCTCGAGTCCAACTTCGGTATACTTCAGTTTGAAAATCACTCTGTATCTGTTTTCCATCAACTGCTGAGCAGAAGACGAATCCACAAACTCCTCAAGAGTCTGTAAAACGTCCCCATCTGCCACAGAAATGTCTAGTAACTTGGACCTTATAGTTTCCATATCATCCAGAGCCACACCAGCCAATTTTTTATCCAAAAAGTCGGGCTCAATGTCGGCCAATGGCACTTGATGGCTTTTTCTTTTCACCACTTCTGTGTCATCAATACCTTCATTTGCGGTGGCACTCACAGGAAGGTCATTTTTGTCTTCCTCAACATCCTCATCGTCATCCTCTTCATCCACCACATCATCAGCTTCATCTTCGTCCTGTTCGAACACAATGGCCGTGTCTATATTAGCTTCTTCGTCGTCTTGAGGGCCGTAATCGGTGATCTTCTTGGCAAGATTAAGCAAGTCGTTCAATTCAACATCCAGCACTTCAGTTCCCAATAACAGATGAATTTCAGCTCTTTTTTCCGCCACCTGTTGGTCATTTTTCAAAATTTCAAGCACCACATCGGTGGCAGAGACCACAGTATCATGGCTTGCATCGGACAATTGGTGATGAATAACCACCATGATCTGTTCTAGCACTGCCGCTGTGGCATCGGTGGTGGGATAGTACGAGAGGTCCTCGATATGAGCGAGACTGGTGGTCATATTGGATCTTGTGTTCCGAGAGTCAGTGTTCTTTGAGGGTATTGGGGCATTTGACACTCGATTTTCCCCCAGATTGGACGAATGAGACGCTAGAGATCCCATGTCAGCCATGGTAATAGTTCCTGATACAGATTGGGGAGTCAGGTCGGTATCATCGGTATCCTTGGGTCGTTTGGAATTGATTATACTATTCAAATTGGACATGATGAGATGAAATATTCACATAAAGTCATCGCGCATTTTATGTAGTACAACATAATGATGAGATGTATTTGAACTATTTATTATCTACTAATGGAAGGGGGTTTTTTTATCTAATAAACCTTGTTGGAGAAGGTACCCTTTTCAAAGTTCCAGGTATCATCGGAGATTCTACCTCTTAATTCAGGGATTTCAGAACCTCTGACATAGACATCTTCAAATAAGATATCCATCTTGGCTTCTGGAGGAGAATCAGCTTCAGCAGCAGCCACTTGTTCATCAACATACTTTCTGGCGGACTTATCATAAGACTTAACTTCTTCTTCGGTGGCAATACCCAATTCTAACAAGGTCAATTTCAAACCGGCAATTGGATCATTTCTGGATCTCATGTGTTGCACTTCTTCTCTAGTTCTGTAAGTAGTACCTGGATCAGACATGGAATGACCACCATATCTATAAGTTTCGTATTCCAAAACCAAAGGTCCATTACCACTAGCACACCAATCTTTAGCAAACTTGGAAGCTTGGTAACAGGCCAATACATCCATACCATTGACCTTCAAACCAGGAATATATTGACCTCTCTTGTAGTATTCAGTCATAGCTGAAGATCTGGAAGCACTAGTACCCATACCATATTTGTTGTTTTCACAGGCGAAAACACATGGTAAATCCCATAATTTGGCCATATTGAATGCTTCAAATACTTGACCTTGATTAGCAGCACCATCTCCATAAAGAGTAAAAGTAGCATTAGCTTCCTTTCTATATTGATGAGCAAATGATAAACCAGCTCCTAATGGAACTTGAGCACCAACAATACCATTTCCACCATAAAATCCAGGAGCAAACATATGCATACTACCTCCTTTTCCGTAACTGACACCACTTCTTTTACCCATCAATTCACCTAAAACTTCCTTGACACTAGCACCTCTTAAATAAGCGAATCCATGACATCTGTATGAGGTGATGACGGTATCTTTAGGGGTGATGGCATGTTCAATACCAACAGCAATTGCTTCTTGTCCAACAGATAAATGACAAAATCCTCTAATTTTTTTGGCCTTATATAATGCATCAGCAGCCATTTCCATTCTTCTGACAATAATCATGTCTTTGTACATTTGTAACAAGTTTTCCTTTTCAGTTTCGAAATTCAACTCTGGGACCTCCAAATTGTACCCTTCAAAAGAGGAAGCAGGTAAGTCAATTGAGACGGTGCCGGTGGAAGTGGCAAGGGACCTGGTGTGGACCGAACTGACGAGGGAACGGGAGACTCTAGATCTGAACATGGTATATGTATTCGGGAGAATGATAGATTTGAAAAGTTTTGATAGTCGCGGGAAGGAGGATTCCGTCGGGGATATAGGGCCGAGCGCGGTGAGCACACGCTGGGTCGCACCGTAGAGGTCCGGGAGGAGAAAACATCCGGACACCCATACAATATATGGGTGGTAATTATGGGTGTATGGGGAGTTTTTTTATAGCCATTGATGATAATGTTATACTTTAAGGATATATTTTAGTATACTGTCAAATTTTTGGAGTCATTGAACATTTTTTATGACGTTTTTAATGGGGGTTAATTGCTGAGGTAAGTGGTATGAGATTTACGCATCTTACGTAAATTTCAGATTGGTCTCGTCTCATCTCCCTCACTTTTCTCTCTTCCCTTAACTGTTACCTCTTTATTGCCTTTTTACTGTAATTTCACACTCTATTCACTGGGTCATTTCCCTTCACTGCACATCCCCATTCACTGATCATCCCCCTTCACTGACCATTTCCCCCCATCAGATAGCATAATGCTTTAGTCCCCCTGTCACCGTCTATCTTCTCCACTTGAGATGTTCATCTGAGCCGCACCATTTTTCACACATTTGCAGCCATTTCCCAATCGGGAGCCAAATCCCATAAATCTGCCGTTAATGTGGCACTTTTTTACCACTTCCTGCAGATACTCGTGTGGGACTTTTAGATTATATATCCCCCAGATCCTTTTTATTCTCCTTAATCATGTCCACTAAGACCAGATTAAGAAGTAAATGGAACAAGACCTTCTCCAGAAAATCCTCCAGTGATTACACTCCTTCTATTTCAGTGTTCCCGTCCTTGTCTCCTGCGTCCACTTTCAAAGAACCCACTTTCCCCGGGTTTATTCCAAACTCAAGTGCATCTTTTGATAATTCTCCCACTCCTACCATATCCAGTGCTTCTTCTTACTACTCCAATGATACCATGTCCTTGGTACACACCACGGTGTCTCCTACTGCTACTTACGATTTACCATCCGGTGAAACATCTCCCTCCAGTCAGAACTCTGCTAAAGGGCCAAGAATCAGACCTTTCGTGTCTTCCAGAGAAAAGAAAAACCTGGTTAGACATCGGAATATCAGCTGTACTAAATGTTTTATCTGTGAAGAGTTAGTCCAGAATAAACTTGAAGATGAAAACATCTATGAATTATCTTGTGGTGATTTTGTGCATGAAAAATGCTTAACGGTCTCAGTTGAATTCAACATTAAACGGGCTTTAAACACGGGCACTTTCACCGTTAAACGGACTGCATTAATTGACCTTATACTCCCTCCTTGTAAGGGAGAGAATTGTGAACATGGAGAGAGTACTATGACGTTCGTTGATGAAGAAGTGGTCGAAGAATACTTCCATTTGGCTATATCCAAGAGTATTGAGTATGACAAGTGCCAAATAAGAGAAGGTGAAATTGAACCAAATCCGTTCTTCCTGCCCCATAAAGAACCCCAAATTATCAAGTCACAGAGTCCCATACCAACTCCCCTCCACCAGTTTTCACCAAGGTACTCTCTTAGGCCACCACCATTAACTACCAGGCCCATCTCCCGATTCCCTAATCCAAAGAAACTTTCGTATCGTCTGGTCAGAAACTCTTATAACAGACACCCCGGTTCTGTTCTTTCATACCCTTCAACTTTAGCATCTCCCACTCCCAGTCCTACCAATTCCACCTTCTACAACAACGATACTATCCGGTTGATGCACCATGGCTCTATACCACTTGACGTCATTCAAGATAAGCTTCTCCAACAACTTCTTACTAACTGTACCACCATAAGTTTGAATACTTTGAGTAAATTGGGAAACTTAAGACTTGCCGACTCTTTGCTTGTTAAAACCTTGGAGAAGAATCTCTGGAAACCAACCGACACATACCTTTTTGGTAATTATCTCGTGGTAGCTCAGCTGGCTGAAGAACCCATGTTATGTGATTTGAAACTATGTACTGTACTGTTTGAAAATAGTTTAATCAGAGTAGCCACAGACACTGCTTGTGTGCTATTAGATTCTAATGCCCCTTCGATCTTGGAGAAATGGGTCATTGGCTTATCTGACTTTGATTTTGAATTCCCAGCGGAATTCTTGACTTCTACAATGTCCTTAAATCTTGAAGACTCGAGAGAAAAGGACCTTGATATCATGGATTTGGTCATTGAAGGTCCTACCAGTGCTGCAACAATTCTACAGACCCTTGGAGCGGATTTGGAGCCAGAATTGGTGCCAGAATCGGAACTAGAAGGTACTGTGGGATTGGGAATTGAAAATGGGGGATTACCAGATGATGAAGCTGTGATTGAGGATATCATGGCCAGTTTAACTATCGATAGTGATTTTGTGTCTGATGGTGATAGTGATTCAGATTCTGACGAAGAAGAGATCCGGAAGTATCTCCAGTGATCTTATTTGTTTTATGTATGTGAATTTATGTGTGTCTACGTCTTATGTCTGAGAGAGTCTACATCTAGTATGTAGTAGTAATTTATAATTTTGCAACCAAGAAACCGGCACCAACCGGCACCATTATGTAATATAAATGCAATTTATTCGATGTTACCCATTCTACCTATTATATAATACCTATGCTACTATGTTACATTAATTTTTATCATACATCTTCGTATACCGATCGATCTCCAAATCGATCTTGGTGACCCACAACTCTCTCTCCTGTCTTGAGCGAGTCATGAGTACAATGCTATGACCAGTCATCCCCAATTTACTGATGATCTTTACCAAATTAGGATTCTTTGGTGCTCCCAATTTCTCTGTTTCTGCCTTTGTATTCCGTTTCCTATTAAACCAAATCGTGAAACATCTGGTACTTTCTTCTTCTTGAGACTTCCAACCATCGACATAAATCCGAGGTAATGATTGGTGTCCTAACTGTGAAGTATCTGTGGAAGGGTTTTCTCTGATCAAATCCAATTCAGTTTGTGTTCCCCAATATACGTAACATTGGGCTAACGAGATGGTGAAAAAATGTTTGAAGTATGGAACTCTTTTCCACTCTCCAGTCACTTTGGATCTCTTGTACATGGAATAGAAAATCAAACACCCTGAACTCAATACCACATAATACTGATTAAAGTTAGAATGCTTCTTATACTTCTCGTAGAGATAGCCACTCATAAGAACCCCATTTGAAACGGCTATGCTGTCAATTGGATAGAGATATGGATCTGCTTGTGATCTTCCAAGAGCACCTATGTTAGTTTCTAAATTGATATTTGAGTCGATGGATTCATCAATCTTTAAGGCATTCATATTGATCTTTCTAGCCAGAAGAATTCGTTCAATGTCGGCTTGTTTCTTAAGCCTCCAGTACTGTTTAATCTCCAATAATCTATTGATCCATTCATCCCTCACCTGTCTGTTGGGAGCTTGTAATCTGATTTTGGAGTCGTTAAGCATGGTGATTTCGAATACCGAATCAACAATGAAATCTTCCATAGAAGCGGCTGAATCTCCATACCACAAAACTCCTAATAACAATTTGTGGGCCAACTTGACTTTTGAAGGGTCAACAGGTTTGATGTCACTAACATTGGTGAGATCGATGACAGACTCGGCTCTTACAACCAATTGGCATTTTCTCTGAAACTCTTCCAATGCCTTTTTATCATTGGTGTCAAATTGGTTACAATCTTCCAACCAATTTATGTGGTTCAAACTATCTATGGGATATGTTAAAACCTCGTGAAATCCAGTCGAGTTATCATTGATATTGGGGGGAAATCCTCTGTAATATTTACAGAAGAATAACAAATTGTAACTGGTACTGAAATACAGAAGCCTATAGAAAGTTCTTATCATGCTTTGTTCACTGCCATAAACGTCAGTCAACCGAGATAAGAATCCTTCTATGGGCACTGGTTCATGGGATTCAATACCATTGAACTCAACGGTTCTCCTCTCGGCTACAATATCTCTGAGCTCAAGTTTCAAAAAGCCTTTAACAACTGAATTCATGATGAAGAATTGCTCACTATTATCTGGGATCCATTCCAAAAAGTCATAGTTTCTGAAACAAAACCACGGTCTTTGAACCGATTCCAACCACTGATGGACGCGGGAGCTATTACTCAGTTTAAGTTTCCCCAAAACATAGTCCAAAATATACTGAATCAAGGGAGTATGGTTGACCTTATAGTCAGTTGAAAGCTTTTTAACAATCATGGTATTCAGTTCAGACAAGGTGTCTAAGATCACCAGTTCAGGCAACTTCAAATCCAATTCCACATCCAAATCAGGAATAGTGATACAAAAATCGGACGATAATGACTCCCCAATGACCTGTTTGAGGAAGTATAACCATCTGATACTTTTAGATTGACTGTGGAACTTCAAAATATAAATAAGACACCAATGTGATTTGGGTAACATCAAGCTCAAAGATTTATCAGACGCACTATAGAGATTAACCTTGACATTCAGAGTCAATTCAAATTCATCTTCAGGAGATTCTCCCTCTATACCTTTCTCCCCATCCAATTTATATAACTGGAAAGCCACAGAATCATCTTCAACTTTCCTCAACACTACAATACACTCCTTCCATCTCTCCCTGATCTTGGTGTCACAAGACTGGTTCTCCTCAAACTTGTCCAAGTTCTTGACGTTGATAGTCTCTCGTAACATCACCACCACCCGTTCTTGTAAGACAACTTCTCCCACCTTATAGCCTTTGATGACGGATCGATAGATCTTGTACGTCAAGTCTTTGGTGGTCTTTTTGGCCCGGCCTTTGGACAAACTGGCAAACTTCTTGAGCCGTTTTGTGAACCGATGATGTTCTTTATCGACCGTAAGCTCTCCGTTATATGTCTCGTTATACTCAGTAAGTGGTTGGGGTTGAGCAACCTCGATTCTTCTAGGCAGTTTCCGCCTTTGATGCAGCAGCAATTGAACCAGCTGTTTATTTGATCTATGACTGTTGATCTGTCTCAAGGAAGTGTTGAAATTCTGGTACTGGTTAGGGATCTGAAGATGATCCACTTCCAACTCCAGCTCCAACTCCAACTCCAGGTCCAGTTGATGTATGGAACCGGGGGTAATTGAGTCTGCTGATTTCAATGCCGAGTTCAAATCTAATGCCTTGTATGTATTTGCGGGGTTAGACATATCACTACCAGCCTCTGTATCACTTGCTTCATCCTCATTCTCAAGGTCATTATCACTATCAGCATCTTGTTCAGTATCTTCACTATCAACCTCTACCTGGTGCCGTAACTCGGCCAACGTGTTCTCTAATCTCGCACGGTTTCTACGTCCTCTTTTGCCGTCCATATGTGACTGAGAAAACAAATTAATTGACTCATCTAATGCCCTGTGAACTTTTGACTTTGCGGATCTGACAGGACCTGAAAACAACCCAGGTGTTTTATCTTCGAGAAAAATATGGGGGAATTGGCCAAGGACTATAGAACGGGAGGAATCGGATATGTGAGGAGTTGTGAGATATGTTAGTCTTAGACCGGTGAAGGAATTACGGGGGATATCAATGGATTGCATTGGTTGCGAAAGAAGATTTCCAAATCGCAACTTGTAGACATCGCAGTTTGTGATGTGTGGGAGGACATTAATATAGGTTAATATAGACCGAGCCACAAACACATGTTTGACTTACGGTACATGGTTGAATATATTGAATATATGTTTGTGATACTTGTCAACTATTGATAGTTCACAGTCCGCTATTGATAGTTCACTGAATTCTACTGGTAGCTAATTGTCACTGTTGATAGCTCACTAAGCTACATCGTGTATCTTATGGTCCTAGTACATATGCTTAAATCACATCCTCTTCATCCTGAATCGCAATACCATCAACATTCATATTATCTGGGGGTGAAACACTAGGTACCGCCTCCAATCCAATATAAACTACTCCCACCATAAATACTACAAACGCTGCCAATCCCCGAAGTATACTGCCACCTGTCAAACTGGCAGCTAAAAACGTGTAAAACACTCCTCTTCCTATGAAAGAAAATAAAAATGACCCGTAGGCATAGGTTTCAGCTGGCACTTTGAATTCGAGGGCTCCAATGGCCCCACCAAAGGCCACGACATAAACCCCGACAATGAAGGAGTTTCTGTGGTTAGGTAGTTAGTATGAGTCATTAGTGGTCTGAACATGTATTATGGTGTCTGGAACATGTATTAGATGGTGTCTGAAACATGTATTTTGACATAACCTGTAACGTGTAACGTGTTATACATACAATCCGTGAAAGAGTTGTGATAACCCCGATAAAACCTGTAGTTAGTAGAAGTCATTGGTATCTATCAGTAGTGTATACATACGAGAAGACCCGCCACTGCCAAATTGGCGATTTTGAAGGCTCCGTTGAGACTTTGACTGTTCAATGATTCAAAGTTCATGATGTTGGAGAAGTTAAGTTAAAGTTAAAGTGAGAAATGAAAGTGAGAAATGAAAGTGAGAAATGAAAGTGAGCGGTAATGCGCCAGCCAGTTAGTGGACGGTGCCGTGAGAGCTACCGCGAGGGCTTGGCGTAGTCGCGTAGTGCCATACATGGCCCATTCATAGCCCATTCATAGCCTATTTATGGTCTATTCATGGCGCATTGGTGAGTCAAAGCGGCGAGTCAATGGTGGCAACTAGTTCCCATGGATGATAGGCAGTGAAACTCAATAAGCCAGATAACATGGAACATCTGTATTTAATAGAATTTGGTGCCAATTCTTCGTCCCACCTGCCGCCAGCTCACATCGCTTCTTGCCCTATTTTCCGGTATATACCGCGGATTTAGCTCAGTTGGGAGAGCGTCAGACTGAAGAACACTTCAGTCCAGTTAATCTGAAGGTCCTGTGTTCGATCCACAGAATTCGCATATTTTTAGCTCCTTATCTCTTTTTACTCCCCAGACCTGAATCCCTTTCCCTTCTCCGTCTTTCCCGACCCTTTAATGACTATAACAATTCCCTTTAAATTTATAGTTCAGTCGCTGTTCTAATTGTTCAAGTCACGTGAGTAGCACCTGTTTGTCAGCTGCGCGAAAAATTCAAATCCTTTCCTACAACTCACGACATGTCCAAACTATCCCAGAATGAGGTCAATACGTTGATCCATGTCCGGAATAAACGGCTCAAGGAACTTCTCCATATTCTGAAGGATCCATTACTTCAAAATTTGGGGAAATTTGACCCCGATTTGACCGAGTTTGCTGCCGCTCATTCCAGCACCTCGTCCCAAATAAAGTCCTCGTCAGTTCCTAATGATCTAGATAACTTAATCAATGAGGCTCTTTACACCACTCCGGTGGAAAAAAGGAAATCTTCTGATTCATCCGATACCAACATTGAAATCGGAGCTCGTAAAAGTCGAAAACTCGACCTTATACCAGATATCAAACAATCAGTATTGAACGATAATCTTCAATTACTTCAACAACAAATCTCTGATGTTGATATTCTTTCAATCCCCCTGCATTATCCAGTGTCGCCTCATAACGTATCGTCTTTGGCGGAATTGTATTATTTGACCCAGACTTTACCGTTAATCAAACTTTTACCGGGAGCTCATAAGACTTTGATGACTGATAATTTCGAACTGGCTCTTCTAGAAGGTAAGATTGCCGTGTTATATTCGAGAATAGAAGAGTTGAAACGACAGGGTAAATGGTCCTTGAGACAACCCTTGAAATATAATGATCCGTTCCTCAGAAAACAGAAAAAGACTCATTGGGATCATTTGATAAGAGAAGGTTTATGGATGTCGACTGATTTCAAGGAACAGCTGAAGTATAAGAAGGCATGTTGTGTGTCTATTGCCCAAGCGGTGTCTGATTACTGGACGTATGGGAAAGAGGTTGTGTGTATCAAGACCAAACCCATCGAATTTCTTCCCGAGGTACAGGCAGAAGAAGAAGCTGGTGCTGAAACTGCTGATGCCGAAACTGATGAGGTCAAAGAGAAGGTTGATGGTGATAAGATGGACGTTGATAATGAAGCTTCTGAAGCCCCAGAATCGGGAGAACCTGGAGCAGAAGCAGGGGAAGTATCTGCCGCTCCAACAGGTACTGTGGAAGCACCTATTGTTCCAGCTCCACCGGTGGCTCCATCTGCTCCCACTGACCCAGACGCCATTGATGTCAAACTTCTTCTCCAGAAACCTCTGGATGATGTGGAAATCATCCCGCAATTTCATGTTCCACCTAAAGTGGAAGATAAATCAAGTATCTTCAAACTTCATGTTGATTTGCAAGACTTGAAGAAACTTGACCAATCGATCATAAGGAACTTGCCCAAATTTACTGCATTTGATGATGAAGAAAACCCTCAACTTGGATCTCAACCTTTAAAACCTGACTCTGGTAGAGCAATTCCTGTTTCAAAGTTGTTATATCCATTCGAAGAAGATGACGGTTTCTTCAAGTTGTTGGTGAAAGAAAAACAACCCGAGAAGGAGCCATACGCATTACCTTCTTATCAAAAGGGTTTATTTGGAACTCAAGCACATCGTAGATTCAATTATTTGAAACCTCCTAAACCCCCATTGATCAAAAACATCGAGTTTAGATCTCCAACAATCTGGTTACCTCAGGATGACAAATATTTGATTCATTATGTGGCAGAGTTTTGTTTCAATTGGGATTTGATTTCAGAGCATCTACTGTCAACTGTAGCAAGTATGAAGAGATATGAATCCAACATCGAAAGAAGAACTCCTTGGCAATGTTTCGAGAGATACATTCAACTCAATGAGAAGTTCCAGTTTGGTGATATGAAAGGTCCATATTCATATCATGCTCAACAATGGCTTGAACAAGCCCATCGGGCACAATCCACTACCAAAAGAAGAATCTCTCCTTTGGGTATTGGTAATGAGTCTATTCAAAGAGGTCATAGAAGATTGAGATGGGCTTCAATGTTCGATGCTATGAGGAAAAGTATGAGAAAGAGAGAGAACCAAATCGCCAAAATGAATAGCAGACGTGCACAAGAGGCCAGTAATGCTAATTCTACCACAAGCTCTTCAAATGATGCCAATACCACCGCTAACACTTCCAATAATAATGCAGCTACCACTTCAGGTAATGGCTCTCAACCTGTGTCTTCAGGTAGTAGTAATAGTGGTACCAGTACCAGTGGAAATGGTGGAGTATCGGGTAAGAGTGACAAGACACCATCACCTGCTGAACTTTCCAAGTTGAAATATGAAAGAGATAAATCCATCCAAGAAGCATATTTGAATCAACAAGCTACAAGAAACAGAATGATGGCAGCTGTGGCTCAACAACAGAAACAACAGCAACAGCAGCAAAAATCACAAACATCAGGTCTGCCTTCAAACTCTTCATCTTCTTCTTCAATTCCAAAGCAACTGCAACTGCAACAACAACAACATTTGGGAGTATCTCCAACTAATAATGCTGGTAGGTCTGATAATGGTAACCAAGTTCCATCTAACGGAAGAGGAACTCCTACTCCTGATTCGGGACTCCCCACAAATGCTAACGGCCAACCTTACACTCCTGAACAACTTCAAAAGCTTATCCAGATCCAAAAGCAGAGAAGAATGATGCAAAACCAAGTTCAATTCCAACAAAGAGCTGGTAGTCCAGGACAAATGGCCCCTCAAGGTCATCAACCAGGAGGTGATAATGGAAATGCTATGATGCAGGGCCAATCACAATTATCTCCTCAAGGACAACAAGCTCAATTGAATAAGCCGGGAAATCCAATGATGGGAACCAGAGCTCCTCCTGTCAATACTAAAATGGGTAGCAGTGCTGGAGGGATGGGAAAACCAATTAATGCAAATAACCAGCAGGTTCAACCATCAGGTAACACCAATAAACCAAGAATCCAATTTGCTCCTGCTCAAGTATCGGCTATTATCAATTCTATTCAGCAAAAGAACCCTAATTTATCAAAAGAGCAGGTCACCAAACTTGCCGCATCATACTTGGCCAACCTTCAACAACAACAGCAGAAATTACAACGTCAACAACAGATGCAAAGACAGCAACAGAGTCAGGGCCAAGTTCCTCCTCAGCAGCAGGTTAGAAACATAAACAAGCAGCCCCAAGTTGCCAATTTGACTCCTCAAGAACGTAATCAATTGCAGATGTTAAAGGCCGCAAAAACCCAACAACAACAGCAGCAAATGCAGCAGTTACAACAGCAACACCAACAACAGCAAATGAGACAAATGGCCCAGGGGGGACAGATGAACCAAATGTCTCCACAATCCAGAAGTAATTCTGGATCCCCCTTGATGGGTAACCAAACCATGAATAATGTCAATTCATCCAAACTTGATTACGAGCAAAGAAAGCGAATGCTCATCCAGAAACAGCAGTTACAACAACAACAATACAGACAAAGAATGGGACAAAGTGCCCCTCCTAGTCGTCCATCCTCTTCTCAAGGATCTCAAAACTCTCAAGGTTCTTCAGGTTCAACCAAGTAATTAGCTTTTCACGTGTATATTAGAATATATTTCACATATTGCAGCAATCTCCACAATTTCCACAATCTGCGCATCTCAGATTTACGAGCTCATCGCATAAATTTCCAGACAATAAGACAATACCGATGCCCAGATCCACGTCCCGGACCCCGTCCAAGGCCAATTCCAGGACCCCCTCTCGGGCCACGTCACCCCATCCAATATATCCTCAATCCAGCAATTCCTCGATTCCGGCAGAAGAAGATGACCTCATTAACAATATTCTTCCATCATACCATATGTTCCAATCGACCATCTCCAAGACTCTCAACTCCCAAGAAGAGGATTTTTCTAAAGAACCTCCCGTATATGAGATGACCCCTGTATCGAGTGCTGTATCTCTTCTGGGGATTCAGTCGCCATTTTCTCCGGGCTCCTCGTCATCTTTGACGGAATTTCCATTCCCCATCACCAACGACCAGCCAGAAGAGCAAATTGAAATATGGCAAAATACAATTCTAGCCAATGTCCATAAACTCAAAAACTTGACAAAAACCGATAATTCCATCCCCAAAGATTTGGAAATTAACGTCAACATCACAAGTAAAGTATGTCAGAAAGGAGTGGCACCAGATATCATTGATGTCTCAGATGTGGAATTTAAACAGGGAGATTATATCCATGGGTTTGTGACAATTGAAAACCATTCCGAAAACCCCATTGCATTTGACATGGTGTTTGTGGTTTTTGAAGGGACTCTTGTGGTTTTAAAGAATACTGATGGACTTATAGATACCCAGACTCCCATGATAGCTCATAAATTCTTGAATATGACGGATCTTTTTGCATCTTGGTCTTTTGCCAACATCCTTCGGTTAAAGACTGATAATGGAGACCCTCATGACTGGTGTGAGGGGGAATTTGATCCTTATGACAATACCATTTTGTCGTTGGATTTGAAGAAAAGTTTCATGCCTCATGTTAAATATAAACGGTTCTTTTCATTCAGAATCCCCGAAAAGTTACTAGATGATATCTGTGAAGACCATAGTTTGAACAGTCATACTTTGCTACCACCAAGTTTGGGAATCCCCAAGTATTCAGCGAGACCTTCAGCACTATTGGCCCTGAAAAAGGAGAATATCAAAGATCTTTGTTTCCTTGATACCTCCATCAATTATAGTGTGGAATGCAGAGTTATAGGGAAGGCTCATGATTATAATATTGACTTGAAGAACGATCAATACGTTATTGCAAATGAGGCCAGGAAACATATCCGAGTTATTCCCGTTCAACTCCCTGTATATTCTCTCGATTCAGAAGAAGCTTTCAGATACTACAAGGCTTTCGTCAAGTCTGTCACCGATATAATTGACTTGGGCCGGACACTTTTAAAGTCCCGACAGGAAATGCAAGGACTCACTCTATCCCCAAGTAATACTTCGGACTCCAAGATCAAACAACTTTACAAAGCCGTAAGAAACGACAGCAAAAAACTGTATGTTGACCCCAGTTCTTACCAGTTCTTGGATAACGTTTATCAAAACATCATCCCATACAAAAAGAAGTCATTACTCACCCAAAAGAGCTTGAATTTGATTTCACTTTCCACTCCCAAAACCCCATTATCCATAAGGTATGTTCCACCTGTTAAATACAGATATGAACAAGTAGATGATGAAGACTTATCGGTGACCATTCCTCTCAAGTTGACGTACCATGAATCATCTCCCAAGAATTATCCCGAGATCAAATCATGTAAAGCTGAACTCGTAGTTGTGACAATGAAAGAGCCAGGACACCCGATTCCTATTGACATTGTGCCGGATATCTTCATCAACCAAGACGAATTCAGAAACATAGGAAACAAGTCGGAAAACGACTGTTTTATAGAGCAGGTCATCAGGCCTTTCACCAACTACACCAAAGAAATCGCTAAATTGATCGAACAAGTTGGTAGTGACAGCTTCAAAGTCGAAAAACAAATGTACCATGATATCAAGAGCATGGCCACTCTCCAAGTAAAGTTCAGTATATTCTCTATCTCGGATGAACTGTTCTCATTTGAGAACAATACCGGAAGTGGTAAAGCCACCGATTTTAGCAATATCCCGTGGTTTAAAGAAGGAGAAACTGTTACTAAAGTGTTTAATATGGACCTTAATTTGGACAACTGCCACTCCAAACTCCACAACATTTTCAGAGGAGAACCTTTCTTCGACCAACTCACTTTGGTTCCAGACAATCAGACTTGTCACTCGGTCAGAATGTACTACATAAAGGTGACAGTCAAACTAGCCCACGATTCACTTGTGGTGAAGATCCCATTGCGAGTCGTTAAGTAAGTACGATGAAACGAAATGCTATATGAATACACGAACTCTATTACCACACTAAAATAAACTAAACTAAACCATACTACTACCATACACTACACTACCGCAGTACACCACACACTATACTACCCCAAATATATCCTACTCTACACCCGAAGCCACATCTGGTGGCATCACCTCATCTCATCTCATTTCGGTCGCTTCGCATTTGCAGCAATTACCATTACCATGAAAGACCATGCCTTCTACTCGATGAACTGGGATCAAAAAAACCCCGAAACTTCGACCCCCAGCAACGACTCCATGGATGATAATGATCTGCTTATCAACATCCTACCGTCGTATCAGATGTACCAATCGGTAATTTCACGGCCTTTGATTGCCGATGACATGGCTGAGTCCACAGCTTATCCTCCCACTTATGATCCCAATATCTCCTCCACTGCCCCTTCAACCGGCCCTTCCACCATGTTGAACACTCCAGAATCGGTTTTATCACCCCAAAATTCCCTATTGACTGGGTATTTCGATCAAATTCCCGTGACTGGTACTCGAAATACCCCAAATACAACCTCCAATCAACTTTCGGACCCTACCACCCGTTATACGAGGTGGGAAGACTCCATGTTGGCTAATACACATAAACTCAAATCTCTCCCCCAGTTGGGGATCCAAGATGCCAAAAAACTCAAAGTGGAGATCACTTTCACCGAGAAAGTTGGCAAAATTGGAGTGGCTCCCAAGATCATTACCCCCGAATCGATTGAATTGGGCCAAAGTCAGTTCTTATACGGTTATGTCACCATCACAAATGATACAGATTATAACGTGGATTTTGATACTTTTGCTGTGGTTTTCGAAGGAGTGGTGACCATTGGTTCTGAATCTAATCCCCAGAAGAAGTTCTCTTATCGATTTCTTAATATGTTTGACTTTAATGCTTCCTGGTCAGACTTCAGACTTGACCGGTTCAAATCTGATCACTTTGACCCCACCTTGGACTTATCTTCTGCCTCCTATGATGTAGACCCCATCGATGGGGCCTATCTTTATTTGCATCATCATAAGGTATTCCTTCCTAGAGCCAAGTACAAGAAATTCTTTGCATTTCGACTCCCGGAAAAGATGTTGGATCCTAACTGTCCTCATGGGCTTGTGAAACATCTACAGATTCTGCCTTCTACTGGGCTTTCCAGTGAAGAAATAGTCAGTAATTTGAAGAGAAAGGTTTATCACCATGACCCTGGAGTGACGGATCGGAAAGTTTCCACCGACTTCACAATCCCAGATTCTAGTGTTTCATATAGTGTTAATGCCAGAATCATAGGCAGAAGCAAGGATTATAAATGTTTGGGATATAATAGTGACAGTGAAGAGTATGTGGTGATCAACCAAATGCAAACATTTGTCAAAGTCCGCCCCCATGATCATCCATTGTTGCAACTCAACCGGAAAATGATAAATGAAGAGGCTCTTCTTACTTATTCGGATAAAGTACTGGAGATAGAAGAAGCCATACAAACATATAAATCTCTTGGACCAGCTTCCATGCTTCAACCAATCCGATCTTCCAATACTGAATTGAATAAGTTGAAGCAGTCATATATACATGAATCCAAAGCTCATCGGAAGAAAGATAGATCCCAATATGAAGTGTTTGTGGCCTATAGAACCAAATCAGTTTTTGCTACCAAGCTAATTGGCCTATTAACTATGTCCTCTCCCAAGAAGGAGTATCATATTCGGCCAAAAGTTCACGAAACGATAGATCAATTGGCAGATCAAGATCTTAAGATTCAAATCCCTATTCAATTAAGTTTCGTACTCCAAACTCCGGGGGCTTTACCTCAGATAGGAGGCTTGTCGACCGAGCTAATTGTATTGACCATCAAATCCAAATCACCAGTTCCATTAGTGCTTCATCACGATATGTGTTTCGAGAATAATAGTAAACCAAAAGATGATTTTGATCACCTGGTGGTACAGAGATTTCAGAACTATGCTAAAGAATTGGCACAAATCTACAAAACTGCCAAGAAAGAAGATGTGGATATAAGTAATGAGACTTTACAAGACATCAAATGCATTGCCAATTTGAAATCTCAAACTAATAAGCTCAAGATAAGAGATCCTAGAATTATTTATGACGACAAATCAGTCAACATCAACGCAATTCCCTGGACCCAGGATGATACCAAATTCACTAAGGATTTCAGTGTTGAGGTGGATATCAGTAAAACTGTACTTGGCAAGCATAGACTGACTGACTTTACATTAATCCCGGATTTCCAGAATTGTTACATGGCCAGAATCTATGCCCTACAAATTAATGTTAAGTATGTCCATAAGGAGAAGTTATCGTTGAAATTGCCGTTAATTATCCAGCATCCACCGGTGGATTAATTCAAAGAGTTGATCATATATAGACATAGACTGCACAAATTGCACAAATAGATTGCACAAATAGATTTCCTTGCATAACACCCGTCTCTAGACTCTTTGGCTCAATGTGTTCAACAGTAAGTCTGACACCAAACCTAATGAACTGCCAACTATCTCTCACCCATCACAAGTATCTCAGCAATTGCCATCTCATCTCACTCACCTGCTCATCTCATCTCATCTCATCGCTCACTCATCTCACTGAAAAATCATCACCATGGCAGAGAGTGAATGGGACAGAAGACGGTACATCCCCAAACCGGGCGAACCAGAGTTACCACCACAACTCACAGAATATGCAGAGAAGACAACTGACGAAGTTATGGACGACTTGAATCGGTTACCATTTTTTATGACCAAACTTGATAATACAGATGGTGAGGGTGGAGAGAATGTTAACTTGGAAGCACTCAAAAGTTTAGCTTATGACGGAGAACCCCATGAAATAGCCGAAAATTTCAAAAACCAAGGAAATGACCATTACAAGGCCAAGAACTATAAGACTGCTGTTGAATATTATACTAAGGGATTGGATGTTGAATGTGATGTACAGGCAATTAATAATGCATTATACTTGAACAGAGCTGCTTGTAACTTGGAGTTGAAAAATTACAGAAGTTGTATAGAAGACTGCAAGAAAGTATTGATGGTAGATGAAAATAATGTCAAGGCTTGTTACAGATCTGGTAGAGCCTTTTTTGCCGTGCAAAGATATGAAGAAGCCCAACAAATCTTACAATATGGATTATCTCTTGATGAGACCAATATCCCCATGAAACAAGAGTTGGATAAAGTTGTGGCTAAACAGGAGCAAATAGCTGCCAAAAAGGCCCAAAAAGAGCTTGAACAACAGCAGAAAAAGGCAGTTCAACAAATGTTGGAATATGCCTACAAGATGAGAAACCTTACCACTGTCAGATCAGGAAGACCAATTGAACTTGCCCAACAAAGTCCTATGAGATTACTGGATCCTGCAGACCCTGAATCCCAAATAATTTTCCCATGTATTCTTTTATTCCCTCTGATTGAAGAAATGAACTTTTTGGCTGAAGTGGGAGAACTTTCTACTCCTCAAGAGATTCTTGAACCAGTGTTGCAAGATCCTAAATATCAACAATTCAACATCAAAACCATGCAATGTTTCATGGAAACTGAATCGGGAGGTTTGGTGAAGATCGGGAAGAATCTTCCTATAAACAAAGCATTGATGCAACAAACTCCAAAAGTTCCATTATTGGACAATATTGTAAGATTATATGCCATCCCCAAGAAGGATTCTGGGGCTTGGATTGGACTGTGGGATAAAGAACAAGTGTTGGCCAAAAGACAGAATAAGGTCATGTGAAATACTGTAGCCATGCTTTAAGTTATATACATTATATAATACAAGATATGATACACTCGACTTTTAATTCTTATTGAAGATTGAATCTGAATTGAAACCTTTGAATACCGCTTCTGTGTTGAAGGTTGGCACTTCTCCAAATATATCTTTGGGGTTCATTTCTTTACTCTGAAGCACCAACTGTCTCAACTGGTGGGACTCGGCCCATGGCTTGAGAACCGTACCATTATCATCGCTTCCGATATGTGGCAATCTAGGACTAGCATCAGGAGATTCGTTATCTGTGTTAGGTGATGCAGCTGGAACGGTGGTACTTTCAAGGGGTTTCTTGAGATCTCGCTTCGTGACAAATTTAGGTCTGGCAGCTTCAGGAAGTGCAACACCATTACCTCCCAATTCTCTTCTTTTATAGTTCCCGGATGTTGGAGGTTCAAGCTTATGTTTCAGCAAAGAACTGTTCCTTAATAAGGGTTGAGAAGTCACAGACGTCAGTGCCTTTTGAGGTACTGATCTGGGTAAGGCATGTAACAGTGGAGGTTTCGAATGCTTCATGTTTATCATCAACTTTTGTTTAGGTTTGGACGAACCATCGGATTTTGGAAGTGTCAAAGACTTTTGCAATGCCGGGATATTTGTGGATTCAATAGACATTTTGGGGTATGTATCAGGTTTTGGTGTCTCGGTAGGTCTATTAACCTTGACTGGCGACTTTGTCTTAGGAACATGTCTCGATAATCTCGTATTGGGCCCCAAAGTTGTAGTCATGAACTTGCTTTTGTTCTTTGACTGCTTGATCGATTTAGCAATCGAGGATCCGGTGGGGCTCATAAACTTGGGCTGTCCTGACAATTTACTTGAGGGCAATGATGGTTCACTAATATCATCTGTGGCCATTGATTGAGGTCTAGAAATACCGAATCTTGTGGGTGATGGAGTGACAGAACTAGGTTTGGTTTGAGCAGGTGGGACAATTATTGACTTGGTGGTGCTGGACTGCTTGACCGTTGGAGTAAGGGCATGACTTGGGGTGTATGATTGTGGTTTAATATACAATTTGGGTGATGATCTCATTGGAGATATCCTAGAGGAGTTCCTGGTGGGATGTGTAAGTGCAGTTCCAGTAATCAGACCTGAAGTCGAAGACTCGATGAATGAAGGAAACCGGTTTCTTCTCATCGGAGACGTATTATCATTTTTGTTCCCGGAACTAGAACCAGTTTGACGTTTCAAAGTTGCTAGAGATTTTCGATTTGATGTTGAAGAATCAATGGTAAGTGGCTCTCGTTTGGGGAGGGACACAAATGCTGCCGTTGGGGTTTTGGTGGTTGGAGTTTTAGACGGGACTTGGGAGGATTTAGCCGGAGTCTTGACCACTGTATTGACTACGGTAGGTCTGGCTGTGGAAACAGCAGCCAGATTCAGTTGTGTTCGGGTGGTTCCCGCCACCTTCTTGACCTGACTTTTCACGTCCTGGATTTTCGCTGGGTCTTTGTCTTTCACGTCCTGGCTTTTCAAGTGTTGGGCTTTCACTCCTTTGTCTTTCACGGCTCTCACAGGTTCCGGCTTGGTTTTATCATTATCATTATCATTATCATAATCATTATCCACGTCTCGAGACTCGGTCTTTCTCCGAATGGCCATACGTATTCTGTGCAACGACACATCCAAATCTTCCTCTTTCTTCAGCTCTTCTATCTTCTTCAGCTCTTCTGTCTTCTTCAGCTCTTCCTCTTTCTTCGGCTCTTCTGTCTTCTGTGGTTCCTCTGCCTTCTTCAGCTCTTCTGTCTTCTGTGGATCCTCTGTCTCCTTTTTTCTCTTCAACTCCCTCGTGTGGTCCTTCGAATCCAAAATAATTGGCCCCGTAGGAGCTGTCACATGAGAATGTCTCGAAAGAAGACTCACTCGATTGATGGTAGATCTTCTGGGGCTGGAAGACGGAATAATAATCTGACTATACTCTTTTGTAGACCTGGGGAGGATCTCGTCCAAATACGCCGGAGACTCTGTACGAGGTGCAGCGACATCTGTGTGGAACTGTGGCAGCGAACTGATGAGTTCATGTTTATTGGGCAGGGAATCCAAGTCATTTTTGAGTATTTTTCGTCCAGATTTCGGGATCTTTGATTGAAGAGTTTCCTCCATATTCTGAACATCCCTGGATACCAATTCTTCATGTTCCAGCTCCGGAACACCTTGTTGTTCCACCTGTATCATCTCCCCCTTCACGGCACGTTCCACAAATGATCTCATCTCCTGAAGTCCCAAAAAAACCTCAGCATTCACCGATTTCACCCCATCTACCGCCACCTTGTCACAGTCCCGTAGCACCTCGGCGATCCATCGAGAGGTCCCCGGCACCGCTTCATCCTGCGATAGCACTCTGAATGGCCAGAAACTCATGGGAATATTAAGGTTCAAATTTCGCGTTTTGATATTAGTGCATCAATTGTGTAACCAGAGTTATACAAGTCATATCTAGTGGCACGGTACTAGTTATAATTGACTTATATTACAGGCTTTGTGATCTTCTGGTAATTCAATTATATATCACTACTTTTTTTGCTCATTTGTTCGTTTTTTTTGGACGTTTTTACTGGGATTCCGTGCTCCTTGGTTGCTGAATCATCATGTCTTATAATGAAAATTGGAACTTACCACTTCCTCCCGTATCAGATGGCTTGGATTTACGTCCTTTAGCATCTCCAAGGTATGACGAGATGCCCATCAGAAATATCTTACCATCTTATCAATTATATGAGTCGACTATGTCTATGAATTTGGATCCTTCTATGGAAGATATGAGAGTCAGTCCTCCCACTTATGATGGCAACGATGGGCCTCAGGGATACTTTGATCTTCCTCAAAGTCAAACGATTCCTCAAGTCCATACTTCTTCTATAACTAGTCCTGGGTCCACGACTCCAGGAATTCCGACTCCTTCTACGGTTCCTACCAGATGGGAGAATTCCATTCTTGCCAATACTCATAAAATCAAACGGTTACACGAGATAGACCACAAGGCTCAATCAAATTTGAACGTACAAATCCACTTGACCAGTACCAGAGATGGAGAAGTTCTTCCGACCCCGGTGGATCATGAATATAGGCAGGGAGAACAGATTTATGGGTTTGTGCTCATTGAAAACACTTCGTCAAAGGATATCCAATTTGATATGTTTTCTGTGGTTTTTGAAGGCAGATTAACTGTCATGGGAGAAAACAATGAAAATAAGAAACCAGTGGTGTTCTATAAGTTTTTGAATATGTTTGATTATCAGGCTTCATGGACTCCTGCTGATTTATATAATACCGCCTCCAAATCAACCGATATCGACCCGGTGGACGGAACTCATCTCAAACTCAATCAGAATAAAATATTTGAACCTGGAGTGGTGTACAAGAAGTACTTTGAATTCACGTTACCTGAACGACTTTTGGACTGTGCTTGTGAAACCCATAATATCAAAGTCCATGGTGAAATGACTCCATCTATAGGTTTGGTCAGAGAACAGTTCTTGCAAAGTATCAGGAAGTTGAGACAAAAGACAGGTACTAAAACTCCTCCGGCCAAAACCCCCCCTACAAATTCACCATCCGCCAGGACTCCGGGAATCAAATCTCCTATAGCTAGTCCAACCGCTCAACCTTCAAAGTCTCCTAAACTTCAACCAGTAAAATCCCCCATATTCCCTCCAAGAATCAGTCCTAGACCACCTAATACCAGAAATCCTCTGATTGATGGATCTTTGATGCAGATGACGAATAATCTCCAGCTCAAACGGAATTTTGATAGAATCAAAGATCTTTCATTCCCAGATACTTACTCAAGTTATGGGGTTGAGGTCAGAGTTATTGGTAGAGCATCTCAATTTGATAAGATGGTTAAACCAGGTGTTCCTGACCAGTTTGTGATTATAGAGGAGGCGAGTCAGTTTGTAAGATTCATCCCTGATGATAAAATCCATATCTTGTACGATGATATGGAACTTGCAAAGGAAGCCGAATCGATGTATACACATCTTTTAGGAAGAATCCATGACAAACTCGATTTAGGAAATGATCTCTTGGTGTTTGGTGCATGTGCCAATGCTGAAACCAACTTGACCAATGACCCCTCCACTGGTGAGATCATCTGTCAGCTGACGGGTGCAACTGTTCCAGTAAGAAACCTTTCAATTTCTAAGAGAAGACAATTATATACCACCCCCAGTCAGAAATCGGGTGGAAAGAATTACAACAATCGGGCGTTCAATCTTGATGAATATAAAGTGATGGTTCCATTGAAGAAGAAACAGAAAATCACCTCCAACTTCAAGTTCATTGGGTCATTTGAAATCACAAGTCCTCGGATGAAGTACAGAACGAACTACCTATCACCAATTAAGTTTGGAATGCTACCAAGAAATAAGGACTTCACTACCAAGCTCAACATCCCACTTGAAGTATTCTTCACTGGGGCATCAGAAGACCAGAAGCCTCCCGAAATTAAAGGCATTCATGTCGATGTATTGGTGTACACTTTCAGATCCAAAAAGTACACCATGCCCATTGAATTGACTCCAGATATGATCTTCAAGAATACCTCTTTGCCCAATGATAACTATGAACATAATATGGGACAAACTTTTAAGAATTACTTGAATAATCTTACATGTATGATCAATAAGTTACTGGCAGAGGTACTAAATGTCGATTCCCAATTGATCATGGATATTAAGGCATTGGCAGATTTAGAGTCTAAATATCACTATTTGAAAGTCGATGACGTGCAAATCAAAAGTGAAAAGGGTCTTGGTCATTGGAATTCCGATGACCTAGGAGAGAAGACACAGTACAATAAGAATATTGATTTATTCATGGATTTAAGTTCAATCTCCAGAACAAAAGGTGAAGATTCTCAAGTAGTGACCCTCGTTCCTAGCTTCCAGAATTGTTTCTTTGGAAGAATGTACTTTTTGAACGTCACAATCAAGCTCCAGAACCACGACCCCATCTGCATCAAAATTCCCTTCGATATAGTTCTGTAGAGGTTTTGTGGTTTTGTCCTAAATACGTATTTCTCAGAATTAACATATCATATTTGCCTTCTCTTCCACCGTACTAATTACTGAAATATCCAGTACCATAAAAGATGGTGTTAGACCTCATTTCCTTCATTTGAGCCTAGAGGGAAACCTCACCTTAAGCATCTTTTGATGCGCACTAAAGATATCATTAATTATCATCATGACATACAGTACTTTCTCCACAACTCCAGACCTCAGCATTTGTGGAAAATATGAAGGGGCCTCTATTTCCAATTTTGTACTCCTGATTATCATCACATTTGGAATCTTCATTAGTTATTGTCCTCAGTATTACCGGATTTATGTAAAAAGAACCTCAGAAGGTTTATCTCCTAAGTTCTTATTGCTTGGTTCATGCTCATCAATTTTCACGGCCACCAATATTATATTGATTAGTTCTACTGCCAGAATGTGTTGTAGATCTGGTGTATTGTCTATGTTCAATTGTATCAATTCCCAGTTAAATTTGATCCAAATTGGACTTCAAAGTATCTGTGCAATTATGTTCCTTGTACTAGTGCTTATCTATACCAGAAATTCAATCAAGCAAGATAAACTTGAATACGCTGAAAATGTCAAAGTTGGTAAGTTTGTCATGGTACATGTGATTGCTTCAATCATTGAGGTTTTGGTGGGGTTTTTGACCAATGATGATATCTTGGTGTCTATTGCTAATGTTAATGGATTAATGTCAACTCTCTTAACGATTATCAAATATGTACCCCAAATTCTTACTACTTATCGATTGAAACACCCAGGAACTCTTTCCATTGGAATGATGTGTATCCAAACCCCTGGAGGCGCCATTTTCACTGCTACATTATTCTTCACTAAGGGAAGTCATTGGAGTTCGTGGATTTCCTACTTTGTGGCATTCATCCTTCAAGGTACATTACTTAGTGTATGTATTTACTTTGAATATTTCAGAACTGATGGTTTGGATGCCGAACAGTTGGAAAGATTACAAGTTGAACGGATTATCGAACAGAATTTGGGTGAAGAAGATGATGAAAGTGAACTGTCTCAATTATTAAATGGAGACGCCACGAGGTAAAAGAAGTAAAACAATCTTCGTTACTATATACAAATACGTTTAAATTATTTACTCGATGATTCTGGTAACTAAACCGGTACCAACAGTCTTACCACCTTCTCTAAGGTTGAAACGTTGGTTAACTTCAAGAGGAGTCTTTCTGACCAATTCAATTTCCATTTCGATATTATCACCTGGCATAACCATTTGAGAATGGTCAACACCTTCACCTGGTGGGAATCTTAAAGTACCGGTAACATCGGTGGTTCTGATGAATAATTGAGGTTTATAGTTTTCACTGAATGGAGAGTGACGACCACCTTCTTCAGTAGATAAAATATATAATGATGCCAAGATCTTGGTGTGAGAAGAAACAGTAGTTGGCTTAGCTAAAACCATACCTCTGGTGACTTCATCTCTCTTAACACCTCTTAACAAAATACCAGCATTGTCACCGGCCATAGCGGAATCTAATTCCTTTTTGAACATTTCAATACCAGTAACGGTAGCTCTGAATGGCTTATCTTGGTTACCAACAATTTCAACTTCTTCACCCTTCTTTAAGGCACCTCTTTCAACTCTACCAGTAACGACAGTACCTCTACCGGAAATAGAGAAGACATCTTCAACTGGTAATAAGAAAGGTTGTTCTAAATCTCTGGTTGGAGTTGGAATATGTTCATCGACAGCATCCAATAATTTCATGATAGCTTCTTCACCAATAGCTGGTTCTTTACCTTCTAAAGCACATAAAGCGGAACCCATGATAACTGGAGTGTTATCACCATCAAAACCGTATTGAGATAACAATTCTCTCATTTCCATTTCAACTAATTCCAACATTTCTGGATCATCAATGGTATCAACCTTGTTAACGAAAACAACCAAGTTTTGAACACCAACTTGTCTAGCCAATAACAAATGTTCTCTGGTTTGAGGCATTTGACCATCAGTAGCAGCAACAACAATAATAGCACCATCCATTTGAGCAGCACCAGTAATCATATTCTTGATATAATCGGCGTGACCTGGACAGTCAACATGGGCGTAATGTCTCTTGTCAGTTTGGTATTCAACATGGGCAGTGGAGATGGTAATACCTCTGGCTCTCTCTTCTGGAGCTCTATCAATGTTCTTGTAATCCAAGAAATCGGCACCACCTTTTTCAGCCAAAACCTTGGTGATAGCGGCAGTTAAAGTGGTCTTACCATGATCGACGTGACCAATGGTACCCACATTCACGTGAGGCTTAGAACGGTCAAAAACAGCATAACTTCTAACCAATGAAGGTCTGTAAGCTCTAAAAGCTGAACGAATGCTACGGAAAGCTGGGTTCTTAAACATCTTGGTTAAAGAAATTTTTCAATATGGTGCGAGAAACGTGAAAAATTTTCCAGATTAGGCGTACACGACTACACATAGACGAATGGTAGTGAAGGTATTACATGGATAGTATGTAATGGTCTTTGAAGACATTTGAAAGATGAGTATTATTTGTGGAGATTTGGGGAACTCATTAGCGTTGAATTCTTATTTTTGTCGATTTTTTTGAGTGGTTTTTCGGAGCTGTTCAGAGAATAGTACTACAAGATAGAGAAACGCAAATGACATGCCAATAAAACCAGAAATCTCTGTTTATAGATAACAGGTTAGTTTACTATTACTTGGAAGGGTCAGTACTATGTGAATTGAGTCACTGGGTATTTTTTAACAATTTATTGTTGTAAATAAAGTGTTGATGTAAAGGGAAATCCATAGGAAATCTTGATATTGTAGAATTCGCAGCCAACGATATGTTGACTTCATTTGAATTGCCAGTGGCATATTAAGAAGAGTAAATGGTAAGGTCCACTATATTGAGACTATCAGGATATACCATAAAACAGGGACCCCGATTGCTCATATATATGTCACATTCTCGTAATATATACAGAAGGAAGAAGTTTATTCAGTCTCATGATTTCAAAAATGGGTTAACATTAAATGGTAGACATTGCCTTGATCGATTTGTCGATGAACAAGACCAAGATGAGGGATGTCAGCTTATTTCAGGAAGAATTGTAGAAGCAAGCTTGTAAGTCTATTGCACTGAGAGGATCACAAATTCCACTCCAGCAGCTGAACTTCTGTCTGTTCTGAGCACATTAAAACCAGAAACTTAGCATTGCAAAAAAGTCAGGGATTTCGTTTCTTGGTGGGACCTTAGGGATTGGCATTTTCGACGCTGGCCGACATTACTTGCTCATATATCCAGTTACCTATGTGTCCAGTCCTAAAACGATTCTTAACCCGACTCTATGTAGGAGTAAAGTGATTGTGTTTGAGACAATGTGTTTAAGAGAGGATACTTATGGATGTTTAGCGGTAATGGCTTACCATTGCCACAAGAGCTCAATTCAGATAACCATGGTTTGATGCAATTGACATTGTTGTGGTATCAATGCCATAATATTTACAGTCCGTATTAGTACCAATACGGAAAGCCGGAGGTTTGCACTAGAAGCGTGGCAGCTGAGCAGACCGGAATTCCTTGATGAGGTCTTGATTTAATCTTACAACCCATTCCGGCACACCTCAAAATCAGAATTAGGATGATTCAGGGTGGGATACAAAGACTTAGTTCCAACACCAGTCGTCAGTTTCACTGATCGTGTGCGTACCTTGAAAGCCAGACCCTAAGTGGGTGAAGACAAAAGATCCAGGGGATGGCATTGGTACACCAATTGAAGATACAGGAACAACTTCAACAATAGTGCACCTGCATTATACAGTTGCCGAAGATTTACCGATCGCCCAGCACAAGCATTAGTTACGAGGCATGGTCCTCAATCTTTTTTCTAAAAATTAAGCGATTATGCATATAATTATCGGTTATGAACGTGTAAATAATCCAAATTCAGACTTATCCTGGTTATCTGGCCAATGCAGAGAAGTGAAGAAATGTGTGTCGGGTTGATATCCTTGTAATTAAAGGTGAGTTAAGGTTCATGCTAAACACCCAGGATTAACCATAAGTTGTTTTGATCGACAACCACAAAAAAAAAAAAATAGGTGGCCGATCTTTTCTATCTCATCCAAGAGAGTACCTCTTTCCTCAAAAGTGGGACCCCAGACTTCCAGCCCTAAGGCCCCCTAAGTCCGTAGTTAAAAATAAACATTTCCTGTACGGTCGGCATTAGTGTGTCTAAGAATCACTATAACAGGATCTACTCTGGGAAGGAGAAAAGTTATTTTCGAACCGCTTAAGAGGGGTCTTGAACTGGTAAAAATGCCAAAAGAGAATTTGAAATTGTTAGCATCGATTATGCACAATTTATGCAAAATGAATGGGGATGCAAATGCACGCCCTAAGTTATTATTGAAAAAGTAGGATATATAAATTATGTGAAGTACAACAGCCTATTTGAAACTAATTCATTCAAGACTCAAATTTCAAGAAAAATCGGAAATACCTGCCTTGTGGATAATCGTGTATGTCTGACATTGTACTCTGCAGGTGGATGATGATAATTTCTTGATGTGACGATCTCTCAAATCCTTTTCACGACTTCAAGATTCCCATTTAGGAAGAAAACAAGCCTTTTCTGCGCTTGCTTGATACCCTGCAACTGAATAGTTCGTATCTGTATACCTACACCTATTACGGGCGGCACAAAGACGCCTGCAAGGCTCTGGAGATCTGCCAATAGGGTTCAACTTGCTTGGTCCTGCAAGGAATCCCTATTAGGGAAATCGCTTGAAAAATACCTTTGAGTAGAATTCGGAAACAGGGAAGCGCCTTTAAGATGAAATTTTTGATTTGTTTGTGGCAAAGTAACTTCTTGTCCATTACATATGAGAAAGAGATGATACAGAAGTCGGTGGAAGGTAATGCCGTTTTAAGAGTGTCTCTGTTTCGTAAAAAGTCTAGGAAATTACTTCTACGGTCTGTAAAAAACTTCACAAAAACTATTAGCACCTTGTATTTTCTATCTTCAAACACTATATATAAGAAAACGAAAGATGGATACATTACAGCTAATACATACGATACTGTAGAACAAACTCACCTAGTCGGAGTATATTTTATGATAGAACTTTTTTGTGCAGTTGTTTCACATCTAGGCAGCCGAGAGAGACTACACAGAATATACACAACATATCACATCCATAAAATGGTATAAGCATATTTGATTATAGTATATAATCCTGCGTTTCAGGCACGAAATAACAATGTTGATATAGTAGAATAGTTAAATTGAATTGATAAAAACAAAATATCAATTCTCCAGTAGTAAAGCTGTATTAGCAAGAAAAAGTTGCCAGCACTATCAGACCATCATGGTAATGAATCCTACAAAAATACTCATGAAGGAGAATTGCATAGAAGCGGCAATTCCTTCATAGGTATTAACATCTTGAGGAACAGAACCACTAGAACTACTAGTTTGATGAGTAACAGTAGTTGGGGTATTAGATCCATCATCACCACCTTGGGTGGTGGTGTTATCGTTACCATTTGGTGGGTTTCCTCCTGAGCCAGATGGTGGGTTTCCTCCTGAACCAGATGGTGATCCTGGTGGTACAGTAGTTGTAACAACACGTGGTGGGTTGGTACCAGTTGGAGGGAAGGTCTCGACACCAGGAGTAGAACCAGTAACGGTGGTAGTAATAGTTGTGGTGGGTGGACCAGATGGGTTAGGACCATTTGGTGGGTTTCCTCCTGATCCAGATGGTGGGTTTCCTCCTGATCCAGATGGTGGGTTTCCTCCTGATCCAGATGGTGGGTTTCCTCCTGGTCCAGTTGGTGATCCAGATGGTGGAGTAGTCGTGATAACAACTAAAGGTGGTTCACTACTATCGCCTGGGTAAGTCTCAGTACCTGGGAAAGAACCGGTCACAATAGTAGTGATGGTTTCAGGTGGAGTTGGTGGAGTAGTGGTAATGACAACTAAAGGTGGTTCACTACTATCACCTGGGTAAGTCTCAGTACCCGGGAAAGAACCGGTTACAGTAGTAGTGATGGTTTCAGGTGGTGGAGTTGCTGAGGTCGATAGAGCTTCAGAACTAGAAGGAACTTCAGAACTAGAAGGAACTTCAGAACTAGAAGGAGCTTCAGAACTAGAAGGAGCTTCAGAACTAGAAGGAGCTTCAGAACTTGAGACGGCAGGACAAGCTTCGGAACCAGATGAAATTTCAGTTTGATAGGATACATTTTCATATGTATCATGGCTGACACCGTTTGGATCAACGTAAGATAAGTTCAATTTGTAGATACCGTAGGTGTTGTATGCAATCAACTTGATTGGGTAATAACTTCCCCCTTGAAGAGAGTAAGATCTGTGGCTGGCAGGGGTTTCACCGGAAGGACCGTTTTGTTCCCAAAAAGCATAGAGATCATCTGAATTCAAACCAGTATTATCAGGATCACCACAGCAGGTAAAAGCAGAACCATCACCAAGACTGAACTGGGCAGCATCGTCAGCTGAGAGTGTGAAGCTGTAGTCACCAGTATCATCAGCATAAAAGTATCCAGTAAAGACATAACCGGATCCTGCTCTTTTATGAGTGTAACCATAATCAGTGATGTCACCGTCAGTAAATTTGTCGTCCCAATGAGTAATATTGGTATAACCATATGATGTATGAACAGTTGAAGCAGTATTGATGTTTTTAAGTTGTTGCTTGTATTGAGATGTCTGAACACGTTCAGCAGCTCTTCTATGCTCAACCTTAAAACCTTCAGCAAGGTTCACTGGAGCACAACCATCAATGGCAGATGCAACTTTAGAAAGCGACAACAAAAGCAAAGGAAAAGCTTTTAACATTTTCGAGATATTGATTGCAAAATTGGGGGAAATTGGTATGGCTTTTATATCGTTTTTCCTAGGATATTTGAGCCTTTTCATCCTTGAAATGTATGGCTTACATCATTTGGGATGCATTGAACAATTGAATTCTATTGTAGAAGCTTACGTGGGACATTTATTCCTCAATGCATCATGCAAGAGGTAGAATAAAAGATATCAGCAAGGATGTGCCATAAACTCAAAGTCATGCCACCTTCCCATTTAGGGTATATAAATTCTATTTATGGTCATCCGGATTGGGGTCCTCTAGTTTTGTCTTGATGAAGGATGTTTATCCTGTATAATTGAAAAGAAGGAATTCTAAAGTGGTTGTGTCAGCACTTACGAATTTCAATATCCTGAATTCCGTTTCGGTCTAAAATTATACCACTTGATTATTAGGTTGAATGATCTAAGAGAAATAGTAGAGGTTATCCCTTTTTCTGGTCAATTGGCTTACATTATCAATTTGAGTGCCAATAAGCTCAAAACTTCAAAGGGGAATGATGAAAAGGAGTTTTTGTCGTTCCAATTTACCAACTTTAGGGACTTGCTGTTCCCCAAGAAACCATAGAAGGAATAGGGTTCATGTACATGAATTAACTATATTTCCGGTAATTGAACCCTCTTAGCACTTCTGTGAATCTATAAAAAAGAAAAAAAAAGCTATTTTCAAATCCCACGTATTGTCATTCGCAAGGCGACAAACGCAGCTAGCCGTGGCTTTCTTGAATAGATACAAACCACCTCTCTCCTAGATTAGAAACTGGGGACCTCTACTTGAATATTTTTTTTCACAATTTGAACTAGTAGATTCAAACCTATCAACATACCGACTTCAAATAAGCCTAGTGAATAAATTTGCACCCATCAGAGAAAACCAGCCAGAGAATAATTTATCAACATTGAATGACTATACACTTGAAACTGACCTGTAAGAAGAGCCCTGGATATGTACAATTCTTTGTAGTAGTACTTGAGTGGCTCTTGAGTAGCTGCAAATAAATTTTTAGATTGATCTGCAATTTACGAGCCCTGTGCATTTCAGATTTAAGCGAAGACGCAGAACAATAGTACAATCTCATCCGAGTCATCAGGATTCAAATGCATTATAATCGAGATCCAGGTATTTTTTTAATGTGAATACGGCCTGAACGTCAGTTGTGCATTGCATTTTTTTTTTGGAATCACTTAAATCCGACTCGGTTAATTTGGAGTAGTCAGAAGTTTGAAGGGTCGAGCTTAAAGTAAAAGTCTTCGAGAAATAGTCTAAATACATACGGACATGCAGCAAGCTTCGAAGCTTCTCCTACATATCACTGAACATGAAATTCTCTAAAATCCTCCAGGAGTCTCCACCCATACCAATATCAGTGTTACTAATCACTTCACGGTATAAAAAAGCTCACACAGGGTATCAAATCATTCGGCCACAGATCCCGATGCACTATATCAATCTCATAATGTAAGCATATTCGAGATTTCATTGTCATGCATGATTTATTATTGGCTGTACAGGACTATAAAAAGCTTTTACAGGGTATCAAATCATTGTCAGCCACAGATCTTGATGCACTTTGCCATACTCATAATGCAAGCATATTCTTTGTTTGCATGAATTATTAGTAGTGATACAGGAAGAGATTAAGAAGAGTCATTAAAGTTGAATAGGGCCCCTGGAAGATGACCTTCTACTTGGAATAGAACCTTCTACTTGGAAGAGGAGTTAAGCTGCAGCTGATCTAGCTGTGGAAGTGAAATTAGTGACATTAGTTACAGGCGTGGAAAAAAACCTTCTGATGCACAAGAAAGCCCTGTATTGCATAAGACATCGGTAGTTTAATGCTTACTAAACAGTAGTAAGATCCCAGGAAAGGAAATGATTTGCTCTTCAAAATTTCTCCTAAAGAGCCCTCTTTTCCAGGAACCACAATGCCCTAAACTAGATATTGGCAGTGTCATGCATCGGATATTATCATGATAGAGCGTGTAAAGGTGCAGCAACTACTAAATAGTTTAGAATACCAAGAGGGCCTTTTGTGGTTAACGACTTGCCCAATTTGGTCTACAATTTGTGCAAATCCGTTCCAAAATTAGTTTTTGAAAGAGTTCCACCTTTACGAATAAACGCCCTATTCCCATTAAGGAATCTGGCGAGCCAATGGAGGAGCCACTGCAGATTGTATCTGTTTCCCGAGAAGGCAAAAGCCAGTTCCATCCTGGGGGATATATACTTAATTCTAATTATAGTCCTTTTTTAGATCTTTTAGCAATCGACTTTCATTTCACTGTAGTTAATCGTTCCACTTTGGGACAAACAAAGGTAGGTAGCGATATCAATGATGAAATTACGAAAGTTAATTGAAAAAAAGCCGTGGGTGTTGGGAGTATGTGTTGGCATGATAATATCAAGTAGGAGAGCTAATCATTAGCATTTTTATTTTTGTTGGGTGAAACCTGAAACTGGAATGAAAATGGGGTCTATATCAGTTTCCGTTATTACGAAGCTGGGAAGTATTATACTTAGTTCAAAAAAGTGGTTGTTTTACATATCACAAAAATTCTTTTTCACAATTTCTTGATCTTGAAGATAATGTGTCGCCAACTTACGGTATCATCCAATGAAATACGGTGTCCACCCGTACTTCAAAATATGACTATTGTAGTTATACAATTGATTGGGGCTATCTAGAGATTGTGTTATCCCCAATTATGGAAATTGAAAGACAAGTCCATCACGAAAAGTTTTCAAAAGCCCGCTTGAATTTTATGGTCCCTTGTTTTTTGGAGATGAACAGTTATAGCAAGCTTTAGTTCAGAAGAGGCCAGCCCAATGTACTTTAAAAACCTAAATCTAGTTTTACGGAAAGCTATTGTGAGGCAGAAGCCCCACTACTACCTTGTCCATTGAGGTTTTGAAACGACTAGAAGGTAATATACTTACTACTACAATTTCTTGGAATTAGTTCTCAAGTTTATACATATTTCAGTTCAGAAACAAATAGTAGTTAAGGTATCGCCTGAACCAGAGATTTCAGAAAATTTAGGGGCCACCTAAAGAAGTACGGTTGATTCAAACTTCCAACGCAAACCACCAAAGCTACTACAGCCTTTGAAGAATAAGACATTTTTGTGTTGTAAACAAAAAGCTAAAGTACCATTCAATTTCAATGGATATGCTTTTAGTAACATAAGAGCCATGCTAGTGCCCTGATATAAAGGACATATAATTTAAGATTCTATTGCACATAACTAAAAAGATGTGAAAAATAAACGTGAAAAATAAGCTTTGAAAATGGCATCATTAGAGAAATAGTAACATTATTGGTGGTGCTTCTTCGCTACGTCTTTTCTGCGTCTTGGGTGTTTGTTGCCTCAAGTGGAGCTACAATTAATGGACCCAAAATGTCACCAGGTTCACTGGACCATTTTCAAATAAGCATTGTGAGTAAAGTGACGTCTTTGCTAACCAAAGGGGCAGTCTTCCAACAACGATTTTTCTTGGATGGAGTTATGGAGGGATAAGAACAGAGTTTAGCAGCTTTAGATTGACGTCTGTAAAAGCCTACTTCAGGTACGATCTTAGGGCCAGCCATCAGTGCGATGCCACGGCGATGCCACGGCGATGCCACGGCGAGGGCCACGCGGTAGGGCAGCGGTGGTTGAAGTTGGAGAGCGATGAAGTTGGAGGTCGGCGAAGTTGGAGGTCGGCGAAGTTGGAGGTCGGCGAAGTTGGAGTTCTAATCTCCGAGATGCTGCTAGGGCGTTCGGAATAAAAGATTGCTTGTCATCTCCTAAAAAAGCAGAAACCTGTATGGATCCAAATTTTTTTTTCTTCTATTCCGGGTGACGACATCATTGTCTCAGATTTCGTATTAAATTGGGACTTTGGTGAAATTGCATATTGACATCACAAAGGTGCTTATGGCCATCGATAGTTGGAATTTAACAACGATTATGTTGGAAGTGGTAATCTAAGAGAGCAATCTATAAGAAATTGTCAACTAATGCAGAGCTGATAATATTTCTGGCTGACAATAATCCCTTTCAGAAGTAAAGCTACTTAAGTGAGGCTCTGTGGAGAAATGAAATAATAAGTGAAATTCATAGAATCCCACGTGAAAATATGCCTCGTTCATTTCTTTGTGACATTAAAGTTAACAACTTGAGCTACTGGAACCCTACCTTGTTTCTGGACGTATAAAAGCATTGTCATACTTTGGCTGCAAATGCGGTCTCATTACTATATAGGATATTTTGTATATCACCTAACTCCTACAAATGTGAACCGATTTGAACCCAGATTTTGATCAAGATCTTACGTCTTAGATAGAATCTCCACAATCATACTAAATTTCTCCAATTGTCCCCAAACTTCTACATTTTTACCCCAATTTCCCATCTTTCTCTCTCACTTTCCACCAAAGTTCGCGACCCTAACACCATCTAAACTCTTCGCATTTGATCTATCACCACGCGTATGGCACAACCACAAAAACCCAGCCAATTGGTGTCTCCGGCGTTGAATCTTCGGACAGAGATCCCAATTCCGCTCCTTGAAACCAAGGGATCATCGCTAGCGCTTTTTCCCGGTGGAAAACGCTTGGTTGTATCGAAATATCAAGTCGTGTTAATAGAAGGTGCAAATGTCTCCAAGAAATTCACCTTTGATCAACAGGTCATTTCCGCCACCTTCACAACGTTTGGTGATTCCAGTGACACTACAAACACTGAGGCTACGGAGCCGTCGCTTGTGGTGTGTCTCCCGAAATCTGCATTCATTTACTCCAATGGGAAAGATTATACCGTCAGTTTCCCATTTGTGCTCCAAGCTTCCTTGCCATTTGAGTATGGTCTTATCCTTGAAAAGGATCAACAGCAAAGCGAATTGACTGAGAATAATCTGCAGTTAAATCTGGCAAAATTTCTATCGCTTGTCGATTCCATGGGAGAATTTAGAATCATTACTTCTTCTTCGACTTCCATCATATCTCCTCATGAACAGATGATGACTTTCCCTAAACGGGGACTCAACAAATACGCCTCGGTGTGTGCTACATATAACCACGTTGATAAGGTGATTATTTTATACCATATTCGGATGTCGAATAGAAATTTCAATGGGAAAAGAGGGTTCAAAAATAAGAGGAAAAATACCTATTTGACTCCCAAACCTTCAAGGATCTTGGAAGATGATAGTGGCCATGACCAGTCCTCCAACCAGACTATCAGTTCTTCATTGAATATGGAAAAGAAACGGACCAGTACTCTCTTGTCTGATGCATCATCTATCGCTAGAATGGGAAGTGAAATAACAATGGGTTCTGAACTCCCGAAGTCAGTGGAGTCTAATGGTATTAAAAAGGATATGATCTTGACCCGTTTAGAGGCGTTTAATATCCAGGTAAATCGAGAAGATCTATCCATACATCACTTGACATTCGCTGAACAAGAAGCTATTGTTATCATGAATAAGCATAAAAAGGAAGCTAAGGTATACATATTTAACCAGCTGATAACCTCAATGCCTCAATATAATCTGACGGTGTCCATAAAGGGGATTGACTGTCGTCCCTTAGATAATGAGAACTTCCCCGGTAATTTGGTGGTATTGAGAGACTCTTCTGTGGTTCAGTTGGTCAATCCGTTTGTAGATGTATCGTCAGCTCCAATTTCCTTGACTCCTCAATATCCATCGATAGCTGGTTTACAATGTAGTTGTGATGATGATGTGGCATTGATAGGAACTGATGAGAAGATTTATACATTGAAGCTAGTTCTTCAGCCCAGCTCAGATATAGTGTTAAAATGTCTACGATCCTTCAAGTTTTTGGGAGGGTCTAATATCAATGAAACTATATGGGCACTATGGAGAACTGCCTTGGTCTTGGATGATTACAGAGATGACTGGAGGGCTTTTGTGATCACCATTTTAGCGGTGTTATTACCTTTGGATCTGGAGTCTGAAATTTCAAATTATAACTATGATGCTAATGACATCACTAAACTAATCCCCATAGCTCAGATGGTTCATGAACAGCTCGGGACAGACCATCTTTTACGAGAAATGCTTCCATATATCACTATATCCCTTCATTTAATCAGGGAGGAGGCCAAACTTGATGTGCTTTCCAAGGAATATTTGCATAAGATTGGTCTTTTTCTCACTCAACTTTGTTGTTGGATGGGATGGCTGGAAGATTGGTATAAATACTACTCGGTTGATTTAAATCAGATAGATAGAAAATCCAGGATGTTATCGGTGTTCATAATTGCCAAACCTCCCAACATCTTAGAGTCATTGAGCAGTTTGTTTGGTGATTCAATTGTAGGTTATTTGACATTTTCCCAGTTGGTCGAAGAGAGTTTCGAAGCTGATGCATTAATAATACCCAAAACACATGCTATCTTGAAAGTGTTTGAGTTAATAGTATCGCCTCATTATGGAAACAATCATGTCGTTGATTTGATGTGTGAGTTGGGCTTCACAACGAAAGATATCGAAACATTTCCTCCTGGAATTAGACTTCCCTTAAAAGAAGCCATTCTGTGCTGTCAAGAGAATCCCGATTTTCAATGGAATACCAAAGCACTCGCATTAGTAGGAAGAAAGGAATTGACTGCTCTTTTGAAGTCAGAATCTTATCAACCTCCTACATCTTTATATTCTTATTTTGGTCCTGGATCAGGTCAACTGACAAGGGAAGTTGATGCTATCCTTGCAAACGTATTAGATGGAAATGAGCAAGTTGTTGCATGGGATGACCAGTCTGAAGCTGATAGAATTAGTATCACCAAATTGATTTTTGACCATGATAGAAGATACTATGAAATCACATCATTATTGCATCAAACCAAAGCTCAGACTGCTACCTTAATCACAGAAGAAGGTAAATCTGAATTTGATGTTGTTGTTTTACAAAGAGAATTGGCAGCAATTGTGGCATTAAGATCTCTTTCAATTCCTTTGGGAAGAGCTTCATTGTTTTATGCCGGAAGAATGCCTTTATTGACCGAAAAGTTCCCTGTACCTAAATTTAATTTGAATACTGTCATTGCTCCTAAAATGACTAATATTGTATTACACGATGGTGCTGTTGATGATAGGATCTTGGAGTGGGGTTATTTCCACAATGGGGTTGCCGCTGGATTGAGTATCAGTAAGCAATCTAAAGGGATCTCTGGAAGTTGGATCATCTTCAACAAACCTCCATCATTGAACGCTCAACATGCGGGATTCTTATTGGGGCTCGGTATAAATGGCCATCTAAAGAACCTTGAAGAATGGCACATATATAACTATTTGGGGCCTAAACATCCGTTGACAAGTGTTGGATTGTTAGTTGGTATGGCGGCTAGCAACATGAGAACCATGAACATCAAATTAACCAAGGTTTTCTCTGTTCATGCAGTTGCATTATTACCCCAAGGAGCAAATGATTTGAACGTCCCGGTGATAGTTCAAACGGCTGGTTTATTGGGAATTGGTTTATTGTATTTGGAGAGTCAACACAGAAGAATGAGTGAAATTTTGTTGGCCCAAATTACCAGTTCAGTTTCCCAAAATGACTCGGAACAGATACATGAAGGATACAGACTAGCAGCTGGTATGGCCCTTGGTTTTGTCAATTTGGGTAAAGGTAGAGATTTGAAAGGTTTGAATGACACAAGAGTCGTTGATCGATTATTAGCATTAGCAACATCTATGAAAGATTACCAGCTGGTTCAAGAACTTGACAAGTCATGTAGTGGAGCCATCATAGCTCTTGGATTCATTCACATGAAAACCGAAGACGCTGCAATTGCCAATAAATTGGCAGTACCTCGGAGTGAACAGTTATTAGATTACATCAGACCTGATCTCTTGTTATTGAGGTGTGTGGCCATGAATCTTGTTTTGTGGAGTCAAATTGGTAATACCAAGCAATGGGTTGAGTCACATATACCAGAGTCATTATTGGTGAAGTACGGAAAGAGAAACTGGAGCATTGAAGATCTTAATAGTGATCAAATTGGATATTTCAATATCTTGGGAGGTGCTTGTTTGTCTATTGCCATTAAATATGCTTCCACTCATGACAAAGTTGCCAGGGATACTCTTCTTTACTATCTCGACCAAATTATGGTAGTAGCTATGTATCCGACTGAAAGATACGATCATAAGATCACCTGCAATAGTGCTACGACTATTCAGAATTTATTGGCACTTTGCGTTTCTGTGGTTATGGCCGGATCTGGAGATTTGGAAACTTTAAGGAGATTAAGAGTGTTATATGGAGAGACAAGTAAAGAGATCACATATGGGAATTATATGGCCATTAATATGGCCCTTGGATTCTTGTTCCTCGGAGGTGGCCAGTATGCCTTTGGAAGTTCTAATCTTGCAATTGCATGTCTTGTTGTGTCGTTATATCCAGTTTTCCCCAATGAGAACATGGAGTATGAAGTACATCTCCAGGCATTGAGGCATTTTTGGGCCATTTCTGTCGAGCCAAGATGTTTGATTATAAGAGATGTTGACACCCACAAACCATCCAAGATCCCAGTAACTCTCAGACTTCGTTCCGGCCAAATCAAACGGACAATGGCCCCTTGTTTGTTACCTAATTTACAGACCATCTTGAGTGTGGAGACCGAGTCGACAGATCACTTCAAAGTCAAGATAGACTTTGATCTGAATCCAGAGCTATTGAGGATTTTCCAGAAATCTCTTACGTTATTCGTATATAAAAGACGTAATTACCAAAGTCTTAAGTCGTCCATCAAGAACTTACTTGAACATGAAAACAAGAGTCTTCAAATTGAAAACCACCAAGTCCAAGTTGATCCCGACTTGAAACAAATCTTGGACTTGAATATCATGAAACCAATTAAGAGCCACGAAAAGGAGATTTATCTATTCGAATCTAGTGGTAACAACGTAATTCATGGTAACGATTCAGGGTTCAAAGATCTCGGGTTATCGGTTGCAAATATCATGGAAACCAAGATCGAATTGGATCAAATCTCCCGAAATCCAAATGATGTGGACGACTTGTATAATTTGAAGTTGATCTTCTCATATACTGACAGACTTGAACAAGAGATGCACTATATTCTGAGTGATTTTGTGGAGTTGATGAAACACTCGGTATGGCTGTTGTCTAAAACCAACCATTAACTACAATGACTCACGTGACATGTTCTGTTTGTGTGGTTCACTGCACACGACATAACCACTAAAACTTTACAACTTCACGGCTCACCGTTAATTCGTCTATGACGTGCACTCACCAATATATATCAGATTCAATACTGATACCCTAAAAAGATCCTGTCAAACTTCTACATATCTACATAATCATATATAGGCACATATACAACTATATGCCTCTCATTACACGTCTCTCACACCAGAATGCTGTCCGTGTTGGCGACTCTCCTATCCCATCCCACAATCTCCACAATCGCGTGAAAATTTCGTATACCATTCATATCAATGGCTTTCAGACCTTTTAACCCTACACCTCGTGTCAGACCTAGGTCGAGATACACCCCGGCCCCGTTCAAAGTGGGCCCACAGGTGATGAATATTAATCAGCCTTTGTCTCGAGCCGCTACCATTACTGAGCTAGCTTCTAACAATGCTTTACCGAAAAATGATAAGAAATATAGATATCTGTTACCTAAGATCCCCAGACCCAAAAGGGGGGTTTTATTTGTATCTTCCTCCACAAAGTCATTAAGGTTTCCCAATATTGTCATTTCCAAAAGACTGCTAAGCACAGCTGCTAACCAGAAGTTTTCCAACATCCATCGTCGGTTTTTCCTGACAGAGGCCCGGAAAAAACGTCAACAAAGAAGACGGTTTATTAGATGGTGGACACTTACTTCATTAGCAGTATTGTTGACGGGGGTTGCTGGGAAAATTCGTTATGAAAAACGTCAATATGATGACGATGATGAGTTTATTCCTCTTAATGAGTATGCCATTAAACCTGAATCATGGCAGTTATATATCTACTCTACGATGCCATTGAAGGCCATTTCGAGATTATGGGGTCAGGTAAACTCTATAAATTTACCGGTTTGGTTAAGAAGTCCGTCTTATCGGCTTTATTCTGCTCTTTTTGGAGTGAATTTGGATGAAATGGAGAATCCAGACTTGAAATCATATCCCAACTTATCGGAATTCTTCTACAGAACCTTGAAACCTGGTGTTAGGCCCGTGAGTGATTTCGATTTGGTATCGCCTTCTGATGGGAAGGTCTTGAAGTTTGGGGTTATTGAAGATGGAGAGATTGAACAGGTCAAAGGTATGACTTATTCAGTTGATGCTTTGTTGGGAATGAGTACCGAAAGATTGGCAGCTCCTTCCCATTCATTGGATTTCGATCATTTGGGTGATGATGATACCGTAATGGAAAGACATCAAGAGTTTGCCAAGATTAATGGTATTAGTTATACTGTAGATGATATTCTTGGAGGAGAATCAGAAGCCGTCACTCACATGAACGATTTGAACTATAAAGATGAAGGTGATAGGGCTGTTAAGGATTCCAAGACTTCATTGAGAGATGAACTCTCGATAGCTAAGGATTTAACCCCTACTCCAATGGAAAGATTAGAGGTAAGTGGAAACAAGCAATTATATTTCACGGTGATTTATTTGGCTCCAGGGGACTATCATAGATTCCATTCTCCTACAAATTGGGTAGCTACTTTAAGAAGGCACTTTATTGGAGAGTTGTTTTCGGTAGCTCCTTTCTTCCAAAAGACGTTACAAGGATTATTCGTATTGAATGAAAGAGTGGCTCTTTTAGGATATTGGAAATATGGTTTCTTCTCCATGATCCCGGTAGGTGCTACCAATGTGGGAAGTATTGTAGTTGACTTCGATAAGGATTTGAAGACTAATGATGTCTATGAACATGAAGTATATCTGAAAGCAAAGCCAGAAACCTCTGAAAATACCCCATTGCTCGACGTAAATGAGTCGACTAGTGACTTAACATTGGTGCCAAAGGATTCCCAAGACTCCAATAATGAAGCCAATAGAGAGGCCGAGAAGATGCGTAAGAGACTTAAGAAGAATACTGTTTATGAAGCCACTTACACCAAGGCATCTCGTCTTTTAGGAGGATATCCTATGACAAAGGGAAACCAAATCGGAGGATTCAAACTTGGTAGTACTATAGTTTTGGTGTTCGAGGCACCGGATAATTTCCGGTTCGATCTTCAGGTTGGCCAGAAAGTCAAGTTGGGACAGTCTCTCGGTAGTTTTGTGCACTAGATCCAAGAGTGCACAAGTGTAATTAATCGGAAGTCCACGTCAAGTATCTAAGTAGATGATGACATATATATCGGTCTACAGTAAGTTATGGCCTTACATAATATAAATCACTAATAAACACAAATCAATAACCACAAACTCCTGTACTATTGTTCTCCCCGTTCTACAGCCTACTTCTCTCGCAGTCTTCTACTGCCGGTTGTAAAGGTGGGACCGCGGGCTCGTGGCACCGCGAAAAGATTTTAACAACAACAAAATCTTGATTTCTATCACACGTCTGATACACATCACCGAGATACAACTAGTGTTCCGTTTGATCTGTACCGACTTATAGACGTATTTTACGACCTACATAACACAGCTCCACCACAGCATTACGACCCCCTTTTTGCCCCCTTTTTTTTCCCGCTTTTCTCGGCTGTTTTTCACCATTTCAAAATGTCATTTTTAAACACCATCAGAGGCCTTGGAAGAAACACCAAAAAAAACAAAAAAGACATAGATGGAAACGTGTTTTATCAACACCCGAACGGGTCGAATCTGTCCCCCCGAAGAAGCCAGCTGCCCACCAAGTTGAGTCCTTCCAAACAACAGTGGATCAACCAAGTATATAATAGACAATCGTCTCCTACTAGACGAGGGAGAACGAGAGCTAACGGGAGCGGGTCTCCCAGAAAGGAAGAGCTCAAAGAACCAGGGGAGTTTGAATTACCACTTTTCATGTGTGAACCTTTTGTAAAGACATCTTTGGTCAAGGGATCATTCAGAACCATCGTCACGTTACCCAAATATGTGGATTATGGCGAATGGATTGCTCTTAATATATTTGAATCTTTCAATAATTTGGTCCAGTTTTATGAAGTTATTGTGGAATATGTAACTCCAGAGAATTACCCAACTATGAATGCTGGTCCCAACACAAATTACCTTTGGGTTGACTCAAATGGTCAGGCAATCAACTTACCGGCTTGTCAATATATCGATTATGTGTTGACATGGATCTCCAATAAAATCAACGATCAATCGGTATTCCCCACCAAGAATGGAGGTGCATTTCCTCCTAACTTTCTTAAGGACTGTAAGAATATATCGAGACAAATGTTTAGGATCTTTGCTCATATCTATTACAACCATTTTGATAAAATTTTGCATTTATCGTTGGAAGCACATTGGAACTCATTCTTTTGTCATTTCATAAGTTACACCAAAGAATTCAAGTTGATAGATAGAAACGAATTACAGCCATTGATGATGTTGATAGAGAACTTTGAAGAACAGGGGAAGATAATATAACCTAAGTATACTCAACTACAAGTTATACCTAAAGTATATTCTATTTACAATGGACAAAAAAGTATATACAAATTCATAAATCATGAAAAGAAGTAAGTTGAATCCTTTACCACACTCACATCCAAACCACCCTTCTTTGGAATCTCTGGGAACTGAATAGGGGCAAGCATTTGGAATCCGCTAGACATTTGAGGGATTTGTTCGATATCATATCCTTCAACAACACTTACAGTTGTCACCAAATCTTTACCCATTTGAGAGTATTTAGGATCATTTGAAGCTATTAATTCCCTTCTTCTTTTCTCTAAATGGATCTCATCAGTAATGGTCAAAGCTCTATTGAGATCGGTAGCAATATTTCTCCTAATGTCTTGGACCTTTTTGGCCAATTCATGGTCTCTTGGGATACTGATCACTTGAAGGAATCCTTTATAACGTGCTTCAAACTCTTGTTTGACCTTTTCGATTAAATTGTCTGAATGTAAGGCGACAAATTGTTCTCTCAAGGATTCATTCAAGGTTTCGATATCAGCAGCATGGGTCCAGTAGGAATCATGAACCGATGCAAATGCTAATCCTTTCTTTGCACATGCAGTTGCCGTCATCAACATATGAGTTGCATCCAAAGAATGGACGAAATTAGGTGGCAAGGCAGTTTTTTGTTTTCTAGAATCAACTGGTGATGCTCCAAAAGGATCTGTGATTGAAACATCTTGTAAATTGGTACTAATGACCTGTTTTTTAGCTGATCTATAAGGTTGAACACATGGTAATCCCAAGGGAGTAGTCCAGATGACCGAGGAAAGATGATTTGGTTTATTGGCATTGGCCACTGCCACATCTTCATAATCGATTCTGACGGATTTGGAGATAATTCTAGCAGCTTCTCCCAACCAATCTTGAATTAAATGGGCTCCCTCAAATAACTCTCTAACAGATGCAAATACATGTTGAGTTAAGTATTGGGCATGTTGGGAAACGACGGCACTATCATCTTTGCCGAAATAACCCTTGATTTGTTTCTTGATTTGATCTCTGGCACCAACAAATGTAACACCATAGACATTGGTCATAACAGTTTGTTTGACAACTTTTCTAGTGATCTTATCCTGAAGGAAAATGGCATGTTTTTCACCAGCTTCAACGTCTTTGTCGACTCTCTTTTGTACCAAAGCAGCCACAAAAGCATAAACATCTTGAGGTTTATCAGCTGGAACCAAATTCACTTGTCTTGCACCTTCAACATCTCCTCCCAATGCAGCATAATGTTGTAATCCATTACAGGATCCATCTTGATGAACTGGAATATGAGAAACATACTTGGTGGGGTTTTCGAGCTTATAAGCTTCAGCTAATTCGAAACAACATCCCAACACTTGCCATGCCTTTTCACCTTTGGTCCACCAAGCATTTTCTGCATAAGGATTTTTGGCACTTTCAATGACTTTATCCAAGTTGTCTTCTACAAATTGTGCTCTTTCATGCAATGGGGCCTTGTCAATACCATAAAGATTGGCCAAATGGACTTTTAACCACCAAAGACCTCTCTCACCCAATTCTTTTCCGTTCCAGAATAAGAATAATGATCTGGTTAAATCATTACCCAAATGGTTAAAATGGGGTGAAATGGGATAAGCTCTTCCTCTGAAATCGATATTATGGGGGAAGAACATCTTCTCTCCAATGAAAGCCCTAGCGATTTCCAACTTATAGTTTGTGTCACATCTTTGCGATTTCAAGGCCGATACATGATTGATTACCAGTCTGACCTTTCTTTGATAGTCTCTGATTTCTTCTGGCTCCGAGTTTGGAGGTAACGGATCTGGCAACTTAGGATCTTCTACAATTGGTGGAATATCAAGGAATTCCTTTCCAGTATTCCAGAAAGAAGTCATGACTTCAAGAACCTTTCGGTTGACAGTCCATGGAGTTTCTCCCAATACATTAAGACCATCTAAAACTTTTTGAAGATCACCTCTTTGGGATGCAGCTTTCAAGTATGCCATCGTTTCAGCCGAGTCCTTGGTTCTAACCAATGTGGAATGGGAGTATAAGTATCCTCCATCATTATAAGAAGTCCAGGGACGTGGAGGAGTTAACATGGGGAGGAAATGAGGTTGAATCAAACTTCCATCGACATCCAAAGATAATTGTTTGATCAAATTTTTATGCAATTTCAACACTCCCAACTTTTGTCCTTGAACATATTGATAAGTATGGAAGAATGCTGGTTGAGTACCAAACACCGTTTTACCGGTAGCGGGGTCTGTACCCTTGACAGGGACTTTGGCTACATGGATTAATAATGAAGTCAAAACAGACCCGATTTTGGCATGTAAAGTGTTATCCCATTCATTAAAGAGTTGGTTAGTGGTGGATTCTTTGGTGTTGTTGTTCATGACCCTGATGATCTTACTCCATTCTCTAACACTTCTAGATTTTTTGGAGATCGAATTTTTTTCAGATTCCATCAATTTCTGGGCCTTATATTCCAATTCAATGGCTTTACCAACCGAGATCAATCCCCTGGCAGTTCTCATACCATCAGCCACACCTCCAGTGGAATTGAGACGAAGTAATTCCAAGATGGTGACAGCACACATCTTTTCTGGAGGAACCAATGTCAAATATGGGGCATAAAATGATCTTTCTTTAAATAAAGATCTGTCTTCATTCTTACAATCATTGTAGGTGATTTCTCCATTCAAAATCATTTTACATTGGTTGACTTCTTCTTGGACATAAGGTAACAATAATTGAAACCATTCATACAATCTAGCATTTAAAGACTTAGCAAAGTGGATGGCTCCACGCTTCAGCATCTCTTCGTAGTCATGTTTCCATTTTTCTTTGGCACTATCAGCACCTCTCAACTCTATAGTTCTCTGTCTTGCTTCATTGAAAAGATCTAAAGCTTCGTTAAATCTCTGCTTATCGGTATCTGATTTCAATAGCTTGTATAATGCAAAATAATCTCTCTTTTGGGAGCTAGAGAAATTGTGGATGACGGATCCCTGAAGGTCTTTCTCCAAGTTTTTCATCAAATCATCTATAATAGGAGATTTTCCCTCGGAACTGGAATTTAATCCCAATAATGTATGTCTGATAACCTTCAAACCAAATGAATCAACTGACTTCAACTCTTGGGCTTCTTTAGAAATAGCAGGGATGTTCAAAGTGTCAAAGTTCTCATCACTGAAATAATCTTCTTTCATATGTTCGGGTAATTCGGTGGCATTAATTTGTTCGTAAAGTGACTCAAAGTCCTTAGGAATGTGTTTTTCAGTTATTAACTTCTCTTGAAAGATTCGGGTGAGATTATCAATCCCAAGTACATCTACATGATTCAACACTTGACGTACAAGTCCATAGTTATTTTTGATTTCATTCAAAAGTCTGAAGTATGCTTTTGTATCATTGGAATTCAAGGCCTTGGAGATCATAATGGCATAAGTCCGGTCGGTGGGGGATAATTTTTCACCTCCAGCATTAAACTGGTACAAATAATTATCCAAATCCATCACTCTTTGGGTGTCTTGAAGGGCCAAAGTCTCCAAGTACTTGTTAATGGAAAACATGAACTCCTCTGTCGATGTGGATAATGGATATATGGCCTTCAAAATCTTATCAGCCCTATCGAAGTTCCTACTAGTCAAAAGGGCATCAAGCAAAGACTGAAGATGAATAACATCCTTGGCATAAGGTTGTCTTACTACCAGGTCATACAGAGATGTCCATGTGAGTGATTGATTGCTGTTAATGTCAGCGGAATCCGGAATAAGACTGTTGTTAATATCCTGGAATGATTTTCTGTGGATGCTCTTGTCTCTGGTATCTTTATATCTGAGATCGGAAAGAAAGTTGGAGTACTTGAGGAATGACGGGTTTTGAGGAGGCTCATGTCTTTCGGCGGATACTGAGCGCCTTATAGGGGACACCGTCGTATATGCTACAAGTTGTAGTTTGGAATTTCCAATTTTCCGGGGAAGAATCGAGTGTCTAAGCATTATGGATTGTGAAAAATATTTTTGCTCATCATATCATCGCAATGAGATCACGTGATGCAATGGTGAATGCAAACATACACAATGTCATACTATGGCAAATGCTATGGATTATGAATATTATATCTACTACATAGAGCAGACATAATCACTAATTATCGTTGCTATTACGTCACTACATGATCTATCTACTAAAAAGTCCCTACAACCCCATCTCAGCTTGCAATGCTTTCAATGCCTCTTCATCTTCATCTTCCTCCTTAGCTTGAGGCTTCGTTTTAGCAACAGTTGGGAATTCCGGAAGAGTAGTTTCAGGTTGTTTGTGGGCCGGTTGTTTGATAGGTTGGTGTTTCTCTTGTTCTTCTTCTTGTAATTGAGCCAATTCCTCATCTAATTCATCTTCATCGACATAATCATTACCAACGGGTCTCGAGATGGCATCGGAAATTTCATCAGCTAACTCGACCTGTTCTCTAATATCGTCCATGGTTGTTTCAACCTTATCTACATCATATTCACCATGGATTTGTTTCATAGCAGAAGCCCCTTGTTTCATAGCTTTCATGGTTTCCAAGTTCAAATTGGCCAGTTCGATGGCGGTGAGTTGAGTTTCCAATGAATCAATCTGATTTTCGATTTTCATCAAGTTAGTTTCATATCCCTTCTTTCTTTTCAAAGCATTCTTGGCCAAATTCTTATTTGTGGTTAAATACTTTCTAGCCAACGAATCTTGATCGGAGATTTGCAGTTCCAAATGACTTCTCTTCTTGTTAAGCATTTGAATATGTTCTCGTAACTCTACGATAGCCTTTTTAGGCAATTCTTTCTTTTGGCCTTTGTTGCCTCCAAACCAGTAATTCCACATTAGTCGAGATAGTGATCAATAATGGGGGTAAAAAGACGGGAAAACCGGAGAACTGGGAATATATATATGTATGTGTTTGTGTATCTGTGATGTGTATAAGGGAACACGGATTCTGACGACTTTTCCGCTCCAAATATGTTTAGAATTGAAGGTGTGATACGTATCAGAGATAGTAATCGTTGAATGACAGGGGATTTTTCGCGCGATAACCAGCAAGAGAATAAAGAGGTGATGGGAGAGATGATAAAAAGAGAGGATGTAACGGAAAAGGTGATAGTTTCAGAGGGGATGATAGAGAAGGTATATGGGCGTATGTGTATAGGGCAAGGTATATGTATATATGTATGAGTGAGCGAGTGTCTGTACATGTATATATATTAACGTGAGATGTGGGATTGTGGTTGTGGTTGTGAGACTATGGGTGTGAGACTATGGGTGTCTGGGGGTATGAGATGATGGGTGGCATGCGGTATAATATGGTTTAAACCGAAGACACCTATGACTTTTGAGTCTACTATTAGGGACCTGTGTCTACTATCCTAACTAACCACCACCCATAACATGAAGAACAATATCAACACCCCGAAAATTTTCAAAAATAACCACCGATTACTCGATATATGTGCATAATACTTCAATAATTCCCGTTGAGCTCCCAGGATATTCATATCAATATCCTCAACATTTTGGTCAATTCTTTGGATCGTCTCTCCCTGTTCACTTACCATAGTGGCCAATTGCTGGAACAAGTTCCCCACCTCGTTGATGGTGGATTCTATTGTCTCTACGGCACTACTTCTTTGTTGTAAATACTCTTGACTTTGATCTTCCATCCGGAGTAACTGCTGGGTTTGATCGGGGATCGAAAGAAACTCCCCGTCGTTGTAGTTTGAATACGGCACCAGTACGTCAGGATCGGCATCATAATTGGTGTTTGTGGAGGTATTAAGCGCCGCCGCATATGGGTTTTCTCCCATCATTGGCGACTGACTATTGGTTCTATTGATACTTGTGGCCGAAAGAAAGTTTTCGGTTCGGTTCTTGTTCAAAATCTCGTTTTTTTGACGGATTTCCAATACATTCTTGAACTCTCCACTGATATTCTTCATCTTGGAGTTAAGTAAATTCAACACATTCTTCAGATATTGGGTGATTTGTGAATCAATGTTAACTGAGGTGTCCCCCTTTGTAAATTTCTGGAGATTTTGGATATTTTGTTCGATCTTGAAGATATCTTGTTTGATGACATAAGTTAACTCGCCGATCTCGATGGGTTTGTCGTCAAAGAGTGGTTTTCGTTTCGTAAGTAGCGCAAGTTTACTGAGTAATTCGGTGGTGTGAGCAATATCCTTGGCGATGACTGACGCCAGTTGAGAAAACTGGGATTTTTTGACAGGGCCCTGGTGGGGCGGCTGTTGGCGTTGTTTCTTATTGATTTTATCGTAAGTCGCCACACATTGTTGGAATTCAAACGTCCTGTTCTGGAGACTGACTGACATGTTGTGGGTGGAAAATAAAACGAGTGCGAAAACGTAGGTTATATGGCTGGTGTGTCCTGTATATAATATACCAGCCGACGTATAACATTCTTTATTTGCGGATGTTGGAGAAGAGTTTATAGTTTTATAAGATTCAGTAATGTTGTTGTTGTGTGGGTTATAATGCTGCCTAATTTTCAGCTTTTTTGGGATTCTTTTAAGTTTAAATTGGATGGAGTAAAATTGCCGAGATTCATATCCTGCAGATAAGGCATGTATATACCACAGAGGCTGGTAATCAAAAAGCCAAAAGTTTAGACTTTGACGGTTGGACTTGGATGTGTATTGACAAGGAGTACAGCTTGTAAATGTCATGGAAGGAGGGAATTTAAATCTGCAATTGTTGTAGAAAAACGGGAATAATCAATTCAAATGCAGGTGAAGAGACGTGATTGAACCTATACGGACGCATGTATGGTATACGACTTGGACAGTATCACCCGGTTTGAGACTACTTGCCATTTTGTATGTAATAGTAGTGTATAATTGTGAGGTTTGAATTCTTTTGTCTTCTATATCGAAAACTTTGTTTATTGTACCTCACTAGAAGCCTAAATCCAGCATTTTGCAGCCATTATAGACTCAACTGAAGTCGTTTAAAAAGCGGTTAGAGCTGGTGTTAGAGAGTGTAGTGATTTTAATTATCCAATTAGGTAGCCCCCATTATTTCATCTGGCTCTTTGGCCTTCACTTTTAAGCATGTGGAATCCCAAATACTTCGGCTTGGTCAATATATACTTCCAACTACCAAAGAGAATCAAACTTTTTACATTATATATATACTAATAGCCAACGGAAACTGGGCGCTTATGTTGGTGGCCATGATGGCCGTGGTGTTGAAGACCATCTTTTCCGAACACATGTCTTGCTTTCTTGTGCTTAACTGGCTCTTCATCCTGGGTGTCCTGTTCTTTTTCCTCGACTTGTTTATCCTGTTCTTGCTCTTCTGGTTCTTCTTCTTCATCTAAGAGCAACCAGTCCAGGAACCCATCTTCATAGGTCTTTTGAAGCTTTTCCTCTATTTTAAGGAGGTTTTTGCCTTTTCTGGTGATTTTCTTGTACTCTTCCCATTCCTTGTCGCTTAAAAGACATGAATCTAACTTTTTGGAGATTCCTTTCTTGTCAAGCTCGGTTCCAATAAAGACCATTTCGTTCCTTCTGTCCCCGAACTCTCCTTCCATATCTTTAGCAACAAGTTCGGCAGCTTCAGCAGGGATATCATCAGTCCCTGCAACAGCGAACCATGGGATTCCACCTTTCATAGTCAACATGGCACCTGAAGAGGACCATTCACCTCTGACAATAAATCTTGAGGCTAACCAGATGAATCCCTTGGATCTGAGCATAGTTCCAAAAGGGGACTTTCTCTTGTTCTTAATGAGTTGTTTTTCTGACAATATTTCTCCTTCTTCTTCGTCTTCACTTTCTTCTTCTTCGTCTTCATTGTCATCATCATCTTCCTCTTCCCCATCTTCTTCATCTTCAGCTTCTTCCTCTTCAGCTTCTTCCTCTTCATTTGCAAAGCTGGCCTGTTCAATGATTAAGAACTTGTCGTTGATGAGGTTGTATAACCTTTCAGGATGGAAAGGTCTTCTGGCTTCATAAATAAAGTTGCTTATACCGTACTCTTCAGTCTCAGGCTTGGGTGTCAATGTTTTGGAGGTCCTACTTCCAAATCCTTCTCTGACAGTCATTTCATTGACACTTTGCAACCAACCAGCTGAAGTGGAAACTTTTTCAAAGTCAAAAAGATCAGTATTGACGACCTCTGTTATAGGGACATTACAGTAGTCAGCTTCGATAATCTTAGCGACTGGATTCAAAGCCTTAACAATCTTGATAATCTTTCTTTGTTTCCTTTTTTTGATGGTTGAGATCTTGTTAAGTATAATGACATCGGCAAATTCAATTTGATCAACCATCAAGTCTGTAATAGTTCTCTCTTGTTCTCCTTGACCGTTATCACCGAATCTGTCAACAAGAAAATCTGTGGTTTCAAAGTTGGCCAAGAAATTCATTGAATCGATCACTGTAACGCAGGTGTCAAGTTGAGTCAACTTATGCAAACCACCCAAACCAAGGATTTGCTCGATTGTCTTCTTCTCATCTGCAGACATGGCCTCTTCAGTCTCTAAAAGAGTCTGGGAGAATTCAGTTGTGAAGGTTTCAGCAACTTGCATAGGTTCAGATATACCGGTAGACTCTATGACGATATAGTCAAATTTATTCTCTACCGTCAAGGTGAACAATTCCTCCAAGAGATCTCGTCTTAAAGTGCAGCAAATACATCCGTTCTGAAGCTGAATCAACTTCTCTTCAGTCTTGGTGACCTTGTGGTTCTTGATTAGTTCAGCATCAATATTTAATTGAGATATATCGTTGATAATAACTGCCACTTTCAAACCATGGTCAGTAGTAAGAATTCTTTCCAATAAAGTGGTCTTTCCGGATCCTAAAAACCCAGAAAGAAGAGTGACTGGTATTGGTTTTCTTGCTTCTTCAGAAGGCATTATTGTATAATAATCTTCCTAGTCTGGTGGGTTATATATATAGTAATACCTACAAACCCTTGAGGTTATACACTAACCCATTACGTAGTTGGTGAAGATATAAACGATAAAAGGAACAGCTGATTTTGATGATTTCAATCACCAATAATCTCTAATAATCTCCAAAATTCTCTTTTCAAAACCGGGAACTTAATCTATTTGAAAGTATATAATGACTTCACAACTCCACTGGCCTCCTCCCATAGTCAAAGAATTTTGCAGTAATTCAACCTGGTCTGTTGATACTATAATGGTTATTAATTGCTAATTCACTAGTGGTTATAGATTAAATACTGTATATAGAGTCTATATCTATAGAAGCTTAGTAACAGGCAATTTTTATTGGCCAATTCTGGAGCTGTATGTTGACTTGGCTGCAATTGTATATAACCACTATACTTTGACGTGTCTTACACAATCCAATAATGAGATACGAGTTATGGATGTTGGCAACCTGGGTGGTTTTCTACTGACTTTATGGTGAAGGTGTATTACCTGGGCTATTATAGGTGGAAATATAATTTCATGTTGAACATAACTTCAATTTTGTGCAAGAAATCCCATTCCAACGCTGACTAACAGAGCATACAGTTGCCAATGGCCCGAATTTCTTTACATCCATGAACTTGTGGGCACCTTTACTGTACTAATAGTTTGGGATTCGGAAGGCGAACTAACAGTATGAAGGAAACTTCTTATTTTTGCCGATATTGTATCATTTTACTAATCTGGACAAAAGGCATCTCAACTATGAGAACTTGTCGAAGAGATTTGGCTGCGAAAATGTTGCAAAAGTTGAGATTTCAAATTGAACATTTGCACGAAAATGGGTCCAAATTCAACCCTTTTTAGGGACTATCTTTCCATATAGAAGGTATTGTAATACTTATATTCACATAAGTCTATATAAAACTTGAATAAAAAGTCAATCGAGTTCAAAAATAGACATTTTAATGTCTCGTTTTTGTGAAAAGTTCGAGTCAAGAAAAATTTCACTTCTAAAAAAGTTGAAAATTGGTGTTAGAAGCAGACGGGCTCCACCAGGATTTAGTCCGATGAACATCTCAAAGTGACTACTTAAAGAAATCTGGAGGGGGTTCGAATGTGGCCTTGGGTATCTCTTCCGGTCTTGTAGTTATTTAGAAAGACTTCTTTGAAAGTTGCAAATTTTGGGGCCTAGATTTTGCAACTGTAAAATAACGATGAAAAACAATTGAAGAAAGATCTGGAGTATGTTTGATGTATAGATTCACATTGTTACTTAACCGTGGATGATTCTCGAGAACCCACTCCCGGAATTGAATTTAGTGAATCAAGAGTTAGTCTATATTTTTACAATCGAGGCTCGTTTTAGAAATGCCTTTGATTCTTCTGCCCAAAAATGAACCAAAAGACATGCTACGGTATTCATCATAGAGACTTTATTGTGAGTAATAGATAAGGAGATTTTTGTTGCCATGCATGAGGAATCGTAGAATTTAGAGAAAATCAAAGGAATCTAGAGGTCGTAAGAGCCACAGAGAAAAACTTACGGGATCTTATACTTCTGAAAGTATACCAAAAGAAGCGGGTAGACGTAACAGGAAAACACGCCAAATTTTGGAGATCTCTATTTTGGTACTTTAAGAGTGATATATAGGTTGTTCAACAAGATTAGTCAAGATGGTCCATCTTAGGTTCTAGACCTTCTGGGGCTGCGAGAGCTTTGGCTGCGAAAATTGTTGCAAAAGTTGAGATTTCAAATTGAACATGTGCACGAAAATGGTCAAAATTGACCCATTTTAACGGCATATCTTTCCATCTAGAACGTGTAGGGATACCGGTATGGATATCAGTATATACAAAACTCTATTTAAAAGTCAATAGACTTCAAAAATCGACATTTCAATTCCTCAATTTTGTGAAAAGTTGGAATCAAGAAAAATCTCGACTTGTAAAAAGGTTCTGAATTGGTGTTCAAAGTAGATGAATTTTGTCAGGATTTAATCCGATAAACATCTTAGGGCGCCTACTTAGAGAAGTCTGGAGACGATTCGAATGACACATTGGTTTTCTCTTCCGGTCGTGTAGATATCTAAGAAGACTTAACTGAAAGTTGCAAAATTTAGGGCTCAAAACTTTACAACTATAAAATCACAATGGAAAACAATCATAAAGAAGGTACACTGTATCTTATACATAGATTAACATTGTCACTTGACTGTGGATGAGTATCCTGCTCTTATATTTGGAATTTAGCTCTCTATATCAAGAACTAATTTATTTTTGTTTGTATTAATTCTCGATTTGAAACACCTTCGATTCTCTCACCCAAAATTGGAGTAATTAGGAAGATGAAGATATCATTGTATGGAGCTCGTGTAAGTCCATAATAAGCCAAATACAGCACATGGCTGTATGTTTAAAATTACTGGCTTTGTACAATGTTTGCTTCTTTTGGTATGGGCCACAATCACGAAGTCCTGAATATTGGCACAAGCCAGCCCCAATAAGTGCCAGATAATGAAGATGTGAACAATAAAGATTCTTGAGGGCCTGCTGGACAGAAGAGAATACTGTGGTGGAGAGAATTTGGAGAGAATGTATATTGTATATCATACAGCAAGTGTTGCAAATCAACGAAGAAGTTGACAAGAGTTTTCTATCATAAATTGAAAGATAATATTGAGGCTCCAATTTCTGTGTAAGCTAAGAGTTGGAGAGGCATTTTAAGGTAAGATCCATCAGTGGAAGATATTTTATATGGATATCTGGGGAACTCAAGCCGGAAACATTTCCATTTTAGGCACTACTTTCGGTGATTCGGATAGAAAGGGTATCTTGTTTCTCGAGTTTTCTGAGAACTTCAACGACATGAGATACAAGTTAGTTAGTACACAAATAAGTTTGCAGCTTAAGGCGGAATTAGGCTAATCAGTCTATTAACGTAAGTATGCTACATATGTATACAAATGGAGGCCTCCCGTATTCGTGTGTTCGTGTATCTATGTTTCTATATGTGTCCGTTTATATGTATCTGTCTGTATCTACATCTGTGTCTGTGTCTCAGAGAGTAAAGCTTGGACTTGAATATCCACACAATATCTCGAACATCTCTGTCTCTCGAGACTCCTCCACCAACTTCCAAAGTTCCTTATCAAAATCAGTGGCTTCATTATCATGGTTAAATCTATAGTAAATCTCGAGATACTTTTGAACCAACGACTCAAGCTGCGGGTTGTATCTCGACTCCGATAACAATCGTAGAAGAGTTACCATAAATGATTCATTAAGATGTATGTCAAGGTCATCCCACATATCTAATATGAACCCTAGGAAATGCACTTTATTTCTGAAATCAATAGAAGAGTCTAAAATCTTATCACAAGATGAATTAAAGCTTTTGAAATAAAACTGATGATTCTCCACCAAATCCATAACTCTATGGATTTTATTGGTGGTATCGATATCGGTAAATACCCATTCAATATACCGATGTAAATTCTTGGATAAGTATAGCTCGAATCTTAGAGTATCGAAATTGACATTTTGATCAGTAGCACTTCCAAGGTACAATTGCAAATGTCGTATCTTTCTCTCAAGAAAGTTATATCGATTTTCCTGTTCATCAGCCACATTTTGGGGTAAAATGACGTAGAATCCCGCAAGTAACCCCTCGATACTATGTGCGAATTTGTATCCAAATACTTTGGGGTTTATACCGTAACCTGTAGTTTTTATATGGGATAAATTAAGCGGGAGATTGACTTGTAATGATGGATGAATCTTGTTAATCAATGACGAAAATTTATGGATAAGTATATGGCACTTGACATTCAAATCATACACATATTGGTACCAGATGAGTTTGCGGAGATATAAGTATCCCATGTGTTGAGGTTGTAGTAGGTCATTGAAGTATCGGTTTACGAGATGAAGATTGTTCTGAGGAAGCGGGATGAAGCAGAAGATATTAAGTATTACGTCATCCGGGAGATGGGAAAGACTCGTAAGTTTGGGTTTTGGGAGGGGTTTTGGCACCTCAGGGGTTTCTAGGTGCTCCAAGATCAGCGCATCCGGAGACTGGAGGTGTTCGGCAGATGGGAGATGATTATGCAGTAGGGATGTGACGTGGGGGTGCCGACGTTTGACAGAACGATGGGGGGTTTGTTTCCGTTTCCGTATCGGTCTGCCTATATCAGTGAAACCCATGGGTGTTCGCGATGAGATAAATCATACTGGCTGCAAATCGCACAAGACATCTCCACTCTACACTCTACACTCTACACTCTACTCTACACTCTACACTCTACTCTACTCTACACTCACACTTTCCCACTTCTACTATCGCAATTTATATTACTTAAATAGAGACTAAACTGTATGCGACCAAACTACAACTTACCAGCAGCCTTTTCCTTGAATTGGTCTTCGGTAACACCTTTACCCATGGCAGCAGTACTAGTAACACCACCAGTAACCATTCTCAAAAGACCATCGATATACTCAGCTCCAGACCATTTTTGATGCTTAACAACTTCAACTCCACTTTCAATTTCTGGTTGTTGAACTTGTTGACCGTAAGCTCTCATACCGATTTCGGAGTAGTTCTTAGCAAAGTTATCAACTGCCAAAGCAGTGGTATGTAATCCAGCCAAGGTAATAAATTGCCATACGAATCCCAATTTACCTAATCTCTTGATATAAGTTTCTTGTTCATCGGCTGGCATGGCCTTGTTCCAGTTGAAGGATGGAGACAAGTTGTAAGCTAACCATTGCTTTGGATACTTGGATTTAACACCATCAGCAAATTCCTTAGCTTGGTTGAAATCTGGCAAAGCACTTTCCATCCACACTAAATCAGCGTATGGACTGAAGGCTCTACCTCTCATGACGGCACATTGGGTACCACCTCTGTATCTGTAGTAACCTTCTCTAGTTCTGGAGACATCCCAGTTAAAGTAGACGTCTTTACCCAAGATTTCCTTGGCCAATTTTCTGGCTTCCTTATGAGAAGTTTCGGACAAAGGATTGACCTTTTCATTGAACTTCTTGATGGCACCGTTCTTGTCTGAGATAGAAGAAGCATTGATGGCATCAATGACGGCTTCGTTAAATAACTTGACGTTAGCCTTCTTTAACCATTCATCTTCAATGGCTTGCAAAGCTTCACCATAGAGACCAGATTGTTCAGCTTCGTTCATCAAAGTAGCCAAATCTGGGGAATCTGGGTTGGTGGCACCTTGGACAAAGAAATGATCTCTGTGATCAATGGTGGAAGTGATCAAAGTAGCAGCTTCAGAGTCAGTTCTAGCAACGGCTAACAAGTCAGAACCCAAGATATCAGCAGAAGCTCTGATTGCAACCAATCTGTTGATGTGTTCTTGAACTGGAACCAAAACTTTACCAGCCATGTGTCCACATTTCTTGGTACCTGGAGCTTGATCTTCAATATGAATACCAGCAGCACCTCTTTCAACAAATAACTTGGTCAACTTAATGATGGCAGTAATACCACCATGTCCAGTATCAGCATCAGCAATGATTGGTCTTAAGAAATCGGTGTATGGTAATTGAGCTCTTTCTTGCTTAGAAAGCTTCAATCTTTCTTCTCTTTGCTTTCTGTCATGGAATAACTGAGCAAACCACAAGTGTTCCACCTTATTTGGTACGGTATCGTAAGGATAATCGGCCAAATCTGGACTTGGTTCGTTAGAGGTGGAAGCAGTGGAAGAACATTGCCAACCACTAACATAAATGGAATCCAAGTACTTAGCCATTTGAGCAATATGGATTGGGTCCAAAGCACCAAAAGTGAAAGAAACAGTCTTGTCTTTGTCATGTTGTTCTAACAACTGGTACAACTTCTTGGCCTGGTTGTTAGAAGGGTAGTCAATTTTCAAACTACTTCTCTTTTTAGCAATATCTTCAGGCTTGTAGACTCTCTTGGTCTTGTGCCATCTTGGGGATTTCCACCATTCGGTAATCTCAGCAACGTCTTTTTGGTAAGCTTTATCTTCTTGGTCAATGTCAATCTTAGTGTAGGCCATTTTGATACTGAAAAAAACCAGAAGGTGGGAAATTTCACCATTTAAATAGTTTTCGTACCCCAGATTTTGAAATTGCTCCGTTGATCCACTCTCGGGGAAAAGGAATCTGGGGTAGTGCCCGTCAGAATGCTAACTAATGTGAGTCAGGCGACGTTGGTTCGATACAGAGATCCTCCAGTGATATACCGGAAGCTATTATATAGATACGTACACAATTACTCCATCATTACCGTCATAATGTCTGCTATATCCCCGATTCTGGTGGTCTTTGGACTTGACACATGCGACTCATTATGACTCCAGACCCTTTTCATGTGCGCTCGGAGTCCAAAGTCCAGATTACATATGCACGAGAGACGACGGGAGCGCGGGAAAAAAACAAAGGAGCCGACTCGGCGTTGGCCACGTCCTCGGCTAACGGGAACATATCAACTGAGACATTAAGTCATATGAGGCATACAGGCACCAAGTCCATGGTCCAGATATTGTAACATGTGAGCCTACACGCTGACAATTGTGATCTACATAGTCATACAAAAGGTACACACAATATACACAAAAAACACACAAGCTCCTTGGAAGGTACCTCTGTCCATCGGATTACCACCGGCAACTCACAACTGTCTTCGGCACACCCCCACAGTCTGCCTCGCGAAGATGACTCAAATGACTACCACCCACCTAAAGTCCGGTGGTATATGGCCGTTATCGTCAATCGTCGGCTATGGCTATATGTTTCGTGCATTCATCTCCGGACTTAGTACAACGTGTATTTTACAATAGTTAAATGAAATTAACGCAACTGGGACTTCACTGAACTGCTAACGGTTATCGCAGCCACAGCTTAATGGGCTTCCTGCAGGATTCTTGCAACAAGTTCTACTCAACAAATATTGGCCTTCAGAAGTGACTTCAACTATCTAAAGCTACATGTACCTTTGTTCAATAAACCCCAAAGTTGTAATGTTCCTTGCAAAATCGGAGTAAAGGCCAACTAAGTTCTGGCTCTTGGTGTATATTACATGAGGGAGTCGATACTAAAGACAGACAGAGCTAGTGTTGGTGAAATACTTGAACAGAGTCATACACACTCGGTCCAAACATTCATAAAAGCCAAATCTCCAATCTTCAATAGAAGGATTATCAAACTATGATAGTTTTCGAAACAAGTGGTTGCAGCCACTAAATTAACTTTTCCAACACAGTTATTCTTCATGTGGAAAGCCAAATATGATAATTGCCGCCCACAACGGTTCCCCAAGCCTGCAGTCTGTACTTCCTATAAGTGAGAAGTCAAAACTGTGTACAAGACTACTTCCCAGGTATCGGCTTAATCGAAAGAGGCTCCATATTACCACTTCTATTTTAGTATTACACAGTCCTGTACAGTGCGAATGATTTTTTTTCCGTTTGCTGCAAAAAGCTGCAATTAACATGGATCTTGGGTGGGACTTTGGTTACAACGGGTCGACAGATTACCGTTTCTTCTATCATGACCTAGAGGATGAGTCGAAGATGAAGAGATTTCTTTTCTATGTACCACCTCCTGAAAACAAAGCGATCGAGGTGCATCAAGAATATCTTAGTACCCAGGAAATTCCCAATCTGGACATGACAGTATCTATTATTCTTGATGGCATCAATGTGACCTATAAATGTTTGAAATACCCTACGGAAACCTTACTTACAGTTAAGTTGACTGAACGGAACAAGATGACTGAACAAGAGTTTTTCAACAAGTTTATCATGCCAATAGTTGATGATGAATGTCTTGAAGTTCAAGATACCGAAGTTCTCGAATATCATTTTGGAAACAAGCTACCAGCAAAGGATAGGAGAGCCTTTTTTTCAAAAGAGCTTGATCTTGATAATAATTTCCAAGACGGCGTGATTAATTTGATCAACGACTCTTTCATTGGAAATATCCAAAAATCTCATTCCAAGTTGGCAGAAAGGTTTGTTGAAAGAATCAGAACATATCTAGGAGCAGATACACAAGGAATAAGTCTCGAAATGAGCAAGCGAAAGAGTTTTATCCGTCGCCAAGCTCCCCTTAGGCATTTGGGGGTCAACTGTATAGCTGATTTCGCAAGTACCACTTTCTGGGATGAAACTTGTAAAATAGTCATAAATACCACTTGTCAAATTGAGAGCAAAATGCCAGATTTTGGTGTTTACGAAGGTTACGAAGCTCAGATTTCTGGTGAGAGCGATAAGGGACGTCAAATCAATAACTATAATCGAGTCCTTATGAAACTAGTAACTCAAGGTGCATGTAGTGCCACTAGACGACTCATCTTTGACGAGGGGGACAGTTTTTTGTTCATAAATCTTCATGAAAGTACAGAAATTGAAGAAGAGTTGACTTATTCGGAGTTGATTCCACCCCTAAAAACGGAAAATGAAAAAGACAAGACACTGGTCAGTGAGTCAAATCCTGCCCAAGTACAGCAGGATGAAAGTCTTCATGACAGAAAGGTGAAGTGTCTTAAATGTGAGTATTTTGAAGTCCCCAAGGCATCTTCTTTCAAGTATTTTAGGTTATTTGTTCTTGCATTTATGTGCACCAATGATGAGGAGCTTGATAAGGACTGGGTATTTCAGGATAATGTAAGTCAAATAATGAAAAGCCAGGATTCGTCTACAGAATATAGGCAAGGAGAGTTGAAGGGAGGAAGTATCGGGTCATCAGTTGAGGTGTCTGTATTTTCTAAGATGACTCAACAAGATTTGATTCAAAAGTTCGCTGACGTCAAGTATTTCTATCTTCAGGAGTATACCAATTCATTCAAAAACTTAGGAAGGACAGCAATAATCGATGTGGACCCATTTATTAAAAAGGAGCTATTCAGTATCGAAAATATGGAAAATGATGAAGGTTCCAGTATGTTATTGAAAATCAAGAGTCCACTTACTGTTGTGAACGAGAAGAAGGATCTATGGGGAGAATCAATGGAAGACAGATATTTTAGAGTTAACGAATGTGAACTTAAAGAAGTTCGAGCTTACCAGAGACTCACAGCCTTGATGGGTGATGTGGTTCCAAGATTATATGCATTTGGTAACATTAATGACATGTCTTTCAATATGAGCTATATGCCCAGATTTGTTGGACCATTTATCTTGATGCAAAAGATTCATGCCATTCCTTGGTCTGAGATCGAAAAAGAAAAAAGAGATGATCTTTTGGAGAATAAAGTCATACCTGCTTTCAACAAGATACATGAAGCTGAAGTTTTACATGGAGATGTGGAATTGAGGCATATTCTTTACGATGGAGAAAGAGTGTGGATTATTGATTTCGATAATAGCAAGATCACGACCCATATCAACCCGGAAAGAGTAAAAAGGTACCAACAACAAGAAATAGAGGAGGTCAGATATGTTTTTAGAGCCCTCGAATGATTTAAATGTATATCAAAAGTAAAGCTTCTATATTGTTCTCTTTCTTCTACTATATCGTGGCTGCAAATTATTGTCTCATTTACAATGAACAGAGTCTTGAATCCCAGAGTAACCAAAACGTTTTTTATCCCTTATACTTCAGTTGATAAACGAACAAACGGTTTAACTGGAATTCAATTGGAATGAACATTGACCATATTTTATCTATAATCCTACGATACCCCTACGTCCGCCTCGTTCTGCGCTAGGTCGAAGCTCGCTCAGCCCCACACGCGCCAAGTCGCTCTAGAGGCTGAAAAGCCTTGTATCTTCAAGTCCCATTTCTTCCTTCTTCCTTCTGTTTTGTCCCTTCGCCTCTCACCCCTTCCTCTCACTTGCGCCTCTCCTCTTTCATTTCTTTACCCTGTCGTTCCAAATCTCTCCAATAAACACCTTCCTTCTCGTACTTCCCATTTCATACTTTCCATCACACTACTCGCTTCCATGTCGCTTCTCAATCTCATCTCAATTCTCACTACCACTATGACATTAGCCCAACTAGCACATTCCATAACAAACTTCTTCTTCCTGATAACACCCTTATTCAGCTATGGACTCACCAGTTATCAGATCTATATCAGCAAAAGTTCCCATGGCTTCAGCATCGATGTGTGTCTTCTAATGATGGTTCTGTCAATTTTCAAGATCATCTACTACATGCTAGATCCTTATGAAATCACATTATTCCGTCAGGCTGTCATGATGATATTCATTCAGGTGGTTCTTTTGAGGACTGCTCTTCGATTTCTCGAAAAACCCGCTAAATTATATGAAGCTGATAAGATTATCAATCAATCTTCCAGTTCTCTTGAAATTGTATTCAATCATCTTAAATATTTTGATAATTTCTATAAAAGACCGTTTGATTTCTGGCAATGGTTTGATAACCACATGCGGTTTTGGGAGTTTTTATTGGCATTTTCCTTGTCGTTTACTGTATTGGCAATTATGTTTCAAACTTCCAGTTCTTTTGCGTGGTTGATGGGATTTTTGGGACTTTTCACCGAGAGTTTACTTCCACTTCCTCAGATATTATTGATGTATAGATTGAAGAGTGTCAAAGGGTTTAAATGGATTCTTTTGTTATCATGGTTGGGAGGAGATTTCGTCAAAATCAATTATTTGATGTTTGGAACCGACCAGGTGTCGGGGATTTTTATGGTGGCAGCATTGTTCCAGACGGCTTTGGATGTATTCATTGCAGGGCAATATGTATATTATAGACAGCAAGAGAAGTTGATGGCATTACCTATGTAGGATAGATAGACACGTGCATATGAATAGACAGACATAGACAGACATAGACAGAGAGAGAGAAGAATGTTGGGTATTATATTCATTGCTCATGGACGAAATATACTATATACATATTATTCTATAGACATCAGTTATGCCGTGACGTACTCCACATTAGCCTTGGCATCATTGATCATATCAAGGGCTTCCTTACCAACAAGCTGGTGTTTGACCTTGATATGTCTGGACAATGCATCACCTCTACTGAAGGTCTTGGACTTACCATTTCCTTTACCCCCATCATATCTTCCCTCACAAAGAACACATCTGAAGATCTTCTTCTTGGAGGCATGTATAGTTTCTTGATGTCTGATCAAATCATATGGTCTGGAGAACTGTTTATTGCAAGGAACTCCAGTACTAGGATTGATTAAATCACAGTGATGATCAAGAACCTCATCATACTTCTTCTTATGCTTTCGGTCATTGTGATCATGGTCGATCTTCTTCTTGGGTATGTCATCAGTTGCATAATTGACATCAATGTCATCCAGATGAAGATGAGACTCATCTACGTCCATATCCATATTATCATTATTGTCATCAGCAGGTATCTTAGTATTGTAATCATAATTGAAATTGAAATCATAGTCATCCTTAGGTTTGTGATAGTCATTGGAAACAGGAGTATCCGAATCTTCCACCTCTATTTCATCCAAAGTGAATTGATCATTCAAATCCTCAAGTTTCACCACCATCGGATTAGGTTCTTGTAATTCTGGGGCCGAAAATTGGTTATCATCATAATAATCAAAGAAATTATCATCATCATCACTTTCATAATCACTCATATCATCAAAATCTTCTAAATCATCATTATCCACATTATAGTACGTCATTTCATTCAGGTCATTGGGCACGGCCAATTTATGTTGCAGGTTGTTGTGATGCACAAAAATTGAATCATTATCATTAATAAAGTCGAAATCGATAGAAGATGATGGTTTGGTATTAGGATTGAATAAATCATTACTCTCCTCTGTTGGTGGAAGGGTCTTGATTCTCATGGTTTTATTGATATTATGTTTTGGATTGAAAGGCACCTTTGTATCTGGAACCTGGTTAAGCGGTTGACGGAGAAGGCGGCTTGGTTGGATGAATGACTGGTTTGGATTACTGTAGTCGTTGAAGATTTTCTGGTGATTTTCCGGTTTGTTAAGGGAGGAGAAATCAAACAAACTTGGCTGTTCCGGAGAAACCGTTCCAGGACTGACCGGAGATGCCGTCACTGATGATACAGGTACCGCCAGTGATACCGGACTGGCCTGAAGTGGCGACAGCGACGACTGTGGTGACTGAGACGATTGCAGAGTTTGTGGCAAGTTCCAGGACTGAGAGGCAAAATAATTGCCCCCAGCCAACGGATTAAACACCGGAGATGAATGGTTTAAAATTGGCGAGTTAGGGACCGTATATAATTCTTCATCTATAAGGTCAACAAGACTTTTCTGTGGGATAATTACCGAAGTCATCAGGGATGGAAATAAGAAAACGAAACGAGCATTGAGGAAATGTGGCGATTTATATCTGTTGATATTGGGACTGTATACAGGGATGCATTACTAAGGGTGACGATGCGAATGATTCGAAGGTTCGAGGTAATTCCATGTGGCATGGGAGGCTAAAGGAGATGAGGTATGGGAGATGGTGGCATGGAAATGTAGAGAGAAATTCGGGTTTTATAGGGGAGTTATCTAGGAATCTATATGTTGAAAAATGATGGAGATAAATGGGGGTCTGATTCTGTGGTGTCGCATGAGCCCATTTACCTTTTTGGGCCGGACCAAAATAGGCTCCGCGTGCGTTAGGGGACTCCCTATCAATTATGCGTATAGACAGTGATGGATTCATATATAAGAGAATTAGCAAATACAGCCATAGAATGGGATCCCAGTTTCTTAAAGTATAGAGTATAGAGTATAGAGTATATTCAAGAACTACAGTAGCTGTAAATTATAAATATATATGGCTATGATTCCATCCGTTATAGCCGTTTCGCAGCAATTACTACACCGCAAGCAACCAAATAGGAGCCAGGGGGGATGAGAAGTGATTATGAGTCATGTGACCTTTAAAAGGTTTTAGTGGATGGTGGTAGAAGATATTTCGGACACAGATTATACTTCCACTGGACACAGACGTGGCCCTTCAGTGCTTGGTGTAACGGCTGAATTATCTCTATAATCAAATATTCAAATGCTCGAATAAGTGCTTTTTTATGGCCTCAACTCTCTCGAATAACTTCTCGAATTTATGGGCTAAATACATGGTTTACGGCCTAATTTCTCTTGTCCTGTATACTCCTGGTGATTCCACTCGATATCGAGACTTACATCTTTCCTTCTCTATATCCCGTCTTGGCCCTGTACTTTTTGATCTCCTCCAATGCCAATTCATTATTCAAATAATAATATGGTTTCTGTAAATTTCCTTCATCATCCAATTCAAACATAATAGGTACTCCCGTAGGAATCTCTACACTACTAATCTCTTCATCAGGGATACTTGCAAGGTATTTGATGATACTTCTCACCACAGACCCATGGGTAATAATGAGCATGTCGTGATGCTTCGGATTGGCTGCAACTATGGACTTGAAGAATGGAATAAATCTGTTCATGACATCTTTCAACAGTTCTCCATTGGGGATCAATTTCTGATCAATCTCGTCATATCTTTCGTCGATACTATCATCCTTTCCATTAATTGGAGGTGGTTTACCATTAAAATCTCGTCTTATATACTTATATGAATCGGCCCCAACTTGCTCGAAAATGTCTTTTCTTCTTTGGCCTTGAAATTGACCATAATGACGCTCATTAAGTTCCCACCGTTTATATTGGTCAATATATACCCGGTCGAGTTCCTCTAAAATAATGTTCCCGGTTTGAATTGACCGAGTAAGCTTGGAAGTGTACATTTGTCTAATATTGGTGTCAGCAGTGAGAATCAATTCTCCAGCATGGAGAGCTTCTCGTTTACCTTTTGAACTGAGCTTCACGTCAATCCAACCACTGAACTTGTTTTCATCGTTACTTTGACTTTCACCGTGTCTGAGGACAATTAGTTTCATGATGAATGGCACAACCGTGGGACAATTCTGGGAATAAAGAACTGGGAGCGGAGGGCGATGGTGCGGTGCGATAGCCGTGAGGTGTGCCACGACGACGTTGCGTGATGATTAGGGTGGGTGTCTACAATGACATAGAGTCTATATACGTATGGACTGGTCTACATGGACTTGTGTTGGTTTTTTGGTTGTTCCGATTTTACTAATTATGTATGTGTTTGTATTTACAACTAGTTTTTAAATATTCATATCTTTTTATACTTCTCAGTTTAATTACAACTTATCTTATTTTCTGTCAATTTCACAGTTCTCATACAATGTAAAGTCTTCAAATTCAATAAATCTTGAAAAAATCATGAAAATTCCCAAAAAACCACAGATTGTTCACCCTATCTACCTTATTAATATACTACAAACACAGCCAATTTCATGCATTATAAAACCAATAAATAACAAAATTAAATCGCTGTTATACATGTCGTGTACGCACAAAACTGATAAGTTGGGTTTGTCAACGACTTAAACCCATACACCCATAAACTCTTGCCAAGTCACGGGGTAATCATCATGGCGGCCGGTCGGTACAGGTCTAACACCATGTGGCTCACTAAAAATATCTGCACAGTTTCCAAGTCCGGAAATAAGTGGCCCTATTAGGCAAGGAAGCCCCAGATTTGTTCCATGTTGCAATCAGATACTCTCGCAAAAAAATGCAACCTGCGAAATGTTACAATGCAACATAAAAAGCAATTACATGTCATCTTAACATATATAGACCCCAATGCCAAATAAACATCAATCTCTTTGTATTCCACCAAACCTATAGCATATCGCTTCGGCAAGTCATTTATACCCCCATCCTTTGTTACTTATCCCTTCCATACATAAAATGTCGTCCGCGCCAATGATCAGCACTGTTAATAAAATTCAATTTATCCAAATTCCGAACATGCCTCTTTTCAAAATCAGACAGGAACCATATACATGGTCCGAAGTTCGAGATATAGTGCAATCAAATAAGTTAGAGAAATTTGCAAGACTGGAAGTCACCAGCGAGAAATACCTTCGATTCAAACGACAAGTGGCTGCCGACAATATATCGGTGTTTAAATACTTATTGATCAACCAGTTAAAATGGGCCAAAATTAACGACATACGAGACCTTTCAGACGACCAAATTGTCGTTAAACCAAAACTGCATGACATGTTTGTGGAGTCCTCGGATGTCAAGATTTTGTTGAATGACTTTCCCTATAATTTTGCTCCTGGCACTTACCATTTGTGCGTGTGGACTAAATTCAAGATTCCCTCAGACCCTTTGAGTTCCATTGGCGACATTTCTTCCGACACTAGACTGGTGATCGAACAATATTTAAAAAGCACTTTTTGTGATACTTACGGCATAGAATGGGAAAATCTTTTATGGTTCAAGAATTGGGAAAGTTTACAGAGTGTTAAGGCCATGAGCCATATCCATGTACTTATACGTGGAGTCAGTGAAAGCACGGTACATGAAATGTTAAATACCCTGGGTGTTATGATCAACCAGTAGAACCCAGATCGACCAATAATAGAATATAGACAATAGACGATACACACGAGTAGATTTAAGTTTTAACCCTTGAGACCACGGAGAAGTAGACGGAGTTGACGGGGGAGTAATCCGGAGAGAAAAGTGACAATCAAGTAGAACAATAACCACCAAAAGAGAATTGAGTCACATATGACCAATAAGAGAACTACAATATATTTCTTCCCATCATAACATTACTAATTTACAAATACAAATAAATTAACCACCGAAACCATATAAGGTTCTTCCTTGTCTCTTTAAAGCATAAACGACATCCAAAGAAGTGACGGTTTTTCTCTTAGCGTGTTCGGTATAAGTAACAGCATCTCTGATAACGTTTTCTAAGAAAGATTTCAAGACAGCTCTAACTTCTTCGTAGATCAAAGCAGAAATACGCTTAACACCACCTCTTCTAGCCAATCTTCTGATGGCTGGCTTAGTGATACCTTGAATGTTATCTCTCAAGATCTTTCTGTGTCTCTTAGCACCACCTTTTCCTAATCCTTTTCCACCTTTTCCTCTACCAGACATATTGATATATTATATTTGTGTTTGATTAAATTTAAGTTAATAAAACAACTTAAGGAGAGAAGAAAAAAAATGAGAAATGGGGAAATGGGCCACTTATTTATAACACAGATGCACTGGAAAAAAAAACAAATGACGAATCAACCTATCTCAAACTCGCCTCCCATATGTGCACCAGAAAAACAAACATTTACAAGCGTCTGGTAATTGCGGTGGTTAATAGTGCGAGCTTCTCAGGCTGATAAAAGCGTTGCCCCAATTTCCCTTGACTTTTCGCAGCTGCAAAAGACAACATTTCGCACTACTTCCCAAGGGTATACTCAAAATTACTTAAAGTTTCTGCGCATTTTTCAGTATGATGTTCGCGCACTTGTCTTCTTGAAGCCTCAGAAGACAACTTTTGTAAAGTCTCCTGCACTTTAGGTGGCGCCCCATTCCCCGTTGTGCGTCATCTCAGTTTGCAGCCAAAATAAACAAATCATCTGGCGATTTTAATATAAATAGTTATCGCAACCCCCCAAACATCTTTTCTTCTGTATCAGTTAATTTTATTAAAATGGCTAGAACAAAACAAACTGCTAGAAAGTCTACCGGTGGTAAGGCTCCAAGAAAACAATTAGCTTCTAAGGCTGCCAGAAAATCTGCCCCATCTACTGGAGGTGTCAAGAAGCCACACAGATATAAACCAGGTACTGTTGCTTTGAGAGAAATCAGAAGATTCCAAAAATCTACTGAATTATTGATCAGAAAGTTACCATTCCAAAGATTGGTCAGAGAAATTGCTCAAGATTTCAAGTCTGACTTGAGATTCCAATCTTCTGCTATTGGTGCTTTACAAGAATCTGTTGAAGCTTACTTAGTTTCCTTATTCGAAGATACCAACTTATGTGCTATTCACGCTAAGAGAGTCACTATCCAAAAGAAAGATATTCAATTGGCTAGAAGATTAAGAGGTGAAAGAGCCTAGGTTATGGTGTGTATATTATGATTATGTATTAATATATGGATGGAATGATATTTAATGTAAGTGTGTATGTAGATGGTAAGTATTTGAGTTAAAGCTGACTGGGTATTGGCGTTTTTTCGTTTCAATAATCTTGAATTTTTGGACTTTTTGAGTGGGATTGTGGCCTTTTACCTGCTGTAATAAGCTTTCAGAGTGATAATTTATCAAGATTGTCTATTCTTTATACTCTATACTAAAATGGATAACTGGGCTCATCTTCAGATTTAATTCCATTAGCTTCCTGTTCTTTGGCCTTCTCCTCCAAATATGGTAACAAGACATCCTTGAATTTGGTGTATCCTCTGTATTCTTGAACGTCATGTTCCCAGCTCAATATGGCATTATGTAGCCTACGAGGAATATATGGTTCCTGAGCTAATTGAGTTATTGGTAAAAAGTATGTTCTAACAGTGAACATAATAGCTCCCAGCTTAGGTAATCTCCTAAGACTTTGACGTTCACTTCTGAAATGAATTTTGGAAACATCACTGGCTTCATCGGCAGTATACCAGCCGACTTTCCCACCAAATTCTTCACCAATTGAACTAGACCAGCCAAGCTCATCATCTGTTTGAAGAAAGTAATTATTTCTAACCACAGGTTTATCACACGTGAGTCTGATAAAGAATTTCTCCATTGGACTCTGTAATTTTTCCCGGAATTTGGGGACTTCTCCAGAAGTGTGAATACTCTCTAATGTGGTCATATACTTATCTTCCAATTTCCAGAATCCTGGTAATATCACTGCACCAGCTTTCAATATATATTGACCATCATCTGCTTCCATCATAATAGCCAAATCATCTTGAACCAACTTGGCAGCGATCAACATTGGATCTTCTCCTTCAGAGCCAGGGCCCTTATATGTTTGATATTTATCCAAGAATTTGAAGTCCTCTCCAGTTTCCAAATTCTTGATACCATATTGAGTTTTCTGGAAGAGATTTGGATATCTAACTGTCAAGTAATTTCTCATTTCTTCAAGTGCTTCATATGCGGCTTCAACAGCAGTTTCATGAGTCTCATGGAGCTTTTTACCATACATGGCTACCCGTTTGAGTTTTTCATTGTGGAATTTAAGCCATTGATTATCTAGTTCAAACCACAGATCCCAGTCCATATTTCTAATTCCCATATTGATGCTATACTTATGTTTAAAAGCACGATATGGCATTGGTCTAGTAGCTTGAATATTCCAGTTTTCAAAAGGTTTAGGCACAGGAGTTTTAAAAGGTTCTGGGATCCAAGTCCCATATTTTCGATCTTTATTTACAGTTGCATTTTTGATAGGTTTGACGGGTTTTTTAGCAGCTTTTTGGGTGGATCTCTTGGAATATTCTCTGAATAATATCACCCCAACCACAACTACCGTTAGTATAAAATATTGACTCACTTTTTGGGACAGAAAGATCTGGAAAGCTTCCATGACTGTCTGAGTCTGGTTCATTATTTGAATAAATCATATTACGGTACTTATCATGAATTATATAAGGCTTGCACTCAATCCATATCTTCGCGTATCAATTCCAAATTAGGTAATGATATCCAATCAACCACCCATCTCAAGTTTTATCCAATTTGAGACAACCAACACACCAGATCCTGTTATCAGCCCATTACCATGGCATAGAACTGTGGCAATCATGCCGGTGGAAGAAATGCACCAAATAGGCCTGTTTGAAGTAATATCCAGTATACTATGCCGTATTTGACATATTTAAAATGGTGGTCGTTCACCGCCAAAAACCAGTAGAAGAGTGGGTTGAAATTTAGGATTCTATTGAGAATCTGAATATTCCAGAACAACACTCCCAGGGTCACCAAAAGAGTGTTGAGTATCAAATACGGCACGAGGGATCTGGAGGGATACGTAATGTAGAAACACCTGATGGCAGCGATGTTTCCCACGATTATTGGGAGAGAAATCACGAAATTGGGGATATTGTTCAAAGTCCAGTAATTCAAGAACCCATTATTCCAGTAATGTACTTGACAATACCGGAACAAAGACGGGATTGTGGAATTACACCACTCTCCACGTTGCGGGCAGAATATCATGTAATTCCTGACGTTTTGTGCCATCAATGTCCCGAAAAGTGGGAGTCCACTGCAGACACTGAGCACGCTACTGGAGACATTAGATTCATTCATGAACTGCCATACATCGTATAAGTAAAATACACCAAGAAGAAGACAATTTGCTCTGACACAGAACGCTAATGCTACCACCAATCCACTGATGAAATATGTCACCTTTTTGGTGATTTTAATTTGGTAATTGGTGTCATAGCCAATGGATAATTCTCTAAGACAAAGCCCAGTAATTGAAAGCAACAGACCCAAGTTTTCCGAGTACAGAACCGTCAAAAAAACTCCTCCGGGCGATAGTATATAGTATAATGACGAAAGGCCGGCCAATTGGGTGGCTTTTGCCCGAAAAAACGGAATTTTCAACATCACTTTGAGCGAGTAGTAGTACATCAAGCATGCCGTGAGCAATTGACATATATTGCCCACCATGGTTGCCACCGCAAGTTGGTGGTAAAAATTGGTGATATTTAGCAGCTGTGATACGTATTTTATGAACCAGATCCACCCGGGACTGAACACAAATTGGTGTTCGTATTTAATGGAATTATGGAATAAGTCTGTGAAGTAGACATTGTCCCACACGAGGAATTTTTGGAGTAAATGGGTTAAAATTGGGCTTTTTGGCTCAAAATTTCGATATTGTTCCACCAAGACTTCCAGGCTCACATCAAACTGGTATGGTACGAAGTATAACACAACAAGTTGGAGTGTTTTGAGGCCAATGGCCGTGGAGATCCAGCTCATCGAATTGGAGTTTTCGCGTTTCGAGAATGAGCTGTGATAACTGGAGGAGGTAGAGAGGTTGGGGGAGCTTTGGGAAAAAAAGGAGTTTTGAAAGCCTGAAAAGATGATTGAGTTTATAGAAATGTAGAGAGTTTGTCCGATTTTTTTGGTGATTTTAGGATGTATTTTTGGATAGATAGTTTGGGTGTGGAAAGAATGAAAGCTATTTCAGATATATTTGTGAATTTCGCAGCAATTGGAGTCTTGCTAAATGTAGTTGAACTTGCCAATTATCGTTACTGTTTTATATATTAAACCAAAAGGGTTTAACCTATAGTACATTTTATAGGGTTTATTTCTTTGGTGATTTTCTTTCAAAATTCAAAAATATTTATCGACTAAGAAATTTGGAATTTTTTTGAATCCATGAATGCCCCAAGTACGACTTTTATAGCCTTCACTCTCTTCAATAATATCCAGGATAAGTCGGCCTCCATTTTCCGGTCGACAGCTCAGAGAAAGGGGGAATTTAGAGTGTTGAATGAAATGAATTATGATCTATATTATACTATGAACACTACTTCTTTCCGAATTGAGCAGAGAAACTATCAATAATTCCTGCCACAGATTGAGGGTTGGCTAAAGTGGTAATATCTCCCAATTGATCGGCTTCATTGGAACTGATCTTTCTCAAGATTCTTCTCATGATCTTACCAGATCTAGTCTTTGGCAAATCATTGACAATGATGATCAGTTTTGGTGCAGCAAAAGGTCCAATTTCCTTTCTGACCAACATGACCAAAGTTTTTCTTAAAGCATCCAAGTGATCAGCAGCTGGTTCAGATTTCAAAGCTACATAGGCTACAATGGCTTGACCGGTCAAATCATCGGTAATACCCACCACGGCAGCTTCAGAAACTTCGGCATCTTCGATCAAAACAGCTTCAATTTCAGCAGTTGATAATCTGTGACCACTAACATTAACCACATCATCGACTCTACCTCTAATCCAGTAGTAACCGTCATTATCACGAGCGGCACCATCACCGGTGAAGTAATATCCTGGGTATGGCTTCAAGTAAGTATCCATGTATTTTTCATGGTTTTTCCATACTGAACGAGCCATGGAAGGCCATGAATCCTTAATGGCCAAAACACCTTCAACATCATTTCCTTCAATTTCTACTCCAGAAACTGGGTCAATAAGACAAGTTTGGATTCCAAAGAATGGTAAAGAAGCTGAACCTGGCTTATTAGGAATGATTCCGGCAATTGGAGCAATGAAATGACTTCCACTTTCAGTTTGCCAGTAAGTATCTGCGATATGACATTGGTTCTTACCAATTCTGTCATTATACCATTCCCAAATATCTGGAGAAATAGGTTCACCAACTGATCCCAAGGTTCTCAAAGATGAAAGATCGTACTTATCGATTTCGTCTTCCCCAGACTTACGCAATAATCTCAATGCAGTAGGAGCAATATAGAAATGAGTAATCTTATGATCTTGGACGATTTTGAATAATCTACCGAAATCTGGATAAGCAGGAGTTCCTTCAAAAACCACCGAAGTAACACCCAACACTAATGGTCCATATAAGGCATAGGTGTGACCAGTGATCCAACCAACATCACCAGCAGTGAAAAGGATATCTTGGTCATGAATATCAAAGATATATTTGGTGGTCATGGCGGCACCTAAAAGGAATCCACCGGTAGTATGGACAACTCCCTTTGGAGTTCCGGTACTACCACTGGTGTAAAGCAAGAAAAGTGGATCTTCAGCAGAAACTGGAGTTGGAGGAATATATCCAGAATATTTTGCAGCCATTTCATCCCAGTAGAAGTCTCTATCTTCTTTCATAGCCACATCAGAATTACCGGTTCTTTTGTAAACCAATACCTTCTCCACAGAAGGACATGAGTCCAAGGCTTCATCACAAAGTTTCTTAATGTTGATGGTTTTACCACCACGTTTTCCTTCATCGCATGTTATCAAGGCTTTACATTGAGCATCATTGACTCTATCACGAATAGAACCACTTGAAAAACCGGCGAAAATCACACTATGAACGGCACCCAAACGGGCAACTGCCAACATGGCAATGACGGCTTGAGAGTTCATTGGCATATAAATGGCCACAGTGTCTCCCTTACGAACTCCCCAATCGGCTAACACTTGAGCGACTTTACAAACCTCGAAAAGAAGTTCTTTGTAGGTCAATTTGTGGCTATCTTTTTCATCATCATTTTCACAGATAATGGCAGTTTTGTCAGGAGTAGAGAAAGCATATCTATCAACACAGTTGTAACATGCGTTCAATTCTCCTCCCAAGAACCAAGCTACATCTCCAGTGTTCAAAGATCCACTCTTGACCTTGACAAAGTCCTTGTCCCAGTGTAATAACTGGCGCGCCATGGGGCCGAAAAACTGTTCTGGTTCGGTGACGGACTGGTGGTACATTTGGTAGTACTGGTCGATATCTTTGATGAACCCTTGCTCTGGTTGACGCTTGAAGAAAGTGTCAGGAGTTGGGTGGGTTTGACAGGCATTGGCTTCATGCACAACCTTATGGTGTTGTAGGGTCATGTTGAATGGGATCAATTAGAAGTTGAAAATTGAATTTTTCAGTTGGGAAAATCTTGTCGTACCGAACGGTTTTGTGCGCGTAAAAAATGTTGGTTTGGTTGTTGGTCTAATAGTTGGTTGGGTAATGTCGCTCTAGATTACGACACTGGAAAATACTCTTACACGACTTGGACAATTGGATCGATTTCAAATATGTGGGGGTTTAAGTACATTAAATAGTTTAATGATAGCAACGTCTTCTCTTAACTCCGCTCCTTTTGTCCAGATCAGAGTCATTTCGGATCTGGGGTCCGATAGGAGTTAAGCTCCGGTGTTAACCACTGCCGTAAAGTATCCGGACCTGGCTATGACCTCAATGATCACCCACACGTCTCTATACTGCTCAATGAGTTCAATTGAAACGTGGATGTCGTAGTGTCGTATGATTCCTTTCGCATGGAGCTGAACCACACCATCACACGACCCCTCCTTGTCCCACTGCGGGTCCCAACAGTTTCCAATAAAAACCCCTCGTCAACGTCTGAGGGACAGCCAATGAGGGGCATGCCATTATGGCTTAACTCCATTTAAATTATTCGAGGGTAATAACCTTAATTAATGATCTACAACAGTTAATTTACTTTTTTAAATTCTCTAGTCATCTATTAAATATAATCTAACAATTACAATCTAATCTATCATCATCTAATCAACTTCTTCAACAGTTGGACCATCATTGGCATCAGCACCTGGAGCACCGGCACCTGGGAATCCACCTGGGGCACCACCTGGAGCAGCACCACTTGGAGCAGCACCAGCTTGGTAAGCCTTAGATAAAATTGGGTTAGCCTTACCTTCCAATTCTTTTTGTTTATCAGCGAATTCTTCTTGAGTGGCAGTTTGATTAGAGTCTAACCAAGCAATAACTTCATCAGCAGCCTTGGTGACTTCTTCAACTTCAGAAGCTTCCAATTTGGATTTCAATTGTTCTTCATCCAAAGAAGATTTAAGGGAGAAAGCGTAAGATTCCAAACCATTCTTAGCTTGAACTCTGTTAGCTTCAGCTTCATCTTCTTCCTTGAATTTTTCAGCTTCAGAAACCATTCTTTCGATATCTTCTTTAGATAATCTACCCTTATCATTGGTAATGGTAATCTTTTGAGTCTTACCGGTACCCTTTTCTAAGGCAGAAACGTTCAAGATTCCGTTAGCGTCCAAATCGAAAGTAACTTCAATTTGTGGGACACCTCTTGGGGCTGGTGGAATACCAGATAATTCAAACTTACCTAATAAGTTGTTATCCTTAGTCTTAGCTCTTTCACCTTCGAAAACTTGAATCAAGACACCTGGTTGGTTATCAGCGTAGGTGGAGAAAGTTTCGGATTTCTTGGTTGGAATGGTGGAGTTTCTTGGAATCAATTTGGTCATGATACCACCAGCGGTTTCAATACCTAAAGATAATGGAGCAACATCCAACAACAATAAATCTTGAGTCTTAGAAGAAGTGTCACCAGTTAAGACAGCGGCTTGAACAGCAGCACCGTAAGCAACAGCTTCATCTGGGTTAATACTCTTATTTGGTTCCTTACCGTTGAAGAAATCAGAAACCAATTTTTGAACCTTTGGAATTCTGGTAGAACCACCAACCAAGACGATTTCATGAACTTGAGATTTGTCAACCTTGGCATCACTCAAGACTCTTTCGACTGGGTCTAAAGTAGATCTGAATAAATCTTGACATAATTCTTCGAATCTAGCTCTGGTGATGGAAGTGTAGAAATCAACACCTTCGTATAAGGAATCAATTTCAATGGAGGTTTGAGCGGAAGAAGATAAAGTTCTCTTGGCTCTTTCACAAGCAGTTCTTAATCTTCTTAAAGCTCTTTGGTTACCAGAGATATCCTTCTTGTTCTTTCTCTTGAATTCATTGATGAAATGGTTAACTAATCTGTGATCGAAATCTTCACCACCCAAGTGAGTATCACCAGCGGTAGATTTAACTTCGAAAATACCTTCATCAATAGATAAAAGAGAAACATCAAAAGTACCACCACCTAAATCGAAAATCAAAACATTCTTTTCTTGTTCATCCTTCTTATCTAAACCGTAAGCAATGGCAGCAGCAGTTGGTTCGTTAATAATTCTCAAGACGTTCAAACCAGCAATTAAACCAGCATCCTTGGTAGCTTGTCTTTGAGAATCATTGAAATAAGCTGGAACGGTAACAACGGCATCATTAACCTTGTCACCCAAGAAAGATTCAGCAGTTTCCTTCATCTTGGTCAAAATCATAGATGAAACTTCTTCTGGAGTGAAAACCTTGGTTTCACCTTTGAAATCAACTTGAATTTGTGGTTTACCGGCCTTTTCAATAACCTTAAATGGGAAATGCTTAACATCACCTTGAACTTCGGCATCGTCAAACTTTCTACCGATCAAACGCTTAGCGTCGAAAACAGTATTAGCTGGGTTCATAGCAGCTTGATTCTTAGCAGCATCACCAATTAATCTTTCGGAATCGGTGAAAGCGACAAAAGATGGAGTAGTTCTGTTACCTTGGTCATTGGCAATAATTTCAACTCTATCGTTAGCGAAGTGAGCAACACAGGAGTAGGTAGTACCTAAATCAATACCAACAGCTTTAGACATTTTGGATATTTTGAAAAATTGAAAAATTTATGTGGTTGCAACGCAGGTTTATATACATTTGCGGCTGCGAAAATTTTTGTCCAACTTTGTTCCAAGAGGTTCTAAGAAGTCGAGTTTGCAGAATTATGTGCAGGAAAAAGGCTGGAATAGACGGTACTGTGGCAGGTCTGTGTGCAGGCGATAACGACGTTTACGTCACAGGGCCTTGCGGAAGGATTGATGATGTAGAGGGTGTAGAGGGTGGCAGAGAAGGGGTGATGGTGATGGACAAATGGTAGATGGTGAAGAGGGGGAGGTGGGCTATCTTTCAGTGAAGTTTGGGTTGATTTAGGCTTATTTTGGCGGATTTGGCCCTCGTAGAGTTAGACAATTATGTATTGGCTATAAATAAGATGTTAGACATCGTAAAGACTAGCTCGCTACAACACAAAGAAGTCACCGACCAGGCCCGTTCAGATGACTGTTCAGATGACGGTTCGGGCCCTCTCAGGCCCTCTCAGGCCCTCTCAGGCCCTCTCAGGCCAGTGTTGCAAACATCTACTCACACTCAGTATATTGAAATTGAGCTACTGCTACAAACTACTATCAAATAATACACAAATATCGACTGTAAGAGTCATTCACAAAGCTGACTACACTCAATTGATTCAGTTGACCTTCTTAGTCCAATCATTGACCAACACAACTCCTCCAACTTTTCTGATAACTCCCTTGACCTTGACCCAGATATCCTTAACCTGATCATTTCCACTGCCACTGACAAGCCCATCAAGTTTCACTTCCACAGCCTTGACATGGTTTCTAGTAACAGCACTTTTTTCATATCTCAACTTGATAAATAAGAGATAAATCAAGAATGGAGTAAGACTTCTCTTTCTGATCAATACAACTCTCAAGAATAAGAAAGTCAAAGCCAATAATTCCAATAATCCGGCAAATTGAATCGATTTTCCGTTGTTTTGAGCGATAAAATTATCGATGTTCTTGTAAATTGGCAGTTGTTCCTTACCCAAAACCGGTAATAAGACGGCCTTGACATAACTTAAAACATGGAATAATGAAAATAATTGGAATGGCAAGATTGGGAAGATGATATAAGGTTTAAGAATCAAAAACATCAATCCCAAACCAAAGAAATGGACATTATCATCTCTTAAAAGAGATTTGGTGCCAGTTTTTTTGATCGATTGATAAATCAAAATTCCAAAACTTTCAATGATCCCGAAAGTAGCAACAAAGAACCAGAACTTGTAGGTACTCTTAAAGATTTTAAAGTAGGTAAGGGTGAAAAAGAACACTCCAAGAAGGGTGAAGACGTGGCCGATAAACCATGCAAATTGAAGGGTTTTAACCACGGCAGCAATATCCCTATTACCAGTACTGGTGGAAGTACTGGTACTACTGGTAGCACCAGTTTTGGCCTCATTGGCCCCGGTAGTTTTGTCGATTTTCTCACTTGTTCCTTGTTCGGTGGACATGTTATAGTTGCTAGAATTTCAGATGCAAAAGTGGTGCGAATTTCATCACCAAGTCACACTACCGTGCCTGACTGTCACAAGACGTGATAAGTTTAAAAAATACGTAGAGATGATAGACATAATGCCATTGATATAAATGACACTATGTCTATTATAAACACATATTTATTACTAAACACTACATAAAGCTTCTATTGACGAGATGGCCATTGGGGGAATGAGAAGCTTTCTAACGCAAGAATCCCTTTCTGGTCTTTTGCGGAGCTGGCTGAGCAGCTGGAGGATCTTGAGGTAAGGATTTTTGTTTCTCCAATTGAGCTTTCTTCTCTTCCAACAATTTGATTTGTTTCAAGAACTTATCCTTTTTTTCCTTGTGCATGGAGAATAATTCAGCTTCACTTCTTTGTAATTTCTTTTCCTTTTCACTGACTTTCTGTTGGAAAACGGCCTTCATTTCGGCTTCCATCTTGGCCAATTTAGCTTCATGTAACGCTCTTTCTTCTTCTTGTCTGGCAATTGGATCGAATTCCTTGAATACGGTATTATCTTGTTCAATACCCATCTTGGTCAATTTTTCAGTTCTGTACTTTTCATACAAAACCTCCGAGGTTTGTTCCTTTAATTCTTCCAAGTAGTTTCTAACTAATAATTGTCTCAACTTGATGAAATCATTATGGTCTTCATTATCGACCTCAATGGTTCCCCAAGGATAACTTCTACCTCTAACCAAATTACCTTGGGCATTTTGCACTTCTCTAGTGGAACCAATGACAGAAAATGGTACTTTATCCATGATTTGTTTAGTGATTAATACCAGTTCTTCGTCATCATTTTCAAATTGTTTAGGTTCAAAGATATGGATTTCTTGGTATTTGATATCATCCAAGATTCTTTGTTTGAAAACCAAATTTTCTTCGTCAGACAATGTATCACTTTTAGCGATGATTGGAATCAAATTAACCTTTTCATGGATTTGTTTCATAAACTGAATATCCAATGATTTCAATGAATGTCCACTTGGTTCAATGAAATACAAAAGAGCATGAATTCTCTTATCATCAACAGTGGATCTATTTACTCTACTTTCCAGTTCCAAATAATTATCGAATCTACTATTGATTTCATCAACAATAGGTTTCCAGGAATCGGTATTATTGGTCAATTCACCAAACCCAGGGGTAGTGATGATTTCCAAATTAAGTTTAACGCCGTCTTCCTCGATGGTATCATGAACAGTTTCAATTTTCACCACGTCGGTGGCTTCTTCAGGCGATTGTAAAATTTCTTTGTTGAATAAAGTGTTGATAAGAGTTGTTTTTCCCAATCCACTTTCACCTACTACCAACAAATTCAAGTTGAAACCTCTTCTGATACTTTTTCTGTGCCATTGTTTTGGCAAATTGGCAAATCCAACGTAACCGTTGAGTTTTCGTTTAATGATCTTGACTTCGGGAATTTCGACGTCAGCTAGTGAGTTAGTATCGGATTTGGACGGGAAAAAGACGGACAAAACACCAAAAGGCGGGATATTACAGGGAGATCTGTGGATTTGTTCTACTCTTACGATGTTTGTCCGAGTTTTTACGGTACGTACCAGTCATGTTAGTTGTTATTTGTGTTTTTCGTCAGTTACAAAAAAGCGCGTCGGAAAAAGTAGTGGGTGTAAGGGTCTGAGAGAAGTGCACGCTAGGAAGTGTGTATGGGGCAGCTCATATAGAGCTAGTGGTAAATAGAGGTATGATTCGTATATTAGAACGATACTAATGTTCTGTCTAGAGTATTGAGATAATGATCTATATGGCTGGATACTACAAGTTTGGTTGAAAACAGTACATGGGAGTATGATTGACAGTTCTGCATTGACAGTTACAGCTATACAGGACAGTTTTAAGGTACCAGGAGAGTTTAGTATCAAGGTACCAGGAAAGTTTAGTATCAAGGCACCAGGAAAATATAGTATCAAGGCACCAGGAGAAATTACTATCAAGGTACCATCAGCATAACTAAAGAACCATTACTCCAAAAGACAATATAATTGTCACCGGTTTATTAACAAGTGCAGATCACAGAACAGGCCCGCAGGCCCTAGCACAGACATTAAAAGGCATAAGGCCCCAAAGGCATTAAAAGGAACCAAAGGCATCAAAAGACATCAAAAGACATCAAAAAGCACCGATGCAAATTCAGCAATGTCAGCAAGTTATTATATATTCCTGACATCAATTCAGACAAGTCGTTGTTAGACATCAATTCAGACAAATGGTTTTTGGACATCAATTCAGACAAACAGATGTTGGACATCAGTCATCAAATGGTTGTCTGTTCACTCATCTCTTTAAGCTGAGCTCTCAAAAATTCCAATCCAAACCGGGCAAATTCCTCCATATTCTCAGCTCTGTCACGTTTCCCCGTCGAGTATTTACAACTAACCTCCTTCCCCGGTCCTACCAACCCCACAAACACATCACCAGCTGTCCCAGCCGTATCTGTTAAGTGCAAATCGACTCCTGGGCCGGCAAATCCCGTCTCACTCAACACAAAAGTACTTCCCAATTCATATTTTGTGGTTCTGGCCAACTTCAATGCTACCTGTTCACTAGGCCCCATATAACTACGGATTTCATCATCACTCCAGCCACTTAATTTGAGACGTTGTTTGAGAGAATATACCAATTTCCCCCCGATATAAAAGTCGGATGCCCCTGGAATTGATACGAGATATGCAGAAATTAGTCCTCCACATGCTGCCTCCGATACAGCTAATGTGTAGTTATGGGACCTGAGAAATTGGGCGATTTCGGTGACGATTTGTTCGATTTCTGGTGGTGGAAATGGCATGATAGTTTGATTGGTGCGTGTGCGATGGCCATATAATGGACCGCGATGGAGCGCGACAGACCGGCGGTCGACCGCCACGGGACGGGGGGTATGAAATGTGCGTCGTGGAAGCAAATGCGTATATTTCATACCGCCTTACCTCAGCTTTTTAAGGGGGTACGATTTCGGGGTTTTTGGCTCCTTTTGAGCTGGGAAAGCTGGTAGAGGTTAGGATTGGAGTGGATATGGGAACTGTTGAGTATGAGGTGTTTTGGCCCACAGATGGTGGACAGGGGAGGGACAGATTATGGAATGGTTGGCACTATCCTCGCGGTGTGATTGGCGGTGTGATTGGCACTATCCTCGCGCTATCCTCGGGCTATTCTGGCGGTATTCTGGCGATATTCTGGCGGTATTCTGGCGGTATTCTGGCACTCCTCGCGGTGTCCCCAGTCCCTGAGCCCCAGGCAAGTCGCACAAAAGTCTCAATTACTTCAATTGCCACTATGTCCACCATCAAATTCAACGCCGGAAAAGTCAATTACAACGACGACTCCCACCAATGTACTCCTCTTCCCCATAAGGGATTCGTGTCAATTTCCCCCACTGATGACGAAGGTTTTTACTCCTTCAAATGGAATCAAAAATCCATCGATGAAGGGTTCGTTGAGCCAGAAGATCTTCTAATTATTCCTGGAGATGTCAGTTTTAAACAGATTAAATCATGTAAAACAGGCCGGGTTTTGGCATTGACATTTTTGAGTTCGGGAGCCAAACATTTATATTGGTTACAGGATATTGGAGATGATGAAGAATTGGATAAATTGACGGATAAGGATGAGGATTTAGTTCGTAGAATTGGCGACTTGTTTAGTCCAGAGGAAGAGTAAGTAATTAATATAGATATTTGATGCCGTACTAACCGACAGAGATGATGAAGGAGAGAAAGTGGAGGAGGAAGTGAAACAGGAAACAGAGGCTGATGTTGGTGTTGGTGCTGGGACTGGTGCTAGGACTGAGACATTCCCGGTACTTGATCTAGAAGCAGTGCTTCCATTTTCCACCATCGCCTCCCATCTCGAGTCTCTCCTGGATTCTGAGCTCATTTCTCTCGTCCAGGATGACCTTCCCCCATCATACCGTGAAAACCCATCTCGAGAAAACATTTATGAAGTTATCAGATCGGGGTTTTTTCAGCAGTCAAAGGCCAAGTTATCTCAGCATTTAAGAAAGCAGAGTGGAGCTGGGTATTTATTGGCCCAGACATTTGGACTCGAATACGAGGGTGAAGGAATTGAGGCGTTTTTGAGAGCCATAAGAAAGACCAGGTATAAGAAAAACCAGGAATAAGAAGGAATAGAGTAAGAAGAATAAACTCCAGAAGGTACTGCGGTAGTCCCAGGCGACTGGTAGCACGGCGGCACGGCGACACCGCGACCGAATAATGTCACCAAAATGAATAGAAATGTAAATGAGACATGTAAATCAGACATGTAAAATGAGAAATGAGAAATGAGAAAAGTGAATCATACGACTGAATTCTCTGCGGTGCTCACAAACACACACATAATCTCCTCTCTTTCTGTCTCTCTTTCCCTTCCTCTGCCTCTCTCTCTCTATCACTCTCCCTCTCCATCTCCCATACAATCTCTTCATCTCCCTTCCTCTTTCCCTCTCTCTCCCACAAACTCTCTCTCTCTCTCTCTCTCTCCCCTCAAATCCTCCGCGAATCTCATCTCCAACGTTGCTACTATTGATGATATGTCAATGACTCCAGACAATTCCCGGAGCAGACAAAACTCCATTCGTATCTCCAGACCCCGAACCACCACCGAGGTCTCTCGACCCGATATCGACCTGCCTCATACCCCCAAATCAATCCGTCCCAATTCAATTCATATTCCCTCCGCCAGTCCGTCACTAGGGCCCTCGACTCCTTCGGTATCAAGTCCCGCCGTGGGGACTCCAACTGCCGTGACTGCCGCCGTCGCCACAACCGCCACTACCACTACAGCAACTGGAGGTGTTTCAGGTCTTCTTCACAAATCCCTTCTATCGTCCCGAGACACCCTGTCTTCTGCCGACTTTAAACCCGATTTGGCCAAATCCATATCTCATAAACCGTCAGATTCTACCCTTAGACAACGTCATACCAGAACCGAATCACCTGTTAAACAGACTTCCACTATTCTTCTTGAATATGACCCGGTAACCAAACGAAAAGTGTTGAATACCTATGAAATTCTCAGCCAAATCGGTAAAGGGGAACATGGTAAGGTTAAATTAGCAAAAGATTTGGTCCACAAAGACCTTGTGGCCATAAAAATTGTCAATAGAAAAAGCAGAAAAGATAGACCTCAACTCAGAATGAAGAAATCCACTAAAGCTGAAAATGAATATGAACTTAAGATTAAGAGAGAAATAGCCATCATGAAAAAATGCAAACACAAACATATTGTGGAACTACGGGAAGTGCTTGATGATGTTAACACTCACAAGATTTATATGGTGTTGGAATATTTGGAAAAGGGTGAAGTTAAATGGAAAAGAACTCCCAATTGTTCTCCTAATTGTGACACCGATGAAATTCCATTTGGAGGTTCCCGACAAAAACATCTGGAATTGGATTTACTTACTGATGATTACTCTCCTAATCTTACCTTCAAACAGCTGAGAAAAGTATTTAGAGATGTGTTATTGGGTCTTGAATACCTTCACATGCAGGGCATTGTACATAGAGATATTAAGCCGGCCAATTTATTAGTCAGTTCTGATAACACCGTCAAAATCAGTGATTTTGGGGTTTCTTTTGCCTCCTCCTTGGATGAAGCTGATTCTGATGAAGGATTGATCAATGAATTGGAATTGGCTAAAACCGCAGGAACTCCTGCTTTTTTTGCCCCAGAACTTTGTCAAACTAACTTTTCCAGTTCAAAGGAAAACTCCGCCCCAGCGAGTCGGAAGAATTCCAAGTCTAGTTCGGCTTCTTCACTTGATGTTTTAAGAAATGAATTGACTTTGACAAAAATCTTACCTCGAATCGATTATAAAATTGATATTTGGGCTCTTGGGGTCACTTTTTACTGTCTTTTATTCGGGAAATTACCATTCAATGCCAATTCGGAATATGACTTGTTTCAAGTTATTGTCAGTGATCCATTGGAATTCCCTCCCGATAAAGATTCATTCAATTCTCCCGCTCCAGTGACTGAAACTGAGTTTGAATTAGCCAAAGATTTACTCTCAAAGCTTCTTGATAAGAATTCAGAAACTAGAATCAATATCAAATCGATAAAAGAACATCCTTTTGTTCTTTATGGCTTGGATAATGACCTAGATGCTTTAAATGATTTACTTTATTTAAATGAACCAACTGCCCATCCTGGATTCTTGAAGGATCTTGATTTGGCCACTAAACCCTCCAAAGAAGACATTGATAATGCAGTCATTGGAATTGGTACCAGAATTAAAAGAAGTATTTTAAATGCCATAACTTCTGGCACAAAAGATCATGCGATACGAAAGAAGTTTCTGGCCATGGAGAATAGCTCAAGTATCAATTCTTCGAGTGATGAGTCCAATTTCGCTTTTCATATGGATCCTTCGATGATTCTTTCTGAAGCTCAACCATCTTCTTCATTATACAAGACCCATTCAAATACTCAATCGACTCCTCAATCGACTCCTCAATCGAACGTTCAATCATCAAGAAATTCTTCTTTGACCCTTGCAGGTATCAAGGATGGAAGATTTCTGAATGCTATATTGAACGACGTATTTGAAGCCGATAAATCGAATTCTTCAAGTAGAAGAGGTAGTGCATCTGCGGGAGCAAATGAAATAGAGACAAAAAGAAACGTTGTGGGTGATTTGTATTTGAAAAATACTTCGGTTGTTGATACTTTCAAGGGTATTCAACAGATGGATGATAAGAGAAGAAAATCAAGTGCAGTTTCCGGTATTCACAACAATGCAAGTGCTGGATCTACCGCTAAAAACTCCATTTCTCATGATCATCCGGTTTCTGCAGTACCAGATGTAGCTCCAGTTTCAATTCCCGGATCGAAACCATCCCAGATCCTCATTGGTCCTATGACAGATGGAAGAAGACCATCGTCTGTAATGTCTCTTCCTTTGACCGAAAGTTTTGCATCTTTGGATAGTATCAATGATGATTATCTCACTTTGAAATACAAGGAGTATACAAATAAAAAATCCAAGACCGAAGAGCCCAGTGTTAACAACATAAATGAGAAATTCCAGAAGTTCAATCTAGGTGATCTGATGAATCCTAATGGAATAACTTTCTCGTTTGCTAAAAGAAATAATACACTCGATGAAATAGCCCCCAAGACCATTGTGGACCTGTCACATTCTCCAAATTATGACACTTATAGCAGTAGTGGCAGCAGTAGCGGAAGCTCAAGTAGAAGTGTCTCCCCAGTGAGAATCAATATCAATAGAGCTCAATCTCCCAGAAGATCGTTCAACAGATCAGGAAGTTCAAGTGGGAGTGAAAGTGATAGTTGTTCTTCTAGTGAAAGTGATGAAGACGGAAACCTTACCTTAGCTTTCTCTTCAAGGGTAAGTCCTTCAACACCTAAGTTTCTTTCCATGGATCAAAGAGCTAAATCACACGATTCATCACTTCCAGGTACCACCAGATCCAAGCAGACATCTTCCAGGCAGATCCCAGTGGTTTTCCCTCAAAATCACGAAGTTTTGGAGGATATACCACCTGGATTGATTCCATCTGTTCCTAGAACTAGTGTATCGGTTGTACCTGGTGTGAGAGCTAGTCCATCATCTGCCAAGTCGGATCTTTCACCTGTTAAGGTAGTCAATGAAGCAGAGGAGAGAGTCAAACGTGAAAGTAGAAGACCTTCACCCCTTATTCAAAATGCTCCATTCAGTGCTAATGCTACCACCAATTCTTCCCACTTATTTAATGGAGTATCTGGATCAGCATCAATCTCGGGTCAAGGATCAGGTTCCACTTTAAACTCTAATGGTAAATTTAATAATCATTATAAGAAAGAACCAATAGTATCACCATTCACAAGAGCCATTCATAATGAAACTGACAAAGAGACAAAGAATAAAGTGGTTGGAAGAGAAGAAATTGAAAATAAAAATGAACCACCAAGACCTGGATATTTCAGATCCAATTCTATCACCATTGGTTTATTACAACATAACTCCGAGTGAGTTGAAATATATAAGTAGTGTATATTATTTCACAACTATATACGCAGTGCATATACACAAAACAACTGTATAACTTATTTTTTTTTTCGTTTTGTAGTTTTATCCCAAATTCACCTAACCATATGTATAAATATATCCATGAATATACCCAAAAATTATATTACCCAAATGCAAATACCGCAATATATTGTATTTTTTTTTTGTTTTTGTTTGCTTTATTCCTGTTTAATTGGGAAAATCAAGTTTCCTCTTCAAAACCGATAATCGGTTGCCGATACTGACGATAAACTTCTCGATCATTACTTTATCTTCAGTATCTAATTTATTAGTGTTTTCCATATCATCATCAAGTAAGGATTCCAACATCCAAATAGCAGTGGAATATGCCAATTCACAGCCTTTCAAATCTTCTTTCACCAATTCATTCACAGCGGCATTTCTCAGCATTTCCAAGGCTCTATCGAAGATCAACTTTTCAGCAATAACCTTCGACTCGGTTTCAACTTCAGTTGTAGAACTAGAATTGATGATCGATTCAACATCCTGTAATCTCAACTTGACAAACTCAGCTTTTTCCAAACTCTCATTGAACTTCTCACGAATCCATTGCACTAATTCATTGATTTTAACTGAAACGTTCAAATTTGAAGTAGATGTGACGCTTGGACTTGGACTTGGACTGGAACCAGAGTTACGACGTTTAAATTGAGAATCAGTAATAGTCAATGGATTTGAATCCTCAGACTGACTATACCACCAATCACTTGCAATGACCATAGCCTTGGCCAACAATGACAAGGTTTTGACATATAGTACGACACCTTCCTCGCAGATTGTTTTGATCATTTTTGGTGGTAGAATTTCATGCTGATGTAAAAGATGTTCATCTAAATCATCGTCATTTGAAGGGGGTGATGGTATTAATTGACTAAACTTTACATCAGCAAATAAATTGATGGCATGAGCCTTGGTAGCCAAAGATTCCAACTTGACCAAAACCAATTCATCAGGACCAAAATTCTGCTGAGAGATGGATCCTTGAATTGGACTGGATGACTGATTTTGACTAGTCTGTCCAGACGGAATATTCAATTTCTGTAACAACAATTGATTGTTGAACGTTGGACTATTGAAACCCATAGAAGAGTCAGTAGCTCCCTCCAATGTCAATCTATTTGTTTCTTCAACGATCTGATTAGCATTATAACCAAATAATCTATTGGAGGCCAATCCGATAGCTTTGGTCAAAGCGTTCGATGGGGAGATCGAAATTGAAATTCTGCGGTCGCTCAAGCTTGGTCGTCTTTGGCTTGCACCTGAATTGCTTCTGTTGGAGTATCTCCTCGAATAAGGAGAAGTATACTTGATGGCAGTGTTATTATTATTATTACCATCATTTGAACCCCCACTGGACGTAGAAGAAGATCTACGAGGAGGGTTGATAGCCAAGGCACCAGTCCCGGCATGAGCCAATTCATCAGCAATTGCATTGACCTCAACAGCTCTTTTCTCAACCACGACGTAATCCTTCTCCAAAAGTGCAGAGTCATGTTTCAACAATGATTCATGTACACTCTGAGGATTATGTCTGATTGAATTCGACATCTGTTCGGGATCAGGGCTGTTCTTATTTATGATTTGTTTGATTTCTTCATCCCTGCTTGGAGGTTTATCAGATTGCTCATTTGAACGAAGCTTAGTCAATGGCTCAAGTTTATTGGATTTAGGAATTGGAGAAATGTATTCAGATATGAATAAATTCTCGTCCATTTGGCTTGTTTCCAAAGGCTTATCAGCACTTTCCAAATCATCCAATATTAAAGGATCATTGAAGAATTCGGTGAAGCTGACTCTTTCAGTAGGATTGTATTTCAAAAGCAGTCTAATCAATTTCTTCAAATTATCAGGAACTTTGGCCGAAGAAGGGAATTTGATCCGATCATTTGACTTTTCGATATTCTTCAATAATTCGATATGATTGGCCGCCTTGAATGGAGGCTTTCCCACGGTCATCTCATACAATACAGCCCCAACTGACCAAAGATCAGCCTTGGCATTATACTTTTCATATCTCAAAATCTCAGGAGCCATATAAAGGGGAGACCCACAAAGAGTCTCGGCCATGGAAGTGGAAGGCAAGAATCTGGCAAACCCGAAATCAGCAATCTTCAAGATTGGCAATTCCCAGAGTCCAACATAATGATTTGATACGAATTCTTCTCTTGAATGAATAGGAGGACATAACAAGAGATTCTGAGGCTTGATATCTCTATGAACCAAGGATTTATCTCTCAAGAATTCCAAAGCCGAACTCAACTGTTTCAAGAAATGAACCACCAATGTCTGATTAAGCCCATGAGATCCCTCAGGTGATGGATATCGCTCAAGTAAACTCGATATGACAGGGTGAGTTTTAATCAATTGATTTCTCTTTCTTATGAAATATGATAAGTCCCCCATGGAACAATAATCCATGACCAAATGGAAATGACTCGAGGTCTGTTCATAATCCAATAACCCCACAATATGAGGATGTTTCATACTCTTCAAAATACTGATTTCAATCTCCAAATTCTCCAATAATTTCTTGGATTTTAACTTGGATCTGACGATGGATTTGATTGCCACCGCCTCATTTGTCTTGACGTTGGTGCATTTGTACACAGTGGCAAACGATCCCTTTCCGATCTCTTTACCTATTCTATAATTTCCGATTTGTGACAGTTGGGCCAACGACAGCGATTGGGAATGGGACATTGACATGATTGTTATCAATAAGGGAGTCCAAAATAATGACTCAGCAACTTTAAAAAAACCACCAAAAACCTAGACTTTGGTATATTTATCTGGATGTTATTGGGGCTACTGATAATACCTAGAGCCCTCCTATATATATGTATAGATATGTATGTTATCAATAATTGGTGTTTCCAATTACCATTTAATTTAATAAATGATAGATAACAAAAAAGGGATTATCGCAGACGTGTGTGAGGAGTGAGAAAATGAGGATGTTCACGAAGCTTCACTGATGGTTCACAAGTTATTGTACGAGGAATATGTCACGAGGTAGTGACAGTAATCAATGGATATGGTATACTTGACGACTGGGTTTGGTATTTATGGTATAATTTGGAACTGTGGATGACGTGTGACTCAGATGGTGGGGACACACTTGATAACCAATGAGTAATCTGTACCTTTGTTAGTGACAGATCGTGGTAGCCTCACGCGAGTGGGGCCCGACCTCGACCTACGACTCCCCACGTCACAAGACCTGTGGCGCGGCTCCACACCCTTTTGTTGTCGTGTGGGTCCAGGACGTGTGGGTCCGGGACGTGTGGTGCCAGACATCTGTTATCAGAAACATGTCACATGGACATCAAGACACAATCACCTGAGTACGGCACCATTGGAAATATCGGTAAAGTGGAGGTAAATATATCAGATAATCAAACTATATATAGAATCTGGAGTTACTTTACCTATTTGGGCCCTTCCCCTTACGACGCCGATCTTCTGTACATGCCGGAATAAGTAACAACTCCGTGCGAGCTGTAGTCTTCGTAGTTGTCTATTTCCCGTAAATGCTTGCCAGTAATTGAACAGCTTGACGTATATTTGGTTCACAAAAGGGTTAAACTTGAAGCTTTGAATCCCTTCTACAAGCCTCGATTAACGTAATTAAGAAACTTCTACTCACGAGTTTTGAAAAAACAATTGCTTATCCCATTCTATAATGAAATCGGTAAGGCAATTTATTCAATAAAAAAAATAGCAAATAAGTATACCATTTCTCAGTTCCGTTATGCCAGGTTGACTTACGAGGAGTTCTAAAAAAAGGTACAGTATACTCTACCGTTTTAGTCTCACGGCACCAAACTTCTTTGCATTTACGGGTCGTGTGAGAAGGTACCAAAAAGAAACTTAAGTGTATTGTTTCAATACCAAGAGATTTTTCGTTAATAAATTTGAAGCTCTGTTATTGTTAAAAATAAATGATCAAAACCCCAGTACCTTATTGATTGGATGCAGACTGCTAAAAAAGTATAAATATCCGGCATTACCTGTAAATTTGCTGGTTCAGTAAATTATAATGAAATTTGCAACTGTTTTATTAAGTAGTCTTGCCATAGTGGCCAGCTCGGCAATCAAGAGGGAAGGAGGAATTGTCTCTTTGAAGTTGCTATCCAACTGTGAGGGTGTTGATGGACGTTATATCAAGAAGTTCAGTGGTCATAGTACTGGAGACGTTGCGTACTTTGAGATGGAGGAAAGCGACGGAGAACCCCAATTTTTCACCAAAGATGGGGATTCTTTCTACTTTAAAAATACAGAACAAGATGATGCTCGTTGGACTTTAGGATTTGTGGAGAATTCCATTGTAGTTGGTGAAGATAAAGATGATTCCCAGTTCCTGATCGATGATTCGGGCTTTTTGAATTTCGCAGGTTCACTTGATGGGTTTGCTGCTTGTAGGCTGGCCACAGAATATGAGAAGTACCTCCTGCTTTATGTCAACACTACCATGCCTTACAATTGTATCCCCGTGAAAGTTAAAGTTTCAGAACCCTAGTCTAGTTATGTTTAATGCAAATGAAGTTCAGTGAGATTCCGAGGTGGAGGTTTCTATTGCCAGTGCATTAGCTGCAAAAAGTTTATTCAAGTTATAGTTCCATAACAAAAATGAAAGCTAGATTTACAACAATTCTCTTATTTGTGGTTACCGGAACATTTGCACAGTTCCTAATCAGAAAACTCTTTCCATAGCCATCACTCAATACTACCAGTTTGGTAGATTCGCCAGAACTTTCATTATCTACGGTTCAACATGAGCGACAACGATGTACCAAGAACCAACTCTGATTTAAGGAGTGCTATCAGTAAGTGTATCATAGTTGAAGCAAGCTATCCCAAGAAGACCTCCGAACACTTTTTATCCAATACATCCCAGACAAGCTGTTTCGAAAGCCAAACACTTGCAACTTTAACGTCTGAATCTGCATGCCTTAAGACAAGTGCTTCTAATACAGGATGAAACGAGTGAATCCAAAATAACAGTATCCATTGCTAAAACAGCCACAAGTATGCAGTTTTGGACTACTCCCAATGTAATACTTCACGTGATGGACCTTGAGCCCTCCAACTCACCTCTTTAAAGAAACACTATCATGGTTTATACCGGCTCATGATTGTACTATACCTTATGATCATTATTCATGTAAGACTGCACACAGTCTATGGTATTGTAAAATAGATCCGTACTTCACTATGAATTGTTCAAAAGACTCCCCAATGTTTCAATGCCACATTCCCAGTCTGGGCTTTGAATATGTGTGGGCTTGTTCTCAAACCTCAACCCAACGTAAAGACAAAATTTGCAGCCATTGAGCAAACAAGCACACAGCACTAGTTTTCAGTAAATTCTTACCATTTATAAATAGGAACCCCAGCCATTCAAATACAAACATACATACACACACACATATACACATAAACACAAACATACCCACAAACACACACAAACACAAACACAAACACTACCCTTCCCACCTCCATCAGCTCAGACACGCCGCACGCCGCATTTGTTCATTGCTCTCTTTGACATCTCTAAACTATTTTCCACTATTAACCATGTTCGAGTCGTTAGTTGCCAATTTACTAAACCGATTTCTCGGATCGTACATCGAGAATTTTGATCCCAAGCAATTGAATATTGGAATATGGAGTGGTGATGTTAAAATGAAGAATTTGCGCTTGAAAAAGGAGTCATTAGATCGATTCAAACTCCCAGTCAATGTTAAATTTGGTCATTTGGGAGAATTGACATTACAGATCCCCTGGTCCAATTTGAAGGGGAAACCTGTCAAAGTGATTATTGAGGATCTTTATGTCGTTGCATCTCCCACCGTTGTTAATGAGTTTGATTTGGACGAAGAACGGGCCAAAGATATTAGAATCAAACGTCAAAAGCTCGACCATTTATCGGCCATTGAAAATGCCAATTTACAGAACCAACAGCTCTCACTGGATATGAGTAACGAGTCATTCAATGAAAGTTTGGTCACGAAAATCGTCGACAATTTACAGGTAACTATCAAGAATATTCATATCAGATATGAAGATGATCTGATTTTGACAGAACAACCTTATGCCGTGGGATTGACTTTGAAAGAGCTTCTGGCGGTGTCGACGGACGAGCTGTGGACGGCTTCATTTGTGTCAATTACTCAGAAATTGACTCGGAAGTTACTTACACTTCTGAACTTGGCATGTTACATGAATACCGACAGCGAGTCGATACTTGACGACGATCCTAACGTGGTGTTGGAGAGATTCAAGACCTCCGTTACCGATGCTGACCATAACAAGGATATTCAGTATATTTTGAGACCTGTCACCGGAAGAGGTCGGTTGAGTGTCAGTAAAATCGGAGCCACCGAGTCATTACCTCATATAAAAGCAGAGATGTTCTTCGAGGAGTTTGGTATAGAGTTGGATTCCCAACAATATGAAGATATTCTTTGGACGCTTCTGAAGTTCCATTGGTATATCAAGACTCATAAGTTCCGGAAGTTCAGACCAAGAGTGCCTGTATCAGAAAACCCTAGACAATGGTTAAAGTACACGGCACAACTGGTGTTGAACGAAATTCACGAGAGAAATTACAAATGGAGTTGGGAATTCTTTGCCAAGAGAAGAGATCAGAGAAAGGCTTATATCAGTTTATATAAGCAGAGACTACTTAACAAACTTCCTGATGCCAAAGAATTGGATGATTTGGAAATTGAGTTACCTTTCGAAGACATCAAGTTCTACAGGTCATTAGCCAGAGGAGAGCTCAGGAAAGAAAATGCATTGACGAAAGTCAAAGAGGCTCAAGTGAAATCTATTCAAGGCCAACAGACGGGTTGGTTTTCCGGCTGGTGGGGTGGCGCCAACTCAGCTCCTCCTGGGGATGACGAGAAAGCGGCTTTGAACGAAGATGGTAGTGACGTGAATTCCAATGATTTCTACATGAGTGAAGATCAACGGAAAGCATTGTATGATGCCATTGATTATAATGAGAATGAAATCACTTCTTCTATTGATTTACCAAGAGAAGCTGTAAAGGTTGAAATCTTGACGACTTTGCAGAAGGGTGGTTTATTGATTAAACCCAGGAAAAACGAATCTCCTTTGGCAGAAATAGTTTTTGAAGGATGTAAGACTCAGATTTATCAAAGACCTGACTCCTTATTGACTGATTTCCAGATTGAAGAGTTCAGAATTGAAGATGGAACTCAATCTACATTATATAAACATATTGTCAGTGTTAAACAATATGGAGAAGGTGATACAAGCCAAAAGACTGATAATAATGAAGATAATGACCCCTTCTTTAGAGTTTCCTTCGAAAATAATCCATTAGATGGCTCAGCTGATTCGAAGTTGTTAGGTAAATTGAAGTCTATGACTATCTTTTACAACCCTAAGTTTATCGAGGAAGTGGTGAAGTTTTTCAAGCCTCCAAAAATCCATTTAGATACGGTGGGAGCAATCATGAACGCTGCTGAAGCAACCGTTGAAGGACTTACTGCTCAGACTCGTATTGGATTACAGTACGCTCTCGAAGAACATAAAACCATCAATGTGAAATTAGATTTACAAGCCCCATTGATTATCTTGCCTTTGGAACCAAATAATTGGAAATCTCCAGTTGCAATATTAGATGCTGGTCATATTAGTGTTATAAGTAAGCTCGTTGAGAAATCCAAGATCGAAGAAATCAAGGCCAAGACAAGTTACACTGATGAAGATTGGAAACAATTGAATACATTGATGTATGATACATTTGTCCTTCATCTTCAAGATGCCCAGTTTTTGGTCGGTTCGAATATCAGAGATACAATGGAGCAATTGCATTTCGAAGACACCAAGAAAAGGAAGTCTTCCATCTTGGACAAATTGAACGTCAAGTTGTTGCTTGGAATATCGATTTTACCGGAGGTTTACAACCTTGCCAGAATCAAGATAGGGGGTGAAGTACCCAACATCCAGCTTCATTTGAATGATTTTCAATATAAAACTATCATGCAAATCATAGATGCTGCAATCCCTGATTTAGGAGACCACGAGGCTGATGATTCAAGTGTTTTCAACGCATTCTTGACTCGAGAAGAGTCCAAATTCGATGATTTGGAAGCAAGTAAGATAGAAGAGATTGATTCTTCAGAACTGGAATCTTCTCCTAAATCATCAACTCCAACGATGTCTGATGCTGCTTTGAATCAACATATGTTCGAAATGGATTTCAAAGTCGAGTCCGTGAAAGTGTCTTTATCTAGATGTATTGATGGGGTGACATTGGAGGCAGAACCATTCATTGATCTCATTGGTGACTCATTAAGTCTTGAATTTTATAAGACAGCTAATGATATGCATTTGGATTTGGTGTTGGCAGATATCAATTTGATTGATCATATCGAGAAATCTGGTATTCCAGAGTTTGAAAGATTGATTTCCTCAAATAATTTCGTTGAAGAAGACGTCCAAAAGTCAAAGGAGTTGTTCAAGTTGGATTATACTCGTTCCCAGAGAATTGTTGAATTTAATCATAAGGAGATCGAAGTGTTTGACCAGAATATCAAATTGGATATTGCAACCGTCAAGTTTGTCATCACTAGAAAGTCAATTTTGAGCATTTTGAATTTTGTATTGAATACTTTTACTGATCCAAATGCCGAAGCAACCCCGGCAGACGAGTTAAAACACAACGATGTCGATGATGATGCAGCAGCTCCACAAAAGATCAATGTGGACATCAACTTGGATAGCATCATTGTAGTGTTGAATGAGGATAGTGTTAAGTTAGCCACATTACAATTGAGTACGGCGAACATAGACTTACTTATTCTCCCAGAATCGATGAATATCCATGGTAAATTAGGTGCTTTGACTTTGAGTGACGATATGAATGAAGGGTCACCAAAAGATTCTATTTTGAGGAAACTTATCAGTATCGAAGGCGAAAATCTTGCTGAATTTACGTACAAGACTCTTGACAAGGAGACAAACAATAATATCTACAATTCTTTAATAGAGTTCAAAACCGGCTCTTCCAAGATTTATTTCGTTGAATCATCAGTCAAAAGAATTGTTAATTACTTGAGTCAATTCCAGAAAATGAAAGAGATCTATGATTCTACCAGAGAGGCTGCTTTAAGTCAAGCCACCCAAATCAATGATGCCAACAAGATCAAATTTGACTTCTCCGTCATTGCTCCTACAATCGTATTTCCCAAGTTTGTTCCACATTCGAATCTGAAGTATGACACCTTGACCTTTGAGATGGGTGAGCTTTATGCAACCAATGTCTTTAAGAAGCTTGATGATGGAGTCATCAAGAATGAAATTAAAGCCGGGTTAAGAAACATCGAAATGGCTTCTGAGTTCAATTTCTTGAATGAAGTAGTTCAAACGTGTGAGATCGTCCAGGACTTTGACTTATCGTTCGATGTGGATTATTTGGAAGATTATGTCGAAGATTCTCCTTCAATTTTGATCAATGGTAGACTTCCAAAAGTGGAATTAAATTTAACCGAGCTTCAATTAAGGTACATGATGTCTCTTTCTGAGTCAATAACTAATGCATTTGGTACTTCTGAAGTTGATCTTGCTGATATTGAAGAAGATGCAGCTCATGCCAATGCTGTGGTCAAACATAATGCCGAAGGTACCAATAACAATTCTTCAACTAACACGAAAGCTTCAAGCCCCGTACCACATAAAACATTGGAAGAAGTGGCCAATCCAAAGCATCCAAAACTAGTGTTCAGCTTCGATGTTACAAAGCTCTCTTTGTCATTATACAATAACACAAGTAATACCAATGACATCTCAGGACATCAATTGGCTTCCTTCAACTTGAATTTGTTAAAGGCAAATTTCAATATGTCTGAAGATAGTCATTTCAGCCTGAAATTGTCAGTTGGTTCATTTATTGTTGAAGATTCAAGAAGGAATAATACCAGTAAATTCACAGAAATTATTCCTCTGATTGACGGAGACAAAGATCAATTCTTGGTCAATGTTACATCTGAAGGAAGACCCGAAAAGAAGAATATCACAGTTATGCTTACTGTCGATACACCAAAGGTTATCATTTCACTCGATTACATTTTTGAGCTTCAAGGATTCATCAATAAGGTGTTGGAGAAACCAGCAACTATTTCTGGTTTGGCTGATGAAGATATTGATGAATCAGACTCTGAAGGTGGCTCATCCAAGCAAGAGGAGACAAAAGCCATCACATTGAAAGAGAAAGAAGACACCGAGAGCTCGATGTCTTTTGGGTTCTCTATCAATATCACCAATCCTTCGGCTATGTTACTTGCTGATCCAACGAAGGCCAATACCGAAGCCATCATTTTTAAGGTGGAACAGATTTTGATAACCAGTCAAAACGTCATTTCTTTAGCTGCAAACAGTATTGGAATGTTTTTGAGTACTATGGATAACCAGACTGATCGGAGATTAAGAATTATAGATGATTTCTCGGTATCTTTTGCTCATGATTCAAGAGGCTCAACTGAAAATACCTTCTTGACAAATATCCAAGCATCAGTTGATCCTATGCTTATGAGATTATCTCTCAGAGATATCAGGTTAGCCTTAAATATCTTCAATAGGGCTTCAGAGTTATACTCCAAGGTTCAAGGAAAACAAGAGGAAGAAGTGAAGCCTGGTGATTTTTCTGAAGCATTTAGAAACAAGTTATCCAAATATGCACCTTCATTTACTTCATCTTTTTCTGGAACTAAGAAGAAAATTCCTAAACCGAAGGATCCTACTGAACCAGCTGCCATCATAAAAGGTGAAGAGCTCAATGTTAGTATTGGTGGATTAAGATTTGTGCTTATTGGTGATGTTCATGAACTTCCTGTTCTTGATATGAACGTCAAACCATTTGATGCTAGAGCCATCAATTGGTCAACAGATCTCAGTGCAGAAACTCACATTGAGTCGTTTGTAAAGATTTATAATTATGCCCGGTCGACTTGGGAACCATTAATTGAGCCATGGCCCATCTCGGTCTATGCTACTAAGGGAGGAGAATCACAGCCCTCAGTTATAATTGACGTTGTTTCTCGTCAATTGGCTGAAATTAGTGTTTCATCTCGTTCAATTGCATTACTTTCTCAAATTTCGGCATTGATTAGTGAAGATGTGGAATTGAGATCAAGAGAAGAGGCAAGTCCATATAAGATTGTCAATGAAACAGGATACGATATCGAGGTTTGGAATGATCAAGTATCAATGAAAAAGAATACCACTGTGATTAAGAATCATGATAGCATTCATTGGGCTTTCGAGGATTGGAAGGAAATCCGTGAAAATTTGGATACCGACAACAAACGAGGTGTCCTTGGTGTCAAATTAGTTGATTCCAATTACGAAGAAATTAAAGGCATTTCTGCAACTGGTGAAGGAGAGGATATTATAATGATGAATCCACCAGTTGAAGGGATCCATAACAGAGTTATTTGTGATATCACATTGGGCCTGGATAATATCAAGACGGTATGGATCAGATCTTCTGTGGTGATTCAAAACGACGCTGATGTCAGTATTGCAATCAAGGTATTCCCAGATAATAAACCTGCCAATCCAGTGGATGAAATTATAATTGAGTCCAAGTCATCTAAATCTTTACCAATTGATTATGTTTATTCTGGATCCTTGAAAGTAAGACCTTACATTGAAAGCGAATATGAATTTTCCAACGAAAGTTTATATTGGAAAGATTTGTTATATGGAGGTAGCTCAATAACCTGTGCATCATTGACTAAAAATGATAAGACTTCGTACTATTTCCAGGCTGAAGCTGCTTATGATAAGGATGAACCACTTGCAAGAATATATCCTCATATGAGATTGGTTATTTCTGCTCCTGTACAGGTACTCAACTTGTTACCCTTCGATTTAGATTACAGATTGTATGATAAAGGATCTAGAAAAGACTGGAGAGGTTCAATTGAAAAGGGAAAAACTTCATTTATTCATGTGGCAAGCTTGAAAAGCTTATTACTTATTAGTGTTGAACCCAAGAATTGTGGATTTGGTAAGTCAGAGTTTGCTATTATCAACTGTCCAGACAAGAGTGATTTCAAGAGGGAATCAGTAATGACTTTGAAACACGAATCGGGACAAATCTTGAAACTTAGAATCTTTTATCCAAGAAAAGCTCAAGGGAAGACTGGGTTGAGAATTGCCATTTATTCACCATATGTGATTCTTAATAGAACTGGTCAAGATCTTGTTATCAGTGAAAAATCAAATAAATTAATTTCTGATGGTTCTAGCATGGCAGAAACAACTCCAAAAATGTTTTCTTTTGATTCATCGAACCAAAAAAAGAATAGAGCTCTTTTACAGGTATCCGACAGTCAGTTCTCGACACCTTTGAGTTTTGATGCTATTGGACAGTCTTCAGAAGTCAAAGTGCAACTCAACGGTAAGCAGGCAGAAATGAATGTGGCAGTTTCAACAGCCGAAGGTGAAGGTATATACAACTTAACGAAGGTTGTTACTTTTGCCCCAAGATACATCTTGAAGAATGATTTAGATGAGAGTATTCAATTGGTTGAAAATGGGTCCACAAATGTGCTTAGTGTGGAACCTAAACAATTAATCCCGTTATATGGATTGAAACGGTTAAGTAATAGAAGTTTGGTCTTGAAATTCCCACATCTCTCCAAGACTTGGTCTTCTCCTTTTGCCATAGACGAAATTGGTCAGATTTTCTTGAAGGTGTACAAGGAGAATATCGGACAAATCTTGTTGAAGGTCAATATCCTTACTGAGAATGGTACGATATTTATTCATATAGAATCATCCCAGAACAACTGGCCTTTCAATATCAGAAATTTCAGTGATTCTGAATTCATTATTTACCAAAATAATCCGAATATTAATGAGAACGGTGAAGTTGTCAAAACCGATGTTGACTACAAACCAATTTACTACCGGGTTCCTACCAAGAGTGTTATGCCATATGCGTATGACTATCCTAAGGCATTGATTAAAGAATTGATCATCAGATCACATGGTCGTGAAAGAGCTATCAATCTTTCAGAAATTGGTAATTTGAAACCATTCAGACTTCCTCCTGTGCAGAAAGATGAAGAGCAAAAGATTGTAGATTTAAATGTGGTTGCAGATGGTCCAACACAATCATTGGTTATCACCGAATATGACCCTTCATTGAGTATGTACAAATTGGAGAAAACTAAGACAGGCAGTTCTTCCAATGCCTCACAACAAAATTTCGAAGCTGATCAAGTTGACGATAATTATTCCACAAGAATCATTACCAGATTCGAAGGGTTTGGTATATCTTTGATCAACTCCAAGTATCAAGAATTGTTGTACCTTACATTGAGAGGATTGGAAATTAGATACAACGAGTCTGATTTGTACCAAAATTTGAGTGTTAAGTTGAAGTGGATTCAAATTGATAATCAATTATACGGGGGTATATTCCCTATTGTTCTTTACCCAACAGTTGTTCCAAAATCTGGAAGAGAGATGAATAATCACCCATCATTTTCAGCTTCTGTATGTAAGGTGAAGGATGATTCTCATGGTGTTCTTTTCATCAAATATGCCACTATCTTATTGCAAGAAATGTCCATTGAAATAGATGAAGATTTCCTTTTCGCTTTATTGGATTTTGCTAAGATCCCAGGAGCTAGTTGGAATTATAAGATTGAGGATAAATTGTGTGATGACAACTTGGAATTACCAGAACCAAAGAAGCTTTCCGAAAGTAGTGATATCTATTTCGAAGCATTACACTTACAACCAACATTGACAAATCTTTCATTCGTAAGAACAGAAAGGGTTAATGCTGAAGATAAAGCTGGTAACTCCCTGAACCCATTAATGTTCTTCTTCAATGTTCTTACTATGGCCATTGGTAATGTGAATGAAGCACCGATCAAGTTGAATGCATTATTCATTGAGAGTGTAAGAGTCCCAATGCCTATTCTTTTAGAATCTATCCAAACCCATTATGGACAATCCTTTTTCTATCAACTTCATAAGATCTTAGGATCTGCCGATTTATTGGGTAATCCGGTTGGATTGTTCAATAATATTTCATCAGGAGTTTTGGATATATTTTACGAGCCATATCAAGGATTTGTCATCAATGACCGTCCACAAGAGTTGGGTATTGGACTTGCTAAAGGAGGATTGAGTTTCTTGAAGAAATCTATCTTTGGATTCTCAGATTCTTTTGCCAAATTCACTGGATCAGTAGCCAAAGGATTATCGGTGGTCACATTGGATGAATCATTCCAAGAACGTCGTCGTCTCAATCAACGTCGTAATAAACCCAAGCATGCTCTTTACGGGTTTGCATCTGGTGCCAACTCATTCTTTGAATCGGTATCTTCGGGAGTCACCGGTGTAGCATTGGCTCCAATGGAAGGAGCTAATAGTGAAGGAGCTACTGGATTCTTCAAAGGTGTCGGTAAAGGTATAGTTGGTCTCCCAACTAAGACAGCTATTGGGTTGTTTGATTTGGCTTCCAATGTGAGTACTGGGATTAGAAATACTACCACAGTTTTTGATGCTGAAGGTTTAGATAAAGTCAGACTCCCTAGATATGTTAGTTATGACCATGTTGTCCGTCCTTATTCTGCCAGAGAAGCTCAAGGACAATTCTGGCTCAAATCTATCGACGGAGGAGTTTACTTCAATGATTGTTACTTGGCTCACTTAGTATTGCCAGGAGAAGAGAAAGCGATCATTGTGACCTTCAAAAATATCTTACTTTTTGAAATCAATACTCTTAAAGTTAAATGGATCATTCCCTTTGATCAAGTTAAATCCATTTCAATTGAGTCTACCGGTATTAGTATCGGATTGAAGAAGAAATCAGGACCTTTTATTCCTATTCCTGAAAAATCATCAAGAAGTTTCCTTTATAATAAAATTGGTATTGCAGTCGAAGATTACAATAAGCATTGTCAAGTGGTGTTATAAAAGTATATACATAGAATGAAAGTTATATAAAAATGGGTGGTGCTCTTTTAGTTCTCTTGGGAAGTCTTTTGAAGAATGTTTCGGCATCTTCAAGGGTATAACATTCGAATGTAAGCTTTGTAGCTGCTAAATATCCATCACCAGTTTTGATGATGATATTCCCCAAGTTTTGGTCATATAAGAAATGGCCCACTTCAAGGTCAGCATCATGATTCACTTCCTTAATCTCATTAAATATAACCCGTTTGTTAGCCGTGCCCTTTTTAGTATTGCATTCAATATATCCATAAAGAGGTCCTAAAGCATCATAAAGACGTCTAATTTCCCGAGCTTTCAAACCCCATTTGATCTGGGCCATGGCAGGTGAAATCTTGGAAGCCAACAGGTACAGGTAATTGGGAGTTAAGGGTTTTACATCTCTGTATAATTGGTTTTCTATGACTTTAGACACTAATTGACCCCCAATGTGGCCCAATTTGGACTCTAAAGAAGCGTAATTATCAGTATTTTCCACCGGGATTTCAGGACTTTGCACAATCAAATCTCCATGGTCAAACTTTGTCGGATGTAACGTTTGAACTGTGACCCCCGTGTATTTATCATCGTTGATCAATGCATATTGCATGGGAGATGAGCCCGCATATCTAGGAAGCAAAGAAGGATGGACATTGATGCCACCAAAAGTCATGTTTTTCAAAAAAGTCTCGGGAATAAGCTTCCCATATGATACAGCCACTGCCAAGTCAAAACTATGGTCTTTTAGAACATCACAGATCTCCGCTTTGGTGTCAGCTCTATGAATAGGAACATTATTTGCAGCCGCATACGCACCCAACGGAAGTTCTTCAAGAGTAGTTAAATTCCGGCCGGTGGGTTTGATGTGTCTTGTGATGACATGGAGGGCCAGAAGAGAACTGGGGACTCGAGTTTTGAGGGAAAGAAGATGAGAAAGTGAAGCGACACTAAACTTGTCACTACCAAAGAATGCAATTCTTACCATAATGTGATGCGATGAGCCGACGTTCTTATTATCAAGCACGCCGGACACGCTCGCACCACGTACCACTACCACTGTACGAGCCGCGCACGCACCTACCACAAGCCGGAAACCACCACTTCCACACCACCACACGCACGGCGCCCGTACCTGAAAAAGTAACATAACACGCGACTAAAAGTGCGGAGTTGAATCGATATTTATTTTTCACCATTCTTTAACAGATTTCCAGTAATTACCAAAATGCTGGCATCTTTCCTGCCAGCACCACAAACAACAGTTCACACGTACATACTGCCGATGACCCGTAAAGTCCTCATTCTCTTGTCCTGCACTTTTCTCGGCCTCATTTGTGGTACCATGTACTTATATTCTTCCTACAGCCCCCAACTCGCAGCTCGTCTTAATTACTCCGTCACAGATTCCTCCAAAATCGCCTTAGCTGGTACCGTGGGGGTGGCAGTAGCAGGTCCATTATCGGGTAAAGTTATTGATAAAACTGGTTACACAAAAGCCATGATATTCGGTGGAGTATGTATCTTGGCAGGATATCTTGGTTTAAAGAAACAATTTGATCGAGGTTATTCCAATTTATACGTTTCTTACGTGTTTTTATTCATGGTTGGTATGGGACTGACATTCATCAACAGTTCATGTTTGAAATGTTGTGCTTTAAGTTTCCCCAGCATTAGAGGAGTCGCTACATCATTACCATTGGCATTGTATGGGCTTAGTGCTTTATTTTATTCGGTAATTGGATCTGTATTCTTCCCGGGAGATACCTCCAAATTCTTGGGGTTTTTGGCGTATTCCTCGTTGGTGATATTCTGTATTTGTGCTCCTAGTGTCATTCTTGCTGATAATGACCATAAGAGAAGTCACAGAAAAACCCCATCTGCATCAATTGAAATGTCCACTTTGAACCCGGCTTTGACACCTCAAACGAGCAATGCATCCCCCATGACCCCTGGGAAATTTAGTCCTTCGAAACTTAGCCCAGGTCCTAAACATGATGAGAATTCCAGCGTATTAGTATCGACCAAATTCTGGATTATCTTCTTGCTTACCGGGTTTCTTGCAGCCATGGGCCAGATGTACATCTACTCGGTGGGATATATAGTTAAGGCCCTTGTAGCAAAAGGTATTCTTTATGATAGTACCATAACACTTGAAACCAAAAATGAACTTGAAGCATTGATTCAAAAAAACCAACAACTTCATGTTGGTCTTTTATCAGCTACCAATTGTGTAGGGAGATTAATTAGTGGGATTTGTGGAGATATAATTGCTCAAAGTTTTAATCAAAGAAGACTGTGGTTACTATATGTTCCAGCAATTGGTTTGACATTGACACAAATCATCGGATATAAATTATCTGATTACACAAGACTCGCATCGATGTCATTGATGACTGGATTCTTCTACGGCTTCACATTCTGTATCATGCCTATCATAGTGGGAGACTTTTTTGGCATGGATAATTTCTCATTGAATTGGGGGTTGGTCAGTTTAGGACCTATACTTCCAAGTTTCTACTTCACCAAGTTGTTTGGTAATATTTTTGATTCCAACTCGGTGGTGGCTAGTGACGGGACCCATGTTTGTTCGTTGGGGAACCAATGTTACAACTCGATCTTTGAGCTTGACTTGGTGGTGATGGGATTATGCTTGTTTTTGGTGACTTTGTTGAATTTTTGGTATCACAAATTGGACAGGTAGTACACCACAGGGCCATCATACCATCAATTACCATACCATCAATTACCATACCATCAATTACCAACTATCAATTTACTGTTGGCCTCACTTACGATAGACTACATCATACACTTCATAGATTCATATACACTATACACTCTAACGTTCTTCTGTCTACAGTTCTGTATCACTCACACCCACACTCATCACCATTTATTCACAACTCGCATTTGCAACCATTCGCGTCGATGAACTCCCACGATAAAAAGGCCCAAAGAGCCGCAAGATTCGCCAAACAACCCAAAAGTTTCGGATTTGTCAGTCGAGGCGAAGATGAACTCAAGCGAAGCAAGAAAGACCAGGAAAAGTTCTTCTCCCAAATCGTTCACCAGTTTTATCAGTATTGCGATGCCTCACCTGCTGCTCTCACAGAAAGCCTTCGAAGTTTGACCATATCAGAATCCCTAAATACACCTTCTACCACAGATAAAACGAATACCGCAAACTCCCCAGCCACAAAAGTTTCCCCCACAATAGACACAATCCTTCTTTCCCTTAGAAAACTACGAGAAGCCCTTCTTTCGTCTCCTCCAACTGACTTCTCCATCAAAGTGTTTCTCTTCTCCATTCGGATCTCCACTCCTCTTGGACATTACCAAACGTATATCCCCAGCATAAACTTCCTTCTTACACACGAGTCGAGACTTGATCGGAAAGTGGTAGAGGAATTGGCTACCTTACTTATCCTTCATTTATCGCATTTCAATAACCAACACACAAAGGCTATAGATACATATATGAGATATTTTGGAGACGAGCAAACGGTACTTCTTCAGACGATAAAATGGTGGTATACCAAAGATTATTATAATTGGATACAGGTGTATAATCAGGAGATAGATAATGGGAAACTGGCGATCATGAAGATGGGGGTCAAGTCTATGGTTACAAAAATAATTGATGATATACAAAAGTCATATTTCAACATAAGTTTGAAGTTTTTGGAGAGTTTGCTCCCGAATGGAATTGAGTACAAGGATTTGGGAGATTATGGTGCAAACTGGAGTCTTCTGGAAGGCACAGTCACCGTGAGACAACGGAAGAAGTAGGTACAATGATCAAATGCATATTGAAATTTTGTAGAGGCAGACAATGATTATAGTTTTATTGTCTGTGCCTCTATGGGAGATTTGAAGCAAGAAGGTGATCCTGTTCATGCAAGAAGGTTTTCCTGTTCATGGGTGTCTTTATAGAGTATAGAGAAATATATCAATCTCGTGAAGTAGTATACTATCGATAATCGATTGAAACTATCAGTAACCGGTGTCGGGAAAGTATGCCAATAGAACTTTCAAATGTTTCTTGTCGGCCCACGTAGTTGGTTGTATTTAACGACGCTGGGAAAGGTAGAATCCACAATTTGCAACCATTCGCAGATTATACAGGATTGCAAATGAAGCTGAAGCCAGGAAGTTAAAGAACTACTATGGGACCATAGTCTTGCCATTCCGTCGACGAACTTTGTACTACATGTCCCATATATTCTTCTATATAGTCAGCCGTTCTTTTCCCTAAGATTCTAAGCTTCTTGTTCTCATTCTCCAGCTTCTAAGCTTCTCGTTCTCATTGTCCAGCTTCTCAGCTTCTCGGTCTCTCCACATCGTCTCATTTTTCACCTCACTCGCTCGCGCATCACAGCCTATCTAACTTAACTTCTTCCTCCCACATATCAACTATATCGATCCTGTACTTTCGGAATTCATACTTAAATTGCATCCACCACATTATACTGTAACCTGCAAACACTCTGAACTCCACAAAAACTACCAACGTCTATTGCATCCCTAGCTAAAAACTCCAGCCAATGAGTGAAAAATTCCCGGACTCCATCAAGATAGACGATATCACTTCCGGACGAATCGAAGCAGAAACTCTCTACAAAGAAATTGACCGCTTAAAATTCGAAATCAACATCCTCAGACATGATCTATCACTTTTCATTCGAACCCTAGCGACCATCCCAGAAGGTGCCAGCCAACAAGAATATTATCGTAATGTTGCAGAACGATTAAAGACAGTTCAAACCAGTATCAAGGATTACTGTACTCAATACAATAAGTTGCTCCCAATCATCAACTTATCACAGATTAAGCTTGGACAGGAAGTGGAGGTGATTCCCCAGCTGAATTTGAATCGAATCGACAAGAACGTGAACGTTTCAAAGAGTAATAAGTATACGATAAAGAAAGAGAAATGAATAATGAATAAGATATAATGTGTGTCATGACAATCTCTTGTACCTCTCTATATCACCACCAATGATGATCGCCAGTAATGATGAATTCTACCAACGGAAGTACTCCGTGCGGTTGTTACCCTGAACTGGGCCATTGGTTCTCCCGTCTCACTGGCCGCAATTGTTACCCTGAACTGACTCACACCTGTGTATAAATGCGAATGAAAAATATGGAGTTGAAAAATTATCAAACTATCACTATGTCTTCTGCTTTAAAACAAGTGTTTGATACTTGCAAACAAGAAAATAGAAATGCCCTTGTAACATTCATAACTGCTGGATTCCCTACAGTTGATGATACGGTTCCAATCTTACAAGGTTTACAAAAAGGTGGAGTAGATATCGTTGAATTGGGTATTCCATTCTCAGATCCTATTGCTGATGGTCCAACTATTCAAGTGGCTAATGTCACCGCCTTAAACAACGGAGTTACTGTTCCAAAGTGTCTTGAATTGGTTCGTCAAGCTAGAAAAGCTGGCGTTACCATTCCTATCATTTTGATGGGATACTACAACCCAATTATGAAGAATGGTGAAGAACAATTGATCAAGGACACGGCTGAAGCAGGTGCTGATGGGTTTATTGTTGTGGATTTACCACCACAAGAAGCTATTCAATTCAGAAGTACTTGCTCCAAATATGGAGTCACTTACGTGCCTTTGGTGGCTCCTGCTACCACGGATGCTAGATTAAAGGTTTTGGGAGAAATCGCCGATTCCTTCATTTATGTGGTATCAAGAATGGCCCCAACTGGTGCCTTGACTAAGATCTCAGAAGGTATCCCTGAATTATGTGCTAGAGTCAGAAAATATGCTAATGGATCTCCATTGGCCGTGGGATTCGGGGTGTCTACCAGAGAACATTTCTTACAAGTGGGTAAAGATGCTGATGCCGTAGTCATTGGATCCAAGTTTATCACCACAATTGCCGATTCCGCTCCAGGTACTCGTGGTGAAACCGCCTACAAATTCGCCAAGGGGATTTTGGGTGAAGATTTCGATGTTCACCCTCCTGCTAGTTATAAGAATGATCTGAAAGACGGGAAAAATGTGGTTCCAGTATTGGAAGAAGCTCACAAACATAACCCTAAATTCGGTGATTTCGGAGGTCAATTCGTTCCTGAGGCTATGTACACCTGTTTGGCGGAATTAGAAAAGGGATTTGAAAGTGCTATTGCTGATCAAGGGTTCTGGGATGAATTCCGTGGATTATACTCTTATATCGGTAGACCTTCCTCGCTTCACAAGGCTGAAAGATTATCAGAATACGCTGGCGGGGCTAATATCTGGTTGAAGAGGGAAGATCTTAATCACACTGGTTCCCACAAGATCAACAATGCTTTAGCCCAAGTTTTGATTGCTAAAAGATTAGGTAAAACCAAGATTATTGCCGAAACTGGAGCTGGTCAACACGGGGTTGCAACTGCCACTGCTTGTGCTAAATTTGGTTTGGAATGTACCGTTTTCATGGGTGCTGAAGATGTTAGACGTCAAGCCTTAAATGTATTTAGAATGAGAATCTTGGGTGCTAAGGTGGTTGCTGTTACCAATGGTACTCAAACCTTGAGAGATGCCACTTCTGAAGCTTTCAGATACTGGGTTTCCAATTTACAAACCACTCATTACGTTGTGGGTTCTGCTATTGGACCTCATCCTTACCCTACCTTGGTCAGAACCTTCCAAAGTGTTATTGGTAACGAAACCAAGGAACAATTCAAAGCTTTGAACAATGGTAAATTACCTGATGCGGTTGTCGCTTGTGTTGGAGGTGGTTCCAATTCTACCGGTATGTTCTCTCCATTCGAAAAGGATGTTTCTGTTAAAATGCTTGGAGTTGAAGCCGGTGGTGATGGTATTGATACTGAAAGACATTCAGCTACTTTATCTGTTGGAGAACCAGGTGTTTTCCATGGAGTTAGAACGTATGTTTTACAAGATAGTGATGGTCAAGTTCATGACACTCATTCTATCTCTGCTGGTCTTGATTATCCCGGTGTTGGTCCAGAGTTGGCTTACTGGAAGAGTACTGGAAGAGCTCAATTCGTTGGTGCTACTGATGCTCAAGCCATGTTAGGTTTCAAACTTTTATCTCAATTAGAAGGTATTATTCCTGCATTGGAATCATCCCATGCTATATACGGAGCTATTGAATTGGCAAAGACTATGAACAAAGACCAACATATTGTCATTAATTTGTCAGGTAGAGGTGATAAAGACGTTCAAAGTGTCGCAGAGAACTTGCCTAAATTAGGTCCACAAATTGGCTGGGACTTGAGATTCCAAGCTGATCCAAGTAAAGATTCGGATTAATGAATAATGTACATATTGCTTTACATTTTACTGTAGCTGTGTAGTCACATCTCTTCTCATCTCTCACTTCCCTCTTCGCATTTTGCAACCAAAAAAATCCAAACGCGTCATGTCTGATACGAACCAACTGGTGATAGAACTTGCCAAAATTTTGGGAATCGACATGGATGACAACACATTGCGTTTGTGCGTTAGATTACTTGATGAGGGCGTTGATCCCAAAAAATTGGCTCAAAATATCGAACGTATCAAGCGAGAAACCCAAATGCTCAATTAGTATACATTAGTCTATTATATAATATACATCATGCAAATCCAAGTTTCCTCTTTTTCTTCTTCTTGATTTTCTGGCTTTTTGGTCTTGCCAAACTTGAATCAAGTTGAGAATGCCCAAAAGACGACATTTGTGAAGGTGTTTGTGACGGAATTGAAGATGCTTGTGAAACCTGAGAAGATGGAACTATTGAAGTAGAAGCAGCTTGTGACGAGTCAATACTATCAATTTGTGTAGCATCCACTTGTGTTGGAACTTGACTTGGACTCTGATTGAACTCTTCTGGGGTAACTTGCGACAGTTTTACTCTTTGAGATGCTCCTTGAGACAAAAGCTTTCTTCTCATATCCTTTTTACGCTTCTTATGGGTCTGAGTTTGAGTGGAGGTATCCTGAGATGCAATTACAATGGATGGAACAGAAGATACTGGGAAACTGTATTGATTTTCACTTTGAGTGAATCTGTCAATTTGGGTGGGAGTAACATCTCCGTCAAAGTTCTCATCCCATCCACTGACTATAGCCTTTGTACTTGAACAGGCGTGGTTATATTCTCTGTCGGTGATCTCAGAGTAGTGTTGTAATAAATGGTCCAGAGTAACTTTAGTGGATCCAAGAACCATAAGATTAGCTAACTGTTTAAGAGTATTGACCCTTGTCTGAGGTTTAATCTCTGGCTTCGAATAATAATCATTTCTGATGTATTTGTGAATCCCAGAAATAGTCTCCAGAGAGGGCTGGTCTTTTACAAGTTTGGATCTTGAAAAAAATTGATTGACGGTGTTCTTCACAGCAAGGTCATTAGACTCGTAATATTCTTGTAATTGTTCAAGCATAGAATCAAACTCCAGAATCTTCTTAATTCCTATAGGTGCATCATGTCCGAGTTCTAAGAGTGATTTGTAGGTTGGAATTAAGTCAGTTTTTCCCTGTTGTAACTGCAAAATTGTTTCCTTCATGGCATCGGCACCTTCACCCAATTTGAAAGCATACTCTTGAACTTTCTCCACCTCATCTCCTTCTATGGTAGGGGTTTTAGTGATAGATTGAACAAGAGGCATAAAACTTTTTCTGTCAAACCATTTAAAGAATACATTCTTGGAGGTTCTTGTAGGATTGGTAGATGTTGAATTGAGTAGGTCATCGAAAGTCGATGATCCAGAATCTTGTAATGGGTTGCCAATTCCATGTTTCAAAGTACTAAACACAAGTTCCAAGTTCAGACGAGTTTCAAATAATCCAAATATACTTTCTTCTCGTGGAGTTTTACGGACTGCTTTTTTTTTAACATATCGACGGTAAAACTCCAGGTCCAATTCGACCAAATTCAAGCTTTGAAGTGGGACATCTTTCAGATTCAAGTGCACCAATGATGGAGTGGTAAGAATATAAGGTTTGTTATCCCTTTCGGTAAAACTGCAACTCAAAACAAGCGGCGATGACAGACTATATATCAAACATATGAAGACATCATCTCTCAGTTTAGTGACGGTGAACTTTAAAGATGGATCACGATCACTCAAGAAATGTTTCCAAGACAAGAGTCTTTCAGGTTCATCATTGGATATATCTAGCCATATAATCTCTCTGGATGTCAAGAGAAACATATATTTATTCTGCCATTTAGGGATGTCTATATCTCTTATCCGAGACCATGTTTCAGCAGTAATAATTTTCTTAGACGATTTGGTGGCTAGATTAATCACCAGAAGAGAATTTCTGGTAGCTATCATGATTTCTGAAGGGGAATACCAAAGTATTTTTCTCCAGTTAGAGAGTTGTAGAGTATCTTCAAACATTCTCTGTTGTTCTTCCTTCTCATCAGCCAATTTGAACTGCAGTACCAGGAGTTTGACTCCATTATTCAACGTCACGATGAAGATATTCCCCTTAACATCAATAAGGGAAAATTTCCGCTTAGCATTACCACTCCATACCATATCAGCGAAAGGATTAGTTTTAAAGCGACTCATATGAGCCCTATCCACCAACAGAAGACCAATAGGAGCCGGGAGATCGATATTATACACAACGTTGATGACGTAGATCCAGCTACTAGTTCTTATCAACAAATGACCATCGGAATCAAACGATGGTTTAAGGAGTTTCTGACTTTTAATTTGACGAATTGGCTCTTCGAGTTGTAAGCTGACAGTTCTACCAAATTGGGGGTTATTTTGATCCGAATTTCCGGGTTCTACCATTGATACTGTCAAAACATGACCAATTGACCCCGTACAATATGCAGCGAACCGAGGTCTTATGGCAGTATCTAGATTACATGGGACATAGAACAATTCCACGCAATTATCAAATGTAGGATCATAGGCATCGGCACTACTAGTGGCTTCAGATGGGACTTTTATGGTCTGAAAAATGGAGGCTTGTGCCGGGAGACTCAACCCAATATCACTAGCGGTTCTGTCGATATCTACCTTACTTGTGTGATGGAATTTATATCTGATATTCAGCTCATCGGTCTGTTTAGGAACCATGATGGAAGGAGATGAAATTTGGCTCAATGGTGGCTCTTTTAAAACCGGAATTGAGAGGGTAGAATCGTCGCCCAAATGGCTATCTAGAGAACGGGACCCCCCGACCCCGTATGTGAGTTGGACGCCTAGTCCGCTTTTGTGGGGCCACATAGTACGCGTTGAATAGTTGTGAGTGAGACTGAGATAAAGTGAGTAGTGAGAGTTAAATGGTGAGACCTGGAGATGAGATGGGAGGTATTTAGTAAACATGTCTTGAATACTGATTGGTTTGGTATAGACAATGTAGGTGTCTATAGTGTCGTATATGTTCTTTCATCGTCTGTCTTTTGTCTTGTATGATTTGTGTCTGAAAGCGTCCCTATCTGTAAAGCCTTCACTCAAGCACTTTTCGCAGCCATAGCCTAGTGAGTTTGTACTCAGTGATAGAAAGTGATAGAAAGTGATATGCTAATCAATGATAGGCTAGCCAGGGACAATGATAGTCAATATCCAATATAGAACATCTATTTATCTCTCCATTACTCATTACACATTACTTCACACAACACTCTCCATCTTTCTACTATTAACCTCGCTCGCACGGTGAAAAATATCCTCATGTTACTACACCTATGGCTATGGGCATTCATTGCCTCAGTATATGCCATGTCTCAAGACCCAGAGATGGACCAGATAGTCCAGGACTTCCATAGCTCCGATGACGTGCCAATTGACACCTCTTTAGTGGGTCAATATAAATCACTTTCCGATTCTTCGTTACTTTGGGGTGCGTACAGATCGGGCCTTTACTTTGGAATCAGGCCAAGAATCCCCAGATCGCTTCTTTCAGGACTCATGTGGTTCAATGTCGATGACTATAAAGGTATCAGAAATATCCGTCATTTCTATGAACAAAATGACCCCATGAAAAAGGCTAATTGGGTATACTATGATCCTAGATTTGGTGGTAGACAAGTGATAATTGATAAAGAATGTCATATAAAACTCATTTTTGATTTCATCAAATCAAAAGATGGTCAGTCGTGGAGTGTCAAGGTGAAAGCTCAACCACAGAAAGGATTTGAAAATGTTAAAACTTCCTTTGTCTGGTATTCTGGGTTAGAAACTGAAATTGCTCAGGATCCTTATGGCGAAGAAAGGGGAGATGGTGAAGATGGTATGCTCAATTTAGACATGGATAAGTCTCTTGATGGAAGGTACAACTCTCCTATTTTATTGGCAGGTTTGTCCAAAGATTTGGGCTTTTTCAAGCTTATTATAGGTGAACTGGCATCGAAGAACAGAAGACCCAAACCAACTCATGAGGATATTCCTGATCTTGATGGTACTAAGAATTACCATGTGAGCTTAAGAGTCCCAAATGACCAAATCTGGCAAGCAAAAGATATATTTGGAACTCTCTTACAAGATTCTTTGAAGGATTTAATGGAAAAATATGGACAGGCACCAATACCTCCAGACCAATCATTTCTCCTCCGGGATTTGAATCATTACCAAGGAAATTTACACATTGTTCAACAGACTTTTGTTGGTGCTTGTGAATTCTTTGTAAGATATGAAAATTCCGTGACTCCTTCTGATCAATTGATTACAGTTGAGAACTTCGATGATAAATTGGCAGAGATGACGAAGAAACTTGATGGGAAATTTAAACTGCATTTCGACCTTCAAGCTCCATTTGATAAAAAAGAGTATATTCCATTCGCCAAAGAACTTCTTTCTGGATTACTTGGAGGACTCTCATATTTCTATGGGGACCATCTTGTTGATCGTGAGACAAAATTGGATGAAGAGTCATTTGAATCGTTTGATTTCAACTCCATGAAACCTCAATTGGAAGGGCCAAATGAATTATTCACCTTGGTGCCTTCGAGACCTTTCTTCCCCAGAGGATTTTACTGGGATGAAGGATTCCATTTATTACCTATTTTAGATTACGATTCAGATTTAGCATTGGAGATTCTTCAGTCCTGGTTTGGGTTGATTGATGAAGATGGTTGGATTGCAAGAGAACAAATATTAGGACCTGAACTGAGAGTACGGGTTCCAGAACAATTCCAGATCCAAAGTCCCGAAATCGTCAACCCGCCAACATTGATGTTAGTATTCACATTTTTATTAGAACATTTGGAACTGGGAGAATATGGTAATATTGAAGAACCAGCCCATGTAGATAATTATGGTGGATTTGACACCAAACTCGAAGGTGAAGAACCAGGTAAATTGGTGCTAAACAACCCTGAAGTACTTAAAAACTATACCAAAACCATTTATCCTCAATTGAAAGCACATTACGAGATGTTCAGGAGAACTCAGAAGGGATATGTTGATGATTTTGGTAGAAATAAAGACATGGAAGTCTATAGATGGAGAGGAAGAACCTCGACTCATTCTTTAGCTTCTGGACTTGATGATTATCCAAGAGTCTTACCAGTCGATATTGCCGAATTGAATGTAGATTTACTTTCGTGGGTCGGTGTCATGACGAGATCAGTCAAGTTAATTGCCAAAGTGTTGGGAGAGGAAGATGACGTCAAAAAGTACCAAAATATAGAAAACCGAATCATCAAAGACTTGAATGAGGTGCATTGGAGCGAAAAGGATGGGATTTATTGTGACAAATCAGTCGATGAAGATGATGAGGATGTTTTTGCTTGTTTCAAGGGTTATATTTCTATCTTCCCATTCATTACCAAGATGATGAATCCAACAGATCATCACAAACTCGAAAGACTTGTGGATGTTATCGCAAATCCAGAAGATTTATGGACAGAATATGGTATCAGATCAATGGCCAAATCGGATCCTGCCTATAAATCTGGAGAAAACTACTGGACATCTCCAATTTGGATCAATATCAATTATCTTACATTAGACGCATTAAAACACTACAAAGAATCAGCAAATCTTCCCACTTCTTTGGCCAAAAAATTCAGTGACACTTATAGAGACTTAAGAAAGAATGTTGTCACCAATGTTCACAAGGAGTGGAAGAGAACCGGGTTTGTATGGGAACAATATGACGACGAAACTGGCCACAGTAAAGGTGCAAAGAATTTCTTGGGTTGGACCTCCAGTGTGATTTTGATGATGAAAATGCCCACCACCATTTAAACACATTCACCTAGAAAAAAAGTATATACATCCAAAACATACATAGGTTTTCACTATATACACAAACCCAACACTTTAGCCACTCTGGCCACTATACTATACACAGTTCCCTATTCCAGCATTATCATTCTCTACATATTCATTAATCTTTCGCGGTTGCAAATTATCATTATCCCTATCATGGACCATAAACCCAAAATCGACAAACTCATTCTAAATTTCTTCATTCAAGAAGGATACAAGGAGGCAGCATTGACATTCGCCAAAGAGACAAATACCGAGTTATCTCATGATCTGCCATCCATTATAAACCACCAATCCAAGTCATTGCTCGAGTCCCTTAGCAAGCTTGACCTGGACGACCAAGAAGCATTTTTCAACCTAATAAAATCCACCAAAAAAGAGGCTCCAGAACCACAAATACGGAAACCAGCTCAACAATACACAAACATAACTGGGTTTGATACCATCAATGAGAGGAAAGAGATCAAATATCTTATACTTCAAGGTTCAATTCCTGCGGCTATTGAGAAGATCAGTGAGTACTTCCCATCAGTACTTGACTCCAACAACTTGCTTCACTTCAAACTTCTTCGATTGAGTCTCATAGAGATGATTAGAAATCACCGGTCGGATACTGAAAATACCGAGTCTGAGAAGCAATTTTTGGCGGATATATTGGAGTTTGTTAGGACCAACTTGATCAATAAAGTCACCAAATCATTCAAACTTCTAAAGGAATTGGAAATTACCATGAGTTTGTTATGTTTCAACTTTGACTCCTCAGTGTCAATTGATGCCCAAGATTTACCAGAGGAACTTCGGTCATTGTTTGATACTTCTATCCGTAATCAATGTTATAAGCTTGTGAATCGAGAGATACTTAATTTGAATAATGATGGATTGAAGGATATTTGTGATGAACAGAACCGATATGAGCTGCTTAAGGATAGCAAGGACCCAGAATACGAATACAACATCGACCCGGTCAATAAACTAGAGTTATCAGAACTCATTGCAGATGAGAGATTAAAGATATCCGACTCAGACGAACAAGAAGTGTCAAAAGATGTGTCTCCTGTACCCGACGAGTCAGCTGAGGACCAGAATAATAAACTTCAGGCATTGGAGTATGATTCTAAACTAGAAAGATTGGTGAAGTTATGGGCATTGACTGAACAGAGAATGGTTGATTTGGATCTCATTAAACAGAAGAGATTCGATCTTAATGGCGAACAGTTGTAATGAAGTTTACAGGCCAATGCACCGTGGCAGTAAAGATTATGCAATTCACTATTCTTATATCTACCTAATTCTACTAAGAACATACAATTATACAATCAATGGTATCACCAGTTTCAATTCCACATTTGACAAGATATTCCCCATCTTCATCTCTCCCAATTCTATCGCCATACTTATTATAAATAAACACATTCCCCTTTGACAAGAAGTCAGACTTGAACTTATCGTATAAATCAGAGCCATTGAAGAGATTTAACGTCTTCACTCTCAAGTGATCCACGGTCGACCCAAACTCAGGTTCTGGATTTTTCTCGAAATCTTCAGGGCTGAATTCAAAATGATATTTTACGGATTCCTTGAGATCAAATGCCTTCGCCTTGGCTTCCATTATAGGTTTCCAATTCAAAAAGTTAAACTTTGAGTTTTTCCGGAGTTCAAAGTACTCTTCAACGTTTGACAAATTCTTCTTTTGTGCCACATTGACTCTAATGTATACATGAGCACAATGTACTGGAATTTCCGTGAAGATGTCCTTCGCGTGATATTCCCATAATTCATTATAAATTCCCATCCAGTAAATCGATTCATAAACTATAAGAAGCACCGAACATACTAAGATTAACTCTGTAATATATCTACCTACTTGTGTGGCTACAAGAGGCAGAGTAAAATTATGACCATTGATCTTTTCGAACAAATAATTGTCCAATTCTTGTAAATATGTCATTGCTATTGATATTGAATTCATAATGATTGTGCTCGTCTATATATTATAGAAATAGATTGAGATAACATCGAATCTGGTGATAAAACCCGAATGCGCATTAGGAAATCAAACCCAGAATGGGACCCTAAATCCGTGAGGGTTTAGGTGGTTCGGGAAATGCCCGGGTATTGTGTTATGTTTTATACGTTATATTTCGTGTTTGGGGTGTGGTTGTTTGACTGGTGCCATACTAGCGGGAATTTGTTCCCCTTTTTTGCCAACACTCCTTCAGGCTGCAACTTCCGCGATGAGCATCACTATGACACCATGGTACATGGAAAGATCAACTATACACCATTAAAAAACATTCTTCCTTGGATGGAAATGGGCTACAACTTGAAGTTAAAAGAAAAATAATTCTTTTAGTTTGTGTGATGTTTGACTTTACTAACCACCCAGGGATTGAATTACTTTTAAACGAGATTTTGCAGCCATTACATACGGAAATGCTCTACTAATTTTATAAATTAAGCTCAATCGAGGTTTGGGTTAATTATCTCTCTTTTTTTGGTGCATTAGATGTTTTATAGATGGAAGTTTCAGATTTTCAGGCCTGGGAAAGCTATGCGAGGATCACTAAGTTATTTGATTTATCAGACTGAAGGATTTGCAATCTCCAGATCAATTACCGGAGTTCTGCTTATTGTTCAACAACACATGGAAATGTCATACAACCTTCTGAAGAAGACTCTTGGGAGTAAAAGGCTTTGGATTTGGGCTTCTATTTCCACTAATCATCCCATATTTATTCTATAATCACATCGAATATGCAGTATAAGATGACTGCGAAGAGTTGTGAGTCATGGATTAGTCATTACTGGAATATAAATAGAGCAGCAAATCCACCTTCCAATCTTCACCTTCTTTCCTTCCAACAATCGTACCATAAGTGAATTTCGTTGACCGGTGTCATAGCCATGGATGGCTCAAAATTTCTGGCCTAGACGGCCCTAAACTCTCCATTTCAAAGAAAATTAACCATACTATTTAGGTTCAGGCAGAATTGGGCTGCCACCCCAATCTTACTTCTTATCCCAAAATAATCCTGGACATGTTATTCTTTCACAATTTATCAATTATTACCAATGACTACATTGAAATCTTCTTATTGGTGGCACAATATGGAGGGGAAGGAGGTCGAAGTTTACGACTTATTTAATACCATTTATCCATTATATAAAGCATATAGTTTGAATATGAAATAGACATATGTGCAAAGTTTTTCTTACAATTTACAGATTAAAAATGCTTGGATTATTGTTTCCACTACTGGAGGGAGTTTTCATCCATGATTCAACGGTCTTCAAATTTACATAGCTATCTATATATTGAGAATCAGAGTAACGATAAAGGAATACCAAAATTGGCAAATGTAGTTTCCAACAACTTGTCACGAGTATCATCGGGAATCATATCCAAGCCCAGAAAAGCAAAACTATTGATAAACCAAAGCTTTCCATTGGAGGCATTTTTTAAATCTTTAACTGTTTTAGGGAATTGTACTTGGCTATCGGTTGGTGGCCAGGTAATCTCAGCATCGGAATCTTTCGATAGTTTGGAGAAATTGTATAACCTTAACATAGAAAGTCGATTCATCATTTGGATCTTAGCATCATATTGTTGCTTTTCAAGATATTCTCGGGATTCATGGGCCAATTCACGAATTGTATCACGACTAAATGTTTTTGCGGCACTAATCTCCCTTCGTAAACGGTCGATTTTAATCTCCAATTCTTCCTGGGTAAGAACGTCTTTAATACCTTCTGGGAAACCACTCTTTAAAATTTGCTTTAGTTGTTGAACTTCCCTTGAAAGCTTGGAAAACTCCCAATTTAAATGTTTAATTACCCCAGAAATCAGGTTAACACCAAGCCTTTGGATCAGAGCCGATGATAGTTCAGAAATACTTCCGATTCTAGGGTCTTCTGCTTCTGGATTGACATGAATATCATTATTATTTTCAGTAAACGAAACTCTAGCACGTGTCTCTTCACGACGTCTTGATATTGGCCGTATTGGTTGAGACATCTTCACTGTTTTTGCAACTCTTTTTTGCAACCGTTTATATGGACCGCGATTTTTTGTACAAATTAAAGTCCAATTCAAGAGAGAAACAAACGGAAGTATCAATTAAATTTATGAAAGACACTGGATGCTTTCTTCCCACCGTTAAATAATAGTAATATGTAGGAATAATAAATCTGTATATACAATTCAACTCCAACTCTGTCCAACTCTTTTGCTGTACCTGACCTTCTTCGCTCACTTGGCCTTCTCTGGCTGCAAAAAGTCGCTGCTCATGAAAAAATACATGTCGCAAGTTTTACTGCAAAAACTATACATCACACAAGTAAACTTTCCACCCAAAAAAAAAAACACGATATAATATTCACCACAAACTATGTCCCTTGTTACATCATTTGATATCAGGAAAGTGTCCAAGCTTGTAATTGACTCAAAAGAAGGTCCTCAGAACTCATGGTATCATTTTCCTCATAGGTCTGGGTTATCTATCACTTTCATCAAATCCTCAGGTCAGGTGAATGTTTTTATTTACCACAGAGGCACATGTCTCGAAAGGGCCAAAATTGAACTTAGTGACACCTTCTACACCTTTATTGAAAAGGCTCCATCTATCGGTTTCAAAAAAACTAGAGTTTCAGGACGGGTGGTTAAGCGGTTTCAAATCTGCTTTTCCAGTAGAGATGAATTCAATAAATGCAAAGATCACATAAAGCACTTAGGATTGATTATCAAGAGCTATAGTGGTAACGGGGGCTCTTCAACTCAAACTGAGTTAGGCAGTCAACATACTGAAGAGTTCTCTCAAAGCCAGGAATTCTCCCAGAGCCAGGAGTTGTTTTTAAGTCAAACAAATGCTAGCCAAGATTTTCTCCAAGAGATTAGTCAAGAGAGAAGCCAAGGCAATCTCCAAAATAACAAAAGAAAGCTTGTAGGTGATAGAAGTAGCAATGTTCCCCCACCATTATTGTCAGGGAGCGGAAGTGATAGGTATTCACTTATTTCCCAGGTATCCACAGATTCACGTCTTTCCAGTCGATACTCCTTCACCCATAGGATTTCAGATGTTTCCAGATACCTGGATATCACCCGAGCCACAGATACTACAAGAAACTCTTGTATGTACAAACCTGTGGAGACTGTACAGGATAGTCAGTCAAGGAACCATTTGTCACCAGTAATGGGGAGTCAAAGCGATAATCCCTATGTTACTCCGGAATATCTGTTTTTGGATCTGCAACAAGGAAGTTCCCAGGTTGAACCACCTGTCAAGAGGAGACAAACTAACAGTATTAGTCTGCAAATGGGACCATTTACACCTTCTCAGAAATCATTTGATGTTATTCTTTTAGAGTCTTGGGCTGGGAAGTGGTTCCGAATGAATGCACTGCAAGAAATGGTATGTGATTACTGTAATAAATCTACACCAGTCCCTCAAACTATCATGCCATTAACCACTCATTTGAAGGTTCACGGCTTGAATCCGACCTCCATAAATACTAAAAGAATCCCTGAAACTATTCCAACATTAGGGACCCATCATACTGAAAAAGAAGGTCCTGAAAAACGTCTTGGTCCATTAGTAATTGATCGCCTTGAATCACTCAATGATCTCCCCGATGAAGAGTTGCGAGAGCAGTGTGCTACTTTATTCTTAAATTCCCAGTTCGAAACCCTAGTCGAAAAAATCAACAAGGTTATCACTGACGAAGACTAATGGTACATATCAACCAGTAGCATTTCTTTTCTTAAAATGTGTATGCTCTATAAATTCATATTTATGATAAGGATACATCCCTAGGTACTTTCACCCATTGTTTAACAATCAAACCATCATCATGAACTCCATCCTCTGGGAGCAAATCATACTTCCCAACACGAGGTAAGAGTCTGAAAAAGACATACCAGTATGCCACGAATAACAGAATTAAAATGAGTGAAATATAAGGATAAGGAATCCAACTTTCAGTACCTTTAGGATTTGGGGTTTTGCCTGAAATAAAGGGAGTTAACACTACGTAACCCATGACCAAAATGACTATGGACTTTCCCAAAATACTTGACTTGATAGGGGCTTTAATTTCAGGATGTTGTCTTTTCAAAAGAATTGATCCAATGCAAACAAAAAAGATCGATAACAGGACAGGGAAAGTTTCAACAGAAGCAATATATCCATAGATACCACCATCAGGAGCTAATGCCAAAATTATAAGGGTCAATGTAAAACATAAAGACACACACTTAGATGGAGTTCCCCATGGTTTATTAGAAGCCATAAAATTGGAGAATGGAAGATATCCCTCCCTAAATACTTCCTGATTCATTCTTGACACCGAGTACACCACCACAAATACGTTTCCACCACTACAAACAGCAATAGTGAAAGTAAGGAATCTTTTTCCAAAATGGGTTCCAAATACTTTCTCAAAGAGCACGGATCCTACAACATTACCACTCTCAGCAAATTGATTAGTGGACAAGACCGACAAGTAACATGCATTGATAGCAGCATATCCCAAAGCTACAAGAATCAAAGAGGCTGGTCCTGCAATCTTGTAGGTTCTTATTGGATCCTTGACCTCATTGGAACTCACGTGGCTCAGATTCCAGCCAGAGAATGTATAACTTGCCATAATGACGGCGTTTGAAAACGACGACACCGTCACCGGTTTCTCCACAGTCCATAACTTATCCCAGGTCATTTGGTTCTCGATACCTGTGATTCTGGCAGGGAAACATAATACCCAGACCCCGGTGAGGAAGAGCAAAACCAAGATCCCAATTTTCATAACCCCCAACAAGTTCTGCACCAAAACTCCATGTTTGGTACTAAGTGCATGGAACAAACATGTGACAAAAAGAAATCCAATGGCAACTAAACGAGACGAGAATTCAGTATAAGCAAAGTCAAATGTCCTTAATGCGTACTCTCCAAATATCAACGAACTACCAATACATATTCCACTGACCACCGAATAAAGCAGAAAAATGACCAGAACCAACATGAAAGGCTTTTTGTACATAGCCTCCAAAAACACCTTTGTCCCTCCACTTTTAGGGATCAAGGATCCAAGCTCCAAAAATACATATGTACCACAGAATGCAACAGTGGATGAAATAACCCACGCAAGTATGAACAAATATGGTGATCTTCCACAACTTTCAAATACAAGTGAAGGAGTAGCAAATATACCAGACCCGACAATCCGGGAGATATAGATCACCATGGTGGAGAAAACTCCAAGATGTCTTCCATGTGGACTTTCCTCTAACTGACCAAAAGGATGGGATTCATCTGACCGAACCAAGGCCGTTCTACAGTCTTGATATTCAAGATCAATGTCCTGATCCACCTCTCGAACCAGTATAGTACTATCCAACTTCTTATAACTAAAGTCAACCATAGCTGCAATAGAAGAAGAAAATGACCGAAATGCAGATTCAAGGGACGGTAGGAGCCACATCAGATAAGGTACTTTATATATGCGCGTTGATAAGAGCCACTATGAAATTGGATTTGTAAGGAATTGCAAATTGTGGATTGGACAGGTGACCGAATTTTTGTGTCAAAGTCTAAATGTATGTTCAAAAGTAAATACTATATATAAGGTATATATATATTGTATGTGTACAGTGTATATGTACAAATTAAAACTATAGATGAGTATGATGTAAGTTGCAGCTTCTTTTGTAGACATCCTTCTTCCAGGAACTCTGGATTGCTTATCTATGGCTGTTCCTGCACACCGTAAGTAACAGGGTACCGACTTTGATTCGGATTTTGAAGCATTGGCTCATACTTTTATCATATATTAAACAATAAATAAATATCAAACTCTTTTCTTGTTCTTCTTAGACACAAATGCTTCTTTGGCTAATTTGATTAAAGTCTCTAACTCTCCACTGTTGTCACACATACTATAGAATAATGATTCCTTATTACAAATCAAGGTATAAGGATCTTCATATTCCACTACTCTACCTGCATCCATAACCAAAATCTTATCATAATCAATAATAGATCTCAATCTATGAGCAATGGTCAAGATGGTGGAGTTGGAAAACTCTTCTCTAATGGTCTGTTGAATCATGGCATCTGATTCATAATCAATAGATGCAGTAGCTTCATCCAATAAAATCACCTTTGGACTTCTTAATAAGGATCTAGCTAAACACATCAATTGTCTTTGACCTTGAGACAAGTTTCCACCTCCTTCGGTGACATCCGATTCAAGATTCAAGAATTGATTAATGTTTTCCGATACTTGATTTGTTTCCACTGGTAATGCTTTATTTCTATTTAATTCGTCAGTGGAGACCAAGTTCACTCTTCTTAATGCTTCAAACATTTCTGCATCAGTGTATTCACCGAATGGATCTAAGTTAGACTTGATAGTTCCTGAGAATAATGTTGGATCTTGAGGAATGATGGTGATGGCTTGTCTCAAATTCTTTAATCCAATCTTACAGATATCAACTCCATCAATGAAAATGCTACCGGTTTCAGGGTCCAAGAATCTGAAGAATGCAGTGATGATAGTTGATTTACCAGCTCCAGTTCTACCAACGATACCAATCTTATTTTCAGGTTCAACGTGGAATGAAATGTTTTTGATGACTCTTGGTAATTCTGGAGCATATCTCAAAGAAACATCTTCGACTTGAATTTCACCTTTTTCTGGCCAAGAAGCTCTTGGTTCAGTTTCTGGGATATCATGTGGAGGTTCTTGTTCAATTTCGAAATATTCTTGCAATCTTTCGACAGAATTCATGTTCATTTCGATATTCGAATAAAGTCTAACAATCCATAAAGCACTTTCACTAAAGGCAATGGCATAAGTCAAAGATAAACCTGCTAAACCAGCATCAATCTTACCGACAGAAACTAACACAAACACTCCAGCACAGAACATAACCAAAGCACCAGCACTATCAATTCTCAAACTCAACCATCTATTGGCAACCCAAATATAGAAGAATGGTTTGTTATTAGCATCAATCTTACTAATATTTTGTTTCATGAATTTGGATTCAACACCATAAGCTCTGATAGTTGCAATACCGGATAAACTTTCACTAAAGTGTTGGTGAATTGGAGATTTGGTGATAGATTCATATCTCTTCAACTCTCTAGACAAGGAAACATACAAAACACCGATAACATAGTAGACGAAAGCAATCAAAAATGCAAATATTAAGAAACCTGGAGTAATGACAGTGATAAGGAATAAAGTGGAGGCACATTGGATAAGACAAATGAAAGCATATTCAGCAAAAGGGGTCAATTCTTGATCAACAGCTTCAATATCCTTGGAGAATCTGTTCATGATACGACCAATTGGAGTCTTATCGAAGAATCTTAACTTTGCATTCAAAACGGTCTTCAAAACTTTGACAAACATTCTGTTAGATGCATCAACACCTGCATAGAAAGTAATCAAAATTTTGGCAGAAGCCATCAAAGCATAGAAAACACCGATAAGACCATAACTGATCAAGTAGTACATATTACTATGTTCAACTCTCAAAGCCTGAACAGCTTCACGAGCTTTTATAACACCTTGAACAACATAGGTCAGCTTAACAGCTTCAATACCAGGCTTTATGACGTTCATACCAAAGGATACGATATAAGCGGAGTTTTCACTATCTAAAGACCATCTTCTCAACCAGTAAGATTGGAAAATGTAGACACATTGGGACAAAATGTAAGAACCAACTAAAGCAAACCAAATCCAGAAGCCACCGAAGAATTTCAAATAACCGAGATAAACTTCGAGAGACACGGCCCCTTCAGCTTTCAGTTCTTCTTCAACCAATTTACCATCATTATCAGCTTTCTTGACGTCAGCAGGTTCAGCTTCTTGAGTATGTTTATCATTATGGAGTTTCAATTTAGCATCAATAATAGCAGATTTAGCCTTCAAGTCAGAATTCTTAGCATCTTTAGCATCGTCCAAAGCTTTCAAATCAGTGGTTGATAGAGATTTAGAGTTCATGACGGAGTTCTTAACTAAATCATCGGCTCCTAAATCACCAGATTCCAATAATTTTGATGGAACATCTTGTTTCTTGACTCTACCGTTATCCATCAACACAACCCAGTCAGCATTTTGAACAGTCAAAGCAACATTATGAGAAACTAAAATACAAGTTCTGTTTTGCATTAAAGGACCAGAAATACAGTTTTCATAAATCCATAAAGCAGTGTGAGAATCAACAGCAGATAAACAATCATCTAATAAAACCGTCTTGGAATTGGAGTACAAAGCTCTGGCGAGAGAGACTCTTTGTTTTTGTCCTCCGGATAATGTAATACCCTTTTCACCAATTTCAGTAGCGTCACCAGCAGCCAAGATTTCGAAATCTCTGGTCAATCCACAGGCATCAACTACTTCATCATATCTATCTTGGTTAAAAGCAGCACCGAAAACAATGTTGTTTCTGATAGTATCATTCAATAACCAAGCACTTTGTGAACAATATGCCACCGAGTCAGTTAATCCAGTAGCAGGGTTGACAACCAATTCATCTCTTGGAATAATACCTGGTAAAAAGACTCTTCCTTCGACGAGATCCATTTCTCCCAATAAAGCTAACAATAAAGATGTTTTACCACTACCAGTAGGACCGAAAATAACGTTCAATTTACCTTCTTGGAAAGCAATATCCATGTCTCTCAACTTGAAAGCATTTTCTTCGTTTTTGTTCCAAGTGAATGTAGCCTTTTCGAAACCAATGGATGGAGAATTTGGGCCTGGCAAATTAGTCAATTGTTCGTATTTAGAAGTTTCGGCTTCATTCAAGAAATCGTTCACTCTTTCTAAGGAAACCTTACATTGGATGACCATAGCAGTCATATCAGCCAATTGATCCAATGGAGCTCTCAATAAAGTAAATAAAGATAAAGCAGTGAAAGCAACTGGAGCAGTTAAGACGTTACCTTCAATCATTGTGTAACAGTAGAAAGAAGTCAAAGTGATCAAGGTTGGAGAAATAAACCAAACAATAGAACCACCAGCCCAAGCCAAATATCTCATCATCAATTGATGGATTTCTTCATTTCTTAATTTCATGATACTTTCGAAAAACTTGTCTTCCCAGGCAAAGAATTTGATAATTCTAATACTTTGCAAGGTTTCATTCAATTTTTGGATTCTCTTATCGGTGATAGCCAATATTTTTTCTTGTAAAGTTCCGAACAAAGTGGAGATCTTGTAATTGATAGGTAAGAAAGCAAAGATAACCAAAGCACCAGTCCAAGCAGACCATCCAATCAAATTATACAACAAATAAAGACAAACGAAAATGGAGATGATAGCAGAAGTAAAGAAATGTAAATAACCACAAACTTCCGACACTTTGAAAGCATCAATAGCCATCAAGTTGATGATAGCACCCAATTCTGCGGTTTTCTTTTCTTCACCATCCTTTGTAGATTTATCTTCATCGTCCTTTGTTTCGTCATGTTCAGATTCAGTAGAATCTGAAGAATCAGAAGTCTTTGATACAGTAATCTTTCTTCTCAAGGCTTTAGCATACACTTCACCAATGATAACCGATCTCATTCTAACACAGACTCTTCTACCCAAGAACAATGAACAACCAGAACAAACAGATTCAACAATCTTTGATAAAGGCATTAAAATCACCAAAGTCCAGGCCACATTTTTAGGAATAGATTCTGGATTAGCTACATATTCTAAAACTCTCCTTAACAACAAAGTTGGTAAGAAAATGATAACCGAGTCAACAGCAGCATAAAGAGCTTGTAAGAAGAATAAGAATTTGAAATGCTTGAAGATCTTGATTGAAAATCTCGATGCGGTCTTATAAGATTCAAAGCTCTTTAAGACATATAAAGCATAATCATCTTCTCTTAAACTCCAAATTTCGTCATAAGCCACAGAAGTTTTGTAACCTTTCCAGATTAATCTATCGATCCAAGCGTAACTGACAAATGACAAGATACTCGAAGTGGTCTCTGGGGAGGATTCCGAATTATCATTGGTGACATAGACTCTCAGTGGTTTATCTCCGACTTTAGCAGTTAAATTCAAGGCAAACAATACCAAACTGAATACGAAATTTAAAATGTAATATACCTTGATCCAGTAAGGATATTCCTTGACTAAAACAGATCTAAAGATGACAGTGGCCGGGAAAAAATTCACAAAGTATAAAATACCTGAATGTGCAAATAAACTAGGAATTCTAATGGTGGTTTTCTTGATATTTATCAACCTGATGGTACCAATTATCGAAAGATACCCCCAGAAGCATACCTTAACAATTTGACTTTTCAAATCAAATTCCTGGTTGAAATATGAAGATATTAAAATTAATATCGATAATGCTAATTGGCCCAATAAAATGAGGAACTCTAATGAGAGTCTTAATCTATCCACAGTGCTTTTTTGCACCTCGATGACATGGCCATGTGGTTTTCCATTTTCGTCGGAATTATCAAGTTTGGCAAGGTCAAAATGACTGGCCTTGGTGGAAGTTTTGTCCACAGCTTCTTGTTCCGATAATGATTGTTGTTGCTGTGATAATAAAGGACTTGTCTCATCTTCGGGTAATTTGATGGCTTGACGGTTGGACTTTACCGTACTTTGGAGGGTCTTTACAAATAATACCAAAGCCGAAATTACCAAAGGCACTAATAGAAGATAATAATTGAACACGATTTGCCTAGAACAATCAGTTATATCATCATAAACCCATATGGGACATGATATAGATTGTTCAATCATTACGAAGTTTGAAAAATTTGAAATTACGATAACCTCGCCCTTATATAAAATTATTGAAGAGGTAGAGACTGGGCGGGGCACATAATATTGATACGGCTCCATCGCTTCGCATAATGGCAGTGATTTGGTTTAGAGATTTAGGGAAGTTTTAGTGGTAGATTACTTAGCTTAGGACGAGAGAGGTTGGGGAAGATGATGCCTATGATGTAACTGTATTTGTTATGTGGACCGAGCTGGTGGGTTTGTAGTTGCTGCTGAGGTCTTATCGGTTTCCTGTATATGAAAGAGATGAGTTGAGGAAGTTACGAAGTCTGAAAGAGGTGAAAATTTGGTGGAAAAGCCAGAAAAATTTCGGGCAAAGTTGTATGGGCTAATATCAAGGAGTATTGTATTAGTTGTCAAGTTTTCAACTCAACTATTAGTCATAGCCGGGTCTCTAGCATATCAATCGCCTGTCCTGTTACGCGCAGAAAGTTGCCTAGGGTGACATGAAAGGGCCACCACGGGCACTCGCGGGACGCGGCACCATCTTTGGCGCCCCTGGGACGGGAGCCCCACTCATTTGACGTGCTCATCGATAATAATGCCGCACCGTAATAGTCGGGGATTAGTCTCTTTTTGAATTGTGACTCATGCTACGTCAGATACGATTCCTAATACACATATACAGGAATATATATATCTGGTCGTGCAATGTCGCAAACACGTCAACAAGGGGGTAGATCAGCTTGCTAATTTCCTATGATATGCAGGTAAATTGATCTCACGGGTACAATCATTATCTTGTGCTATGCAATTGAATTTTGCACCCTTTTGAACTAATTTGATTTTCGCGATTTTCGTTTTATCGTTTTGAAATGGGAATTTTCAGCGACATGGCTGCGACATTCCCAGCGATTTAGAGAGATTTACAAAGACAATCAGCGACATACAGAGGTTGCCCTAGTGATAAAGTGAGATAGGTTATTGAAGTCAAGCATTTGAAAGGGAATATCATATATGAAACATAAAACCAAGGTCTACTCAAAGTTCTACGGTAAAGAGCCTCCTACTTCTTACAATGTATATTATGCATTAATTAATCTTGGGTTTTTTGAGAACCACGTAATAAACCAGTTCTTCTGGCAGCAATCAAACCAGCCTTTTGACCTGGAACGGCACCTCTAGAAATAGTAGAAGCCTTACCAATATGTTGATGGTTACCACCACCATGAGGGTGATCAACTGGGTTCATGGCCACACCTCTGGTCTTTGGCCAGCTGTTTCTCTTAACTCTGTATTTGTGGAAAGCTCTACCAGCCTTCAATAATGGCTTATCAATTCTACCACCACCGGCAACAACTCCGATAACACCTCTGGCATCAGAGTTTAAGACCTTCTTGGATCCAGAAGGTAACTTGACTCTAGTCTTACCTTCATCTGGGTTGTGTCCAATAATGATAACGTAGTTACCAGAAGTTCTACCTAAAGCACCTCTGTCACCAACTTTTTCTTCAACGTTAGAAACAATGGTACCTTCTGGTAAAGAACCTAAAGGTAAAATGTTACCAATGTTCAAAGAAGCCTTCTTACCAGCATAGATAAATTGACCGGTGTAGACACCTTCGTTGGCAATGAAAGTTTCTTCTCTTAATTTATACTTGTATGGGTCTCTGAAGGCGACCTTGGCTAATGGAGCACCTCTACCTGGATCGTGAATGATTTGTTTAACGACACCACGAATATATCCATGACGTTCGGCGAAATCTAAGGTTCTTAACTTGGCAGCACCTTTTCTACCTTTGGTGTGAGCGGTGAAAATAGACCCAGCACCTTTTCTTTGGTTACGAATGACTCTACCTATACGGTGTTAGTATATAATTTGTCAAACTACCTGTAGTGTAGTTTACATACCCATTGTGTTGTGTTAACTGAAAAATTTTAAGATTCTGCGAATACCTAAACTGTGTGAGAAGATCGCCGCATGGAGCGCGGCGTTAGGGCTTCTGCCCTGGCTGATAATCAAGAATAATCAATTAAGTACAATGTTTTCATTTAACAAATAACATACATAAACTAAATAATACAAGCAAATTGATTATCAAAATCAATAGATGAAAGAACCAGGCATATCAGCTTGGTTAGCCTTTTCATCAAAAGAATAAGATCTCAATGTGGATAATCCTGAAATTTCTTTACCAATGCCATCGTAAGCAATTCCAGTCTTAGCATCAAATGTAATTTTTTTGGTTGACAGAGGGATCAAATCTTGTCTTTCTTGAAGAAATGCCAACTTTTCTTGATGAATTTTAGATTTGATATCGGAAGGTGCTCCGACAATTTCAATGTCAATGTTTTTGATGGAACGAGGAACTGAATCAGCTCCAGTTCCAGTTCCAGTAGAAGTGTTACCACGCTTGTTATAACCGTAATACGATTGGTCTAATTTACCAACATCGGCATCTTCAATAGATGTAGATGAAGAATTACTCTTGTATCCTTCACTAGCACGAGTGTTGGTAGATGTGATTGGTTCATGTTCACTTTCAACACTCTTTTCAGAAGTCTCATCCTTCTTACCACCGAAAATACTTCCATTAAGAATGCCACCAAGGAAACCTCCTCCTAAAGCGGCTCCAAGAGTGGATCCTGAACCTTTTCCGTTTTCTTTATCTTCGGTACCTTTAACGAAACCAGCAGCTTGGGCAGCCCCGATGATTTCGGCGATTTCGTCATTTGAGTAGTTAGATTTGGAGCCGGTAGCACCAGGACCAGTAGCACCAGGACCAGTAGCGCCAAAACCAGTAGCACCAGAGCCAGTAGCACCAGAGCCAGTAGCACCAGGACCAGAAGCGCCTCTGGTACCACTACCACTAGAATGAGAACCAGAAGCTGCAGCAGCACCTAAACCGGCACCAACAGCAGCACCAGTACCAATGGCAGATTTATTGTGACTGTCAGATTTAGTGTCCAAATTACTAGATCCATGAGAATCAATCTTATCATCGTTAGGATCAGATGGTCCAGACTTTGAACCAGTAACATAAGGATTGGATACCTTTCCAACAACAGAAGAGTCTACCGGAATAGCCTTGCCATGAGAACCATCAGTTCCAGCACCAGGACCAGCAGCAACACCAGCAGTTCTAGATCCCTTCAACTTGTAAGCTTCATCACCAGAATCAGCTGTTGAAGTGTGGTTGGGAGTAGAATGGGAACCTGATTTGGAGGTAGCACTTTGTCCTAAAGTCTTTCCACCAGAAGCAGGGGCTCCAGCATCAGCGGCTGAACCACCAGAGTTACCACCAGATCTTGAACCAATCACCTTATTCTTGTCTGTAGTGTCTTTAGAATAAGCATCATCAGTTGAGTCCTTAGACTTCTTATTGGATCCAGATAATGCAGCAGCTCCTGCACCAGCAGCTGCCAAACCGGCACCAGCAACAGCAGCACCAATACCGGCATTTTCAGACTTGGATGCATTCTTATCAGAAGGTGTGGTTTCAGAACCTAAAGTACCAGCTTTCTTACTTGAATCTAAATCTTTACCAGAACCAGTAGTGGTAGAGTCTTTACCATATCCTGAACCGGAACCGGAAGTATCCTTATTAGAACCTAATGCTTTGTCAGACTTGGCAGAATCTTCAAGTGGAGGAAGTGGTTCGGTCTTGTTTGCATAAGCACCGGTAGCAGCACCGGTAGCAGCATCACCCTTCTTATTCTTGTTAGCGTAAGCACCAGAAGAAGCATCCTTGTTCTTATCTTTACCCAGGTTGGCATATGCCACAGCAGCTCCAACACCGGCAATAGCAGCACCAGTTGCAGCACCAGAAAGTCCAATATCAGACTTGTCTGTTTTCAGTTTGTCTGATTGACCAGCATGAGAACCAGATCCACTAGACGAACCGAAAGCTCCGTCACCAGTAGCAGCACCAGCGCCAGAACTTGGGCCAGAAGATCCCTTGTCGAGAGCAGACGAGGCTTTATTATATGAGTCAGTAGCAGTGGAGTTGTCATAAGTGTTGAGATCACCTCCATACTTTCCAGCAGTTTTACCAAAACCACCAGATGCAGACTTGTCGGAGGAACCATTAGAACCAGATAATCCAGTAACATCAGTATCATCCCTCTTCAAATCATCAGCACCTGGACCTTTGATTTCACTACCATCATCATGATGAGATGCAGCAGCAGCACCTCCACCAAGACCAATAGCAGCGGCAGCAGTTGCCAAAAGACCCTTTTCTCTCTTACTAGACTTTGAAGATTCTGGCTTTTTGGTAGATCCGGAGTAGACAGATGAAGAAGCATCGTCAACATCTCTGCTGTGTGCATTCTCGTCAATATCATACTTCTTAGACTTGGTAGCGTCAGCTTCAGATGAAGAGGCAGATGGGGAAGAGCTGTTCAAACTTCCAGCAGCTTTACCATCAGTGGCAGCAGCGATTGCTTCAGGAGAAGCAGCCTTTTCAGCATGTCCATATTGACTTTTATCGTTTAATTCTTTATCCTTGTCATTCTTAGCACTAACAACACCAGCAGCACCAGCAGCACCGACAATACCAGCAGTACCAGCAAGCCCAGTAGCACCAAGACCGAGACCACCCAAAGAGCTCAAGATCAAGTTACCTTTTTCATCACGTACAACACCATTGGCTGCATCAATCTTAATTTCCTTGACACTTTTAATGATTTCTGGTTTACTCTTGAGTTCTTCAACAACAGCATTAGCAATCTTTGGTGCATGTTCTTCTTTACAGCCATTGACCGTCACAACTATATCAGATTGTTGAGCAGGAGCAGGTTCGACATTGGGAGTGTCTTTTTTAGAACCAGAACCAGCAGCATAAGCACCAGCACCCAAAGCGGCACCAGTAGCACCAACACCAGCAGCTTTACCAGCACTAGAGCCAGAACCAGACTTATCAGTAGTTGGAGATTTACCGGTAGAAGCAGTTTTATCAGTAGTAGTACCTGCACCACCAATTGGTCCAGCTGGAACATTGTCAAAATCCTTTGGAGGTACAACTTCACCACCATACAGTTTGACTTGAGGGTCCTTTGTTCCAGAAGCACCAGAAGGATCATTGTAACCAGAAGTTGAAGTATCTTTTTCATCCTTATTATGCAAGCCTGCGTAGGCAGCACCAGCAGCAAGTCCACCAGCACCAATACCAGCAGCAGTCTTGGCACCATGATGATCCTTCAGTTTAGGTTCGGAGATGTCTTCAGCATTTGCAGCATTTCCAGAAAAGTCTCCGTCAATTTTGTAAACTTCTTTGGTTTCAGCATTGACTACCAATTTACCAGATGACAAATCAACTCCTTGAGCAGAGAGTTCTTTAGATGCCTTCTTGGCCAATTTAGCAGCAGTTTTTTTGTCTTCAACTCCAATAACCTCAACAACCAAATTGGAAGAAAGGTTGGTTGAAGTATTATCCAAATCCTTGCTACCTTGAACTTTACCAGCATCATAAGCAGCTTTTTCAAATCCAGCATTGTAAAACTCTTTGGAATCGAATTTGGAATTGGATCCACCATGTAAATCATCAGACGAATCAATACCATCGTAGTCCTTATCAAATGGTTTACGGGAAAGGGCAGGATCGTTTGAATCAGTGGTGGAAGGATCAGATTTGTCGTTCTTGTACTTATTGTAACCAAAAGCACCAAGAGCAGCAGCACCGACTCCAGCTAAGAGACCTTTATGAGAATCGTCTTCTTTACCAAATTCACTACTATTCAAGTCTTTAGCATCGGAGTCAACTCCAGATTTGGAGGAGGCATTGTGACCAGAATCGATGGCAGTCTTTGAATCAGTTGCATTTCCTGATGATGAACCAACAATGCCTGTTGCACCAGTAGACTTGTCAGCGTAATTTGGGGCATTACCAGAAGATTTGTTAGCGTAATCTGGGGCCTTACCAGAAGAGTCCTTAGAATCAGAAGCACCATAAGCACCAGCAGCAGTGCCGGCAGCAGCACCGGCAGCCGCACCACCAAGAGCAGGCTTAACAACCGAATTCTTATTGTGAGAATCAACACCAGCACCAGAACCAGTAGCACCAGAACCAGTAGCACCAGGTCCAGTAGCACCAGAACCAGTAGCACCAAAACCAGTAGCACCAGCAGCAGATTTACCAGCTGGTTCACCGGCCTTACGGCCCATAACTTCAAAGTGTTCCTTGGTGGCTTCATGTTTACCAGCTTCATAAGCAGAAGTGAGGGTAGATTGATCTTGATCAGAGATGTTTGAGCCTTCTTTACCCTTTAAACCAACAACACCAGCAGCAGCAAGGCCGGCTGCTCCAAGTGCACCAGAAGCACCACCAAGAACCCCAGGGTTGGCATCACCTACGGTTGAAGGAGTATCTTCTGATTTCTTTGGATCGAGAGTTTTACCATAACCACCAGCTTCATCATCAGTGGCACTCAAGTTTGGAGAAAGGTCATCAGAATCATCATTATGAGAAGTATTACCAGCCTTGGAGGCAGCAGCAGTTCCAGCAGCTCCAGCAGCACCGGCAGCAACAGCAGAATTGAATACAGATTTGTTCTTTTCATGTTCTTCTTGAGGATCAAGAGCTTGTCCCAGAGAAGAAACTCCTTGTAATTGTTTTTCATGATTCTGGTTTTCCTTTTGTTTCTTCTCTTCGGCTTGTTTCTGTTTTAATTCCTCTTCTTCACGTTGTTTTTGTTCCAATTCTTCTCTATAAGCAGAAGGCATGGTCTTTAAATCTGGTCTGTGACTGAGTTGAGCTCTAGTGGCATCTTGATGAGCTTTCATTGCATCCCGATCAGCTTGATCGTCTTGAGGGTCTCCAGATTTACCATTGTTATAGTAACCACCTTGAGTGTCACTTGGATCAAAGAAGAACCCAGCACCCTTTTTAGTTGTGGCATCATTACTGTATTGAGGGTGTTGGTTGGCATAAAGGTCTCCTTTGTCGACCAAACTGTCGTCAATTGGAGCTTTTTCATCGGTAAAATCTCCAGGTGGATCCTTGTCGACTGGACTATAACTGACCTTAGGAGGACTAGTTACTATTTGGCCCACTGAACTCTTAGCCACCACTTTTCCTGGGGTACCTTGCTGGTGTATGACGTCACCATGAACTTCAGAGTTGGCATTTCCGTGATGTCCATGGATAGCAGCAGCAGCACCGGCGGCGATAGCAGTAGCACCAGCAGCAGCACCAGCAGTAGCACCGTGGTGGGAATCGGATCCAGAGCTGGTAGCACCGTGAGAGCTAGTACCAGCACCAGCACTAGTACCAGCACCAGCACCAGAACTGGAACTGGAACCATAGCCGTAATGACCCACCTTCTTACCATACTCATGCTCAGCCTTTCTTTGGCCTTCAATATATGCGGATTCTAGTACCTGACTTGAAGTAGCATCTTGACCTGCATTTTTGGCATGGGATTTATCAGGAGATGGAGAGGATGATTTATGTTTTCTGAACCTACTGAACAATCCGGGGGATTTAGGGGATTTAGGGGATTTCAGAGATGACATTGTTGTTCAATTGATTAATTTCAATATATGTATCTCCGATTATATATATATATACCAAAGGCAACTGAAAGTTGAAATTTAATGACTGGAGCAATGGTGAAATTTCAGGGTTACTATGAAATTTCTTTGTAGCGATTGTGCAGGGGAATTGAAGTTGATGCAGGAATGCATGCTCAATGAGATAATCGTTTCGAGCAATTGTGGCTAAACGTGGATGAGTATTTAGAGTATCAGTTAGTACCAACTGGTGTGTAATGTGTGTAATACATGATCAATGACGATATCCATGTTCCAGGTTCAAGTTTTTGAAGTTTAAGAGATAGTTCTTTCCGACATACATAAGTTTATTGCGAACTATAAATTTGACACATGCGGGTTTGCTCTCATTGCTATATAGTATAGTTTAAATAGTAAGCCATTCAATTGCTTTCAACTAATTAGACTACTGGCTAATTAGTGTCATCAGTGTCTTTAGGCTTAGGGGAATGTTTAGGTTGTTTAGATACATCATCGAAATCGGCCACATTTTCAACCAATGATTGACCATCTCTTTGAGTACCTGTCAGTAAATCAAGATTAGTGTGGACCACATTCATCTTAATCTGTTCTTTGGATTCGGGATCAGCTCCTTCTTCTTGACCCTTTGGTTTTTCCAAGATTTTCTCCTTGCCAAGATGTTTTGGTGCTTCGGAAACATCCTCGAAATTACTAACGTTTTCAACTAAAGATCCTTCGTTTCTAGCCATGGTATCAGATTTGTGTGTTTGACGTATAAATACGTATTTTACGTCAATATATATAGTCATCGGAAAATCTGTCGTGTCAAATGACGGATAATTACCAATTACGGATAATTGCTTTAATTGCTGCAACTTTGACTGCCATCAATATCACCTATATTCAGGAGCTCGGTTAGGCTTATTATATACCAACCGAGTCACCAACCATTCAAGACTTTCTTTAAGTCCCTGATTTTCTAATACCGACACCGGTAATAATTTGGAATCGGTAGCTTCTAATTCACTTACTAATTGAATAAATACCCCCGTTTTCAATGTCACCAAATCAATGGCCTGTGGTAAATCTTGCTTGTTAGCCATCATTAATATGGGAACACTAACAATATTTTCATAATTGTTCTCAGCTGACCCCCAGCTTTCATCGTGTGCCAAAGTCATTAAGGTTTCGTAACATTCATTAAATCGTTCAGTATCGGTGGAATCAATAATAAAGATGATTCCATGACACACAGAAAAGTATCTGGACCACATACTTCGTAGAGATTTTTGACCTCCTAAATCCCAGAATTTAAGATTGATATTATTGTAGCTTAATTGACTATCCAGATCCAGTTCATATTTGATAGTGGTAGTATTTTGTCCTACGGTTGGTAAAATACGTTTATTTTTCAACACTGACGACGTGTCTTCAACCACGGGTTTTTTGGTGGAGTCGGCATTTTGATAAAGTAATTTGATATGTTCAAGGAACGTAGTTTTCCCGGCGTTATCAAGTCCGAGAATCAACACGTTATATTGTTCCCGTTTGGTGTATTGGGTATATAACGATGAGGCTAGGTGGAACATATGGATTTGATTTTCTGAGATTCGGATTCAGATTGAGATTGAGATTGAGATTGTGCAGTAGACGTAAAGAGCACATGCAAAAGAGGTAGAGATCCATGTTTTGGAGGATGGACAAATGATGGATTGATTATAGAGAATGTATATAAGAGGTATTGGGTCTGATTATAGAGAATATAATTGTATAAAAGGTATTGGATCTGATTTTATATCTGTTCCTGGGTTATAATAGAGTCTCTTGAATCTCAATGAAGCTCTGCATATAGAGACAGAGCTGGGACTAGCACCAAATATCGGTAGATCTGTTTAGTTATAATAGGGACATATCGAACGTATGAGTTGAGTTTGTATTACGTGTAAATGTCCTTGCTAACGTTTACCGGGGATTACAGACTCAAGTTAATATTATACAAAATTATATCATTCTACTCTGTCGTGTACTGACATTTGCACATTATATAAAGGCCGCAGAATTTTCACTATTCTTATAATTCAACATTATCATTCTATATGTATGTAGACTTGTGATGATTATTGATAGGGACAACTGAAATTCATGAAGAAAAGTTGTCTTAGATAGTAGAAATAACTGAAGTCTTTATACTAACTAACAGGCGTATTCTATCATTATACTGTATACACAGTTTAAATGAGACAGCTGAGACAAGCTGAGACAGTGAAGGCCCATTTCCAATGGGTTTTTTACTCCATTTTTCTCTTGGTATTGATGGAATATGGTTAGTGGTTGTTTATCCTCTGTTTAATTGACCACAATAACCAGCTGTTAGAGTCTTTCTTTCTTTATGTCTACATGTTCATCTCATCTCATCTGATCTCATCTCATTCCATGTCATCTCTCATCTCTCTCATTAAGTCGCTCATCTCACTTTTCACTAACACTCGCATGGAGGCCATATCCAACCAGATCTCCACATGCTTGGGCATGGAAGACTCCGACTATACCCTCTCCAAATTCATCATAAATCTATATGACCAGGCCAACCTGTCACCTGGCGAAACAAGGGCCAATTTCCTTTCATTATTGGCCCAGAACGGTGGTGAATTTCCCCAGAGTTTCATAGATAAAGTACTTGAGATTCTTCAACCCAAAGTTAAACAGGAGCATGGTGCATTATCAATCCCTGATAAAATGCCTGTATTTCCCGATCCACCAATAAAGAAAGAGCATATAAAACTGGAACAATTGGAAATTGAACCATCCACTTCAGTTAAGCATATTAAGACTGAAATCCCCACAAAAATCGAGATTGGAAACATCTATACCGGTACAATTACCAACATGACCCATTTTGGGGCGTTTGTGGAGCTAGAGACTTGGGCCAGAGAGTCTGGGTTATGTCATATATCTCAAATATCATTTGACAGATCAAGAATACGACTGCCAGAGGATGTTCTCAAATTGCATCAGAAAGTATTTGTTAAAGTACTAGATATCCAAAACAAGGGGAAGAGAAGGAACATCAGTCTATCGATGCGTGGGATTGATCAGATGACAGGTGTTGATCGAACGGAAGAACTACGTCAAATAAATGAAGATCTTACTAGAGGAAGAAACTTGGAAAGGAAACCCCAGAAAAGAAGAATGACTTCGCCTGAAAAATGGGAGATCCGTCAACTCATAGCTAGTGGAGTTGCCAAAGCTGAAGATTATCCTGAATTGAACGGAGTGGAAGAATCTACACCTGAACACCATATTGAGCAAGATGTGGATGTAGAATTACACTTCCAAGAACCCAAATTTCTTCGGGGCCAAACTGATAATTTAGAGGCACAAGAACCTGCCAAGATTATTAAAAACCCTGAAGGTTCTATGCGTCGTGCTGCTTTGAAAGGAAGCTCTCTCGCCAAAGAAATGAAAGATAAAAGGACACAGGAACAGAAAGAGCAAGAGAAACAACGGAGACAACAGCAGGCCCAGAATGCTGACAATTTCGATCCAATGAATAAAAATATTCAGACCGTCGCTCAATCACAGGATATATTTGAATGGAGGAAATCCCAAGCCAAAGTAACTTACGGTAAACGGACCAATCTCTCGATCAAACAACAACGTGAACAGTTACCCGTTTATGCCATGAGAGATCAACTTGTAAATCAAATCAGAGCAAACCAGTTCATGGTCATTGTTGGAGAAACAGGTTCAGGTAAGACCACCCAAATTGTACAATATCTTGCCGAAGAAGGGTTTAATATCAATTCAGATGGTCAACACAAAATCATTGGATGTACACAACCCAGAAGAGTTGCTGCAACTTCAGTTGCTAAGAGAGTAGCTGAGGAAAGAGGTACTAAGTTGGGAACTGATGTAGGGTATACCGTGAGATTTGATGATAATAGTAGACCTGACACCAACATCAAATACATGACAGATGGTATGCTTCAACGTGAAGCAATAAATGACCCTACCATGAGCAAGTATTCCGTCATAATGCTTGATGAAGCCCATGAAAGAACTATTGCTACCGATGTTCTCTTCTCTCTTTTGAAGAAAGCTGCTGCAAGTAATCCACACTTGAAAGTCATCGTGACATCTGCCACTTTGGATTCCAAGAAGTTTTCCCAGTTCTTTGAAAAGTGTCCTATTGTGAGAATCCCCGGTAGAACTTTCCCAGTGGAGATTCTTTATACTAAGGAGCCTGAAGTGGACTACTTATCAGCGGCTTTAGATTCAGTGATACAAATCCACGTATCAGAACCAACTGGAGATATTCTTGTGTTTTTGACAGGTCAAGATGAAATCGACACAAGTTGTGAGATATTATTCGAAAGAGTCAAGGCTTTAGGTGATGCTGTAAATGAATTGATTATCCTACCGGTATATTCTTCCCTCCCAAGTGAAATGCAAAGTAAAATTTTCGAACCAACTCCAGAGGGTTCACGGAAGGTTATTCTTGCAACCAATATAGCTGAAACTTCTATCACCATTGATGGGATATTTTATGTTGTTGATCCTGGGTACGTTAAACTTAATGCTTATGACCCCAAATTGGGTATGGATTCATTGGTAGTTTCACCCATTTCTCAAGCCCAAGCCAATCAAAGAAGTGGACGTGCTGGTAGAACTGGACCTGGAAAATGTTATAGGCTTTATACTGAAAGAGCATATCACGATGAAATGCTTCCCAATACAATCCCTGAAATTCAAAGAACCAATTTATCAAACACAATTTTACTTTTGAAGGCCATGGGTATCAATGATTTACTCAATTTTGGATTTATGGATCCTCCTAAAGTACACACTATGCTCAGTGCATTACAAGAACTTTATGTATTAGGAGCTTTGAATGATGATGGATATCTTACCCAACTTGGTAAGAGAATGTCTGATTTCCCCATGGAGCCAAAGCTTGCAAAGACACTTATCAAGCTGATTGAGTACGAGTGTTCAGAAGAAATTTTGACAATCATGTCGATGTTATCGGCTCAGACGGTCTTTTACAGACCTAAGGATAAACAGAACTTGGCGGATCAGAAAAGAGCCAGATTTTCCAACTCACAAGGTGATCATCTCACATTACTCAATGTATATCGATCATGGGCATTAAACGGATATAATAAACGGTGGTGTATAGATAATTTCATCCAGGAAAGAAGTATGAGAAGAGCCCAGGAGGTCAAAAGTCAACTTTCCCGGATCATGAACAAGAACAACCACCAGGGATTGCAATCGTGTGGATTGGATACCGATAAAGTTATCCGGGCCCTTTGTTCTGGATTCTTCAAAAATTCGGCTAAAAGAGATCATCAAGATGGGTATAAAACATTGGTGGAAAACACCACTGTGTATTTACATCCATCAAGTAGTCTTCAAAACAAGGAACCGGATTACGTGATTTATCATACGCTTTTACTTACTACTAGAGAGTATATGCAATGTGCTACTGCTATAAGTGCACAATACTTGATGGAATCAGCTCCTAGTTTCTTCCAAAAAGCCGATCCAAATAGCAGTAGAAACAAGAAACAAAAGATTGTGCCGTTATACGATAAGTTTAAAACTGATGACTCGTGGAGACTCAGTAGTCATATCAGTAATAAGAAGAGACTTCTTGAGAGTCAGAATGAGTCAAGGTAATGTGGCGGTAGCTCGGCAGTGGCTCGGCAGCACTTCTCGCTGCGCGGCGGCACTCCTCACCCAGTATATGCCGGCTCATCGGTCCGACGTTGCACGCATTCGCTTACAGGAACAATCGCAGCGGAGACAATCAAGACGTTATATCTTCATGTGACCGTAATCATTCACTCAATTCACGAAACCATCTACGTAGTAGTCAATAACCAGTATATATATACCATAACACATCTCTCCATATACATACATGATTACCACTAACTAGTTTCTCATCCCCATTCCTCCCGCCCTCTGCACCCTTTATCCGTTACTCTCCTCTTCTATTGTTCATTAGCTCTGATTTCTTCGCAGCCATTTTTCTCCGCGTAAACTTTTCACATTCCCTGTGAAAAGTATCAGAAATAGTTTTTGCAATTTATCTTGTTAACTATGAAAGATTACGTCAACGATGCTCGAGAAGCCATCAATAATCGAATGAGCTTGTATAATGCTTCGTCCAGTGTTCAACTTTCCGGTGTTAGGAGTCTTCGCCGTAATTTTGACCTGAATGAGCCCATCTTACGACTGGAGTCGGCTGCAACCGCAACCACTTTTTTACCGTGTGAACGATTATCCACAAATGACAAAGGATTTTTGGTGGATTCTTGTGGTAGAAGAGTCACCTTAAAAGGTATCAATTTGGACGGGGCTGCCAAGTTACCTGTAACTCCAAATATGCCTACATATGTTGGTGACTCCACTGACGAGAATAATGTATTTTATGATGGTGATAACGTCAGCTTTGTTGGAAGACCTTTTCCTCTTGAAGAAGCTGAACTGCATATCCAGAGAATTAAACTGTGGGGTTATAATTGTATTCGGTATATCATAACTTGGGAAGCAATCGAACATGAAGGTCCGGGAATTTATGATGAAGATTTCATCGAATACACCAGTAAAGTGTTACAAGTGATTCATCAGGTGGGTGGGATTTATGTGTTTATAGATGTACATCAGGACGTTTGGTCTCGTTTTAGTGGAGGCAGTGGTGCACCTATGTGGACATTATATGCTGCTGGATTACAACCTAAACGATTCATTCAGACCGAGGCAGCAATTCTTCACAATAATCCGAAATATCACAACCAGGATGGCTCTGATACCGATACTTTTCCCAAGATGATCTGGCCAACTAATTATAAACGATTGGCGGCCATGGTGATGTTCACCATGTTCTTCTGTGGTAGAAATTACTTTCCTAACTTGAAGATTAATGGGCTCAATATCCAGACTTATTTGCAACAATGTTTCTTTAAAAGCATAAGGAAATTCTGGAGTAGAATAGCCAAATATAATAGAGACATGATTGAGGATGGAACTTTGTTTGGTTTTGAGACTTTGAATGAACCAAACTGTGGACTTATAGGCCATGGACATTTAGGGTTTATCCCAGACTCTCAACAATTGAGAGTTGGTACGACACCTACTGCTTATCAAGCCTTCAAATTGGGAATGGGATTCCCTTGTGAAGTTGATGTGTATCGGATTTCTGTGGCAGGACCTCAGAAATATGGTACGGAAGTGGTTGATCCTAAAGGTGATAGAGCTTGGTTGACTCCTGCAGAAGCCCAGAAGATTGATAATCATTATGGATGGAATAGAAGTGATGACTGGGTGATTGGTGAATGTGTTTTCCTGCAAGTGGGAGTATGGAGTTATAAGCAGGATGATCTTGATAAATTAAATGATCTGTCTTTAGAAGATAGATTACAGGCAAGTGCTATCTGTGAATTGGTTAAGCCTAATTACTTCAACCAATTTGCGGCAAAGCATAACTTCAAGATGTACAGTGGAGTCAAGCCCAAAAAAATAGACATGGAATTTTTCATTAATAACAATTTCATTGATTATATTTTGAAGTTCAAGAAAGCAATTAGGACTGTGACTCCAGATGTGTTCTTCATGTTACAACCTCCAGTTCTTGAAGCACCTCCAAATTTAAAAACAGATCCAAGAAATATCATTGATAGAAAAACAATCTACTGTCCTCATTACTATGATGGAATGTCATTAATGTTCAAAACTTGGAATCCTAAATATAATGTAGATACGTTGGGAATCATGAGAGGTCGTTATTTGAATCCAGTCCTTGGTATTGTCTTTGGAGAAAGGGCAATCAGAAACTGTTTAAAGAAACAATTTACTGAAATGAAACGTGAATGTGAAGAGTATTTGGGAAATATTCCAATTTTGATGTCAGAGACTGGAATGCCATTTGATATGGATGATAAAAGAGCTTATGTCAATGGTAGATATTCTTCTCAAACTCTTGCCTTAGATGCCATCAGTTATGCATTGGAAGGTCTGAACATGTCCCATGCTTACTGGTGTTATACATCAAATAATTGTCACAAATGGGGTGACAGATGGAATAATGAAGATTTTTCATTCTGGTCTCCTGAAGATAGAAACTTACAATTTGATGATCTCACATCTGTTGGAGAACTTCTTTCATCAACGGTTTCATCAACAGCTGCGTCTTTGGTTCATAGATCCAAAAAAATCAATCATCTCAAAAATAAGATCAAACGGGAGAAGGATAAACAAGGTTTAAGTGTAACTAATTCATCATCTGAGACTATTCAAGAAGTTACAAGGTCATCTGGGGAGTCAAAAAATGGAGAAAAGAGTTCGAGTTTTACATTGAAAGAAATTGAGAATGAGTTAGAAGATTTAAACTTGACTAATGGCCAGGAAATGAATTTAGCCAACGGCCAGGAATTCAATGATGAAGCGGATAGTGATGATTATGATGATCTTGAATCCCTTCAAGACTCTTCCTTGATCTGCTGGACCGCCGACAATGTGAATTATAGACACAGTAAAAGATGCTATCCTTCACCAGATGGGGTCAGAGCTGTAGGGGCGGTTGTCAGACCATATGTTGTGGCCGCTGCTGGTGACATTGTCGCTACAGAATTTGATCTTCGAACTGTTAAATTCTCCTTGACTGTCAGTCTTTCTAAAGACGCAAGTACAAGCCCTTCCATTATTTATTTGCCCAAATGGCATTTCCCTAAATTAAACTACCATGATATTTATTTGAGTTCTGGACATGTTAGATATGATGAAACTTTAGAATATTTGGAATGGCATCATGATGAACGTGAAAATCTCTCCAAGTCACCATTTAATGAGCCAACGCAACAGACTTTGATTATAAAAAACAATAGTGGAACATTGGATGATATCAATCAAAAAAATCAATCCAGAGCAAATGGTTGTATCATCACATGAACATTTATTAATTTATTTATTTTGTACCATAGAAATATAAAAAGTCGAACGAGACCATTAAAATTCAAGATCATCCCTTGATCTCTTACCCACACCAGATAATTCATCCTTTACCAAGTTTGACACAAACTTGGCGAAATAATTAACATAAGGTTTCAAGCTAGTCTTTTCATAATCAGCTAACCTTCTAACTTCAGTTGGTTCTGATTCACTTTCTGATTCAAGAGTTTGGCTTGAATCACTTACCCTGCGAGTTTCCCATATTTCAAATTCAGTTTGAAGTTCTCTTAAATTAGGAGCATTCATTGGGTTGAATCCATATTCATCATCATCTCTGTTATCTGAAAGGTTCTTAAGTGGATCGAAAGGAACACAAATATTACCAGTACTTGGATGAATACAGAAGGGAGATTTCAATAAATGGATCAATTGACGGGAAACTTCAATATCCAATCTGGGGTATAAATAATAAATAATAATATCTTTCTTGGCTTCATTTAACATGTTTAATTGGGGTTGGGTTTTCATGACTTTCTTGGCAATTGCATTTATATCTTCCCATTTTTGTTTGGAGTTGATGGTCTTACCGGCCCAATGCTTCCTGAGCTCCTCCTGTAATGTCTTATCTGGAATGAAAGCCAAAAGTTCCTTGACCTGTTCCTCACTGGAACCCCAAGGGTCTTGATCTTCCAAGATGATTTCCACAAAGTCACCTTTCATCAAGTTGAAAGACCTCTCGATATGAGGATGGAAGGGTCTTTTCAAGTTCAACGATTGTTTCCCCATTTTCAACTGTTTAGAACCTAAAACATCAAGATATTCCACTATAGATCTTCTAACAGTTTCATCCAATTCTCTGGCTCTAGAATCAGATATCCAACAATGGGCACCTCTTCTACCTGAGAAGACCCAAACAAGATGTTTGAACCCGAAATCCTCTCTTAAAGCCACGTCAATAATTTTGGCAGCTACCTTGATGAACTTCCAACATTTAGTACAGATATCGGTTCCAGAACAACAGGTTCTAATTTCATCATAATCAGTTAAATCAATATCAAATACCAACTCTTTAGCTAATGGTTTAAGGGCATTTTTGGGGAGATTTTTCCGTTCTTTTGGATTTACCGAATACACAGCACCGATTTCAAATCTCATGGGGTTACTTTCCACCACCGTATTCTTGAAATCCTCGAGAGTTTCATACGATTGATACCGTTGATAAGCCCCAGTTCTATGCTCATAAGCAAACTCTCTCATGGTAAAATCCTTGGTAGGTTTTGGCGAGTGACTCAACCACTGGAAGACGTGTCTGAACGGCAAGAGTCTTTGATAGTAGAAGGCCATGTCAGCCGATGACGGCTTATATTTTGTCTCTGTTTCTGCAGTCATGGAGTATTTGATGTTATTTGACGCGACGCGAATAAAAATATAGACGTGTGAGATGAGTTTGTGAGATGTGAGATGAGTGAGATGAGTGAGATGAGTGAGATGACATGGATAAGATTACCTGGACGTGTATATCATACATAACTACTCTACCTAGTAAAAGCCTCTACAAACTGGTGTCAGTATCATTTCTACTTGGTGGTCTCAAACACTAACGAAACTCCCTCATCTCCAGCAGTAACTAACTTAGTACCCATTACTGCGAAGTCCAAGACTCCCATATTATGACCAGTTCCCACAAACATCTCGTTCATGGTACGACTATCCCATTGGTAGATTCTTCCATTCATAGAAGAACCCACCAAAACGGGAGTTTTATCGACAAATTGTAATTTGGTGATGGTATCGTCCAACTTGATGGAGTTTCTGATTCTCCATTGTAAAGTGTCAAATAACAATAAATCTCCTGACACTAATCCAACAGCCAATAAATTGATACTTGGAGTCTCACACCAAGATAATGCTTCTATACTCAATTCGGCTTCATCTTCTATATTTTCCAATGTCTTGACCATATGGACAATTCTTCCGGAATCGTAGTTAATAATGGCCAAATTACCATCACGACCCCCAACGGCCACCATCTTATTGGGAGAAATTGCAAGAGTAACCCATGGACTTTCATTACCTTTGAAATCATCATGAGGTTGTAATTTATAGATTGGTTGGGTGGTGAAACAATTCCAATTCACCACAGTTCCGTCTTCAGATACTGTGATTAAGAATAATTCCTCATCATTACCATTATCAACAAAAGAACCCCCATTACATTCCAAAGTATGCAGGAATCCTGACATTATTTGTACCAAAGACTTGGTTGATTCTTCAATTTGATAAACCCATACTGAACCATCATTAGCTCCAAATGCAAAATATGGTAATCTAGGATGAACCTTGATCCATAATACCTCCTCAACTTCTTGTAAATCTCCATATTTGATCCATCTTTGTCCTCCTTTACTGGATTTGTGAACTTGTATATACCCATTCATATCACCGGTCACCACAAAATTACCGTCTGCCGTGAATCCTCCAGAAATAACCGATTCTTTATGACCACTCAACTCTCCCACAAATCTAGGTGGTTGGGTGTGAGTAGTCCACAAATAAGCAGTATTATCACCACCTCCAGTGACAACCATCGGAAGCGATGGGTGTTTGAATATAGTGAAAATTGAGTCCTTGTGTTGGTCGAAATAAGTCCATGAATTGTTGGATAAATCGATTTCTATTTGGTCTTCTTCCATAGCATCAGCATCGTCATCTTCATCGCCAGCCTCCTCATCGTCAACAGGCTCAACATAGCTTGGATCATCAACAACCTCTTCACCTACCTCATCTATATTGAGATACTCTTCTTGAGGTTCTTCTTCTGGAATGTGTGGTGGCAAACTATCTGACATGTTAATAGTGAATTACTAAGATCTTTAAATGAGAAGATGAGAAGATGAGAAGATGAGATGTCGCAAATTTTTTTGAGACTGTGTAGAGATTTCACACCTGGCAAATAGTTTGTAAAGTCATAGTACATTGGTGCACATAAAACACAGATATTATTGTCGTATATAAACTTTGATACACGTATCACACATATATATACACAAACACAAACACATACCCAAAAAACACTAGCCAAAACCGAACTCACCAACATTCACTCATGACATGGATATCCTCATTCCCTGGGTATACCACTCTACTCACATTTGCTAAAAAGCTATTTGGAAATATCTTAAAAACTGGCCCCGTCCCACGGCATGTGGGAATTATCATGGATGGAAACAGACGATACGCCAGAAACCATAATATCGAATTGAAAGAAGGTCATAATATGGGATTTGAATCGATGGCCAAGATCCTTGAATTGCTCTATGAATGTGGAGTTGAACATGCCACCGTATATGCGTTTTCGATTGAAAATTTCAAAAGATCCAGTTATGAGGTTAAATGGCTCATGGATCTTGCTAAACAACGGTTCAAACTGATGACTCAACATGGAGAATTATGTGAACAATATGGAGTTAGAATCAGAGTCTTGGGGAATATCGACCTTTTACCAGCAGATGTCAAACAGATCTTACGAGAGACAGAAGAAATGACCAAAAATAATACCAGGGCAACATTGAATGTATGTTTCCCATATACTTCAAGAGATGAGATAACACATCTGATAAAATCAATTGTCAAGAAATCGTTGACCAACCAAGATTTAGTAATCGATGAATCGACCATAAATGATCATCTATATACTAAAGACTCACCTCCTTTAGATCTACTCATAAGAACGTCTGGAACGTATCGATTATCTGATTTCTTGTTATGGCAATGTGTAAGTTCGGAATGTGCTATAGTGATGGTCGATACTTTATGGCCTGAATTCACTCCTTACGAGATGTCAAAGATTCTTTTCGACTGGGGGTTCAATAAGTACTGGTACGGTAACCCTCAAGGTCCCAGTAACCGCTCTGCATCTGAATTCATTCCTATGACTAAGTCTGATACTGGTGACTCAGTCTATGACGCAGACGAGGATGGAGAATACGATGATGAAGATGAAGAAGAAGAGGATGAAGAAGAAACTGTAACATCACAAGACTCACAACAAAAGATATAGCACTATTTATAGGTTAATGGACCACTTAATCGTAAATCTTCAATTAATATGGATATGAACACTCGACTTAGCTTGCCATGTCACGTGTGCCCTCATAGATAAGTCCGCGAAATATTTTTTTCACTTGAGTCATATTCGACAAGATGGATTTAGTGAATCACTTACCAGACAGATTATTATTTGCAGTCCCAAAGAGTATGTTAATATCACGGGAGTCATAAGTGCGTTTAAATAAATATTCCCATGTTTTTTCTCTGCATTTGGATGATTTCTCGGTCTTCCCCGGGTTTTTTTTGGCAATACTAACTAATCTAGAGGGTAGATTATATGAAAAATGCTGCGAGCTCTTAAAAGGATGTGATATCCAGTTCAGAAGATCTAGTAGATTGGATATTGCTTTATCTACTAGTTTACCAATTGCATTGATCTTCCTCCCAGCTGCAGATATCCCAATTTTTGTCGGTGAAGGTAACTGTGATTTAGGTATTACTGGATTAGATCAAATTCAAGAAGTAGAAATGCTCGATCAAGTCAATGACTTATTGGACTTACAGTTCGGTAAATGTAAATTACAACTTCAAGTTCCAGCTGATGGTCCTTACAATACTCCAGAACAATTGGTGGGTAAGAAAATCGTCAGTTCTTTCACCAACTTATCCGAAGGATTCTTCCAAACCTTGGAAGCCAAACAATCTTCCAAAGATCTTGATACAAGTATTAGATACGTTGGAGGAAGTGTTGAAGCTTCTTGTGCTTTAGGTGTTGCTGACGGTATTGTGGATTTGGTTGAAAGTGGAGAAACTATGAGAGCTGCTGGATTAAAAGCTATCACCACTTTATTGGAAACTAGTGCTCATTTAATCAGTTCCAAAGAACCTAAATTCCCTGAAATTGTGAATATTGTAAAACAAAGATTTGAAGGTATTTTAGCAGCTCAAAAATACGTGTTATGTAATTACAATGCTCCAAGAAAATTATTACCTGACGTGTTACAAATTACGCCTGGTAGAAGATCGGCCACCGTTTCAGCATTGGAAAAGAAGTCTGAAAATGAAGAAGAATGGGTCGCAGTGTCTTCTATGATTGAAAAACTGAAGACTGGTAATATAATGGATGAATTGAAGAAGGTTGGAGCCTCGGACATTTTATTGTTTGAAATCAGCAATTGTAGAGTTTAATTCCATTCTTCCAATTTTGTATCAATATAGATAATATAGACTCTCCCATCTCTATTTTGTGTTTTTGTTTGGGCACGCCCTCTTTTTTTTTTTTTTGCAGCCATATCAGTATAAGCATAAGAAGAATACCACAGGACTTTCCATGCACAGTTATCGGATAAAGTGTATGCATAACCAATATTATTGCATTTGGTCTCTGCATAAGGGGACAAAGTTGATGGTGAAGTAGTTACTCAAGATGATATGATTTTAGCTATTTTTTCAATTCCCGCCCCATCTCCCGTTCTTCTATTGCTTGTGATCTTGTCTTCCATGAGTAGACATTATTACAAAAGGATCAAGACCATGGACCATGATACTTCCATAAGTTTCGAGCATTTGAATGATACGGCGAATGGTAATATACAAAATGTTCCCACCCATTCATTCCATCCTTTAGACCCTTTAGACAAGCATTTATCACTTGAAATCATCACCAAAGTCCTTCGCTATTTACCATTAGCACTTCTCCTGGACATTTTGAATTATATCCCAGATAATCTTGTGCTTCATGATTTGATTTGTTACAGCTGGCTTAAAATGAAACGATTATGTACCACCGACTACCACAAAGGTGAGATGGCCCTCCAAGGCTTTCAGCTCCCAAATGACAAATTGTTCTCCCTTAACATAGAGTATCTTACTGCTAATGATATCAATGTGAACCTTCGAGACATGATTGAACTCCGAAAATATTTTATGATATACTTTCGGATGTTTCACTTGTCTCATAGAGTGAAAGTCAAGGAGGTGGCTAGTTTAATCAAAAGGGTAGGTATAGGGAACGTAAATATACCTACTCCCGACTTGAATATTTTAAGAGCTCGGTACAGAATTTGCAAGATTTCTGATAAACAATTTCTAGGAAATGGATTGACAATCGATTTGGATGGGAGGTTCGAAAATTTTGCCATATATTTCAAAGAGTTGGTTCCACATATGAAACAAATAAGTATGATTGTCCGAAGCCAATTTATCGGGGGAAGCATCCATAGTTGGACCAAAGTAAAAGAAAAAAGCCCTTTTATCATCAACACTTCCTCTTCCTTTAGAGGAGCTAATTATTTCACAGACTTATGTGATCTTTGTCACTGGCAAGTGGTGAAAGTTGTATATACATTTTCTGGGCTTCACAATTACCTTTGTCTCCGGCATAATTTCGAACGAGTCAACCGATTAGAAATCAAATGTCCTGAAATTGACCTTGTTGTTCCCATAAGAGTCAGGGAGTTACTGATAACCTCAAGTTATATAAATGGTATGCATAATGCACAACCCCTGCAGCTACTTCAGGTGACATTCGCTTGTCTTTTCAAACCTATCAAACAACCATTATATTCCAGTTTAACGAGGATTTCATTGGATAGATGCGTCTATTTCTACGAACCTGACCCGACCGACACAATGACAGAATATCTTAATTGTATCCATAATCCTACTACAGGCAGAGTTTTTAAGTGTTCTAGGCATCTATTGGAACAGTATCCTGATGGTTATCAAGCCACCTTTGATTACATGGCATACACCACAGCCGTAGAAACTGAAACCCAATCCCTCCAGAGATGGGATTCAATGTTCGCCACCTACAGAAATGACTGTCATATGAGTAACACTCTACAGAACCACCAGAAGGTACTACGAGACATCAAAAAGAGAAGAGTCTATGATGAAGATCATTTGACGTGTGCACGACCTCGACTGATGTAAACTAAACCCAACTAAAAGACAGGGGAATCCTGTGATACTTAATACCAAACCCCGTACCACAACCCTACGTACTACACCTATATAATCATAATTACATCCAAGCCCCATAAATCATGTAATACGCCACGCTACAAGCACGGCCGGGTCAGAGCTCTCCTGCCGACGTCGCAATCTTAGGTCCGTTTCACTGAAATGCGCCCCGCCAATAACTGCACATTCTATACACACTTGCATGGAACCCATTCAACGTGAACTCTGACGCCTTGTTTTCCAGGAACGGACAAATAGTTAGATATAACAAACCATGTCATCATATAGCACCATCTCTAACAACACATCTCCCGAGCATCTAGACTCCCACCTGACGGCATAAGCCTTGTACCCCCATCTCGAGGGCCGGAGCCCCCTTGGCAATGCAAATGCCAGGCTTATCGCGATCTATTTTTATCCAGGCCGACGCATAAATACGAATTCGGATTGGACCTGAGGATAAACACTATATTATAAATAGTCTTAACCAGAAAAACCACCCTGTTGGGTGACAGTTGATAGTCTACTTAACATCTACAACCTCAGTATCCTCTATATATTCTAAATAAGAGCTCGGGCAAATCAAGAATAACCTTTCCCCTTCTGGACAACCCTCTATTATATTGTCGTTCTTTTCCTATTATTCTCATTCTTCTACCATTCCCGGTTTTGTTTACAAAAAATTTTCTTGCGGGCCAAAATAAAAAAGTTTCAGTTTGATCTATCGCTAATTTTGTAAATCACTTGGGAACACAGCTATAGTGCTTGTATATTTGCTTGATACAGCCCTTTTATACCCCTTATACACACATACACATCACTTGTTTTTCGTTTGTATTTATACCCTTTTTTTTTTTCCCAAAAAATCCCCCCATCCAATCTTGTGTGATAATTCCTTAGTTGATTCCTCAAAATGGTCCATATATTTGTGTTGTTATTTTTCATAATCAGCACAGTTCAGGCCCTGTTCTCCAAGTTGGGATGCTTTTCAAGTTCCGATGTTAAGGGATCATTATCATATCTGGATGAATATCTTTACCAGAGTTCATCCCATTGTCAAGATCAATGTTCGGGCTCCAGATATGCCGCTCTTATTAAGGGGCTGACATGTTATTGTGGGAATACTGAGATCAGCTCGAGTGAAGAGGTTGATGATTCCAACTGTGACACTCTGTGTCAAGGTTTTGGTTCAGAGAAATGTGGAGGTGACTCCTATTTCTTGATTTATGTTGATGATTCGGTTGAAGCAAGTAGTTCCAGTTCCAGTACAACATCGACTTCTTCTTCTGAATCCACCACTTCAACTTCCCGTTCGAGTAGCTCATCATCCACTTCGAAAAGTTCGACTCTGTCCGACAGTTCTACTAGTTCCAGTTCTTCTGAGGATAAATCAAGTACTGAGGCTTCCAAAACAACTGATCTGGACAGCAAATCAAGTGAAGAAGTATCAACTATTGTATCAACAATGACCAATAACTCCGAACCATCTGAAATTACCATAACCCAAACTTCGGACTCACTGCCAACTAGTGATAGTTCTGCTTCTGCCACCAGTGATAGTGATGACCATAATGACGATGACGATAATAACAATAATAATAAAAAGGGACTTTCAGGAGGTGCAATTGCTGGAATTGTAGTAGGTTCTGTTGCTGGTGTTGGACTTTTAGCTGGATTAGCATTATTCTTTTTATGGTACAAGAGAAGACACCAAGATGATGATGAAGAAGATGACGATGATTTCGATAAAGACGCAAAGGGATTCCATGCGGTGGCTCCAGTATCTGGAGGGCCAGGAGCTACACGAGATTATAGTATTAATCCAAACCCATTCGTTGGTAAGAAACCAACGATAAAATCCCAACATACGAAACAACAGAGTTTCAATAATAGTTCATTTAATTCAAATGATGAATATTTCATGTTTGAAGATGCAAGAGGAACAGGAGAACAAGGAGATCTTTATCCTCCATATCCTACTGAAGATTATGGAAGAAGAAGGTTGAGTGATGGCTCATTGCCTGATATGATCACCAAAGGATCATTGAAGGTTGTGAATAATTGATTTATACTAATACACAATGACTGAAGATCGTCCAAAATTCTTCTATTTAGGTATAGTATAGTTTGGTATGGTCTAGAAGTACTTTAATTGCATGTTTTTATTAATTATTAGCATACCTTTTTGTAACGTAACCCTTTTAAATATCCTTCACCAATTAGGCAATTATTGTTGACCAATGTAGCCCATGAACTTTAAGCGAAACCTTCTCTCGCGTCGCGCAGTCTTTTTTAGGTAAGGTTGAGTACGTTTTGGCTACGCGAAAGAAATCATCTCGTCTCATAATCTTTCGAAGGCTGTGAGCAATATTTATTGTTTACTGTTAGGGGATATATTAATTTAACCAGTTTAATGCAGTGGGGTAATGGGACGTAACCATGTGGGAGGTGGAGTTGCTATAAGGTACCCGATGGTCTGCCACTTGAATGTCAAAAAGATAGATGATACGATGCCCTAGACTTCGATTTCTCGAGTTGCGAATTCTTTTTAGTCTCGCGTCAAACCAAAATTGGTGAAAATCACAGATCGTAAGTAATTATAAATGTACAAAAACGTGCATTTGAGAACATTTATGTTTATGTGATATTAAATGTTTCTATCTGAACCCTACAATTCTCTTTTTTGTTCTTTTTCTTTCACATAAACTAACAACGATATTAGGCATTTCTTCAGTACTGAAATATCTAGTATTACTTATTATATAGCATGTACAGAAATTCGTTTTGGACCAGGACATTTTCTTTAATGTCTACCTTATAACTCAGTTATACTACAAAGATCATTGGCCGATCTCACCTTTTGGGGTTGAATTCTTGTATTCATGGTTTCGCTATATAAAAGGCTATAAAATCTCTAGATAGTCAAATAATCCAATAAGCGGACGCTCCCATCCCGTCCCCTTGACTATATCAAATTATTCAACCTTGGCTATCTCAATCATCATCACCCACAACAAAACCGAATCCAGATCCCCTCCCAGCGACAACCGGGACTACCCGATCTTTAACTACACCTTTTCCAATGTTAGCCATGTAATTATAGTTTAGTCTATAGCTAATATATATTGTATTCAAAAAAAAAAAGCCCATGTTTTCCTGGAGCGACCCCTCTCCTTGGAAATCATCTGGCACGGTTTGATCCCGGAAATAGAACGTCCGGTATGGCCCAGACTATTAACAAACGTTTCGTTTTCGCTTCCGCAGTTGGTTAAAGTCAACTTGTATTACAAACTTGTCCATGAAGCTACCATAGCTCTGATCCGTCACCAGGTCCGAGGCTCTGCCCTCCCACCAGACTGGATGGACAATTTCCTCGCAAACTTACCCACCCGCTTACTGAATAGGGTCACAACCTCGCCGTTGGTGCCTTTTAGCACAGCTGAGGTCACGAGTCTCACTGTCCTAGAAGACACCGACGAATTTTTTTCGGGGTGGATCACACACTCCTATAAATACTGCAAAAATACATGTGGCAGTCATACGACTTTGAGAATGCATTTAGGGCTGTAACCCTCGCACATCATTTGCCCACCTCACCTAAGTAACACCAGTGAGCCTCTCCTCCCACACGACCTTTTTCCTCGCACTTGATGAAACTATACCTGAAAATTTTTTTCAGATTTTCTTAACTAACTAACAGGAATTAATAATGTCTTCCGGTAACAAGTTTCGTATGAGTGTATGTATATCTCCCAATGAATAGAATATATGGAGTGGTTGTGATTAGTTATCCCCCGTTATTTACTGTCCTTATTTCCCAGTCCTGATTTGTATGGTGGAAGTGTCATAAGAACTCAAGAGTCGATGGCCATGAGAAGAACATGGAATAATTTGAAATTCAATATTACTTTGTGGTCAAACAGCAATGCAAACAGCAGAATCCCTTAATGATTTCCCCCAAATAATTTAACAAGTTCAAACTTGTAGAAATTAAACTTCAACCTCCAACCCATATTTAAAGACATTTGAATTTATACTAACTTTTGTAGTTGGGTTTACCAACCGGTGCCGTTTTGAACTGTGCCGATAACTCCGGTGCTAGAAACTTATATATTTTAGCCGTCAAGGGTTTCGGTGCTAGATTGAACAGATTGCCAGCTGCTTCTGCTGGTGATATGGTCATGGCTACCGTCAAGAAGGGTAAGCCAGAATTAAGAAAGAAGGTTATGCCAGCTATCGTTATCAGACAATCCAGACCATGGAGAAGAAAAGATGGTGTCTACTTATACTTCGAAGATAATGCTGGTGTTATTGTAAATCCAAAGGGTGAAATGAAGGGATCTGCTATCACTGGTCCTGTTGCTAAAGAATGTGCTGATTTATGGCCACGTATTGCTTCTAACTCTGGTGTTGTTGTTTAGAATAGTTCATAGCTTAAACACATAATTTTATAATATAAAATGTACATTTAGCATTTCGTTCAATTTTTTTTTTTTTGCTCTATGATGATCTTCAGTACTCGTACATTTTTCACTATTCTACAGATTTATGCTCATTATCTCTATACAACTCATGCATCTTTCACGGTGTTTTCTGTGGTATCGATGGCATGATCTTTTTTGTCGTCATTGCCATTAACCTCTGAATTAACTTCTGGTTTTGCTTCCAGCTCAGCAAGTGATTCAGGGACATCACCATCTCTAGTAATGTTTGACTCCTCGTTATGAATTCCTTGTTCATGGTCAGTTGGGTAAGGTAATTGGCCTCCAAAGTTATAATCTCCTTTCAATTGGGGGTTTGGTTGCTGTTGACCATTTTGCTGTTGTTGTTGCTGTTGCTGTTGTTGAGGTACAAAGAAGTATCCTTGACTAGGCTGTGGTGAAGCTGGGAATTGTGGTTGAGGAGATGTTGGGAAGTATTGTGGTTGAGGGCCTTGATTTGGTTGCTGGGTTATGGTATAGAATTGTTGTTGAATTGGATCAAAGAACTGTTGTACCTGTTGTCCATTCGAGTTCACATAATATCCCTGTTGGAAATTGACAAAATTTGGAGGTAAGGTCACAGGGCCTTGTGACTGAGATGATGGTTGCTGAGGAGTTGGTTGTTGAACAGTTGTCGTAGGAACTGAATAATGCATTGATTGACTCCTATTCATCTCACTTCCCTGTTGAGGAATAGATGAGATTGGTTGAATATGATATCCCTCAGGTAACTGTGCTGGAGATTGGTAATTTTGAGATTGAGTCTGGGAAAGTGGGTGTGGACCATTTTGGTATTGGGGATGGATTTCACCTTGATGATGATCTGGACCATTAATAACACCACCTTTAGCATTTGGTGTACTGGTGTTGATTTGTCTTTCAGCCGATTCAACAGGTGTTAATATAGTACCATCGCTATTGATCAAATGATTCAATTTAGGGCTCTGAACATTACTTCTATTGGAGAATGTAGAACTTAAACGGTTTTCAGTATTGGTGTTAGCAGTTGACTTTTTGGAACGGGAAGTGGTAGCAGTCTTGACAGATTTTTGTTGTGTTTGACTGGTCAAGATACTTGAATTTCTTGACATGTTGGATTGAACTCTAACCAAATTTGGATTCAAATTACCCAAATTCAATTTTTTACTCAAAAACCTAGCTCTAGCAGCAGGTGTTGGTAAATTGGTCAAGTTTTTGATATCATCAAACCATTCTTTCATCAACTTGTATGAATCTGCCCTAAACAGCCAATTTTGATTTCTATGCATAAGACCATTTGACAGCTTAGAACTTAACATGAATTTGTAAGTTGCACCAGGCTTCTTGTCATCTTTTGTGTGATCACTCACTTGACAACTGTCTAATGGAATTGATAAGATTGGATCCGGATCCTTTTTCCTATCGGAACTTTTAAACTCATGAATAAAATTACAAGTGAGGACGTAATAACCCCTTGTATAGTTTTTAAGAAACTTAGATCTTCTTTCCAAATGACCTTCTCTAACCGACAAATTCAAAGGAGAGTTGTAATTGTTGATCAGTAAGTCACTGGTTTTTCTAGAATGGAAGTTCAAATCAATGAAGGTTCCATTTTTGACTGAGGAATTCGAATTACCCACTGCATTCAAAGTGTATGAAGGAGAAGGCAAATTCTTAGCAATGAAGGAGTCCCATTCAAAAGTTGATTCTTTGGATAAGAATCCATTGGAGATATTGGGCAAAAGAAAGTTCGAGAAAGTAGCATGTTCGCCAGCTAATAAATCAATGAAATTACCCAAGTAATTCTGTAAATCAATAACAATAATACTCTCCAATTTCCTACCACTATCTTGTAAATTCTCATAAGCTTGGTATAAATAAGACTCTTCCTGTAATTGCCTCTTCAATTGTCTATCTAACTTGACTTTGACAATATAAGGGTCAAATCTATACTGTTCATTTGAATCAGAAGAATGATGAAGATGACTACTACCATGTTCCAAACGATTTGAAAGGTCAACAGCTTGATAATATTGATTCAACAATTGTTTTGTCTCGTTAATCTCCTTTCCCAACTTATTATTGAAATCCTTCTGTAAATTCTTAATTTCCTTGATTTTAACGGATAAATCCTTCCTCAATTCTTCCAATTTTGGTATAACTACAGTAGTCAATTCTTTCAAAGTTTTCTGAGTGGCAGTCACATTTTGCTGGTGATATTTGGTCAAAACTGTCGGTAAATCTTGAATACTTCCATTACCTATTGGTAAGAAGTATCTATCAATTTCACCCACATCAACCTCTTTACCTCCACTATGATGACCGTGATGACTTCTATTGGTACCACCAGCAGTAACACCAATCGACTTGGCACTTATTCCGACGGCCTGTTGTAATCTTATTTGCTGACGGACAATTTCCTCTTGAACTGAAGAATATTCTTTGAGATAACTATAGATATCTTTAATGATAGATCTCCAAGCTTGAAACCGATTGGCAAGTACTTCAGTTGGATAATCTTCGGGGTTATTAAACAGATAAGGCAACGTCACCGCCAACGGGTTGGAACTATCCGATTTCATGGTGAATAACAAAATTTGTTAAAATAGTTTCAGGTGTGAACTTCGAGTAGATGGATTATTTATGCCAGCCATTTGGTGCGCACGCCGAAACTTAATTTCAGAAGGTGTATTGTCTGAGTGACCAAATTTCACGGCAGGAATAGGCAATAGCGTAAACAACCCGGTAAACGCACGGAACCGTCTTATTACATATTTTACACATCAGAGACATTACAAATTATTTATTTAAAACTACCAGGAATATGGATAGAACCGGTAATCCTAATTCCACTTCTGGACCTCAGCACTCCCACATTTCAGGGACAAGGCCCACGTCGCACGGGCCCCGCGGTAGCTCGCCACAGTCCCTGGACCCGGAACTTTTCTTAAATGGAGACTCTGAAACATCACCAGATACACAAATCACTGGAGTCGAAAACCCGGATGATGATGTGGTGGTGATCCGAGAAGAACCCGTCTACATAAATGTTAGTGATGAAGAGGGAGAGGTGGTGGATGATGACGATGATGACGATGACATTAAATTACTTGAGATCCGAAATAGTACCAAAGAATTGATTGAAAATAAAGATGCAGTAGAGCACAAAATCACCAAGAAGTTGAACGATATCGAATGTCCCATTTGTTTCGATGGGGTGACCAATGCCACTGCCACTTCGTGTGGTCATATCTTCTGTTTGGAGTGTATTCAGAAGAGTATAGCTAGTTCCAGTGCTAGGGGACAGGGCCGGAAAGGAGTGGGATTATGCCCCCTATGTAGGAAGAAGGTGGTATTCAAGGATACGGTGGTGATGAGAATGCGCATAAGACAGAAGGTGGTGGCCCCGCCACTTGATAATTAGTTGCATATATTGTATATATATAATGAGTAATGAATGGGATTTGGATAATAGTTGAATTCTGTGAAATTCGCAGCCATTACAAAAGTAGAATGGTGTACAGTTATGTGGCTTATGTCTATACAGCAGTATAATTACATTCTGTCTCGGTATCTATTCAGTCATCATACCCGTGTCACACCGGCATTCAAATATTACAAATATCTTATGCTATACCTGTCATTCATCAACTTCACATATCACGTTATCCAGGTGGTCGTGCATGGCTATTATGAGGCCAGTTAATAATTTACTTTCTGCGCATCATCTAATCTCTCTACAATTATACAATCATGAGTTATACACCAATTCCAACTCAACCTCAACAACCTGAAACCCAACCTCCACCTTATGGCGATGCTCCAGTAAGAAATGCAGCAGATGAAGTTCCCGATGATTTTAAATACTCCGTTGATGTGGCATCTTGTGAATTACCCATTAGACAGATGTTCATACGGAAAGTGTACGCTCTTCTTACAGCCCAAATTCTTGCCACCGTGGTAGTTGGATTTATCATTAGATCCAATTCAAGTATTCAAAATTGGTGTTTAAACAATATCTGGTTGTTTTTCGTGTCGATATTTGGAGGAATTGGTTTTGCCATTGCTACCTTTGTGAAGGCCAGATCTTATCCTATTAATTTGGTATTGTTATCAGCTTTTACATTATGTGAAGCTTATGGGGTAGGTGTTTCCTGCTCTTTGGTTGAATCAGAAGTGGTGATACAAGCATTAACCTTGACTTTGGTGGTGTTTGTTGGATTGACTTTATTTGCATTCCAGACCAAATATGACTTTACCAGCTGGCAAGGAGCTTTATCTATGGGAGTATGGTTTTTGATTGGATGGGGAGTTTTATTCATGTTCTTCCCCCAATCTAAAACTGCCAATATGATTTATTCTGGTTTAGGAGCCTTGATTTTCGCCATTTATATTATTGTTGATACCCAGATGATTATGAAGAAATTCCATCTCGATGATGAGATTCCTGCCACCCTTATTTTATATTTGGATGTTTTAAACTTATTCTTATATATTTTACGTCTTCTTAACAATAACAGAAATGATTAAATAGGTTAATGAAATAATTTCGTTTATTTATCTATGCACCGACTATAAGTACAATCCCTCGAGATTCTCTTCTACCTTATTCTTCAATACTCTTTCCTTTGCTTGTTTGAAATCTTCTGCTGTTACTTGCATTCTTCTTTCTCTTAATGCTAATAAACCAGCTTCTGTACACATAGCTTTGATATCTGCACCTGATAAATCATCCTTTGAGGTGACTAATTCATCTAAATTGACATCACTATTTAATGACATCTTGGAAGTATGGATAGTCAAAATTTTCTTCTTGGTATTTGAATCTGGATTTTCAAATAAAATTTTACGATCAATTCTACCGGGTCTAATTAAAGCTGGATCCAATGACTCGATTTTATTTGTGGCCATAATAACTTTGATATCTCCTCTATCATCGAAACCATCTAATTGATTCAATAATTCCAACATGGTTCTTTGAATTTCTCTTTCACCTCCACTAGATGATTCATATCTTTTACTACCTATAGCATCGATTTCATCGATAAATACAATAGATGGGGCATTTTCAGCTGCAACCTGGAAAATTTGTCTACATAATCTTGGACCATCACCCAAATATTTCTGAATTAACTCACTACCAACAATTCTTAAGAAAGTAGCAGAAGTTTGATTAGCCACTGCCTTGGCCAATAATGTCTTACCAGTACCTGGAGCACCATACAATATTACCCCCTTTGGTGGTTTAATTCCCATTTCTTCATATAATTCTGGATGAGTTAAAGGTAATTCAACTGCTTCCTTGATTTCTTGAATTTGTGATTCTAATCCACCAATATCAGCATAAGTTTCAGTTGGGGATTTATCCAACTTCATAACCGATACCATTGGATCGGCATCATCTTGTAATACCCCCACAATGGCCACATTTTTATGATGTAATAATACGGTACAACCAGGTTCCAATAACCCCTTATCAACAAATGACATAATAGATACATAATATTCTGAACCAGCAGTTGAGGAAACAATGGCATGATCATCATCGATAATTTCCTCCAAATTTCCTACACTCATTGGATAACCTCTCAATTCATCCAAATTTTCTCGTTCTTCCAACTGTTTGGCTTCTGTAGGTTGAAAAGATTCTTGATTCGTGACAAATTCTTCCTCCAATAACAAATGATCCTTGATTCTTTCCAATTTCAATAACTTCAATCTACACCTTGTACTTGGATAAACTGAAGGTAATTTAACCGCAGTGTCAGGACCTTTTCTTCTCTTCTTTCCAAACTTGGCCTCGACTGGAGGTTCATATTTTGGTTTATCTTTCTTTTTATCGTCTTTCTTCTTGTTGAAGCCATCACCTGGCATTCCACTTGGTGCTTGTCCCTGAATTGTTAGTATGATGAAGAGAATATTTTGATGGAGATGTGATACATACCATGATGAAGAGTAGTTGTAGTGATTGCCACCGATTTTGATTTCGCGAGTGTATTGAGTGAGTGAGAGAGTGAGAGGGAAAAGACCCAGACACCATACTCTGCGGTTCTACAACTCAGATGATGGAAAGATGGGATGGAAGATGGGATAGAGAGATAGAAAGAGGGGATAGATATGTATGACTATGTATTGGCAATGTCACTGGTGTAGGAAATTGTATACTATTTAACTATCTACATACTGAATGCTCTCATATACAGTCATCACTTTTTCATGAGATCAACGTCAGTATATTTCTTGATCAAGTCCACTACGGCCTTCATATTGGCCCCAACCACAGTATCTCCAACTTTTCCCTCATCAAAAAACTTAAGTGTTGGCATGGCACTGACTTGGTATTCCCCAGCAATATCATTATATTGGTCAACGTCTACTCTAACAAATGTAGCTTCAGGAACACGTTCACTGATAGCCTCTAAAACAGGTTCAATGGCCTTACAAGGTCCACACCAGGTGGCGTAAAAATCGACAATAGTCACTTTATTTTTGATGAGTTCTCCGAAATGTTCGGTGGAAGTCACTTCATGAACTTTTTGGTTGATTGAGGTGTGAGAAAATGGTCTAATCAATGATGGAGTAAGACTTTGTCTGGTAGATTTGAATGCATTCATTGAAGCAGAAGATTTAAATGCATTAATTGAGGTGGCAGATCTGAATCCCAACATATTGAATATTTATAATGGAATATTCTGAATAAATAATGAAGAATTATGATTCTTACAAATCTACCAATCTTTATTGCGACCAGTCGTGGATATGGCTGCAAATGCCAATTTTCGCAGCTGATTTGGTGCAGGACATCTCATCTGTAAAGAAAATATATTCAAATAAAATTTTCAGATAGTAATGGGAGCTAATAGAGTTAAAAGACCGGCTGAAATTAAGGCTCAGAAGGTTGTTAAGAAGGCCAAAGTAGAGAGTGATAGTGGAAGTGCTAGTGACGTGAGTTCCGACTCGGAAATGTCTGGTTCTGCTTCAGAATCTGACAATTCTTCTAGTGATAGCGAGGTAGATGAGCTCGATGAGCTTGATGAGCTTGATGAGCTCGACACCCAAAATCAAGACCAAGACGAGAAGGATGAATTAGATGAATTGGATGATTTGGATGATGAAGATGACAATGATGACAATGATAATGATGACTCAAATAAGGAAAATGATGATAAGAAATCCAGTAAAGAACAACATGCTGAACAACGGAAACTTTTGGCTGAACGTAAGCTTAAAAGAAGATCGGGAGTTCAAGTGCAACAAATCAAATCCCTCTGGGAAAGATTGAGAGTGAATAAGCCAACTCCACCAAAGGAAGTTAGAGAGAAGTTGAGTAATGAAATATGGGAATTGGCAAAGGATTGTATTGCTGATTTAGTCATGAAACATGATTCTTCAAGAGTGGTCCAAACTTTGGTAAAACATTCTTCAAAGGAGAGAAGAGAGATTGTGGTGAAATCTTTAAAGGGATCTTTCTATCAATTAGCCACTTCTGCTTACGGAAAATACTTACTTATTAAATTGTTACATTATGGATCTAAAGAATCTAGAGCTATGATTGTCGATGAACTCCATGGTAAATTAAGAAAGTTGATGAGACACCGTGAAGGTGCTTATGTGGTTGAAGATTTGTTTGTATTATATTCAAATGCTGAACAGAAACAACAAATGATCAGAGAATTCTGGGGTGCTGAATATGCCGTTTTCAAAGAATCTGGTAAGGGTAAAACTGTCCTTGATATTGCCAATGAATCCACCGAAAAGAAACAATTGATCATGAAAAACTTGTCTGGTACTATCACTGCTTCTGTCGAAAAGGGTAGTACTGGTTTCCAAATCTTACATGCTGCAATGAAAGAATATATTTCTATCTTGGTGTCTGATTTAGACCAATATGATACTCAAATCAGGGAATTCGAGGAATTATTGGGAGAACAATTTGCTGAGTTAGTTCATACTAGTGAAGGTAGTGAAGTTGCCTGTTCATTGATTGCTATTGCCAATGCTAAAGAGAGAAGAAACATCATGAGATCTTTGAAGAAACATGGTCAAAAATTAATTGAAAATGAATTTGGTAATTTGGTATTAATTACTCTTTTTATGACCGTTGATGATACTGTTTCTTTGCACAAGAACTTTGACAATGAATTGTTCGCTCCAGAAATGTTACCTGAAGTTTTTCAAGGAAAGTTCAGTAGAAGACCTTTATTATACTTATTGAAAGGATTAGATGGTAAATATTTTAATCCTTTGGTCAAAAAGGACTTATCTAGATATGAAGCTTTGGCTTACCAAAAGACCTCCAAAAAGCCTCAGGAACAAAGAAGAAGTGAATTGGTGGAAAAGGCTTTACCACAAATTTATTCTAATTTATTAGAGAATATTAAGTCAGATGAACATGCATTTGTATCCACAGTCTTATCTTCCAATTTAGGTGCCCAAACTTTAACTGAATTGATCTTAACTTCAACAAATGATGTTAAAATCAATGAAGAATTAAGACCTCAATTGATAGATGTGATATTCAGAAATGCCATACAAGGAGATGTCTTGGAAGATTTCCATTTGTTGAATAAAGTGCCATTTATCTCAAGGTTGGTCAAATCTTTGACTCACGGTAATGAATTCAAATTTGATACCACTCAAAAGAAACTCGTTCAATTGACTCCAGAAATTTCAATTCCAGCCACTGGTAAAGAATTCACCATCAGAGTATGTGATGAAGTCGTCGGTTCAGGAAAGTTGGGTGACTGGTGCACCGGTCCCGGTTCATTCATAATTCTTTCTGTGTTCGAAGTACTCGATGCTCTGAAAGAAGATAAGAAATTGAAGGAATTAAAAAAGGAATTAAAGAAGATTAAAAAGGATTTGGCTCAAGGTAATAAAGGAGCTTTGATTATCTTAAGATTACTTAATTAAATAGCATTATATATATATTGATACAATTTTACAATTCGAACGCTGCGTCCAAGTCATCTTCTTCAAACTCTTCAAGTCCCCCATCTTCATCAAATACTTGATCTTCGTCATATTCACTTTCATCTAGTTCACTTGAATTATCGCTCTCTTGTTCACTTTCGTCGTTAGCATCGTTATCATCGTCGTTCTTCTCGGATGTCACATTAGCATCATCATCATCATCATCATCATCATCATCATCATCATCATCATCATCATCATCATCATCATCATCATCATCATCATCTTCTTCTTCCTGGTATTCCACCATGATAGCATCCTCATCGATATCTTCATATTGTTTGAACCATTCCAACTTCTGATTACACCGGAGACAATTCTCATTACCATCGGACGTTTCGATAGCATTGAAAGTCTCGGCCAAACATATATAACAGAAGGTATGTCCACAATTAGTGATATAAGGATTAGTAATCATGCACGGTAAAGAAGCCATCTTTTTCTCTCCTGCCATCACCGCTTGATCCTTTTTGTTGTGGCAGATGGCACATTGTGAAATAGGCAATCCGGAATATGGACTTATAACAATCGCCTCATTATTTTTGTATGGCAGTAATAATCTCTTTGACATATGTCTAAGCTTTTTCAATTGTAATAACGGTAATATGAACACCAAGAACTCAGTCATGACGTTCCATACCAATTGACGGTTCTGGAATTCAAAATTCACATTGTCACCATTAAACCGTAACAAGTCAGTCACTATAGGTGTGAGACTTATGCCAAGGACTCTATGTGTCAATGTAGGATACCGGCCACTCACCAAAAAGAGTGTAAAGTTCACCAAATTGAGTAGACGTACGGAGTTATTGATCTTGGCCAAAAGGGCATCTTTATTACGGAGAATAGATCTCTTGAGCGACAGGATCAATTTGAAGTTAGAACCGAATCCCTGGTCGGCATCCGACTCATTGGAAGCATATAAGTATGATTGGAACTTGGAAAATAAGTAGTCTCCCACAATGAACGCTAGAAGCAAGCTTCTTTTTTTGAATCCAATTTGCTTACCGTTCCGAAAGTTCACAAGCTTCAAATTCTGTAGCGAAAGCCCATAAGAAGAGCCGGACTTCCAGGTGGTGAGTCTAAATATCACCACGTTCAATATGAGATTCCAAAGCTCGGGATGCTGGTCATATGTCCACCATGAATTATGGGATTGGAAAATCGATACGAGATTTTGTTTGAGAAGACTGGAGAGTTCCAGGTCAAGAATATATGCATCGAGTTGGGATACTCTGGGTGACGGGTACAGAATGGGATCCATGATGATTTGAGTGAATGTTTGACTGTTAAGTTTTTTCTTGTGAAAATGCGGAGACGCATTTTTCTGTACAATATATTGTACACTATACGAGATGCACCATTGGAAAAGAAAAAGACTATTGGTAGGATTCGATCATGTTGATGATTTCGATAGCTAATTCCTCTACTAACAAGGAATTTGCCCTCGATTCTAGGGTTTGGATCGAGGTTTTGCAAGTGGCCAATAAATGTGATGAGAATTCAGTTGTACCATTTGCAACCAAAGTTTTCAAGATTCTCAATAGTGTTAATTGGACTACTGAGTTTTTGAGATTGGTAGATAATTTAGTTAATATTACCGTCAATGTGTCATCTGTGGCGAGGAATTGACAGAGATCTTGATTTGAGTTGACGAGTTTTAAGTAGCTGTCAAGGGCACTTTCAAGATTAGACACTTTCTTCAATGAAAATCCAGTAGTAATACAAGTGATGGCCTTCGATGACGTGAGATCCACATGCATGGGGTTTTGTTTATACCAGCTTAATATAGCATCCAAGGAGTTGGCTTGCCAATATGGATCTAGAAGAAGATTAAGATATACATCAAGAATATGATGCCTAACTAAACTGGACTGGACGTATTTCTCACAGTACACTAGTTCACACATAATGGGTAAAACAAATTGACGGAATGGTAAATTGATTTTACAGAGTTCCTTAAAATATGGCAATATTCCAAGTCTAACAAGTTCAGTTTCACGAACATGATTCAAATAACAGTAATTGTAGATGACAGGACAAATGATGTTGATGAACTCTTTGTAGTGAACGGTTCCAGGAGTATGATCTTTGATCAAAGGTACCACAAATTCAAGAATCTCTGCCAGCTGGAGATGTTTCAAGACCTCCAGAACACAGGACATCGACTTGATGAATTTGAGTACTGTAAGTTGATGATTGAACTCGAGATGTGGATATATCTTGAATAGTAATTTGAAAAGGTCGGTACTTGAAATGTTGATTCGAACTCTGACTTCTGATTGACCGAAAAACTTTAGAATTTCAATGATCTTATCGATTGTTAACTTATGATTTGTTTTCTCCTGTTTGGCTAATCGGTTCAAAAGTACAATGAACCAAAATATTACCCCATAATGGGAGAGCTTCCGGCATAAATCTGACTTGGAAGAATGAAGATTCTTGGTGAGAACAGCATACAAACAATCAATGGAAGTAATAGAAAATGAAGGGTTACTCTCAAAGTCTTCTTCTGCCAATTTCGTCAATACTCTTAATCCACCACATGAGATAAACATGGATAATGCCCGGTCAGATCTCAAGAACAATCTAATAAACCTTATCACTTGAAGCTTGATAGCATTGTCATAATTATTACTTCTGAATTGAGTTATCACCGGGATACCGCCTAGTAAACAGAAGTTTTCAAACTGATTGATATTCTTATCAAATATATGATTCAAAGTCGACAAGGAATAATACCAAAGCTTTGGAACATCGGGCATCTCGTCAATATTTTCAAGTAACTCAAAAATTGATAAAATGCCATGATCTCTTATTAACACATCATGCAGACCAGGATATTTTTTGACTAAATGACAGATCTTCCCCATGATTTTAACTAGAGAATGGGCCACTTCGTCATTTCCAGTTTGACAAAGATCAACTCTATTTGTAAACTTGGTGATAAGAAACTCCATTTTACTCTGGATCTCTAACTCATTTGTATCGAAATTATCCATTTCAATGTCAAGGAAGGGGTCATCATCATCATTATGATGAAAGGCATCAGGAATCACTAAATTGTCCGGCAATTCAGTATCAAGAATTGTCTCAGTCTCGTTATTAGTTTCAGTGAATTTACTTAGCACATCCAGCTTATTTAATGGAGTTATATGAGATTTACTTAGCTTATCCTTGAGTTTGATTTCACTGAAGTCATTCTCCCAGTTCTCCTCGATATGTTCACTATAATTATTGATGGACTTGAAGTTAAAACTAGTGGATGATATTTTACTGGGGGTCTTTTTCGGCAACACCGTCTCGTTCAACCATTTATGTTTAAGTAGCAATTGTGCAGTTGTTCTCAAACTTGGTTGTTTTTGGAAGCACTCCAAAAGAAACGACTTTGCTGCTGAAGACACACCTTTGGGTAAAGGAGGATGATCATCGGTCCCAATCGCATGTAAGGTCGCCATAGGATTGAGATCATGGTATGGAGGGTTCATGGTAAATAATTCTATTATAGTAGCACCCAAAGACCAAATATCCGATGCAGTACAGAGACCTTCACCACCCAATACAGTTTCGGGAGCCATCCAATTGGGGGTCCCCACCACCGATTGATGTTGGGAAGTGACTTTGGTAGCAACTCCGAAATCTGCTAATTTGATATCACCCATTTCAGTCAATAACACATTAGCAGCTTTCACATCTCTATGGACAACACCCTGATCATGTAAATATTTCAACCCATTCAATATCAGTTTGACGTAAGTTATGATTTGTGATTCAGGTAGTCCCGAATCCAAGCGTTTATATAATTGACGCAATGAACCCCCGGCACAGAATTCAAGAAATACATTTAAAGAAGTGGAAGTTTTCACAAATCCATGATATTTGACAATATTAGGGTGTTTCAAGATCTTAAGTAAATCGATTTCTCCCATGAGTGCCTGCACATCCTGGTCCTTATCTAATAAAATCTGTTTTATGGCCACAACATGATTTGTCTTCAAGTTGATTCCTTTATAAACGGTTGCAAAAGCACCTCTTCCCACCATTTCTTCAAACTGAAAATTCTCAAGGGCATTTTTCAGTCTTATTCCCGGCTTCTTTTCCATCCGCTGTGCAGGAGTCAATGATACTTTGACGGAAGGATTTCGAAGCTGGCGTTTTGGAGGAGTCGATTCTCCTAATGAGATTAATGAAGGTGGTGGGAGTATCAGTTTTGTCTCTCGTTTGGGAACAAAAATCTTCTGGATGTTATCATCCATATTCTGGAATGGGCTGTTTTCGTCATTTTCATGTTCAACCAGAATCTCCTTGATAGGATAGATCACGGGTCTATTTGCGTCAGAATTATGATCTCGATCTCGGAGTTTTTGCATTTGTTTCCAAAATGTCAGGTCCTGATAACCCATGACATTGTCGGCACTATCTACCTGGTCTTTATCATCCTGAGACCCCGAAGAATGGACATGAGAGTTGGAGTGGGATGATAATTTGGAGAATTTGGAATATGAAAGATCATCTTCGAATTCCAATTCCTCATCACTGGTCTCTCGAAATTTGGATAATGTGGCCAGCTTAGCGGTAGGCGGCGAGTCTCCGGTAGGTATGACTCCGTTTTCCATGGTGGAGAGAGTTGGGGGAGATTTTGTGGATTTTTATGTCAAATTACCACAATCAGTTGTATGTAGTACAAACTTTGTTTACGCGATTCAGACGACGTGAAATGAGATGAGATGAGATTTGCGATGAGAGAGAGAGAGAGAGAGAGAGAGAGAGAGAGAGAGAGAGAGAGAGAGAGAGAGAGAGAGAGAGAAATGGAGGAACTGGTACGTGCATCTAAGACTAAGACTATAAAATCTATAACTTGGAGGCTGGGACTGGGTCGGCAACTTTGGTGATCAATTTACCATTTTGTTTTTCACCATTGAATAATCTATTGTAAACTTGAGGGATTCTTTCAAGGGCATCGGGTTTATCAGTTAAATCAACCAAGTCAATCGAGTCTTTACCAAAAGCAATTTTACCTTCTTTGTAGGCATTTAATAACACTGGAACCGCTTCTCCAGCTTTGTTCATGTAATCAGTAACCACAAAACCCTTGACAATCAATCTTCTAACTGTAATTAATCCCCAACCATTAACACTAGAAGCAGATGAATCATTATATCCAGCAATTGAACCACAAGCTACAACAGTACCATGTCTCTTAGTTAATAACATCATCATATCCAAGATCTTACCACCAACTCCATCAAAGAAAACATCGGCTTCTTTATCTTCACCCAAAGCTTTGGTAATATTAACAAATAAGTTTGGATCCTTGTAGTCAACGCATTCATCAGCTCCAATACTCTTTACATATTTACATTTTTCAGGACCTCCAGCAATACCAATGACTTTTTTACATCCAATGATGTTTTTGGCAATTTGAACTACCATAGAACCAGTAGCACCTGCAGCTGCTGAAACAACAAGAACATCGGATGATTTAAGATTAGCAACATCATAAAGTCCAAAATAAGCAGTTAATCCAGTAATACCAATGAAATCCAAATAAGCAGTCAAAGGTAAACCGGCATCAACCTGAATCGCATTGAATACATTAACTTCATCAACAATTGCATAATTGGCCCATATGGTCATACAAGAAACCACTTGACCTTTAGGATATTTATCGGATTTGGATTCAACAATTTGGGCCAAAGCAATTGTCTTCATGTCGTCTCCTTGTCTAACTGGATCTATGTACATGGCAGCAGGTACAATTCCTTTTTGAATCCAGGCTCTTTGAGAAGGATCATTAGAGAAATATAATGGTTTGACCAACACTTGGCCCTCTTTTAATGGGTCAAGTGATACGGTTTTAACCTTAAAAGTAGCATCATCAGCGGAAAGATCCAAGTTCATTTCCTTGGTTGGACTTTTGTTGACATATAATAATTTGGTTTCGGATGGAGACATTGTAATTGATGAAAAATTATAGCAATAGGCAATAATGTGGAGTGAAATTCCTATTTATATACGGCCGAGCAAGTCACCCCCCGCGGATCCTCGGTTTTAATTTAATTCCGATGCTTTGTAATCGTCGGGCTTATATGAAGTACATAGGTTTATAGAATATAATCGAGTTTCTTAATGGGAACTGAAGGAAGTTAAACCCGAGACTTGTCCCTGATTGGTATTTACGGCATTACCACTGGCAACTGCCTTTTCATCTTGGGCGATTTTTTCTTGATTCCAGCTGAGAAGGTTGACATCTCCAGCCTTTCTTGGTTTAACCACATTAACCACTAATAAGAACATACTTAATATAAAACAGATTCCACCTCCAACGATCCAAGAGATTCCAAAAAATGGATTTTTACCTCCTAACACCGACCGTTGTGAAATGTAGATATATTTACCTCCTTTAAATGGTAATACTGGGAAATGTAATCCTACCGATACTTGGTAAGTTCCTGCTTTTAAAGTATCATCATTATTTCTGAGAACAAGACGATTAAAAGTAGGTAATCCTGCAGGATGCATCCAATTTTGAAACTCTTCCCATTGACTTAAATCGGGCATATTCTCTTTAGTGTATCCATTTGGATATTTCTTATACCAATTTGGTGGTGGAACCACATCTTCCGGTTTATATTCGGTTTTCTTAAATCTATCTTTATCAGATTTCCAAGCAATTCCTTTATTGGTGAGCTTGTAGTCACTAGAAGTTCCATTGACTCCCTTAAGTGTCGTGGAAAATGTATCGTTAAACATACTATTGGCAATAAGTCCACAAGGATAGATGATCTTTCCATTAAGAGTAGACATTGGTTCACAATTTTGTCCTACAGTGTTTTTCACCACATCCTTACTGGCAGCTTTCCCGGTGATTTGTTCTTCACTGAATGATTTGACATATCTTCTATGATTAGCATGAAATTTCTCCAATCTATAGAAGAAATAAATAGGTCCCTTTAAATCTTTTGGTAAATGAAATTGGATTTCACATACTTTACTTTGATCTTCAAATTTCTCTGATTCATCAGTTGTTAATCTCCATTGAGGTTGTTCATATTCATGTTTCAAGTGATAATCTAGATATTTATCAGGAATAGCAGACCATGAATCACCTGCCAAAGTCTCACAATGGGCGTAATTAATGGCCAAATCTTCCACTTTATTTGAGGCATAAAACATGGCGGCCCCAAGTGGTACAAATATTATGGCGATGGCTAGAAGAATAGGAATCACATTGGAAGCGGTAAACACGGGACTAAAAGCTCGTAATCTTTGTTGTCTAAAGGCATTATTACCAGGTTTTCTGGACTTTTCGGGCTTTTTGATATCCTCGGTATCACTGTCACTGGAACTATCGATATCGAGTTCACTGGGATTTATGTGGTCGTTATTATGAGGGATTTCGGAGACTGAAGTTCCGGTATCAATGGCAGAAGTGCCGGGTCCGGAAGCTAAATTGGACATATGTGTTTCGCAAAGTACTGTATAGTATCTATGAAGGTTTTATAGTTTTTGTAAACCCGATGATATACGTAACGTTCACCGGTTTGTGGATATAATTTGTAAAACTACTAAAAACTACTTGTAATAAAGAAGTTATTATCTATCAAATATTCCGTCCCTGCCATGCGCGCTTCACTTGGTCCTGCGCACGCCTGAAAATTTTTTGATCGCACCGCAAATGAAAAATCCATCTCCGCAGAACACTAGTTAAACCATGTCAGACGCTGCTGAAAAGAATATTGAAATTTGGAAGATCAAGAAATTGATCAAAGCCCTTGAGATGGCAAGAGGTAATGGTACATCCATGATCTCTCTTATCATCCCACCAAAGGGTCAAATCTCCTTAACTCAGAAAATGTTGACCGAAGAATATGGAACTGCGTCCAATATTAAATCGAGAGTTAATCGATTATCCGTTTTATCGGCTATTACTTCAACACAACAAAAATTAAAGTTATATAATTCGATTCCTAAGAATGGATTGGTGGTTTTCTGTGGTGATGTTATTACCGATGAGGGAAAAGAAAAGAAGTTGAATATTGATTTTGAACCATTCAAGCCCATCAACACTTCGCTTTATCTTTGTGATAATAAATTCCATGTAGAAGCTTTGAGTGAATTATTGGAAGATGATGATAGATTTGGTTTCATTATTATGGATGGTAATGGAGCTTTATTTGGAGCTGTCACCGGTAATAACCGAGAGGTATTACATAAATTTACAGTTGATTTACCAAAGAAACATGGAAGAGGTGGTCAATCGGCGGTTCGTTTCTCTCGTTTGAGAGAAGAAAAAAGACATAATTATGTTAGAAAAGTTGCCGAAGTGGCTGTACAAAATTTCATCACTAATGATAAGGTCAATGTTAAGGGATTGATTTTGGCAGGTAGTGCTGATTTTAAGACCGAATTATCCAAATCGGATTTATTCGATGGTAGATTACAAGCTAAAGTGATCAAGATTGTGGATATTTCATATGGTGGAGAAAATGGTTTTAATCAAGCCATTGAATTATCTGCTGAAACTTTGGCTAATGTCAAATTTGTTCAAGAAAAGAAATTATTGAATGATTATTTCGATGAAATTTCTCAAGATACCGGTAAATTCTGTTATGGTATTGAAGATACTTTAAAGGCTTTGGATTTGGGTGCTTGTGAAATTGTCATTGTTTATGAAAACTTAAATATCATTAGATATACTTTGAAAAATGCTGAAGGTGATGAAGTGGTGGTTCATGCTAATCCAGAATTACCAGATAAATCATATATGTTAGATAAAGCTACTGGTGCTGAAATGGAAACTGTTAAAGAAGAAACTTTCTTGGAATGGTTGGCTGAAAATTATAAGAGTTTCGGGGCTAATTTGGAGTTTGTTACTGATAGATCATCTGAAGGTGCTCAATTCGTACAAGGTTTTGGTGGTATTGGTGCCATGTTAAGATATAAGGTCAATTTCGAACAATTGATGGATGAAAGCGATGAAGATGAGTATTATGATGATGATAGTGATGACTTCATTTAATATATAGACTAATATACTAGTTTTTATCTCTTTACTTTTTTACTGATCTTTTTAAGATCCTGTTTCTTGCTTTTGATGTCCTTGGTGTTTTTGACATTTTTGTTATTGCTCTTGGCATTTTTACCTTTAACCTTCAAATCATCAAGGGCATTAACACTTGTCTTACCCAAGATATCACTGTGTGTCTTTCCAGTAACCATTATATGTGCTAAATTCTGCAATCCACTGGTTAAATATGATCTTCTACTTAATTTCCTTATAGGTTGATTTAAAAGAGTCCTCAACTCGTATCTTAAACTCTTGGTTTCATCCTTTGTTAAGGCATTATTCTCATGTCTTTTGTTTTGCTTTTTGATTATGTCATCTTCGAAATCATCGATATCCAGTAAATTATCAATTCCTAAATCTTCAGCTGCTTGTTTGATCCAAGAAGTTTCCTTTTTGGTGGATACATTGGAAACGGATGCACCGGCCAATTTGGACAGGAGAGTCACTCTGGGTTTTATCTGTGTCACCAAATCATCTTCAATAGGTAAAAGTTTGACATCTCCATGTGTATTAAGCCGTTTGTTAGCAGAGTCAGCCACAAGTTTACGTAATCTTCTTAATGGACCAGAAGCTTCTTGTGGAGAACAGAACATTACTGAAACACCTTCATTTTTACCTCTAGCAGTTCTACCAGCCCTGTGAATATACACGTCAGCCGATCTAGGTAAATGGTAATGAGCAACATGATCAATAGCTGGGATATCTAATCCTCTAGCTGCAACATCAGAGGCAACTAATACTGAAACTTGTTGCTTTTCAGATGTTTCTTTGAACCTTTCAAGAGCTCTAAGTCTTTGTCTTTGCATCATACCCGAATGTATTGCAAATGCTGGAATATTTAAATTATTAAGAAAGGGAACAAGTCTCTTGACACTATCAATAGAATTGGCAAATACAAGGGTCGATCCTTTGTACACCAAAAGGAAATAGTAAAGGTATAAATCACGTTCGGTGGCCCCACATTCCACCAAGGCTTCAGTGATTTGCCCGGAGACAATTTCCTTTGGATTTGCATCAATAAGTTGGGGATTCTTTTCTTTGAAGAAAAGTTTTTCCGATAGAAGCTTCATTATATCTTCATCATCATTTCCATGCCTCTTCTGCTTGTTCAATTTACCGAATAACTCCTTGGAAAACGTAGCACTGAATACAAGAGTTTGCCATCTCCAACTATCAAGTTTCTTTGGTCTATGCTTTTTGAAAAGATCAAGGATTTTGCTGAACTCTTCAAAATGACCATCTTGCAAGAGTCTATCAGCCTCATCTAATATGACGATATCCGTAGATGCAAGGTTCTCGAGAAGTTGTTTGTCTTTCTCCAACAATTCAAGACATCTACCTGGGGTGGCCACTAAAATCCCTGGATTATGGGCCAAAAGACGTTCTTGTTTCTGAATAGAAAGTCCTCCTGTAATAGAAACTATCGAATTAGGAGGTAGTGGATAATATTGGGATAATTTATTCAAATGGTCTGAAACTTGATGGGCAAGTTCTCTGGTAGGAACAAAGATTATTCCAGTAGGGGACTTTTGTTTCAAGTTGTTAAGAAGCTTCTCGAGTATTGGTATCCCATAAGCAAGAGTCTTACCTGAACCGGTGGTTGCTTTACCAACAAGATCATGTCCTTCAAGAGCCACTGGAATAGATTTCTTTTGAATGGGTGTTGGAGTAGTGAATTTCAATTGCAGAAGTCCCGAGATACAGTATTCGCTTAATGAGAGGTTCCATTGTGGGAGTGTTTTAGAAGATGGAAGTTTAACAGAAGAGAAAGAAATGAATGAAAGATCTTTCAGGTCATTCACCTCCAGCAGTTCAGTTTTTGTGACTTCTTCTGTTTCTGGAATTTCGGGAACTTCTTCGAGTACATTATTAGTTTCAAGATCCAATTCCTCATTATTCTCTTCATCTGCATCATCAAAGCCTGTAAATTCTTCTTCTTCCTCGACTTCCATTTCATCGTCGAATTTATCCTCTTTTTGTGGCACCACGTTGGACTCCTTATTGACCTTGAACTGGGCTTGACCATCAACTATCTCTACACCAACACCATCAATTTCTTCTAAACCGTATAACCCTTCATAATCGTCAAGATTGTCCGGGATATCCACTGGTTTCCATAATAAACTCTCAGCCTTGACCACTTTTCCCTCCAGAAGTCGTTGCTGGGAGTATGAAAGCTGCTTTTTTTTACCGGATTGTCCCATACTCTTATTGAAAGATTTCTTACCTTTGCTAAATGGCATTTTTCTGGGCTTTTGGGACTTTTTAGACTTGGTGATCTTTCCCTCTGCCATGGTGTAGTTAATCGCAAAAAATAAAATAATTTTGATGCGATGAGATGAGTTGAGGATAAGATGCTGAGTGATAACACAAAAGTCATTTTTTGCCAGGTATATTAAACCTCAAAATACCCGAAAGCTTATACGAAGATTTCATGTGTTGTTGAAGAATAAACAGAAGATTTTGCTGGAATTAAACTGGAATTGAACAGGAACTGAACTGAAATAGGCTGTGAATGTTTCTCACTTTGATAATTCAAAATATGATTGTGGCCCTTTCTCTACACTGCTTGGAAAAGTACATGCAAGGAATAAATTACGGTTGCGTTTAATACTAGATACAGAGTTTTAGTTCAATTGAAAATGGCTACTAATTAGAAGGGTCTTATATTGGCACTTCCATTTTAGTATTATACAGCCCTGTACAGGAACAGTGCGAACGATCTTTTTCCGTTTGTGGTTTCCTCTAATGCTGCAAAAAGCTGCAATTAACATGGATCTTGGGTGGGACTTTGGTTACAACGAGTCGACAGATTTCTACGACTTCTATAAGGACCTAGAGGATGAGTCGAAGATGAAGAGATTTCTTCTTTATTTACCACCTCCCGAGAACAAAGCGAAAAAGATGAATAAAAAATATACCAGTACCCCGAAAGATCCCAATCTGGACATAACAGTATCTATTATTCTTGATGGCATCAATGTGACCTATAAATGTTTGAAATACCCTACTGAAACCTTACTTACTGTTAAGTTGACTGAACGGAACAAGATGACTGAACAAGATTTCTTCAACAAGTTTATCATGCCAATAGTTGATGATGAATGTCTTGAAGTTCAAGATATCGAAGTCCGGAAATACAAAATTGGAAACATTCTACCAACACAGGATAGGAGAGCCTTTTTTTCAAAAGAGCTTGATCTTGATAATAATTTCCAAGACGGCGTGATTAATTTGATCAACGACTCTTTCATTGGAAATATCCAAAAATCTCATTCCAAGTTGGCAGAAAGGTTTGTTGAAAGAATCAGAACATATCTAGGAGCAGATACACAAGGAATAAGTACTGAAGTAAACAATTCAAACAGTCGTATCGATCGTCAAACTTCCCTTAGGCATTTGGGGGTCAACTGTATAGCTGATTTCGCAAGTACCACTTTCTGGGATGGAGCTGATGAAATAGCCATAAATACCACTTGTCAAATTGAGAGCAAAATGCCAGATTTGGGTGTTTACGAAGGTTACAAAGCTCAGATTTCTGGTGAGAGCAATAAGGGACGTCAAAGAAATAATTATAATCGAGTCCTTATGAAACTAGTTACTCAAGGTGCATGTAGTGCCACTAGACGACTCATCTTTGACGAGGGGGACAGTTTTTTGTTCATCAATCTTCATGAAAGTGCAGAAATTGAAGAAGAGTTGACTTATTCGGAGTTGATCCCACTACTTAAAAAGGAGAATGAAAAAGACAAGAAACTGGCCAGCAAGTCAAATCCTGCCCAAGTACAGCAGGATGAAAGTCTGCAGGAGAGAAAGGTAAAGTGTCTTAAATGTGAGTATTTTGAAGTCCCCAAGGCATCTTCTTTCAAGTATTTTAGGTTATTTGTTCTTGCATTTATGTGCACCAATGATGAGGAGCTTGATAGGGACTGGGTATTTCAGGATAATGTAAGTCAAATAATAAAAAGTCAGGATTCGTATGCAGAATACAGGCAAGGAGAGTTTCAGGGAACAATATCGGGCCTGAGAAGACAAACAACCTCTTATTCTGGTTTCGGTAATCTTTTAGAATCAGGAGGAGTATCTTATTCGTCTAGAGGTGAGACTCTCGAAAGAAGAAATGTAACCGATTTGTCATACCAGATGCCAGAAAGTGATACAAGCCAAACCTCAACACTTGACAGCTCAGTGCAATTTAGCCCTGGACTAATGCCTCAGGGATTTGTTGACACTCCTCCTAGTTCTGCAGGAAGTATCGGGTCATCAGTTGATGTGTCTGAATTTCCGAAGATGGCTCAACAAGATTTGATTCAAAAGTTCGCTGATGTCAAGTATTTCTATCTTCAGGAGTATACCAATTCATTCAAAAACTTAGGAAGGACAGCAACAATCGATGTGGACCCATCTATTAAAAAGGAGCTATTCAGTATCGAAAATATGGAAAATGATGAAGGTTCCAGTATGTTATTGAAAATCAAGAGTCCAATTACTGCTGTGAACGAGAAGAAGGATCTATGGGGAGAATCAATGGAAGACAGATATTTTAGAGTTAACGAATGTGAACTTAAAGAAGTTCGAGCTTACCAGAGACTCGCAGCCTTGATGGGTGATGTAGTTCCAAGATTATATGCATTTGGTAACATCAATGACATGTCTTTCAATATGAGCTATATGCCCCGATTTGTTGGGCCATTTATCTTGACACAAAAGATTCAAGCCATTCCTTGGTCTGAAATAGGAAAAGAAAAAAGAGATGATCTTTTGGAGAATAAAGTCATACCTGCTTTCAACAAGATACATGAGGCTGAAGTTTTACATGGAGATGTGGAATTGAGGCATATTCTTTACGATGGAGAAAGCGTGTGGATTATTGATTTCGATAATAGTAAGATCACGACCCATTCCGATTCGGAAAGCACAAAAATTTACCAACAACAAGAAATCGATGAGGTCAGATATGTTTTTAGAGCCCTCGAATGATTTAATTGTATATCAAAAGTAAAGCCTTTCCGGGATGTGTTGGCTGCGAAATTTCTTATTTACTGTAGAAGTGGTTCAATCTCTTATGTAGTTAGTAATGTTAAAAATCACCTGCAACACAAATAGTTATTTTTGCACATATTCATTGTTACCGATCATTTACATCCATTGAAAACTGTTGTTCAATAGTTCTTTGGGTATCTTGCTCTAAGCAATGGGTAGAGTTGATCGCAAAAAAATAATTTTAATCCGATGCGATGAGCTGAAGATAAGATGCTTAAGCGGAATAGAAGTATAACACAAAAGCTGTTCGCTCCCAAGAGTCTTAAACCTCAAAATACCCGGAAGCTTATACGGAGATTTCATGTGTTGTTGAAGAATAAACAGAAGATTTTGCTGGAATTAAACTGGAATGAAGACTATAATATTCCCCAGTCTGATAAGGTAAAATACAATAATGGGTTGAAAACTCCCCACAATGACATATTCCATTTGGATAATCTACATCATGATCAATTAGTGTTTATTCTAGGTCAAATTGATGGTGAAATCCAAAGAAATGGTGGCCTCGAAGTGTACCAGACGGCTTCACAGCAGGGCCAAAGTAATACTAGAGGAAGTGATTCACTGAAGAAGCTTGTCGAGTGGATGAGCAGCTACAAACAAGCCACGGAAGAGGTTCAGATATTGGAGATAGGATGCTTGAGCCCAAATAACCAAATCAGCAAGAAGTATCGTAACATTGTTAGAATTGACCTTAATAGCCAGCACCCATTGATTTTGCAGCAAGATTTCATGGATCGGCCACTTCCCGAAACCGATGCAGAAAAATTCAACTTGATCTCATGTCTGTTGGTCCTAAACTTTGTCCCAACTCCAAAACTACGAGGAGATATGCTTCGTCGAATGACACAGTTTCTTGTTCATCCCAATCAAGGCTTAAGTCTATTGTTTCTCGTGTTACCATTACCTTGCATTACAAACTCCAGGTACTTGGACGAAGATAAATTTGTTGGTATAATGAAGGGCTTGGGGTTTGAGGTAAAATATGGCCATCAGTCCAATAAGTTGGTATACTGGTTGTTCCAATGGAATGGTGTTGTTGGCCGGAAAAAGGTTAAGAAAGTCGAGATCCATGGGGGCAAGAACAGAAACAATTTTTCGGTGATAATGGATTAGATAAGCGATAGACGTACGGTTCGGAAGCTACTTCTATTAGCAGATAAGGGGGGCACTGGAGGCCCTTGGTGACTCTACCATTAGACCGAAGTTGGTTCGGCCACCAGCGCTGGAGATTCCTAATCCCGACCGGGTTCATAATTGTATAGGACAAATAGATATTAAGAGAAGTTTAAAGGTCAATATGTAACAGAAGCATCATTATCAGATCATGGGGACAATGTCGGAGAGATTCTTTTTAACCGTCAGACGATCAGTTCTTTATTACTCCAGATTCTAAAAATTGGGTTACGGACTTCGGGATGCAAACCACGGTGTGTGAGCTCCTGATTCTTTTCCAATTGAGCGAGGTTGTTCATATTTTAGTTATGGCGCAGGGAATGAGAGTTGTTCCGGTTCAACCTAACAAGAAAAATTGCATTCTACAATATCACATTTCTTGATTTTCGACTTCCTCCAGTTCCGACTTTCTCCCCACCTGACTTTCTCCAACAACATACGAGAATAGTCTTAGGCAACTTGTGCTGTCTTGCATTGAATCCAGTGTTCATGGTATCGTAACATCATACGTTGGCACGAATGTGGCCACGGACTCAAGGTCCCGTTTGAACCGGAACTAAAGTGCGAGCGAGTTAATCCGGCTGTCAACGCTCAATGACGATCTTTTTTGTACATCACGCGCTTACTGCGTCATGAACAATAAGAATACTACGAGCCCATTTTCTAAAATGCAAAGTTTTCTTCCGGTGGGCGATCGTTTGTTTTTTGGGTACTCCAGCTTTTCCACAAGTCGGAGAAAGGGGAAGATGGTGGAGGTCATTTAGCCACATATACCAATACATTTTAACCATAGACGGTGTTTCAATATTTATTAATTGAAATGACTTTAAAGTCTGGCTTTATGTCTGTCAATGTCAATGGAACATTTTGATCATCCCAATTGTTCCGATGATGGAAAAACTAGTGCATGTTAATGGACCAACCATTTGGAAAATCTCCTCATATTTTTGTCATCCCACGGGGAATTTTGCTCGTCAGCCAATGAAAACAATAACTCCAGGTTGAAACGCCTGTATGAAATGCGGGACTGGCGTGGGATACCTGCATACAAGTGAATCTCGGAGAAATTCTCAAGTGAGATATTTCTTTTCTTGCAAGTTTCTCCGACAAAATTAGTCCACCAGATTTTCCAGCATACCAAGTTTTTTGGGTATAAATATCTAGTAAATTCTCTTCTTATATTCTTTTTTTTTTCTTTCTACATCAGTTAATTCTATATTTTACAACACTTTATAATATGTCGGATGTGCAAACTCCTGTAGACAGTAATTCTGTCGTCGAACATTTGGATAAGGAAGAACCTTATCACCCAGTTACTTTAGAAGATAAAGATAAAACCTTGAAAGATTATCTTTCCATCTCCTTTTTCTGTTTATTAGTTGCTTTTGGTGGTTTTGTTTTCGGTTTCGATACCGGTACCATTTCTGGTTTCGTTAACATGACTGATTTCCTTCAAAGATTTGGTGAACAAAACGCTGCTGGTGAATACTATCTTTCAAACGTTAGAACCGGTTTAATTGTTTCTATTTTCAACATTGGTTGTGCCGTTGGTGGTATCTTCCTTTCTAAGTCTGCTGATATGTACGGTAGAAGAGTCGGTTTAATGTTCTCCATGGCTATCTACGTCGTTGGTATTATCGTTCAAATTTCTTCTACCGACAAATGGTACCAATATTTTATTGGTAGATTGATCACTGGTTTAGCTGTCGGTACCGTTTCCGTCGTTTCTCCAATGATGATTAGTGAAAGTTCTCCAAAGAAGGTCAGAGGTACTTTAGTCTGCTGTTACCAATTGTTTATCACCATGGGTATTTTCTTAGGTTACTGTACTAACTACGGTACTAAAGAAGCTTATAGTGATTCCAGACAATGGAGAATTCCTCTTGGTTTATGTTTTGCTTGGGCCATTTTGATGGTTGTTGGTATGTTAGCCATGCCAGAATCTCCAAGATACTTAATTGAAAAGAATAGAATGGAAGATGCTAAGAGATCCTTATCAAGAGCCAACAAAGTTCCATTGGACGATCCAGCTCTTTTACACGAACTTGATACCATCGAGGCCGGTCTTCAAAAGGAAAAGTTGGCTGGTAACGCTTCTTGGAAAGAATTAATCACTGGTCAACCAAAGATTTTCAAAAGATTACTTTTGGGTGTTATGTTACAAAGTTTACAACAATTGACCGGTAACAATTATTTCTTCTACTATGGTACTACTATTTTCAACGCTGTTGGTATGGATGATTCTTTCCAAACCTCCATTGTTTTAGGTGTTGTTAACTTTGCTTCCACTTTTGCTGGTATTTGGGCTATTGAAAGATTTGGTAGAAGAACTTGTTTGTTAACTGGTTCCATTGCCATGTTCATCTGTTTCATCATCTATGCTGTTTTGGGTTCCGTTAACTTATACATTGATGGATACGATGGTCCTACTAACAAGCCAACTGGTAATGCTATGATTTTCGTTACCTGTTTGTTCATCTTTTTCTTTGCTTCTACTTGGGCCGGTGGTGTTTACTGTATTGTTTCAGAAACTTACCCATTAAGAATCAGATCTAAGGGTATGGCTGTTGCTACTGCTGCCAATTGGTTATGGGGTTTCTTGATTTCCTTCTTTACTCCATTTATTACCGCAGAAATCCATTTCTACTATGGATTTGTCTTTAGTGGATGTCTTTTGTTCTCCATTTTTTACGTCTATTTCTTCGTTAGTGAAACTAAGGGTTTGACTTTGGAAGAAGTCGATGAATTATACAGACAAAACATTGCTCCTTGGAAATCGGCTGGTTGGGTTCCACCTCCAGTTGTTGAAACCGCTTACACCAGTGGTTTTGAAAAAGATTCCGAGGAAGCTTAATTAATGATAAATGAATGCATATATGTTTATAGAAGAATGCAATATTAAGTTTGAAAACTAAAAAGAAAAATGTAGTGTGATAGTTTTAATCCAATTGACCGTTAAAACGTTCTTATACATTCCGATCAAGCTGAGATTTTGTCTGTTGTAATGCCAGTATTGCATTATTCGGTGATAGTATACACATGTTTGAACTCTTGGAAGTGGTAACAGTATATAGAAAGAGGAAGATTAATGGAATCATTGAGGAGGAATGGGGATAAGCCACATTACTGAATTGGTATCAAGCATTCTTATATTTAAATAATTGCTGCAAAAAATAGTGAGTTGTTGGAAAAATCCTTCAGGTAAACTTGGAGATGGGCTAGATTCTGAACGACCTGGGTACCTGAATATTTATCAAGCTGGGCAGAACTAAAACGGCACTTTTAGAGGGTTATTGTATTCTGTATCAAACCCTTGTGTTCAAATGGTGAACTAATTATATCGCGTAAGGTCTTATATCCACAAATACCTTTATTCCACACAACCACATGGTATTGCCGCCCAACCAAGTTGGTTTATTGCTTTTAGTATCTAACATAGTACCATTAAGAGCTCTATATGGTCTCTTTAAGTAGTTCAAATCGTAACTTTTTGAAACTTGAAACGCTCTGTGATAGAGCTGCAGGCTGCTGCAGGCTGAAGTATAGCCATGCAGATTGAAGCATAGTCAAGCATCAGCTCGAATTAGGACTGTACCGAAGCTCATTTCGAAGAATCCACAAGCTTCTTTTTGCATCTTAATGCAGAAAGCTGCAAAAAAATTCACAATTTTAGGAAAGTATGAACTCTCGATTTTAGGAAACTGCTAGCTATATAAAGAGCCGAAATCCCCCTTTGTCCAAAATTTTAAAATTTTTTGAATTGTCATAGTAGAGATTACAACTTATATTATGATCTATTCTGTCGTTTATAATTCCCCCGAAAAGTTTACCCCTGGCATCCCTATGATGTCTAGTGTCTGTTCTGCATTTTTCGAGCAAGAAAAGACACAAAAAGGACCCCAACCAACTGGTATTGCACCTGCCGCAGGGTGCATGTTAGACTCTGGAATGGAAATTGATTTACGGTCTCCATTCTACTTTAAAATGTTTGGAGAAGCACCCAGAGGTGTCACTGATAGCTCAGTTACCGATTTGTGGTCTCCATTCTACTTGAAAATGTTTGCTGAACCCAGAAACATTGAGAGTTACTCAGACATTGACCTGGACTATTCGTTCTTCTATGGAACTTTCCATGAAGTCAAGATTCCGATTGATGAATTCTTAGACTTACGTTCCCCTTTCTTCTTCTCCATGTATTATCACAAGACTTCTAACGACTTAGAAATCGCTTTGAAGTCTTTAGACTTGGAATCCGTAGACTTTCCTAGTACTTTCCTTTTTAGAATGTTAGAACCTAAAGGAAATTTAAGTACCCCAGGTGCTGATTTGAGATCACCTTTGTTCTACCAAATGTTTGCAGCAACTAATAAGGCTGCAAATGATTATGAGCTCAGTGACTTGAGATCTCCATTTTACTTGGACATGTTAAAGGCAAGTCCATATTTAGGATGGAACGTTGATGATCTCATGGATTTACCTCTTGAATATTGGCCTGGAATTGAAGACTATGAACTTCCTGCTCCTGTTTGCACTTCTAGTACCACCATTCAAAGATCAAACACTGGCATTGAAGAATGTTTAATGGCCCTCAATCTATACTACTCGCCATCTCCAAGCTTAGAATCTGTAACTTCAGTAGAAAAGTCTGTTATCTCTAAGAAAGTTAAAAAGATTCAATGGCTTCCTCAATACTTGAAAGATGCTATTGCATGCAAGAATTTCGACGATTCTGACGGATTTGAAGAGCTTGACGAGTCCTTCTTCGAGGATACTGAATCTTCCAGTAGTATCTCGGACTACGAAGAAGATATGCCATTGAAAAAGGAATTTATTTCCAATCAAATTGACTGTCTTGAAAAAGAGGAAATGATTCAGGCTGAAGCAGAAGACTTGGAGAACTCTAGTGAGTATGGAGAATTCAATGAGGTTTACGATTACCTCGATGAGTCCAACAGCTATGAAAATGAAGTAGATTTCTTCGACAAGTACGACAAGTACGATATGTATTACGACTACAATGACTTTAAGAGTCAGAGAAGGTCAAAAAAGTCTAAAAACTTGAAAAAGTCAAAGTGGTTCAGTCCAGTATGGCAACCATCGAAGTTGTTCAAGAGAAACACTGACTTCAAGAAGAGTCCAAGAAAAATGGACTTTAATTAATTACTCGAAACCTCCCATTTAGCATGTTTATCATGTTTTAATCTCTGTCATATATTAATAAAATCACTTAAAGCGTCTCTCTCTCTCTCTCTCTCTCTCTCTCTCTCTCTCTAGATAGTTAACTATTCACTCTCTCCCAGCTTACCACGAAGATATACACAAATAATACAAAACATACACATTCAACAAAACAAAAGACAAAATCTACATATTCCTACTCGTCGTGGTAAACCCACTCTACAATTTGCAGCCGTTCTCACACAAATCTTTTACAAAATCTCACTTTTCATTCTCATTTCTCACCAAATCATCGCAATGAACGAATCCAATGCCTCATTTTACACACCACTAAAACGGCTCCCCGACAAGCCCATCACATTCTCAGAACCCTCCAAACCTACCTCCATTACCCATGAAACTCCCCGTGAAAATCCCGAGTCTGAAAGTGATAATCTCGTGCCTTTAAATGAAATCGCAGTTCAGCTTTCAAAGACAAAGCTTTTAAACAAACAAAATGATCTATTCAGTAATTCAACTCCCAAAAAATCCATCTACTATAAGCCTCCTTCCTCTTCAACTGTGGATAACCAATTTGGTGTCAATTCCTTCCTTCCACCCAAAGTTCAAAGACTGATTCCCTTGATGTACAAACCTGAAGAGCCATCCCAGAAACCTACCGGAGAATGGGAAAATCCCATTATGAAACAGGCATTATCCAGACAAGTAAATAAGAGTGAACAGTTAAAATTGTCATTACAAATGTTACTAGCAATTTTTGTGGTTCTTTTGGTGAAAAAAATCTGGAATTTAACCACAATGGTGGCTAACGTATTACTAGTGTATTTAGTATTGAGTGAGATGGTTTGCGCATACAAATTAATTCGTCTGACTGACGAATGTTTGGATTTACCTTTGAGTAATAAGCAACGGCTGATGTTAGGTTTAGCTCAACTTGAAGAGGATGTTCTGGGAGATCTGAATCATTATCGTTACACTAGAGGTAATACTTAAAACCCCGAATCACCTGGTTCTCACGTGAGGCCCAAATTCTTCAAATGGTTCGCGATCATATGCGATTATTGTGGGGAATATCACCATCTTTTCATTCACTTACCATCTTCTTTCATTCACTTACCATGGACTTTGAGGATTTTCAGGATACTTTCAAGCTCAATAAGATCTCCGATAACCATTATATAGGGGCCCAACCTCTTAGACTTCCACTCCCTTCAGCTCGTGGAGTTTATGGTGGAAATACCATTGCTCAGGCTCTTTATGTGGGGATTCTAAGTAGTCCTACCGATTACGTTCCACTTTCATTCCATTCTTTTTTCATTGCTGCTGGATCTGCTAAGAGTCCTATGGAATACAAAATCACCACCGTTTCGGATTCTGATGGAATTGTCAAAAAGTCAATTAAAGCTATTCAACATGATGAAGTAAAATTCACTGCTCTTATGTCGTTAATTAAAAAAGGTACTCGAAAACCAACTCCCAATTTCCAGAAATCACCGGAACTGTTACATGACAAGTATCCAAATCCGGATTCTGTAAACACTTTGACTCATACTGGATATGTCAGAAATGCTTTTAGTGAAGAGTTTATAGACCATAAATTGGTTCCTGAAGAAAAAGATCTCACTCCAGCTGATAGATGGATCAATGTCTGGAGTGGAGTACTTCAAAAAGACAACAAATTCTTTGATCCTCGACTCAAATATGTCGGGTTGGGAGGAGCCAGTGATGCAGTGTTTTTAACCACTTTGGCTAGAGTTCTACATGCTCCATGGAATCCAACTGAGACTAAAGCGTTTGATGAAGTCGATTTGGATAAAGACGCAAGAATGTGGTTTAATATCTCATTAAACGCATTACATATCTTCCATTATAATGCCATGTCTCTCGACCATCATATGTATTTCCATATAGATGATCCAGCCGAGTTTGACATTGCCAATGGTTGGTTGACATTTAATTATCAAGCTAGAAGAGTTCTGAATAATAGAACGTTAGTTAGAGGTTACTTCTATACCAATCAAGGGAAATTAGTGGCCACTGTAGCTCAAGAGGGTTTGACCATGGGATTTAAAGGTTTTGATATGATTCCTAAACCTACATTAGCTAAGGGACCCGTCAATATGAAGTTATAATATATGATTGTAATAGTCGGTATTGACACGACGCGCTTTTTTTTATTAAAAATGTTCTCAAAATTATCAAGATTGAAATTTTTCACTCATGTCTATCCTCCAGAAACTTCCGACTAAACAGAGACTTCAGGAGGCCAGGAAGTTGTCAGCCAATATCTTTGGTCACATATGGAATCCTAATAATACGCGGAGGGGTACAAAAGTTTTAAGGGCACCTTTACAAGGTGCTGAAATCGTGAAATACTATGGGGTCAACGATTCGATGCCAACTTTCAAAGATTTCAAGAAATGGTTCCCCGAATTAAAATTGGTAGATCCAAGAGAAGTTACCCGGGTTAAAATGGTTGAAAGCAGAAAGAAGAGAAATAAGGGTGCTCCAAAGAAGAAATCCAGTTAAAACTTGTACATAATATCATCCAGTCATTTATAATATACATATAGATTCTAAGCTCTTCTTATTCTTTTGTTCATGAAAGTGTCGGTATATTCAGAGAAACTGGTACCAAATTCTACCTCTTTTTGTGGATCTTTTTCTTCCAGTAATATCTGCCATTCATCTTGTTCCTGATAAAGCACTACCAGATCTCGGTTAGGAATCCATTCATATGACCCATTCAAATGACTCCAATCAATGACTTTCAAAGTGTTCATGTCAAAGATCACTCCATGGCTCATCATTGAAATTTGAAGCTTTGCATCAACAATTTCCATATCAACCACTCGTTCTCCAAGTATATAATGAGCAGGACGGAAGATCACCAGACTACTACTTGCTTCATCATTCAAGATGATTTCACTGATCAATATAGCATTGTGGAATTGGATCACCAAATACATCAGATTAAGAGTTTTGATTGTCAGTACCTTCTTTAAACTGGAATCGCCTAATTGACCCCCAGCTTTGGTGACAGGATATGTGATATTCTTCCCATCGAAAGATTCAGACCATATACGGGCCCCTTCTAAATATCGAAGAACCGTTTTGTTGATGATTCTAAAGTCTTTGATGGAGATTGTTATCACTTCCACGGCCCCATCTCCACCTCCTCCATCGCTGATCACTAATATATAATCCGTAAGATTATCGACGTTTATGCTAGTGTATAAATACGATTCCAGGCCAAAATTTAGAGGAGATTCATCTCCTTCTAGTCCGTTTGTCATCCAATTCAAATCTATTATTGGGTCTCCCATGGGGATCAATTCAGACAAGTTAAACAGACGTTGATTGACAGCCAACGAGTTAAAAACCTGGAGTTTAAACCCAAACAACACGTCAGTGACATTGAAATATATGAGCCATTTCCCACTTTTTGTCCAGTTCATTTCAAAGTCCGAAAGTAATGGACTTGGTAATTTGAACCGATAAAGTAATTTACTTACACTACCATCATTGTAGAAATGGTACAAAGTCGGGTTTGAATCTCTGACTTCAGGACTACGACTTTCCAATACCAAGGACCAAATATTGGCGTTTTGAGGATTGAAGATCGGTCGTTTGGACACCGGTTTGTATAGTTTCCAGATCATTTCCACACAATCCAAAGAGTATAATTTGACCAGAAGATAATTCCTCGTATATACAAGAATTTGCACCGAGTTTCGATACGATCCTTCGGTTTTCTGTTGTTGTTCTGGTACTGGGATAATAAAGAAGAAGTCTTGTATTCCTTCTAATGTATCTTGGGTAATAATCACGGGATCCGAGTATACAAAAATGTCATAGATAGCCACAATTGCATAGTTTTCAATCAATAACGCCACTTTGGAGCTTTGGGATCCCGGTAGGATTTTTTCCCATTTAATTTGCTGGATATTCAATGGATTTACACTTTTGATGTGTAAATGATGTTTCACGCACTCCAGAACATCGTAGGAATTGAGGAGTTTTTTGGAGTGGATCTCGTAGATCTTCAACGTGTACACCAGCAGAAGCGTCGCTATGTACTGTCCACATTCACTGACCACAAACGACATGTAATTTTGTGGTTTTTGTGGTTTTTGTCTAAAGTTTTCAACCTTTCTACTCTTCACGTCTCAAGTCTTCTTTATCAATGCGCACTGAAAATCAAAACAAACAAATAAAATATGCCACCCCGGAAACAACCTGCCAAACAGGCGTCCAAAACGACGGGAAAAACGACGTCAAAAACGGCCAAGCTGACTACAAATAAGTCACAAAAGTCCAAACCTGCTACTGTCAAAAAACCCGCTAAAAAAACCGGCAGACCTAAGAAATCTAACCACACATCTCAAGCATCATCTCAATCATCTCAATCTCAACTCTCCCAGAGTATTTTCGGGCGTCTGAACCAACTAGATTCGATCTTTTCCTCCCAGAAAGAACCAGAGGTAGATTCGGATGATCTGGCTCATTTTCCCCATAAAAATACCAGTAATTTAGAGGAAGATGAAGGGTTCTTTTATAAACGTACAAAACCAGACTCACAACCACTGAAAAAACGGCAACGACAAGTGACCACCCCGATCTCCAAGTTGAACGAGGCGCTCAATGGACTCGATGATGGACTCAATGACTTTGGGGCCATTGATTTCGATGAAGATCTGGATCAACAATCCAAAAAGTCCCGTGTTTCTAATGTTAAAGATCTAGAAGTAAGGAAATTATCTTCTCCTATACGACCTCGATATGAGGGAAGTTATAATTACGGGTCTCCATCATCGTCATCTGATGAATATGTCGAGCAAGTATCCCATCATAAAATCAATTTGACTGGAGGAGAAAGTGATTTTGAAGATCTGAATCCTCCACCCAAATCTAGATCCAAGTCTAAAGCAGATAGAAGATCGTCATATTACAATCGGGGTAAACGGATTCTGTCGATAGGCAATGGTCTTGTGGGTTTACCACACGATGATGTGCTTGCCAAAGATTACTTCAAACTCCTTGATACCTCATTGCCAGAACCTCATCGTATGAAGCAATTATTGGTGTGGTGTATCAACAAAAAGATGAATGAAAATGATGCCCAACAACTGAAATCTGCCACTGCTGAACAACAGACCATCATCAATATCGCTAAGGTGATCGAGGAAGAAGTGCTACAGGATTTACGAGATGGTAATATTAACACCAGTTGGTACTCTAAATCTGATGACGGTAAAAATGATAGAGGTGATAGCGTCATTGCAAGCAAGGAGATTGTTCTCCCCAACCCATTGAATATAGCTGCAAAAGAAAATATCAAGAAGTATACCAAACAGCTCTCCAAATTGAGAAAAGAAAAAGACCAATGGAATGACCTTTATAAGAGAAATGTCGATGTGTTGGATAAGAAATTGATCAAGATGGACGATGTCAAACTCGATGTATCTGGGAATGATAAAGAAGCATTGAAGAAATACTGTGCCAAAAAAGAAGTAGATTTTAATCATAAAGTTCTCGATGATGAATTAGTAAATCAAGTGGACTCAGTATATTCAGAAATGTCAGATAATTTTCTGGATAGTGTGGAGAATTCAATCGACCGATTATATAATATGACCAATCAACTCTCCAAAGTCAGCCAACTCATTGACAAATACAATGACACCAAATTGACCCCCAAAATCTCCCAGTTTACTAAGAGTTACATCAACAAAAGTAAATTCGATATGGCTACCTCCAAGTCCAACTCTAATAATGGAATCTCCACCAGTAATATGTGGCCTATCTCATCTAAGCCTTTGGGAATTAAGGAAATTCTTCAAGGAATAACTAAACTCGACAAACCATAGATCCCCTATTTATCCGAAACTAAAATTTCGGAGGCACCAAATTCCAACTACGTTCCCGGTTGACCTCCGGTGAGCCTCACAAACAATAGAACGACTACGTAATGAAACTTTAATATATGTATATTAGCCCCCAGTCCGGCATATTATTCCAGACCCGGCATATCACCCCAGGCCCCACCACGGAACTTAGCCTATCGCCTTCATATACAGGGAATGTATTGATCTGCCCGAGCAATATGAAGCATAGTTATGAGTGATTGTATTATAGCAACCAATTCTGCTATTCCCTGACCCAATTGGGTAACAGCTCATCTCTAAATTAAAAGCCCCGCTCAGATACTCCACTGAAATAAGGTGAATGATTTTTGAAGTTATTCCACATTACAGACTCATTGGAATACAGTGTTAAAGTAGAACAAACTCTTCATTCAAATCAACATTGCCATTGAGTCAACTTCATTACTACAAGTTACCCAATTTCCCCAGATTCTTTATAGCAGGGGTGTGACAATAACCTTCCCACTACCACCCCAGTCGCACCTCCGCATTTACGAACATTGAAAATCCGACATTTCTCCATATTCTTTCTCTGCCGGTTGGAAATCGTTTCGTCATCCCTGGAAATGTATATAAAAACCTCAATATGCTCTTAACCCCTCGACGATTGGTGAAATTTGCAATGATGTTTCTGACTTTCGTCTTGGTTGCCTATTTCTTATATTTTTATAATCTCATCCCCAAGGTTGCTGGTGCGTTCACCTCTACTAAAGGAACGTTTGATTTTAATGATTACGAAGATAAAGTTATATCCCATGACTCGGTTAAATTCCAGTATAATAAGGCCGTTGATTACGTTGAAAGTGCCGAAAACCAGCAAATTTTTGTGCAATTATCCGATGCTGATGGTGCTTTTTACGATATGGGCCAAAACCTCGTAGGAACCATCAGATTTTCTCCCTTTAACAAATACCAACATCAACCGTATGTATCAAATGGATATATTGGAAGTAGAATTCCTAATTTGGGACAGGGATTTACTTATGACCAATTGGATGAAGAAAATGATGAAGATGATGGGAATTTAAGTAATGGATGGCCTCTTTTTAATGACAGATTTGCCGGGGCTTTTATTGCCGGATTCTATGATATTCAACATAATACCACCAAAACCAATTTCCCAGAATTGTTAGAAGATGGTTATGAAAGTGTCATTGCTGCTGTTCCTCAATGGACATCTCTTCAATTGGCTGCAAATTTAAATGATTCCGCTTATGTGCTCGATCCTGCATGGTCGAACCACTCGGATTCTGTGTCTGATTACATTCAAACCATGTCCCTTTCCAATGGACTTGTTACCACTGAATTTACCTGGTTAGATGCTTTTAGAGTTAAATATGAAGTAGTGGCTCATAGAGAAAATGTTAATTTGGGTTTGGTCAGATTACAAGTGGTCAATTTGGACAAAAGTGATATTTCATTGAATGTCTCAGATATACTCGATTTCAACTCAGCCCAAAGATGTCAGTTGGTGGATTTGGGTGATGACGATGACGGTATTTATATCAACTTCCAGCCAAACGAAATTGACTACATCAATGGTACTATTTATTCCACTTTACGTAGTAACACTGATTTGGAATTTGAACTGTCTTCAACTGATGATTCTGTATCCCAGTATGCTACTGTTGATTTCAAGAACAAGTCCGTGGTCACAATCACCAAGTATGTGGGATTAGCTACTACTGATTTTAACCCTGAATCTTTCAAGTCCCTTGAAGATGTATTAGATTTTGCTAAAGATGTATCCCAACTGGCAGCTGAAAAATCATTCTCTGATCATTTATCGAAGCACGTTGATCAATGGGAGAAATCTTTGGATATCACCATCGACTTCCCAGATGATCCTTTAATCACCATGACCAGTCGTGCATCTTTATTCCACTTGGCAGCCAATACAAGACCCAATGCCACTGGTGTCACAGGAGCCCTTGGTGTTACAGGCTTATCATCTGATTCATATGCTGGGATGGTTTTCTGGGATACAGACTTATGGATGTTAAACGGTATATTACCTTATCTTCCGGACAGAGCTAAAAGTATCGTCAACTATCGTTTGCATACTCATGATCAGGCTATTGATAATGTTCCTGAAGGAATGGATGGAGCCGTTTATCCTTGGACTAGTGGAAGGTTTGGAAATTGTACATCTACTGGACCATGTATTGATTATGAATATCATATCAATATGGCAGTATCGTTCGCTGCTTGGCAAGTATATTTGAGTGGTTATGGTGATGATGAATATTTGAAAGAGGTTGTTCAGCCTTTGATATTTGATGCTGCTGATTTTATGGCCGATTATGTTAAATACAATAAAACCATCGATGAATATACTACCCACAACTTGACTGATCCGGATGAATTCGCCAATCACGTTGATAACGGAGCATATACTAATGCAGCCACGTCCTTGCTTATGAAATATGCCATAGCAATTGGTGAACATCTTGATGAAGATATTCCTTCCAATTTCTCCAATATCGCTGATAATATGCATTTACCATTTTCCGAAGGTGATGATGATATCACCTTGGAATATACCGGGATGAACTCTTCTGTTGGGATCAAACAAGCCGATGTGGTCATGGTGACATATCCATTGAACAATGAGCTTCTCACCGAAGATCAGGCTTTCACCAACATGCAATTCTATGCCATGAAACAAGTCAACTATGGTCCAGCCATGACGTTCCCAATTTTTTCTATTGTTCTGTCAGCCTTGTCACAGTCTGGATGCCTGTCACAAAGTTACCTTTACAAGGCAATCTCTCCATTCCTCAGAGCTCCATTTGCTCAGTTCCTGGAGCAGAATAATGATGATTTTGCAACCAATGGTGGAACCCATCCAGCTTTCCCTTTCTTGACGGCCCATGGTGGTTTCTTACAAGCTATTCTTCAAGGATTAACTGGAATGAGATATGGCTATGAAGTTAAAAGTGGTAAAATTGAAAGACATTTGGTATTTGATCCAATTGCTCTTCCATTATTCGGTAAAGGAGGTGCCCAATTTGATGGTATCAAATACATGAATTCTACTTTATCGCTCACGTTCAACGACACACATTTTGTGGTCATAAACAACGGCCCTGAAGCTGACGATGATGATATCAAGATCAAGATTGCTGATAGGAACTCTAAAGCTGGTATTTATACCCTAGCACCAGGAGAGTCTCTTGAAGTACCGTTATCGAAATCTGATATTTCTTCTCCAAATTCGATTTCTGAATGTTCTTCAGCCGGATTTTACAATATCACTCCTGGAGCTTTTGGAGATAGTGCATTCCTGATCAACGATGGGGACAATTTCACTCACTGGCAATCCCAATTCAATGATACCACTGCCAAGGTCCTTGTCGATTTGAAGGAATTCAAAAACATCACCGGTGGTGAGATTAATTGGGGTGAAAAGCCTCCATTAAATTGGACTCTTTCACGATTTGAATTGCAAAAAACTTGGGATGCTTATGAATTGTTGGCTTCTGTAGATTTTGGTGAAAAGGATGTTCTTGATAAGTACAGATTCTTCAAAACTGAAGACAGTAAAACCATCAAACAGAATTCAGTGTTCTCCCCTTTGATCGAGAATGAAGAGGTTGAAATATCAGCTCCTTTCAACGCTACAGAATTCGAACAAATTGTTGTGCCAGATGAATTCAACATGACTCAGTTCAGCTTGGAAGATCCTGTGGAAGCTCGATACTTGTTGATCGAATTCACTGACATCCATGATGAACACCCTGTAGACCCCTCAGCTACCGGAGGTGCTAAGCTTTACGAAGTAAGCTTCTTCGATTAGTTGTACAAAAAATCTCGAGATACAGTCAATGTTATATATTTTCATTTTATTAGTAGATCTAAGTAAGTGCATCAGACATTTGAACTAAACGTTTAACACCGGCATGCCATTGACCAATTTCATCAGGGTAAGTCGATGCAAATTCAATTACAAGTCTGGCAGCCTCTGTGAATTCTCTGGAAGTTACCTTTTCTGTAATCTCTTTTAATGTCAGGATACCTCCAGAAGAAAGTAAGTCACTATTATTCAAATGATCGTAAAGTATGTTCAATCTTTTTTCCAAATCAGCTCCATGTTTAGCATATCTTTCAGGAATATTTGGTTTAAGAGTTTCATAACATGAATTTAAACCTTCATAAATTGATCTGGTATCATCTGGAATATGGCTTCTATCACCTGGTGGATATTTCTGGACTTCCGGTTCGGCTGGTACTGCAGAGGCTGCCAAAGCTGCTGCAGAAGCGGCGGCTGGTGGTTGAGCCAACGGACCACCTTGTGGAGGTGGTGGGCCTTGGAAGTTTGGCCCTGGAGGTGGTGGTACCTGCGAATAGGAAGGACGAGGAGTAGTTCCATTTGACAGGATTGTTGGTTTAGGTGGAATCAATCCGCCACTTGGTACTCTGGATCCAATTGGTGGTGGAGCTGCTACTTGAGAAGGAGGAGCTGCTGCAGCTGGTGGTGGAGCATAAGGGTTCTTGGCTGAATTATTAGCAAAGCTACTTCCTGGTGATGCTACTTGCAGAAGTGGTGCCGAAGGAGGAACTGGAGTTGAGAATTGATTTGGTGGAGCAGGAACAGGAGCAGCATATGGATTAGCCACTGGTGGTTGACCTGGTGTTGGGGCTGGGGGTGCATATGGATTCTTTGGAGCAGCTGATGGAGATCCTGAAACCGGTGGACCAGTAGGTGCTACGGAAGGAGGAGCAACAGGTGGAACATTAGATCCGGGTGGTGGAGCATATCTACTGTTTTGCACTTGAGCAGCTGCAGGACGTGGAGACGAAGTGGCAGTTGCTGAAGGAGCAGCATTTGGAAGAGATGCCCTAGATGCAGCACGGGACAAAGGTCTTGAGCCACCAGGTGGTGGTGGTGGAGCATAACTAGAAGGAGGTCCAGGTGGTGGTGGGCCAGCTAATGAAGCTCTTTGAGAACCAGGAGTTACAGGACCAAATCCGGCACCTTGTGCTACGAATGGAGTTGCAGCTGGTGAAACTGCAGCTGCTGCTGCACGACGTGCTTCTGGGTTTTGTTTGAAAGTTTCAGGAAGATCATTCCATCCATCAGTCACTTCCTTATACTTGGGCTTTGGAGGACCTGGAGTTGGTGCTGGAGGAGCTCCACCAAACTGTGGAGATGTAACTGAAGGCTGTCTCGAATAAGGGTTAGAAGGAGCCGTGTATGGGTTGGCAGCTGGAACAGCTGGAGCAGCTGGAGTGTAAGGATTGCTAGGAGCAGCTGGAGTAAAGGATGAATTTGGCACACCTGGAGCACCTACACCTGGGGCCCCTACAACTGGAGCTGAAGGAGCCAATGATACAGATGGGTTGGGCTTCATGTATGGGTTCACTGGTGCCGATGAAGGGCCTGGTACTGATGGTGTTGGCACTCCAGCAGGCTTCAGGTAAGGATTTGATGGAACACCGGGAGCTGAAGGAGCTGGACCTGAAGTAGGTGGAACAACTGGTTGAGCATACTTGTTGGCAGGCGATAATACGGATTTAGCAGCGGGTGCTTGTCCATATTGATTATATCTTCCTGCGGTTCTTCCAGTAGTTCTGGTTTTTGGAGCAATACCGGAAGTAGCAGTGGTGGAAGAAGTTGTATGAGTTCCAATGGCTCTAGCAATTCTCTCCTTAGCAGCCTTAGAACCAGCGAAATCATCCGGTAACAAAGCAACAAACTTTTGAGCTACCTCAAATTCACCATTATTGGCAAGAAGACTAGAAAGCTCCAGAATACTCTTGCAAATTGGTTCAATAGAAGGACCTGAAAGAGCACCTGATTCTTTAGAAATAGCTCTATAAGCAGCAATCTTTCCAGCAAAGTTGTACAAGGCTTCAAAGTGAGCATCGGATGGAGTCGAGATATTTGATTCTTCCTTAACATCCAACAACTTCTTTTCAAAACCTGGTAACTCTTTAAGCCAGATGGTGGCAATCTTATCAAGAGCACCACCCGACAAATAACATAAGATGGCATCTTCTCTGCTACTGGAATTCTTTTCCAAGATTCTGTCACCTAATTCGGTGATTTTGTTGTTATAATCATCTGCATCAGTACAATAGGCAGCAATACTTGAAGCGACAAGTTTCCAGTCTGATACATCAGCATTTGCAACGATGTCAGTGATGTTTTTAGAAGAAGAACCATAGATTACCCTGGCGAGCTCCGAATCTTTGTTTTTGTTAAAAAATGCATTCTTCACTTGATCCTTGACTGAAGCAGTAGAATCCAAGGCCAAGACTAAGGCTTCAACTAACTTACCATCTTCAAGACAAGCAGTGACGGCGTCATCTATCTTGTTGCTCAAGATAGATTTAATCAACTTCTTTTCAGCATCAGAAGATGACGAACCAAATAATTTAAATGATCCAGATGGAGCATAAGATTGTTCCAATGGTTTAGTACCATTACTTTGTTCACCTAAGTTATCAAAAAATGAAGACTCGCCGGCTTCAGGACCATCTTGTTTAACTTCATCATCCACAACTTTAGCATCACCATTTGACTTGGCTTCAGAAGCAGATTCTTCTTTGATGGCATCGGTGAAAAGACTTCTCTTATCAGTAGATGATAACTTCTTCAAAAGTTCCCAATCGGATTTATCTTGAGGATCAACAAATTTACCTTCGAGTTTTGTATCGATGATCTCTCCAAAATCATTGGAATCCAAAGCCTTGGAAAGAGTCTCTGAATTTAATGAGCTCTTAAATGGTACCTTCTTGATTTCCACTGACGATTTACCATTCTCGGTAGTGACAGATACCAATTGACCACCGAACCCGAAACTTACAGCAACGGGACGTTTCAACCAAGAGGGAGCTTGTTTAACATCGAAAACTGGTTGTTGAGTTTCGGTAGTTGCAATTTCATTCCAAAAATCATTTTCATTGGTAGCTGCTTTCGAAGCAATAGGAGGAGATGTGTCTTGTAAAGTTTGCACGGTAATTTTTCCATCATAAGAAGCAGTTGCAAAAATGTCAGGGGCACTTGGAGCAAATTTGGTCAAGAAAGCCCAATTAGCAGTGGTAGGGTATTCACCCAATTTTTGACCGGTTATTGGATTCCAAACAATGGTGGTGTTATCCTTACCACTGGAAATTAATAATTCTGGATCTTGTTTACACCAATCCAATGATAAAACCCCCTTTTTGTGACCTTGTAAGATCTTTTCTGGAGCATTTGAATTTCTCAAATCCCATGTCAAAATGAGAGGACATCCATCATTATCACTGGCAGTAATCAATTTAGTAGATTGAGTTGGATGCCAAGCGACAAATGAAAAGTTAGCCCTTCCCAATTCACCATTGTAAGCTAAATGCAACACTTCACGTTTAGATTTCAAATCCCAAATTGAAGTATAACCACCATTTCCAGTACTTGCAAAAATATGGCTCACCGAATTATTCCAAGCCACACAACTGATTTCATCCATTGGAGTCATGGCTTTACCTGGAGAAGTTGGATCACTGAAGGATTTACAATCCCAAATATAAATTTGACCCTTGGAACCTCCAGACACCAAGATGTGATCCTGATTTGGATTAAATGCTAAAGATTTAACATCTCCCGTATGTTTTTCAGATTTATGAACTGAAGCTTTAGATAAATCCTTTGATTTGATTAAAACTTCGACATCCCAAAATTCAATGAGTCCATTTTCAAAGGCACCTGCCAATAACCCCTTTGGTCTTCCCTCAAAAGGTTTAGACCATGCCAAAGCATAGAATCTATGTTCAACAGCAGCACTGAAAATGGGCTCTTTCTTGTCAGTAGCCGAAAAAATATCCCATAATTCCAAACTTGAAGAAGAGTTAAAGTTAAGGTCGACAGCCCCTGCCACAGTACCAGTGGCTAGTAACGGTAAACAATCGTCATTCCAAGCGAAAGTTGAAGTTCTATCGATTTCTTCAATCTTGACCATTCTAAGTTGTTTTTATCAACAATAGCAATCAAAACAAGGAAATTTAAAACGGAGAAAAAGACCTGGTTATTCTCAATGTCTCAACACTTCAAGTTCAATGTATTTCCAATAAATTGAATCGATAGTTTTCCCGGTGAATAGTATCGATGTACGTGTCAATGTTGATCTGATCAGGATTGTTGTCAACGATTTCGCGAGAAATTAAATCTGGAAATTGAAAATTCAGAAAATTCAGATTCTCAGATTCCTGGAATTTTGAACGTGAGAGACAAATGAGACAATGAACAAAGGACAAAGCGAGGTACAATGAGAACCTCTATGTAGTCAATGGTGTTTTGTGGGTGATGTAGACAATACCAGATTAATGTCTGTGGCAACAGAGAGTATAAATTATCAATTATCTTGCCATTGACTGTGTCGGTTCATGTCTTTAGACTCTCGAGTGTCTACGTCCAGCCTACGTCCAGCTACCGCGAGCACTTCCTTCTCTATGTCTCTACCGCGAACTCTCTACCGCGAGCTCTTCTCTATCTCGTTCCAATCCATCTCCATCGCGAACCCTATGCAATGGAACTGAGTCTGGTCCCAGACATGACACCCAAAGAATTGGCCAAACTGGGAGAATACCAGTCATATCCACAACATACCCCATACAAATTGAATGACAATTTCCTGCCCCCTGAACCCCCTGAAATTGAACCCGATACAGAATCATTTGAAACCGAACTTGAGCTGGCTGATGAACAAACCAATGTGTCATATGAATTCCTACTAGATACCTTCAAAATTGAACCACAAGATCAACATACCTTCACTTTACTTATCAAGATTAGTGACCACAAATACCAGCCTTCAAAATCCATAAAGAACCTGCGAAGTCTCGAGTCTTTAACTGACATTTTCATCAGTTTTGCATTCATTCATGAACAAACCCAAGATCCTATACCGACAGTTGATCAGCTACGATATAAAATGTCCATTCGATTGTATAAATTCTTATTAAATATTGTGGAATTCTTGGGCCCCAACCATGAAAAAGAATTGGATTTAATGGGGTTTTGTTACGGTGAAGACTGGCAGGATAAATTATCATTATGGATCCCCAGTCCTGTACTTTCTCTTAATGTTCATGCCTTAAAACATTGCTATTTGATGGTTTGTATTCTTCTTAATTCGTTGAAAAAGTTGTTTGTTGGGCCTCTGGGAACTTATAATCTTGCCATGAATCCATACATGCCCAAATTTCTTGAGCTCTGGAAGATTTATAGTGTCATTGTCTATACTTGCTTACAGATTGATCGACAACTCGAAGATTCGGAAACAGAGACTCCAAGTTTCCTTTTGGATATCTTGCAAGGTGCCTCTACTATAAGATATGTACTTGGGTATTGTCTTAACTATTTTTCAGGTCCGGTAGAGTTGGAAAAAGACCAATTTGATACTGATTATCACCAAGACACTGCAGTCAGTGACATAAATACATTATATGATCCATCTTGTAGATACAAGGTGAATGCAGGGGCTTTAGATAAGCACGTTTGGTATTTTGAATTGGCCCGTTTCTTGACGAGTGCCGGATTATCTTTCGAAGGGTATTCTGAAATGCATGATACTGGAAGCTTGATGCATGATCAGTATGATGAAGATGCAAGATATGTGTTCAGTGAAGTGAAAGAAAATGATGACTTTATGGATTTGAAAGTGGGACAGGTTGACGACAAAGGTGATGATTCGGACGATAGTTGGGAATTGAGTAGTTTGGATTCAAAGTATTCGGGAGTAGACATCACCAAATATGATTTCAGTGACAATGAAGATGAAGAGATTTTTATATATAAATATGAAAAGAGAAGAGCTCGGAAATTGCATGAAGATATGGTGGAAGGATATATGGAACGGGATCATTTCTCTACTATTGTTGATTGGATGCAAGGGATTTACACAGTTTTAGATACACCAGTGGATTCAAATGAATTCTTGCAACTCGGACAGAAGATAATAAACACGGTAGTGATTCAATTCAATGAGAAATTACCCCACGATCATAGAAAGATCTTCCCAGTTCATACGATTCTTTTCGACAAGGATCCACCCGAAAAGTTGGTGGCAGACTTTTGCAGTCGTGATCTTATAACTCCTATATTCCGAGTGGCATTATTTCAACTTATTTTCGCCAAAAGTCCCCAACTTGGTGGTATGCTTGCCAATGAGCTCATGACAAGTTCCATGAAGGATAGAAATCTGGCTATGCATCGTATTTTTGGTAGATCCAATCTTTCAAGAGAGCTCATAGAGTATACATTCAATGCAATCAACGAGGGCCCAATATCTGGTCCCTTTGAATATTCCAGAAATCATGAATATCTTCATCTTGATCAGGGAGACAGATCTTTGATCGTTGACCACCTTTTTAGTGGAGCTCTGAATTTCTTGAGAGCTAGTGAAGGAATTAACATTGAAGGAGGATTGGAACTCAGATTATCAAAGGCCATGGCCAAAAAATTGGTAGTATATTTATGTCTTTTGATTCTGAATTCTTCCATTGCTGAACCCCAGATAAGAGAAAACTTCTACCCTATATTGGAGTGTCTTTTCCCGTATGTGGGTCAAGTCCCCATGGCTCGAGAGATTTATTTCCAAATGAAAGAAGTAGAGAAAGAAATGGACAATATCCCATTAGATGAGCCGCCAGTTGAAACCCCCACCGGTGAAGAGGGACCTTTCACCCGTTTCAAGGGCCCATCTTTCAAGACTATTACTGAATCTTCATTAAAATCAGATAGAATAATGACATTTACAAAGAATTTTGGCCACGAACTTCCACACGAGTCCGAATCCGAATCCGAAACCCTCGAGTTCTTTGACACTTATATGGAAGAACTCATATTTGGACTTAGAGCCCATATGAACAATCAAAAGACTCCAGAATCCATAGGAGCCACGCATTTATTGGTTATGACAGTATATTTCGAGCAATTCCCATACTTAATTCACCGGAAAACCCCCATTAAATATCTCGATAATACCCCCGTAGATCCTAGAGATTCAGGTCCTGATGACAATCCAGAACTCGGAGATAAGAAGAAAAAGAAGAAAAAGAAGAAGAAAAAGCCAAAAAAGTAGATGGAGAGCCAATCAACTGTACACACACCGAACCGCACTTTCCACAATTTTCAGTATCCACATGTTTAATCGTAACTTGATCAGAACTTTAACATCATCCACCAGAAGAATGTCTGCCAAACTCGAATCCGTATGTTACAACTACTCAATTGATCATATCTAATGTATACTAACTGACAGGTTCACACTACCAATGCTCCACCTCCAGCTGCTTCTTATTCCCAGGCCATCAAGGTCAATGGTACGTAATATTATCACCCCTAAAACTCATAAAATACATAAAACACATAAAACACATACTAACTAACAGGTTTCATCTACGTCTCGGGACAAATCCCATACACCCCAGACCTTAAACCATTAGAAGGAAACCCATCAATTGCTGCTCAAGCTGAAAGAGCCCTTGAAAATGTTAAGGCCGTCTTGGAAGCTGGTAACTCTGGATTGGAATATATTGTCAAGAACACAGTTTTCTTGACTGATATGTCTCAATTTGCTGAGTTCAATGAAGTTTATGCCAAATACTTTTCTGAACATAAACCAGCCAGATCTTGTATTGCTGTCAAGCAATTACCTTTAGGAGTTGATTTGGAAGTCGAATCAATTGCTGTGGAAAAAGACTCTGCTAAGTTGTAGATACATAGAGATATAGAGTGATACTGTGTAGACTAAGCAAGTCTGTTGATAAAGATTGACATGCTTAAATAGGTCCATAGAAATAGGCTATAAGACTCCAATGTACACTGAACTTCATCTCCATTGCCCGTAAAACTATGTCCTGTCAAACCTATGTCCTGTACCCTATTGATCACCTGACTACACTCATCAAATAGGGCTCAGCCCTAGTGACTGCTACGCTCGTCGCATCCTGTACATTGTTTTCAAGTCAATTTTTTTTTTCCTGTCTCCCGCACAGTCTCAGTACCAGCTGAAAAATTCTCATTGAAAATTTTAAACTAACTAACATATAGTCAAATCTTCATAATGGCCGGACGTGTTACCTTCAGAAGAAACAATCCATACAACACCAAATCCAACAAGATTAAGGTCGTCAAGACCCCAGGTGGAAAGTTGGTTGCTCACCACTTAAAGAAAATCACCTCTAGACCAAAGTGTGGTGACTGTGGATGTGCTTTAGCTGGTATCTCTAACTTGAGATCCAGACAATACGCCCAAGTTTCTAGAACCCACAAGACTGTCCAAAGAGCTTACGGTGGTTCCAGATGTGCTAACTGTACCAAGGAAAGAGTTGTTAGAGCTTTCTTAATTGAAGAACAAAAAATAGTCAAGAGAGTCCTTAAAGAACAACAAGAAAAGGAAAAGAAGGCTGCCAAGAAGTCTGGTAAGAAGTAAACTGACAACCCTCCCAAATCCGATTCAATGTCATTCCATGTATAACAGATAATATATTTAATCGTCAATCGATATACATCCGATTTTTTGTAGTCGACGTGGGAATTTGTGGGAATTTCACGTTGATATTCTCTTGGTGACTATAGTGTCATAAATCTCTGTCATATCTCTATTGATGACCTCCTTGTGGTTGTCTTTCACCAAAGCTCATCACAAATTCACCTCACTGAACTCTCGCTACTGAAAAAACTGGATGGAGCTGAGAGCCATACACAAAATTACCTAATATTTGCAGTTTATGTAAATTCTTCAAAATGCCTAAGTTCTGAGATGTTGTCTGAAATACCATTGCTATTGACTGGCTCCCCACCTCTCTCTACTCAGTCTTGTTCCATCAATTGCCATCTGGAGAACCCAGCTAGTCAGTGAAATCTCCGTCAGCCCCAGTAGTGGTTCAATAAGTGGATTACAAGATATTCATTGCCTTCTTACTTACTTCCTATTTCTCTACTTAATTCACGGAATAACTCACCGATAAATTCCGATCCTACCACCAGTGATTTTGGCTGCGAAAGCTCAGTGTACAACAGTTACAACACTATAACACATTGTCTTCTATATACATGACAACCGGTGTGTGTTCAAAGCATGCAACTGTACATTCCTAAAACCACTCGCAAACCTACAGACTTATTGTTGACTAACAAAATGAGCCATTTAGATCACACCACATCGACATAGCAGTTCTACACACAACTCAACCAACTCACAATCATCCAATCCAAGATCACCCAATCCACAATCACCCACTTAATAATAACACCACTCGACTCTTCACTGCCTGGCCTATCATCCGCCCCTCCGTCTTCCCACTACGTCTTGTGAGTCAATAAAGCCGCACCTGCATGGTGTGAACGGTAATCCCATCCCGGGCAATCACACCATGAACCATCCACCACATCTGCTTCCACAGCAATTGCAGGGTCTACAACAACTACAACTACAACGTATACACTATATACATATATACATATATACATTCACTTATGTAAATCGATTGCTAAAACAACTTAGAAACAAGCCGTTTGCTATCTGCGGTTAGCCCTCTCCAAAAAAAGAAATCAGCTTATCAATTGCGATCCGATCCCTTATCTAGACAAGTATTAATATTGACTAATTCCAGAATGCAAGTTTATAGATAAATCGAAACAACTTAATATATATAATATGGATAAACTGAAATTATCACAACTTCTAGAAAATACGTATATTCCTTCAAAACCAGGGAACCCGGCCCCACTGGTTCCTCCCTATCATCCTTGTTTAATTGTTCAAGATAAGCAAACTGATGTCACCAAAATCAAGGCTTGCGGATGTGCCGACAATTATTGTGTTAAGAATGCTCCTGAATGGATTCCAACCCCTAAACATTAGGGAATATGATTTTAATTCTATTTATTTATATTGGCTTGTTAGTAATTAATATATATGTATTGTATACTACTTAATCACCGATCATGATCACGGTACTAAGTCAATGCAGAAAGAAAACGGTACGAGAAGAACTGAAGTGTGTAAAGGTACATTCATTAGTCCAGCACAAAAACAATAAATGCTAGCATGTCTCATTAAGGTTGGGATTGAAGTACGTGTTGAGGTTGATGTTGGGTTTGGTTATTTGCAGGTTGGTCCTGTTGATTTTGAACTTGGCCATGGTTTTGAGTGGATTGGCCTTGATTATCCTTGGCGTGGTTAGAATTAGTCTGGTTAGGATTGGTGATTAATTCGTTTGTGATCTGTTCTCGTTTCCAGAATCTCAATAATAAATCACCATAATTCTGTAAATCTTCAACTGAAATCATCAATTTGAAATCAAGTAGCAATAAGAATTGTAATTCCAAATAATTTAATTCCTCTAATGGTAATCCTCCCACTTTGGCATATCTTAAATTTTTATAGAAAATATCGGAAAAGAATTTTGACAGAACCGTTATACCTGATATGATAAGTCTATGAATATTATAAGAATCCATGACAAATAATTGTTCATTGTCATTGTCACCCTCTTTTTTCAAATTATTGGCCTTTTTAGCAATTCGATCGAAATATACCAATAATGAAAGAAATACTTCGTTTGTAACCGGACAATACTTCAAAACTCTTGCTAAATATGCATGGAGGGAAATTCCAGGGATATTGGTTCCATGAAATGCAAGAACATTGGTAAGATACCGGTTTTTCATTTCATCGTCATCCTCTTCATCTGAACTGTCTTCTTCAATTATCGATTCATTGATATTAATTCCTTGATTATCATGGTGTGTTTGTTTGGTATTCGAACCAATATCATTATTTGATTCATATTTCTGTTGCTGTTTTTCTAATCTTTTCTTCCGTTTCTCCTCTTTTGATTTTTGACACATGGCAATAGTATTACTGAAATGATTCGGGTGAAGCTTGTCATTAGCTTCAATGATTTTTGTGAGAAGACATGAAAGCATCATGATCAAATCATTAACAGGATAATCTACTATATTGATATGTTCTTCATCAGAATCACCCACTGATAAATTATGGAAAAACTCATTATATGACATATAATGGTCAGGTTCCGTCACATAGTTGAATGATTGTGGAGGAGTGGGAGTAATGTTGGTCAACAGATGATCACTAGTGGTGAACAGATGATGGTGATAAGGCTGGGGCCTTTGTTGTTGTTGCTGTGGAGCAGATGATTGAGATGGGCCATGCGAGGGAGCAGGAGGTGGTGGTGGTTGAAACAGCAGTGGCTGGTGACTTCCAGATTGGAAACTGAAAGGCCCTGACCCTGACCCCGATTGACGTTGGAAATTAGAAATGAAGTTATTATCGGTAGTGACATTTGTGGTTGGAATTGAATGGGACGGTTTGAAGTTATTATACTTGTTATATGAATTATTGGAAGAATACGATGAACTCACCATATTTGGAGTGTTATGGGAGGATGGGATATAATTTATCGAATCTCTTTTATTGTATGACTCGGACGAATAAGACGGGAATTGATTGAACGAATTATATGATTGGTGCAGTTGTTGGAATTGTGGGTTTTGGTTTTGATTCTGGTTCTGGTTCTGGTTCTGGTTCTGGTTCTGGTTTTGATTCAAATGTTGGCCCAGTGGGACTTGTTGGAATTGGTCCATACCTTGAGGAAGCACCGACAGTGGCTGATTCGAACCTGGCTGATACGATGCATCTCTCACTGACAGATGATAACTTGGAGGATTGTTAGGGACACTTTGAGCGATGATATGAGGATGGGAATTGGGAATCAGTGACAGAGGACCTGGGAGTGAAGGGGGAATGGCACCAGCATCAGCAGAACCCAAAGAATGACTTGGAGTCGTCAAAGAATTATATTGGCTATTCTGAAGGTTTTTGGTCAAATTTGAAATCTTCGGTTTATTTTGGTAATCCAAAGATTCAGATGAATCTAAATTCATCATATTATTTTCAGGATTCTTACAAGTTAGTAATTATTCGACACCCCCATCACAGCAAAAATGACAATTTGGTGATGTTCACCAACAGAATATGTTATACATACATCCATTACACAGTCAATGGTAAATACACAAGACCCGATGTAATTTAATGATTGGTAACTGGAAAGAGAAACGGCACCTTATGGGATTGTTTTTTAAATTTCCTTGGGACTCAGGTGCGCGCGGTGGGGGACAGTGGTGGCCAGGAGTAGCGGAAGGATGAGAGAGCCGGGAGAGAGGGACAGGGAAGGAAGAGAAAGGGTGGGAGATGTTAAGATGATGATATATTACAGGGTTTGGAGACTGAAGTGATGTTATGGGCGAATGGTTTTTTGGTGGACAAATGTTATCGGTATATCGGAAGAATTGGGTTGTCCATGCATGCTTTACAACCATTTATCGATTTAGGAACCGTACCGCCGAGAGCTGCGATCGTTAGGGGCTCTTGTACCGCGGCGTCTCGCGGTGCAAAATGATAAAATATTATTGGTGCACACACGGAGATCACCTATCAGTGCATGGTTAATTGAACCTACGGACTATTCACATAGGAAATCGATAAGATTGATCCTCGGTTTGATATATGAGCATTGGAGGTCATGAAACACCTATTAGTGTCCATCCCAAGCCCCTGAATTACGGCAGCAACCAACGGCGATCTTCATGGTTGGGGCTCTTATCAGCCGCACTGGAGTTAGCCAGACAGACAAAGGTTTCAGATATACAAAGTTTCAGATATACAAAGTTTCAGATATAGGCGCTTTTAAATATAGGCACGTTTGTATGGATGACATCTTATGTCTGTTTCGTATTATTTCTTGAACAAAGACACTAGTTTGCATGAAATATGCATTGACTCGATATCTCGGAATCGTCTTGTCCTGAGAAATTCCGTGGGTGTATGGGTGTATGGGGGTTTTGCTCAGAAGTCTACCAATGAACCACCATGTCCCTTTCTGTGACCAACGTCCCTTTCCAAACATACCTCTCTGTCTCTGTCTGTGACACACATCCATGTCTCCACATCCCTGTCTCCACATCGCTCTCCACTCCCCCTCGAAAAGACCTCATTCATCCCTTCTCAGGCCACACTTGATCGCGAAATTGTTAGCAAAAACTACCCATGTCTACCACTTCCAAAGTCACCTTAGGTGCATCTATATTGTTTGCGGTGGGGTCATTTGCCTTCATCAACTACTCCCAAAAGACAGAAAGAGATTCTCTTCGTGAAGGTCCAATCAGAGATGCGAAAAGATTGGAACAAAGAAGACAAGAACGGTTTGCTGATAATAAAAAGCTCTTGAGAAATGATCTCGAGCATCAAGAACAACTCAAGTTAAAGCAACATTACGAACTGTTGCAACCATTGACGGGCGAAATTGTCCGAGGTGAAGACGTTCCGAAACCTGATGATGAATAGTCCTTGACATACTGTAAATAAAGAGGTAAAAATTACTTGTAAATATATACTGAGGCATAGAAATGTTCGTGCTAATGGAGACACCAAAAGGTAGGAAACTAAACCTAAATTTATTTCTGATGTACTATGATGCACTATTTTTCGTTATATAACATATCGGGCCATGTTTTGCCCCAAGCCATCAACCAAAACGGTTGATAATGAATGGGGATATCGAATCGGTGGGGTGATTCCGCCAAAACTGGGGCCTGACGAGTTAACGATTGTGGAAAATTTTTTTCCAGTCTGAGAATATGACTGCGATGATTTTCCGGCACTTAACCTCTTAATTTGCAGCCAAACAAACCAACAATAACTTCTACAAAAAGTTCTAGGTCATCCCAAGTCCTTCAATTGTTTTATTAATTCCTTTGTAAAAGTCTTAACTTCTTCTTCTGTCAAAACCTTTTGCAACCATTTCTTAGCTTTAGGAGCCGCACAGATGCTCTGATTAGATTGCAGCCAATAGTACAAGAAAGCACCTCTATAGAACTGTCACTAAGACATCTACCAGTGTGTCAAGGAATAAATTATATAATTAATCGTTAACTAATATATACACTATGTTACACCTATTCCATATGTCCCAAGATATCTTCCTCGGGGGAGACATCTTGAGGGTTTTTAGGAGATATCATATTAATATTGGTTCCATTGATTGATGAATTGAAACTTTTGGTATCAGTTATGGAATTAGATCTGGATTTATAATCATTAGATTGGTTTTTACCATGTTTGACATCCAAATAGCCACCGGTGACGAAATGAACATCTTTTTTATCTGTAGTAGGAGTAGAAGAACTGATGGAAATTGAACCTGAAAATGGAGGATCTTGAGATATGGAATTCTTTCGATCCATATCATATCTATAAGTTTTATCATCCTCAACTCCCGTAGCTTCATCCTCGATGAAAACACTATTACTTCTGGATCTGATGTTGGAACTGGTACTACCACTTACACTGTTACTTGATACCATTCCATCATTCATACCCACCAAAATACTAGCTGCTTCAAGTAATTGAACTTGTTGATGTTTAGAGATTAAAAGCTTCTTGGTAACATTCCATTCAGGTGTATGCTCCCATAAATGTTTGGCGAGGGACGATATATGTTTGTATCCTTTACCACAAGCTTCACATTTAAGTTCTTGTTTGAGTCTTCCAGTTTCACCTTCACTGATTCGCCTTACAACAAATTCTCGAGATAATGTAGGTACTGAAGAAGACATCATCAAATTATCAGAGCCAGATGGAGGAGATAAAACATCATCTATAGCACTTTCGTTGACTTTCCCGGGACTCATACTCGATCCAAACTCTGGCTTAAGAATAGGCCTAGCATGGACGTTCAGATGACCATGACTCCGACTTCTATGATGTTGCAGTTGATGGGGTACCAGCTGTGGAAAGTAGCCCGGAGTATGGCCATTCATGAGGTATTGTCCCTGGTGTTTGGAGGGAATAGTATATGGCTGGGATGCAGTCACACTGTTTCTTCTATTATAGTTAAATTGACTGTGAGTGGTGGTCATTTTGAAACTAACTCTTCGAGGCAATTACGTGAAAAAAAAAAACTGGAGAACCTTGGGATCTAAAAAGAGCCAAATTAAAGGAAATAACGGGTTCAAACACTTATTGAGTAGATATATGGCAACACAACTTGAATCTAATGAATATTGGATATAACAAGTATATAACTTGGGACTTTTAAATTGATTTCGTTACAAAAATGGGGAAACTTGGATGTTGTTTAACTTTAAAAAATTTTTTTTGCAAGTATTTTTTTATGGGTTTTCGCCTTTGTGCAGGACGATGCGTTACTTGTTAATTGTGTTTAAAATTGTCTAACAACGACGTGTACGGTAAATAGTCTCCACCACTACATGGTTAGTATATTACTATATATGAATTACAAATGCGAGAATTAGGATGATAGTGGCAACCATGTGATATATGGTGGAAATATTTATGCCACATTCCAGGGTGATGGTTTTGAGATATGACTGATGTCTAACACTAAATTGTGGCTAGTGAGCAGGAAATACGATGTGAGGGATCTAAAACAATAGACAAATAACGGGGCTACGGCCACCCAAATTTTCCTTTTAAGCCAAGAAAAACTAGAATTAGAATGTTTCCTGGTCAAGATTGAATTTATCTACTTCCACCGACATATCATCCTGAGAATCATCATCGATTTGGGTGATTTCAAATCCTTCTTGAGTGGCACAAAGAATCGAATATACCTCTTCCACCACATCTATAGTGGTGTTATTTATAGACTTATCTCCAAACTGTATAGCAGGTTCTTCTTTGGAAATTGATTCTCTGGTAACATTAACTAGTTCTTCTATGGTTATAAGTTTATTGTAGAAGAAATTCCGTTCAATTTCCAACGGATCTCTTTCTTCCTTGACTTGTTGTAATTCCAGAGTCAAGAGCTCTATCTGGTTCTTGGCATCAGCCAACTGGTTGGTCAATTGGTTGATTTTTGTTTCAGCTGCCGTATTACTTATAGGAGTAGTACCATTACTGACACTTCTCGTTGCTATCCCGGTGGTGGTACTGCCCCCACTACTTACACGACTACCGGCACCATTAGATGTTCTTGCTCCTGTGGCACTAGTGGTTCTGGCAGTGGAACTGGTGGTTCTGGAGCCGGTAGCACTGGTAGTTCTAGATCCCAGAATGCCTCTAGCACCTGAACCACTGGTGATCCTTGAACCACTTCCACTACCAATTCTGGAGGTGGCACCAGACCCGGTAATTGACCCATTACTGGTAGCACTACTGACGCGTCTAACTCCTGGTTTGGCCTTTCTCCTGGCTTCTGGATCGTATGGTATATTGACATCTTTCTTATCCATCCAATATTTCTTGAACCACTGCAATAACTCCAAATTATCTTGTAGCCTACATTTTATGATTCTGTCAACATTGAGGATCCGAGTGACTCCATGTCTCTGGAAAGCAGCTTGTAGTATTTTCATATTAGCCGAACAATCATATTCAGATTTGGCGTCAAAATTGACACGAGACATGGGAAGATCTTGATAAATTGAATCCATTAATTGACAATAAACAGCTCCATTCCCACATTGTTCAACTTTGGTATATGACAAGGCCAAAGTGCCATTCAACCATTTCAATAGCTCAGATCGACTCTCTCCAGACATCCTGGTGTTATGTTTATTTTTCGCGTACCAATTTCCAGTTGATTTCCAGTTGAGATGTTCGCAGTGTATATTCATTAATGTCATTACTGTCTAGATAGAGATTAACTCAGTTTATCTTTCCTTAATAACCCCTTCAATTTATCTCTTCTACGGGTTTTATCTTTCTTGGATTCTTTGGAAGATCGGGATCCCAAACTCCGGAGCGATAACGACTTCTTGATCTCGTTATCGGTAGTGATGTCCTCTTCATTGTGTTTGTCATTTTCTTTATACTCAGTTTCCACAGTGGCCTCAGGCAGATCTGAAGCTCTGGATTTGGTGAACTGTTCCACCTTACTGTTGACTTCCTGTAAGAACCGGGTTTTCTCGTCTTCCATGGCCGCATCTATGGAGGTTACTGGTTCTGAATCCGCAAGTTTCTGTTCTTCAGCTACCGGAGATTCAGATCCCGATACTAACTGTTCTACTTGACGGCTGACGTTATCGGCAATTTGTTTTTTGGCGTTGTTGTATGTCAGCTCCTGTTCGAGGTCGAATGAATTCTGTTTGGAATGTTTGATTTCTTCCACTTTATCGATGAATTCCTTGGTGACTTGTTTGCCGACATCTTTGATAACGTTAGTATTCTCGCTATGAAGTTTGATGCTTTCTTCTATCAGCGAGTCGTCACCATCGACATCGACACCATCCCCACTGTCACCATCGATATCGTCTCCATCCCCATTGTCACCGTCTAGATTATATTGTTCTATTTCTTCTTGCTGGTCATTTGGCTTGGATCCCAGGGCATCTCGATCCCCCACCAAGGTCCTGTGTTTCCACATGATATATTGACAAAAACTCTCAAAAGCCCTCTTATCGTGGCGGAAGAGATTGGCCAGATCAATATTCAATGGCGAGTCCGGTTCTGGATCATCAATTAACATCAAAATGGCAACCACTAGATGTTCCAAGTTCCAAGCAGGTGACCAACTTCCTGATTTCAATATATCTAGACAGATCTCCCCCGTGTCAATATTGATATTGGGATGGGAAATTGGAGTCTTTTTATCGAATTGTATCACAGGAGGGTTTATGGGATATTGGTTTGATACTTTGATATTCAAATGCCATTGACCTCCATAATAATATGAGGAATCAGATCGAGTTGGTTTATTGATCACGGCCTCCCAAACAAAAATATCATCTTCATCAACAGGCTTCAAACTGAGTATCTGATGATTACTATAATTGGGATGAAGTTTTGTAAGTTGACTATATTCTTTAAATAACCTTTTCTCAGCCATGACGATAAAGAATAAATGACTTTCAGAATAATGTGCGAGCCTGTGCTTTTGATGCGGTGCGTCGTGTCACTCATGTCAACTGGGCAGTGAAGCGCGCTGCTGTAGGATTGTAGCACTAGCCGTGGTACCACCTGGTTGTAACCCCGCATAAGCCTCGTGAAAGGCTACGCACGAAAAGCTCCGCACCGGTGGTGGCATGAACTCGTGTGAGCCCTCGCACTAGTGACAGTGACAGATGCTATATCATTTTATCATTCAACTATCCACATGTTGAACATATCCCATATCCACTATTTACATCTACTCTATACACTCGATACCCTTTATATAATCAATGATATAACATCATGTATTAGCTTCATCCGTCAACGTCACCTCAATTACGGCAATCTTTACAAATGGCTGTGCGCTCATTGGTCCTCCAAGTTCCGTCCGTTCGAAATCCTGCAAACGGGCCGATCTACTGCGGTTGACTCACAGAAATTTTTCACTATACTTAAAACTTCAAACCCCATAATTATCATAAATAATTAGTATTAATTATGAGACATTTTATAAGGGCTTTAAGTCAAACGGCCATCAGGCTGAAACCTACCAAGCTCAATAAATTTTCTTCGATTGTTACCGAAGATGTCAGTCAAGGTGCTTCTCAAGCCATGTTATATGCGACTGGATTCTCCGATGAGGACATGTCCAAAGCTCAAGTTGGAGTTGGTTCTGTTTGGTGGACCGGTAATCCATGTAATATGCATTTGATGGATCTTAATCATCGTTGTACTGATAGTGTTAATGCTGCTGGAATGAAAGGAATGCAATTTAACTCCATTGGTGTTTCTGATGGTATTACCAATGGTACTGAGGGAATGAAATTCTCTTTACAATCAAGAGAAATTATTGCTGATTCATTTGAGACCATGACTTTGGCTCAAATGTATGATGGTAATATTGCCATTCCATCTTGTGATAAAAATATGCCTGGTGTTTTAATGGCTATGGGTAGACATAATAGACCTTCAATTATGGTATATGGTGGTACTATTTTACCCGGTGAAACCTCTTGTGGACAAAGTAATCCACATATGCCAAAGAAGGTGGATATTATTTCTGCTTTCCAGTCTTTTGGTCAATATTTATCCAAACAAATCTCCAATGAGGAAAGAATGGATATTGTTAGACATTCTTGTCCAGGTCCTGGTGCTTGTGGTGGTATGTACACTGCTAACACCATGGCCAGTGCTGCTGAAGTTATGGGATTATCTTTACCTTATTCTTCTTCCTCTCCTGCTGTTTCTTCTGAAAAGGCAACTGAATGTGATACTGTCGGTTATGCCTTGAAGAATTTGATGGAAAAGGATTTGAAACCAAGAGATATTATCACCAAGAAATCTTTTGAAAATGCCATCACCTACGTTATCGCTACTGGAGGTTCTACTAATGCCGTTTTACATTTGATTGCTATTGCTTCATCTTTTGATATTGAAATCACCATTGATGATTTCCAAAGACTTAGTGACTCTACTCCATTAATTTGTGATTTTAGACCAAGTGGTAAATATGTCATGGCTGATTTACATACTCATGGTGGTACTCCAGCTGTGATGAAATTATTGTTAGAAGAAGGTTTCCTTGATGGCTCTCAATTGACTGTCACTGGTAAAACGATTGCTGAAAATTTGGCTGATTTACCTGGTTTGCCGGAAGGTCAAGATATTGTCATGCCTTTATCAAATCCTTTGAAACCAAATGGTCATTTGCAAATTTTGAAGGGTTCTTTAGCTCCTTTGGGTGCTGTTGGTAAAATTACCGGTAAAGAAGGTACTTATTTCAAGGGTAAGGCTAGAGTTTTTGAAAAGGAAGAAGGATTCATTGCTGCTTTGGAAGATGGTCAAATCAAAAAGGGAGAAAAAACCGTTTGTGTCATTAGATACGAAGGTCCAAAGGGTGGTCCAGGTATGCCAGAAATGTTGAAGCCAAGTAGTGCCATCATGGGATATGGTTTAGGTAAAGATGTTGCATTATTGACTGATGGTAGATTTTCTGGTGGATCTCATGGATTCTTGATTGGTCATATCACCCCAGAAGCTGCCGTGGGTGGACCAGTTGGATTGGTTAAAGATGATGATATCATTGTCATTGATACCGAAAACAATAAATTAGACATATTAGTGTCTGAGGAAGAAATGGCTCAGAGAAGAGCTGAATGGACTCCTCCAGTGCCTAGATATAAGAGAGGTACTTTACACAAATATTCGTTATTGGTCAGTGATGCCTCCAAGGGTTGTGTCACCGATTTGTAACTCCAAGATTGATTTTGTTCATTTCTTAAAAATATCATGATATAAATTTTACGTTTCAAGTCGTCGAATGACTAACGGTAATGTACATAGTCCATAGAAGGGATCTTTAATATATTTATAATATTATTTCATTTGAGTAGTTTGGTGATATGCGTAAGAAGCCACTGTTTATCAGACTCCAAGTTGGGATAGTTATACGATTTGTTTAATGTGAAATATGGTATATTATTCAGACAAAGAATCTTTATGGTCTCCTTCTGCATATCCTGACATTGCCGTGTGATATTCTCATCGAATTTGTCCAAATCCTCTAATTTCCCGGCTTTTTCAAGGTCTTTTCGTCTATTCACAGTATCTTGCTGAAATTTTAAGTGTTTTCTGACGATTTCCTTCAATTTTGATTTCAATTTCGGGTCCTTCAACATCCAATCCATGTACTTCTGGACAAGAACCCTTTCGGTAAGAACAGTAGGATCAAGTTCTATTTCATTTTCGTTTTCGGAACTTTCTCTCACCAGAGTACTATTCAATAATCTTAAGATCTTTTGAGTGTAACTGACTTTCTTGGATACAAGCAGTTTAAGTTCTTCACCATTAACTTGCTTGGCTATTTGGGATGCATATTTCGGTTTGAGATTACGGAGTGATCTCAGTCGGGATACTAGTAGATATTGTCTAATTTCCTCTTTTACTATATCTTCCATGGTGAGCTTGCGAGTGAGCAAGGTTGAAATGAGATGAGATTGAAGGGTCGAACGACAGAAATGATTATCATACATATAATAGAAATAACATAATGTGAGTTTGAGATAAAGTCTATGGCACTTAGAGATGACAATGGTACTATTGTCGTGTATATTCTAATATCCTATTTTGTTCTGATGGTATAATCTTCTCCAGATTGAGTAATATATCTTACCCATGGATAACTTTGATATTGGAGCTTTGGTTCGTTAATTCTTAAGTATCTTACTTGGATACCCGAAGTGGTGAAATAAGGAATCGAGAAATTGACCTTTATAGGTTTCTTTAATAAATAATTCTCATCGGTATCGACCGATGGTAATCCCAATTCGGCCTTCATATGGAATTGCTTACCACCTGGGAATGTCTTTAATTTCCAGATAATACAAGATTTCTCGGGAATCCATTTAACCGTTCCGTATTCTGGAAGGAATTTTGGAGTATCGGCATCTTCAGGAATTGGAATGATAACTTCAACATTATTGGCAGTAGATTTTTTCTTTATTTGAGTTTTGACGGAACATAAGATTTCAATTCTGGAATGTTTATGAATTTTGGTTTTACAGTTGACTGCAATGAGTGGTTTCATTAAAAATTGAGTCGATGATAATCGGTAAGACATTAAGGTGAATTCACCATCTGGTGGTATGAAGGTAATGATCCGTTCATTTTCAAATTTTGATAATCTGACACATTGATGGAACTTAATATCTTCCATCTCAATACCTTTGGAATTACTTGAAGCTCCTCCTTCATCACCAGTATTGAAAATCCCCTTATCATTTAATCCCAATCTCAAATCTGGCATTCCACTTAAATGAGATTTGATTTTAACTTCACCCAAGATTTCACTATTCAATACTTGACCATTGGCATTAATCAACATATTAATTGATTCAATAACATCCAAAAATGCTTCATTTTTCTTGTAAGAAATACCCTCTTTTCTCCAACTAACTGAATTGGTAAGAGCATTTGGTGGTTGAACAATTCTAGAAGGAGTGTTTCTAATCAACTTGTAATAATCTTGGGTGATATATTCCTTCAAAATCTTAGTATCTGTTGTTTGAGGCATTCCATAATCCATCATTTCATCCAATAATTCATAAATGATGACAAAATTATCTCTAATTGATTCTTCTTCAAGATTCTTGAAATATTGAGTCAATACCTCAATAAGTTTCGATAGGAATATTATTAGCGCCATGACATTTTCATTCTTGGTGGTTAATGCACAAATGTATAGATTGTTGTGATGAATAAATACGTAATTTACTCCTTGATGATATATGAAAGGTCTATAATTGGAATCGTCATTGGCAGAACCCGAAGAATTGGAGGTGTTTTCCAATTCCAATAATAGAAGCGGGAATTTTTCAATGGCGTTCAACTCAATGTCTCCTTTATAATCTCTAGATAATAAGGATTTACCCTTTATATCTAGAAAGTGGATCTGGGATGCCATGGTATTAAGTTGAGACTGTTGTTGTTGGTGAAAAACTGCGCGGATTGATCTCAGGTTGAATGGCTGAGAGTGAGAGATGGAGCAAGTATGTGATAACAGGGAGTGAGAAGGTTTAAGGTGATTGGGGTGGTTGTAGTGGTGTGGTTGTGTGAGAGGAATGTATTAAATTGAACTTGAAGTGCAAAAGTTGGTGAAAAGTACTGAAGTTGGTGAAAAGCCGAAGTAGTCGTGCTCATTGTTTAGACGGTTAACAGTGACGGATCCAGCCGCAGAAGGGTGGGAGCGAGATGGCGAGAGTCTCGTCAGGTCCGCGCCAGGTCCGCGCCAGGTCGGTGGCAGCTGTACGTCCTGGCAGCTGTACGGCGTAGCAGACAGCCTGCCATGGCGTCTGAGACCTGGCAGTCCTGGCTACCGGCATTAACCGTTTTTGGTGGACTGCCAGTAACTAAAAATGAGTCTTATACCCGATCTATGCATATTAATGCAACATCAAACTACTCAACTCAAAGAAGTCTCGCAGAAGCTGCACTCCCAAAATAGGAAGTGCCACCTCTCACAGCTCATGGCCCCACCTGTACATCTCTGGCCTCGCTTTACAAGCCATTACATCCCCACCCACATTCATATATACATCAACTCCTGGCAATACACGACTGGATCACGATCCCTCGTCAGTATATGAACTCTGTCCTATAATGTGAACTCTGGTCTCAACGCGGTTTGAGACGATTGTCAAACAATCGGCTCGTGGTTGAACTCTGGTTTTCCGACACTGGCTAAGTTGTAGCTCTGGTGATCCTGTTCGAGTCGTATAAATAGCTACGAAGATGAGCCATCCACGAGATGAGCCATCGCCATGAGATGTGCTTCATCACACTCTAGCCATCACGATCTACTTTCACCCTCTATGCTCTACTTTCACGCTCTATCTACTATATATATCGTCTCTTCGGGTGTCTACATTATCTAACAATACTTGTCAGATCATCGCCATAGCCTGGATCCTGGATCCTGGATCCTACCATAAAATCTAGGCAGAGACTCGTGGTAGACGCCTCGCCTGCCATCGTCACCACCAGCCAAGTCTGATCCAGAAGTCTAGGCAGACGCGGTGATCAAAAGGCCAAGTAATTTGGTTTGTTAGTATTGCCATTATTTGCAGTTTGTCGAGCATTTGAGATTCCAAGAAAGTACATAGCTCAAAACTGGCTCGTGTTGTGGCACAGTAATCACGTTATGATACATACCATACCCAGAAATTATCACTAGTAAACGACACGGTGACGGGTTTGTTATGTTAATGTGATGTTAATGGTATTTCACCTATGACGAGATCGACCCCATGTGTAGTCCAGTAAATAGCTGCGTTTTAGCCCTGTACAAGCCTCCCCCGGAAAAAGCAATCGACGTCTCAAATGGGGAATGCATATATGGCCTAGCAGCTACTGTTACTTTTGTTCCCCTTGTCTATGGTTGCATCTGGACTGTTAATTTCAAGTTTTTTATTTTTTTTTTTTTTGGCTTAATTGTTTTTCAATTTTTCTTATTTGTTTACAGTATGATTTGCATTGGCATTGTGAAGTTTATTTATTTTTAGAGGGACTTTTAATGAATCTGTAACCGAAAAGTGGGAGAATTAAATATTGTAATTCAAAGTTATTTAAATATCACCCATTCCACATTTCTCTTTAATTTTAGTTTAATTTATCCGATAGTCACTCTTTAATACTTGGAAATGAAGTACTTAGTTTCATTATTTTTCCTCATTACTTACGTCCTTTCTATCAATCCTATCGAAGTAAAAGGTAATGCTTTTTTCGATCTGGTAACTGGTGATAGATTCTACATGAGAGGGTTGGATTACCAACCTGGTGGATCTTCTGATTTAACTGATCCAATCGCTGAACCTGATACTTGTGAAAGAGATATCAAATATTTCAAGGAATTAGGTATTAACACCATCAGAATTTATTCTATTGATAACACCAAAGATCACAAGAAATGTATGGATAAATTGGCTGATGCTGGTATTTATGTTATTTTTGATGTCAACTCTCCATATGCTTCCATTACTAGAGGTAATGATTCTGAATGTTCTTACAACACCCAATACTTGAACGAAGTTTTCGCATCCATTTTAAAGGTTGCAAAATACAACAACACTTTAGGTTTCTTTGCTGGTAATGAAGTTGTTGATGATGAAGAATCTACTGCTGCTGCCACTTATGTCAAGGCTGTTGTTAGAGATATTAAACATTTCATTAAGAATAGAAAATTGAGAAAAATCCCTGTTGGTTATTCTGCTGCTGATGTTGAATCTAATAGATTACAAACTGCTCACTACTTTAACTGTGGTGATGATGCAATGGCCAGAGTTGATATGTTTGGTTTCAATGACTACTCTTGGTGTGGTAAGTCCAGTTTCTCCAAATCCGGTTATGACCAAAAGGTTGAAGCTTACTCTAACTACTCCATTCCAATTTTCTTATCTGAATACGGTTGTAATGAAATTAGACCAAGACCATTCACTGAAGTTGAAGATCTTTACTCTGAAAAGATGACTCACGTTTTCTCTGGTGGTTTAGTTTACGAATATTCTGAAGAAGCTAATGAATATGGTTTAGTTGAACTTGACGGTGATGATGTCAAAACCAACGAAGATTTCGATAATTTGAAAGCCATGTTTGAAAAGGTTGATAACCCAAGTGGTGATGGTGAATATCAAGAAGATTTAGATCATTCCGAATGTCCTCCAAAGACCAAAAAATGGCTTGCTTCTGAAAAAATCCCAGACACTCCAAAGGGTGCTTTGAAATATATCATTGCTGACGCTGAACCATCTGGAAATGGATTCGATGCTTATACTCAAGGAGCTTGTAAAGCTGAAGATAATGACGTTGATGATTCTGACGATTACAGTTCAATTGGTTCTAAGCCAACTGGTTCCAGTAGTGGAAGCTCTGATGATGATTCAAGTTCTTCTTCTGGCGATGATGATGAATCCTCTTCTTCTTCTGAAGATGCTGCTCCAGCTGTTCAAATTGCTAGTTGGTTATCTATCGGTGCTTTCTTTGCTAGTGTTCTCTTCTACTAATAAATAGAAATAATTTAGGTGCCATTTATGTAATATATGTGCTTGCTTTCCTAGGTTTTAGTGTGTATTACTACTTAACTCTAAAAGATCTTAGCTTTTCTGTTTGATTCCATACATCATTTCTTCTTTATTGATCAAATGTCCAATTTGATCAATTTCATCCAAAAGCTTTTCCACGTCATAACACCAATCATTCAATAAGTTATTGATGGTGTCATCAGTCTTACCAACCTTATCGAACTTCACGATACCCTTTGGTCTGTTTATTTTGGCACTGATCATTCCCTTATTGACCAAATCACTCACATATTTTTCAGCTTCGTCATTAGACAACTGTAATAAGTATGATAATCTATCGAGTTTAATGAAGTTGTAATAGTTATTGATGATTCTCAAGTTATGTTCAACAATCCTTTTCTGTAAGTTCTTGTAATTGGTTGAGTTTTGGAAGATCTTGGAAGACTTGAGCTCTTCCTTATATAAGGTTTCGATGTTTGACCAATGGATCAATTCGTTTGTGGTGAAAATTTCCAATAACTTGAATATTTTTTCTTCAGTATGCTTTGCAAACACAGGATTGATTTTGATTTTTGAAATCAAGTCCAGTTGCAAGTTATCAAATGGAGATAAAATTATGTAGAAGATGATGGAAATTAAGGTATTCTTGTAATCATCCAGTTTTTGTACAATTTCCAATTCAATCAAATTCAAGGCATTTTGAACAATAGATATGTAATCATAATCATTCTCACTAATTTCAATCAAATAATTCAAGTAAATAGATTTATACTCTTCAGCTTTATCGAAACCTTTCAAAGTCTTCAACAAGATCTTTCTGGATAAAATCTTGGCTTGAGCAAAATCCTTCTTCATCAAAACTAATCTGATTTGTTCCAAAATGTACTGGATCTTAGTATCGAATTTCATCAACGAATAAGTTTCAACTTGTAAATCACATAAGATCTCCACTGCCTTATCTAAATCATTGAGTTTATTCAAATAAATTTCACTCAATTGCTTGGAAACAATAGCTCTTTCGACTTCAATGAAAATCTTCTTATCTCCAACCGTTCTAATGGTTTCAATGACTTTAATCTTGGTGTCCAATTGCGATTTATCAGATTCATCTAATTTGGGCAAAACTTCAATGACATCGGATATGAAAGATTGGATACTGGATTTCAATTGGCCATGTTTTTTGGACAAAATCGGGATCAATTCATTCAAATATTCCCAATCATTGTTGTCCACCAAACTGGAGACAATTGCTGATAAAACTCGTTTACTGGAAGCTAAATCGGACGATTGTCTGGTCTGTTTTTCCAAAACCAAATATCTGTCTACAGCTTCTTTATAAGGAAGTTTGGATATTTCAGGTAACTGTTCATCTAATATGGATGAGAAATCTTGTTCTGCTTTTATTGGATCTTCTCTGGACATGATTTAGTGAAGTGGCAAAGGAATAGTGAGGTTCAAAAAATGAGACCGAGCGAGAAAATGCGATTGGGAATGGGAGAAGGATTGGAAAGTGGGTGGTGCTTGAGATATAAAGTTGGGAGGAAAGAATAAGAGAAGCGACGAGAGTGGAGTGTAGAGCAATTTAGTACAACTGTTATGGCTTTTTTCCGGGATTTTTTCGATAACTTGCTTGATTAGTTTCAGTGGTTGTGTAACACTCTTGTATGCGCACGACTATTTGCAACCATTTATCCAAAGGTACATGAAAATGGCTAAACTTGGGTCTTAAGTTGAGATTGACTGTTATATTCGTTTAAGTCTATTGATTTGGGTATTTATTAAGGTACACTTACTACTCTGCTTTTTTTTTGGGAATTTTTGAATACTTTATGGTGTCTGTGCTTTTAAGATTTTGTGAATCTAGTGAATTTCACATATATGAGAATAAACCAATCCTGCAACGAAAGGTAAAAAAAGACAACAACCATAAATAAATAAACACCGCTTAGTCAAAATAACAAACACCAGCTACATTAAAACAACTAATCAATAACTCAGTGAATATTCATTTCCTATAAACAAAACAATTTTTTTCATAACTACTTAGACAAAATCTTCTTGACCGCATCAGATCTTTCGTTTCTTTGTCTCTCAGGTAATGAAGGTCTAGCTAACATATTTTCCAAATCAGCGGAGTATGGAGCCTTGTAATTGAATGGGTTATTTTCTTTTTGAACAACTCCGAAATAGTTTTCGTAGATGTTACCATCGTAGTTACCAATTGGGGCATTAAGGAGCATATCCGATTGTTGGAAGGAATCAGTATAGTTGATGACCAAAGGTCTAATTTCCTTACACAAGTGTGGGATATAAGTTTGGTTGACTTGTCCCATCAATTTAGGAGAAAGAACGGCATAGGTTAAGAAATCACCCGAGAACTTGTCCAATACAATAGAAGCATTGTATAACTTGGCAATCAACAACAAGTATGGCTTTATGCTAGAATCAGCTTCATTCAATCTGGTTAAGAATTCAGTTAATAAATAATGGTGGGCCTTTAACTTGGAGATGGTAACCATTGGAGCAGAAACAATATCATAAGCACCGTTGTTGGCCTTGATGGTATCCAAAGAATCTTTACATAATCTGATGATTAACACTTCGATAGCCTTCAACACAGTTTCGACATTATCAACATCATCAATAGATTTCAAGATGTTGTCTTCGTTCAAGTAATCATTGACTTGGTTCAAAAAGCTGATGGAACCCAGAGCTTTCTTACCTTTGTTCAAGATTTCATCGACAGTTCTGATTAATGGTTTACCAACACTGGTGGCCAAAACATTGTTATCACCTTCCCAAGTACATTGGACAACCCAATCGTTATAAGCCTTACCAAAACCGTTGTAACCAGAGTAACCATGACCACCACAAGCTTGTCTTGATTGATCAATCAAATCAGCAGCAGCCCAAGTACAAGTAGATTTCAAAGAGGCAGAATCAATAAATAAGGATTTCATGGCTCCAATAGATTTCATGATGACACCCATATCATTGGAAGCAACAGCAGCATCTAAGTCATTCAAGATTTTATCCATGGATTTTTCCAATTTGAAGGCACCACTTGAAATCAAATAAGTTTGAGCCAAGAATGGTAATAATCTTCTTTGGTGTAAAGGATAATCCAATAATTGAGTTTCTAAATCTTGTTTAGAAGAACCCTTAAATTGTCTTCTACCAATGGCATATCTTAAGGCAATGGTGGTGAATCTAGCACCAACTCTGTAAGAATCTAAAACCATAGTAACTCTACCACCAATCAAAGCGGAATAACTCAATTGTTCCAAAGGTGGTAAAGTAACTTCACCTTCCTTAGAGACAGTAGCGTATTTTTGCAACATGAAAAATCTTGGAATCTTCACGTTAGAGAATTGAATCCAACCGTTATCAATACCATCTCTACCCATCTTAGCACCAATATCACCCACAGTAATACCTGGCATCAATTTGTGGTTGGAATCTCTCAAAGGAACCACAAAAGTCTTGACACCATAATCTTTACCATCAACGATTAATCTGGCGTAACAAGTGGTGTGAGTAGCTGAATGAGCAGCACCACCAATCCACCATTTGGTGGCACCAATATGAGGGGTGTTAATAATGAATTGATCATTGGCCTTATCAAAAGTGGCGGTAGTTTCTAAACCAGCAACATTGGAACCATGTGCCAATTCGGTCATGGCAAAACAACCATAGATGTGCTTCAAATGTCTGGTTTCCTTGTCAATTGACCAGAATTTCAATTGTTCTGGAGTACCGTTACCTCTAATACAATGTAAGAAAAGCCCCAAATTGACGGCAATTCTGGTGTTCAATTGTGGATCAAAAACTGCAATCAAACTGGCTCTTCTGTTATATTCTTCAGGAGTATCGGTTTCCAAATATTGAGAAATTCTGTCAATCTTGAGAGCAGTTAATTCTCTTTCTTCTTCCTTACTTAAATCGTAATAATGAGGGTTAGCCTTTAAAATTGGATCTCTTTCCATTTGTTGAATTAACACTTTATTCAATTCACTTTTCTCCTTGGAACCTTCCAAGAAATGGTTCATTAAGACTGGGTCCCATTTTTGGTTGGCATCTCTTTCACCTTGAATAGAGGCCTTTGGATCCGGGCCTTGAGCGGATTGCACGGTATTCTTAACAACAAGTCCCATTATTAATGTATATGTGGTTAAAAGAGAAAAAAAAATAATTTGGGGATTGCCATTCCTTTATATATTTCATATCCGCTGGACGCTCCCCACAAAATCAAATCCACAAGAAGAACCGAGGCATGAAATTTGAGGATCATCCCATTTTTTTAGCCGATAATGACAGGAAACCGGGAATCGTGGGGTAAATCTGGCGTTGCAGTTGGAAGGATAAGAATATACAGTTTAAGGGTATAGAGATGTTATAGAGATGTTGGTAGAAAGTGGCGTGATATTATGATGTGATATGCCTGTGAAGTTAAGAAGTTAAGTTTACTACCGACTATGAGGTTTACGGTTATGGCGCGAGATAAAGCCAGTCAGAGGAAGTGACGTTTACCTGGACGTGGACACGATCGGCTCCAGATGGCCCATCGCGGTGGATGGCACTCTCGCGGTGGATGGCACTGGTGTCTCGCGGTACATATCCTACTATCACATTCTTCCCCACTAATACTTCCATCGGCTGAAGTGGCTGCGAAATGGCCTGATATAAATATATTTATCCTGTCAATGTGAATGTCACTGTATCTGTGATAATGACACACAGTAGTTACACAGTACACAGTACTCAGTACACAGTAAACAGTACTCAGTACTCTACATATTGTTCTTCATTTCTCTGAGAGCTCCCATAACCTTATCACCATCGGTTTCACCAGTGGCCTTTTGCACTGATGCATCGGCCAACATCATGAATGGATTAAATTGAAGCTCATCTCCAATGGTGAATTGACCTGTAGTTTTCTCATGTTTTTGAGTGTATTCAACCAACTTATCAATGGCACTATTGTGTAATACCGTCGATGAAAATCGGACGTTCAGTTTGGTATATTCATGGCCTGGGAAAACTCTAGTATCTTTGGATAAGTTGGCAAGCACTTGGTTCAAAGAATGATTCATTTGGGCAGGAGTACCTTCAAAAAACCGGCCACATCCACTAATAAACAATGTATCACCAGTGAACACCGCTTTTTCATTGGTGTTCTTATCATGAGCAAAGTAGCAGATAGAGTCTTGGGTATGGCATGGAGTGTGTAATGCGGTGATGGCTATATGACCCAAGTTTATCACCTCATTATGAGCTGGAGTATAACTGACCAACGGCGAATCTTTACCGGCAATGACAGGGATTTGGGGGTATTTTTTGTGGAATTGTTTGTTCCCGTCTGAATGATCATAATGGTGATGAGTGTTCACGATTGCCTTTAAATTATAGGAGACGTTATTGGAGTCAAGATAATTTTGGACCTCATTAGCTTCGGCGGGATCAATTAACCAGGAGTCTTTGGATGAGGTGTCAGACAATAAATAGGCATAGTTATCACCAGTTCCCCATCTCATTGGAATTGGTTGGATGTGCATGATTGGTAGAGATTAGTTAGAGTGAGATTGCAATTTCGCATTAGTGGGAGCAAGTTAGAGTTGAGGGGAAAACACTGTAGAATAGAGCTGTAGAGGATATTGTAGAGACATGGTTAATGACAAGACATGAGCCACGGGATACGGGACACGGGAGACGGGACTCGACGTTGTAACTATAAAGTTGGGACAAGAATCAATTCTCCAGTGATCTGAAGGTGGCTGCGAAGTGTACATCATAAATGTATTTAAAGTTAGGGGAGCGACTTTAAAGTTGATTTTGAAGTTGACTTCACGACTTCCACGTTGATTTTGAAGTTGATTTTAAAGTTGACTTTCACGTTGATTTTCACGTTGATTTTCACGTTGACCTGGACTTTCACGTTGATTTTCACGTTGACTTCCCTTTCACTTTCACTGTCACTCACTTCCACTACAAACGATCACACCAACGGTAACCTCTTCATTTTGTCTTATCCATCCAGTGTTCTGTTTCCCTCGTACTTCATTGTCACGTACTTAGTTGTACTTAGTTGTACTCAGTCACACTTCGTCATACTTTTCGTCACCATATCATCTCTTTCTAGTTTTCTTCACTTGTATTCTACTATGTACAGCTTATAATTGAGGAACCAACATATCCATCAAAGGAGATTGCACAAAAGCAACTCCAGCAGCGAATAATACCACATTAACTCCAACGGTGAATTGTGGAAGTTTCTTAATTCCTTCGAAAAATGATTCTTGTTTTTGTTCTCTAGCAGCCATTATAGTTGTTGGTTTTAGTTTTGTAAAAATTTTCATGGTGCGACGATTTCAAATCAAGTACAAGAGCTTCCCACGAGCCACCGCCACGCATCGCGGTGAGTCGCCGCTGTTGGCGGTATTGGGGGCAATAAGGGCCATAGAGTGCGCCTGGTTTGTGAATGCCATCTGGTTCGTCGTGGATTGAAAGTTCTCATCTTCTACATCATGTCTGATTATTCTATTGCTGGTAAACAGTTGAAATTAACAAGTGCCGACGATGTCGAGTTCATTGCTAAGGACTTACTGTCAAAGTCTGACATCACCAAAATTGACTTATCTGGTAATACCATTGGAATCGATTCAAGTAAAAGAATCAGTGAAGTTTTAACCAAATTCAAACATTCTCTTGTAGAGATTAATTTGAGTGATATTTTCACCGGTAGATTGAATACAGAAGTTCCAAAATGTTTGGATCATTTGTTACCAACTTTATTGGAATGTCCTAACTTAACTACCATCAATTTGAGTGATAATGCTTTGGGATTACAAACCATCGAACCTATTGAAAACTATTTATCAAAGGCTTATACCATTGAACATTTGATCTTGTCTAACAACGGAATGGGTCCTTTTGCTGGGGAAAGAATTGGAAAGGCTCTTTACAAGTTGTCCGGGTTGAAAAAACTGAAAGGATACCCAAGTTTGAAAACTTTTATCTGTGGTAGAAATAGATTAGAAAATGGATCTATGAAATACTTGGCTTTAGGTTTAGTTAATCATAAAGATTTACAGGAGTTAAGATTATATCAGAATGGGATTAGACCACTTGGTATTGCCACCTTAGTTAATGGGTTAAAGGCTAATACTAACTTGAAAGTATTGGATTTACAAGATAATACTTTAACATTCTTAGGTTCAGATACTATTGCCCAAAGTTTATCTTCCTGGACTCAATTGACAGAATTGAATTTGAATGATTGTCTTGCCAAGTCCAAGGGGTTTTCCAATATAGTGGATAAATTATCATTGGCTAAGGAATTGACCACTTTGAAGTTACAATATAATGAACTTGATAAGGCCGTTTTGACCAAGTTATACGACTCAATTAAGGCCAACAAGATCTCCGTCAAGAAGTTGGAGATCAACGGTAACAAATTGGAGGAAGATGATGAGTTGATTGAACAATACACCGAGCTCTTTGAAGCTGATGGTAGAGAGATTGATGAATTGGATGAAATGGAAGGTGAAGATAGTGATGAAGAAGATGAAGAAGAAGATGAAGAAGGTACTGAAGAGTTAGAGATTATAGATTTCGTGGAATTAGGTAAGGAATTGGACGGAACTGATGAAGAGAAGGATAAATCCGTCGATGCGGTTGCCGATGAGTTGGAGAAGACTCATTTGAAGTAGACCTCAGTCAACTTCTGCTAACATATTAGTAAGCTGCCATAATATAGCGTAATACATACTTCTAATATTGAGCTGTTATACGATACTCTATCCCCGTTCAACCCCTAATAACCTGTCGTATGTAATGTCATTGAGCCTTAATACTCTGTCCTCATTAACTCACTCCATCGCGTTTTTCATTATCATGAGTAGTATCAAGAAGCTCTCCATACAAGGTGTCAGATCCTTCACATGCGAGAAGGCCGAGCTGATTTCATTCGGAACTCCCTTAACTTTAATATGTGGAGCCAATGGTTGTGGAAAAACTACCATCATTGAGGCCTTGAAATATGCTACTACTGGCTATCTTCCTCCCAATTCCAAAGGTGGGGCCTTCATCAATGATCCCAATATCACCCACCGAACATCCGTTACCGCTCAAATTAAGTTATATTTCATATCGGTGACGGGAGAACCATATATTATCACCAGAACTATGCAATTGGTCAAAAAGGGTAAAGATAAGTATACGTTCAAAACGCTTGAAAATCAGCTTGAGAAGAGCGTGAAAGGTGAAAGAACTTCGGTTAGTGGTAAGAGTAGTGATATCGATAATGAACTACCTAATTATCTTGGGATAACAAAACCGATTTTGGATTATGTGATTTTTTGTCATCAAGATGAAAGTTTATGGCCTTTGAGTGAACCAAGTCAGTTAAAGAAGAAATTTGATGATATTTTCCAGGCATCTAAGTTTACCAAGATCTTGGATAATTTGAAAGTGATCAATAAGGATTTACTGGTGGACATTAAGTTACTTGAAAAAACGGTTGATCATTTGAAGGTTGATAAGAAAAGATCGAAGAAAATCGTTGATAATTTGAATAATCTAAAGATTCAAATTGATGATCTAAATGAAGATATTGGGGAATTATCGATTAAAATTGATGAAAATGAATCAAAACTTGAAAAATTATATAACTCCAACCAAGAATTCCAACTGATTTTGAGTAAACATGACCAATTAATATTCAGTAAGAATACCTTGTCTCAGCAGTACGAGAGACTTTCCACCTCAATCGAAATCTTGCCAGATTCGGTTGATACGTTAATGGAGAAATTGACAAACTTTAACCAGGTGTTGAAGGATTATAATGAGCAGATTGACAAGATATCCAATGAAAATAATGCATTGAAATCCAACATTGATGATAATCAACATAATTTGAATGAATTCAATAAGCTACAGGGAAGTCTAGGATTCAAGGAAAAGCAGTATAATGAGAATATTAAACAACTCGAAGAGATTATTACTGATGGGTCAGACAAGGAGGAGTTTATTCGTGATTTGGAATTGCAACTACAATCTTCCATTGAACTGTCCACAAATTTGAAACATTCAAATGACACCAAAAGAAAAGCAACTGCAGATAGGATTCAATCCATCGCCAATCTCATTTCCAACCAAACGCATCTGAAAAATGTCAAGATTGAATCTGTGAAGGAATTGGAGTCCAAGATCGGTGATTTATCTGATAAGATAAATAGATCAGGTTTGAGTGAAGATGTTTTAAATGACACTAGAGCCGAGTTGGACAAATTGAACAAAAAGTACGACCAATCAAAGAACTCGAGTTTTCTTATAAACCTTGACAAAGAAATAAAGGAAGAACAGGAAAACTTAGTGAAATTGGAGAATAAATTTGATGAAATGAACAAGAGAATCCAAAATTACAACAACCAGAGCGAGTTGATGAATAAGATCAATAATACTAAGGATGCAATTCGTCAATTGGAAGCTTCTAATGCTAATAATTTGCAGAAGATTCAGGATTTCTTACCAGAGGTAACTTTACAGAATTTCGATTCCTCATTTACCCTGGCTTACGATAGCATCAGATCTGATTCAGACAAGGCCAAGAAAGATTTTGAATCTCTGTTGAATTCCAAGAATTCCATATCTACCACTTTACAAATCACTGAAAGAAATGTTGAAGACAAGAAGAAGCAATTACAACTGGCAAAAGCTAAAGCATTGACTTACCTAGCTGAAGATGAGATCGAGAGCTACGACCAAATTCTCAAAGAGGCCGAAGATGATTTCAATGATTCAGTTCAAGCTTTGAAGACTTTTGAAGTATCTAAAGATTTCAGAATTAAAGCAATTGAATTAAGTAAAAAAACTCATGATTGTTTACTTTGTCAAAGATCTTTCGATGAAAAAGAACTTGACACTTTCGTCAAGTATTTGGATAAAGAGATCGGCAAGATGAATAAGGAACAAGTGACACAAGAATACGAAGAAGCCAAGAAAGACTACGAAAATTTGAAGTCCATTGCATCAACTGTTGAGCTGATCAAGGTTTTGGACAAAGAAATTAAAGATCTTGAAACCACCAAGTTGAAACAATTGAAGTCTGATTTATCAGATATTGAGGCGAAGTTCACTGGAAACAACGAGAAATTAAATGAAATACAAGGGAAGTTCAACTCGTTCAACGATTCTAAACATCTTGTAGAGGATATGAAGAGAAATCAGAAGTCGATTGAAATGAACAAGGAAAAATTGGACTCTTATGACTTTGAATTGAGTGATTTAGGTATTGAAGAGTCATTCTCTTTGGACGAATTGAATAAGCTGGTGAATGATATCAATCTCGAGATTAAAGGTTTTAGAAACAAGATAACTAGTGATCAAGAATTGAAGTTCACTAAAGAGAAGGAAATTAATCAGATCTCAAACAATATTAAAGATACTGAAATCAAGATAAAGAACATAGAAAGCGATTTGAGTGATATAAAGAACTTCAAGAATTCGATAGCTGACTACAAGGACACAATTGCCAAGTCCCAGGAAGACGTCAAAGGAATTGAAGACAGATTACTCGATTTAATCAAGGAGAAAGAGAATGAGACTACAAAGAGCGAAAAGCTTTTAGCTCAATTTGAGACGGAGGAGAGCAAAGCTAAAGCTTATATGGATGAATTGAACTTTAAAGTCAATGATATTCGCCAACTTTTCTCTCTGATCCAAACTTTCGAACAAGTCGATAAACCTTTGGTGGAGAAAAACCAGAAAGATATAACTGAGTTAACTCAAGAGCAAAATGAGTTGAATAGGAGCATCGAAGAGAATTCTCTGGTATTGAAAGGCCTTGAGAAGAAGATCAACGAGTCATCTAATCTTAAGTCAATCATCAGAGACAACATAGATTATCAAAATCTTAAGAAGGAGATAAGTGAGCTCGAAGATCAAATCACTTCCTTGAATATCCAAGAGGCAGAGACCCAGAAGGATCAATATCAGACAGAGTCCAAGAAACTTAGAGATTTGATCACAACCTTAAATTCTGATAATTCCTACAAGATTGGTCAGGTCAGGCAGATCAAGGAACAAATCAAGTCCTTACAAAGTGAGTTGAATTCTGAATATAAAGATGTTGATGATCATTTCCATAAAGAATGGATCAAGCTTCAAACTAATATGTTGATTTCAAATGATTTGGTGACTTACTCTAAGTCAGTTGATAATGCCATCATGAAGTATCATAGTATCAAGATGGAGGAAATCAATAAGATGCTTAAATACTTATGGTCAAGTACATATCAAGGAACTGATATAGACTTTATCGCCATCAAATCAGATATGAACAGCCAGAATAAAGGTAATAGATCATATAATTATCGTGTTGTTATGCAGAAGGGAAATGTCGAACTTGATATGAGGGGCCGATGTTCGGCTGGTCAAAGAGTATTAACAAGTATATTAATTCGACTTACCTTGGCAGAGTGCTTTGGATCAAATTGTGGAATAATTGCATTGGATGAACCTACCACTAATCTAGATGAAGAAAATGCCCGTTCTTTAGCTGAATCGTTGAATAGGATTATTGAGCTGAGAAGAGAACAAGATAACTTTCAGATAATTATTATTACACACGATCAGAAATTCTTAAGTCATATAAACGCCGATTATTGTGAGCATTTCTTTAAAATCCAACGGGATAATAACCAAGCTTCTGAAATCAGAGCAGTGCCAATTTTCCAGCTTCAAGACGAATAAGCAATTGAAAGAGTTACATCCTTTTCCAACCAATCTTTCTCCAACCATCTTTCCAATTTCTTACGGTTACTGGGGATCTTGCTAAAATTTCTGTACTTTACATCAATATTGATATAAGTATCATAATAACTGCTGAATATTTCCAATAGAGTTGGCTGGAAAAATTCCTTTTCATTGAACTCGTTAATTCGGTAATAATATATGGCCAAATCATATAATCTGGTGAACTTATAATTGTTTGACATGGCCATAGAGATAACATTGAACAACCCAGAAAACCGAGGATATAATAAGTGATGAAGAGTTGGTAAATAATACTTTGCACATTGAATTTCCTGTAACTTTGCAGATGCCTGGGTGAAGATATTTACTTCAGGGAACAAAACTAACCAATCGACTTTCCTACTATTTTGCAACTTCTCGAAAAATACCTCATTCAATTTAGGATCCAATTCCCAATTTTCATCACATTTGGCTAAATTGAACAATATTTTAAAAGAAGGAATCCTCCATAACAAAAACCAAGTAAAGAAGTGCACCACCGGAACTTGTATTCCATCATTACTGAAATATGAATATTGAGAAAGATAATTAATGGCCAAATGGTCCACCAAAGATTGGTGATTTGAGATGAATATTGCAGACTCACTGATGATTTTATCACCAGTGACATTGAAATGAACTCCGTTCAAGTTCATCATGTAAATACACAAGTCGTAGAACAAAATGCATACCTTTCTTTTGATATTTAATGAAGCCTCAGGAAACACAATACTTGCGATTGAGCACATAACCAGAATATATTGATAAAACAAAATTGCCCAGAGCAAAATAAACCACACAACAAACCCTCTCAATTTATATACACAACCTTTCAATGTAGGATCCCTATCTAAGACAAGACCCATATGTTCAATTAATTCTAACATATTCACTCCAAATTTTGCAGCCGTTAGATAAATGTACAAAACCAAAATGCGGCATCTCATCGAAAAACCGCATCTCATCTCAGATAAAAAAATATCCAACCATAGTGATGTCCCGTTTAATTGTTAGAGGATTACCCCAATATTTCACTAAGGAAAAGTTAAGACAACATTTCCAGAAACAAGGCAATGTTTCTGATGTCAAACTTATGAAGAAGAGGAATGGAGAGTCGAGAAGATTTGCTTTTATTGGATATAAATCATCCCAAGATGCGGAATCAGCCGTCTCATATTTCAATAATTCCTTCATAGATACCGCCAAAATCAGTGTTGAAGTGGCAAAGACCTTTTCAGATCCCAAAGTTCCAATGTCTGCTAGGGACAAGAGAAAACAGCAGTACGAAAGATTGAAATCTCAGGAAGAAAGACTCTTAAAAGAGGAAGAAGAAAGACAACTCAAGAAGCAAAAGACAAAGAGATCTAGAATTGATCAAGATATAGAAAGTAACCCTAAACTTCGAGAATTTATTGAGGCTACTAAGCCAAGTAGCCAGTCGAAATCGTGGTCAAATGATGAGGTAGCTGATGGATCTGGAGGCCCTTCTGTTAAAGCTTTAGAAGAGGCATTAAACCAACAGGATAATCCCGAACAAACTCCTATTCAACCACAGGAAGTGGATATAAATGTGAAGGAAAACGAAAGTGATGACGAATATGAAGATTTTAATCCTAACAAACCTGGTACTGAAGAGGAATCAGATGAAGAAATGATACCTTTTAATAATGAAGAAGAATCAGAAGAACCTACTGATGATTTGGCAAAAGATGAAAATGTCAGTGACCTTGAATGGCTTCAACAAAGAAGAATCAGAATCATTGAAGATCAAGAACGTCAAGATCGTCAAGATAAGGAGAAAGCTAAACTGGAAAGGTCGAATAAGAAGGCACAAGCTCCTACTAAAATTGAATCTGAAGAACCTGAAGTCACCGAAGAGGAAAAGACTGTCAATGGAATTCTTGAAACTGGTCGTTTATTCATCAGAAATATTCTTTATACTTCCACCGAAGAGGAATTTAGAGATTTATTCTCTCCTTATGGTAGTTTGGAAGAAGTTCATATTGCTATTGACACTAGAACCGGGAAATCTAAGGGTTTTGTATACATCCAATTCAAGGACCCTGAAGATGCAGTAACGGCTTACAGAAGACTCGATAAGGAAATCTTCCAAGGAAGATTATTGCATATTTTACCGGGAGAAAAGAAGAAAGATCACAGATTGGACGAATTTGATTTGAAGAATCTTCCATTGAAGAAACAACGAGAATTAAAGAGAAAAGCTCAAGCTTCTAAGACCCAATTTAGTTGGAACTCTTTGTATATGAACCAAGATGCAGTGTTGGATTCGGTGGCAGCAAAAATGGGAGTTGCTAAAAGTCAGTTAATTGATGCTCAAAGTTCCGACTCTGCTGTTAAACAAGCCTTAGCCGAAGCCCATGTTATTGGCGATGTAAGGAAATATTTCGAAAACAAAGGGGTTGATTTACTTAGTTTCAACAAGAAAGAACGTGATGATAAAGTGATATTGGTAAAAAACTTTTCATTTGGAACAACTTTGGAAGAGTTGGGAGAACTTTTCTCACAACATGGAGAAGTCAAAAGAATGCTTATGCCACCAGCTGGAACCATTGCCATAGTAGAGTTTCGTGACTCTCCAAGTGCCAGAGCTGCATTTACAAAATTGGCATATAAAAGGTTAGGGAAGAGTATTCTCTATTTGGAAAAAGGTCCAAAGGATTTGTTCACTCGTGAACCATCAGTTGATGAATTGATTGATACTACCAAGGCCCCAGAGACTAATGCCGTGGAAGCTAAGGTCAGTGCTAAGGATATTCTTATGGAAGATTCTAAGCCAACCGAACAAGAAGAAGCAGAAGCTTTGGATGATATAGATGGTCCTACAGTATCGGTATTTGTTAAGAACTTGAACTTTGCAACCACATCTCAACAACTTAGTGATGCATTCAAGTCACTTCCTGGATTTGCAGTAGGAATTGTCAAGACCAAACCAGATCCTAAGAAGGAAGGTAATACTTTAAGTATGGGTTTTGGGTTTGTTGAATTCAAGAGTAAGGAAGATGCCAATAAAGCCATTTCAATCATGGATGGACATGTGCTTGATGGTCATAAATTACAATTGAAATTGTCTAATAGAAGTGGTTCTAACAACGGAAATAAGAAGAATAAAGGAGGCAAGAAATCCACCAAGATCATCATCAAGAATTTACCATTCGAAGCTACCAGAAAGGACATTGTCGAGTTATTTGGTGCATTTGGACAGATCAAATCTGCCAGAGTCCCCAAGAAATTCGACAGATCCGCTAGAGGTTTTGCCTTTGTGGAATTTAGCTTGTTGAAGGAAGCTGAAAATGCCATGACCCAATTAGAGGGAGTCCATTTACTTGGTAGAAGATTAGTGATGGATTATGCTGAGAAAGAAGCAGAAGATGCAGAGGCTGAGATCGAGAGAATGACTTCCAAAGTCAAACAACAATTTTCTACCCAACAATTGGCAGCTCAAAGATTAGCCAATAAGGGGAAGAAATTTGATCTTGAAGAAGAAACAGATTTTCTTGATCAAGTATAAATTAGCATTTAGCATATGTATAGGAAATTGATTACGACACAAGAAGTTCCAGTTAGCAGTTGATTCAAATCAAGCGGTAAAAAACAAATCAATGGCAACACAGTAGTTTCATTTGGCTGCTTTTATAAAAGCTTTGAACGTTTATGTGAACAACGTTATGCAGTCGAACGGATTTGTTCATTGAGTTTTACAGTTAGTCTTAAGGTGTAAAAATTAAGGCGTACAAAAAATAAAAATAAAAATAAAAGTAAAAATGCCCAAAAGAGAAGCTGGTCGTTTGTTCCCCTTTGTTAGTGAATACGACAATGTTTGACATCAGCTAGTATATATATGCAGGCTGTTTCCATGGAATGATGGGCAGTATAATATTTTCATTAACACATTATGGCTAATGCTACAGTTGGGTTTTCCCAATATGAATTCAATTGCGGAGCAGGAGCATGCACAATCTCTGGACTAAATCATGAAGGATCCAGTACATATAACCTCAGCTATTATAAATATATGAAAGTTGATTTCAATGGCACTGATTTTGTATATGGATCATATAAGACTGGGGTATCATCAAGTAATGCACTGAAACTGCCAATAACTTTAGTGGGTTTGATCACATTGATTATGGTTGCGTTTGCTTCAGTTTAATAATAGCTGAGTACCTATTAGTATATATGCTCGAATACAAATTAAGCATCATGCGGAATATAGTTCATCAGCATAGTAGAGGCATCAAAGAAATAGAGCTACGAGGATTTTAGCTTTAAACTTCAGTCAGGCTTAGGATGGATAGGGAGCCAATGTCGTATGACATCCCGCTCGATACGGATAATTTATTTTTTACAGGTTGGAAATTGAAGCTCTGCTCCGACAAAATACTTGAGAAAAAATAAAGCCGGCCCTTGGTATCAGACATACCTATTAATATCCATTACTAGGGTAAGCTCTTTGCCTTTCCAACATTTGGACCTGTGAGTTGCACTCACTTTCCCAGTGGGTATATCTTAATCATGTTTAGTTTCCTCATTCATGTAAACTTTAGAGTATTCTCTGGTTCATATTTCAATCACAGCCGAAAATGAAAAAGATATTCTTAGTTACAATATTTTGGGATATCCGATATTGTTGGAATGTCTACCAGGATTGGGTTACTGGTGTCAGTACTCTCAGACTTTTGAAGCGATGATTGGTGTCTGTAGATCTTTTCCAATTGGCTTTGAAGGTATTATTCACTTTTTCGCTTTTGACCAAGCATTTTACAGTTTAGCCAAAAGAGGAATTACATAGGGGTGATAAAATGAAATATTAACCCAGTGAATGGAGCCATACGAATGTTATTTTTTACTGAAAAGGGATTAGTATTCTTAGTCGGATATATATGCAGGTGGATTCGCTCAATAAAATTGATTTTTCCTTACCTGTAGCAAGATGTCAGATATTATCAACGGTAATTATTATCAAAACCATGTAGAGTGTTTTGGTGAAACTCACACCTGCAAGCTAACCTTAGGAAAGTACGTTTCAGAGGAATACAGTATTGATGATAACGAGAGTTTCAGACTCACTTTCAGCGCTCCGAACCTTATGTATTTTACCGGTCCAGATGGTCCGGTCCCTTCTGGTGAGGTGACCAATCGACCGGCTACTTTTTCAAGCATGATTGTATTGGTCGTGGTTTTATTGGCTTTATGCCAATAAAATACCTCGAATATTTGATAGTACTTCATGTCGGACGTATATATGTTATCTAGTCAGTAGTCTTTACATATTTCCCATGGTCAAATCCAAAAGCATACCTAAGTCTAAAGCCTCTCTCTTATGTCATTGCATTTTTGCAATGGATAATGTCGTAGATACGACTTTTGCAGCAATGCGCGACTCATACAACTATTGTAATTCAGCGAATATCACCTTTTGCACATTTTAACACATGAATAAACTACTTCTTTCAAGGGGAGTTTCGTGTCAGCAGTTCTTCTGCAACAGAAGCCTTTTATCCATGAAACAAGGGATATTCAGACTGGCATTTAGCACCAAATTTCCTGTTCCAAATACCAATTATTTCTTGAGATCAAATCTCTTGTTACAATCTTCCATGAATCCATTCAAATGCATCACAAAACCCATGAAATTCCATACATCTAGCGATGGTCTTAAGGCAAGTAACACCTGGAAACAGTATAATAAACATTATGGTCGTTCTAATTGGAATAGGTTGAAAGGACCTGCTATTTTCACTGGAGTGTTTTGCGTGGCGTCTTACTTTGTGACTCCACTTTTGATGCAATACAGTCCCTTGGCGGTATTCAGAAATAACCCACAAGCGTTGGTCTATAGTATAATTGCCATTAATGGTGCGGTGTTTTTGATGTGGAAAAGTCCCATGTTTGTACGGTCTTTGAGTAGATATGGTCTACTTTTGAAGGATAATGTGTACTCCAATTGGTCATTATTGGGGTCAGCTTTCTCCCACCAAAGTGCCATGCATTTGTTTGTCAATATGTTTGTCCTCCAATCGTTTGGAACCACTTTGGCTTCGATAGTAGGGGCCTCAAACTTTCTCATGATGTACCTTAACTCAGCCGTAGTTGCCTCATTTGTGTCACTTGTGATCCCTACTTTAGTAAGGACATCATTATCCATTGGATCTTTGGGAGCCTCGGGAGCTATTTTCAGTGTAGTTGGGGCATTTTCGTATTTAATCCCTAAAGCCCCAATTGCCTTGTTCTTCATCCCAATTCCTGGAGGTGCATGGTTTGCATTCTTGGGAACTGTGGCCTATAACATAGCAGGACTTTGCTTCAGATGGGGGGCATATGACTATGGTGCACATTTGGGTGGTTCAATAGCCGGGGTGTTCTTCGGATGGTATTTCACCCAAAAGATGAAACAAAAAAGAACCAGAGTTAGAGTTAGTAACCAACGGTTCTAGAGAATTATTTATACTACAACAATCCTGTAAAAAGTACTATGCAATGAAATATTTATCATAAAACGTTTAAGCGAAAGAAACACTCTTTCTCTTCTTCTTGGCAGGTTTACCATCATCATTAACTTCTTCAGCTTTGGTCTTTGCATTTTTTCTTCTATTGGCTCTAGCCACTGAAGCTTTATTCTTAATTTCATCCTTTTTCTGCTCAATTTTGTCTCTTTTATCGGCTTCTTTCTTTTCAATCTCTTTTCTTCTCAATTCTCTGATTTCTTCCAATCTTCTAGATTTTTCTAATTTACTTTCATTGACTTGATCATATTTATCGTTGATGGATTTGACTAGTAAATTGAGGGCATTTGGGTTCTTTTCATCGACAAATTTTTTACCTTTTTTACCAGATTTGACCTTAACACCCGGTACAATGGCTCTATTTAAGGTGGGTATATCAAGTTGTTTTTCATTATATTCTTTACCGTTTTTGGCACCATAAAGCCTTATTTTGGCCTGTTGTTTCTTGATGGCTTGTTTCGACAACTGCTTTTTGGCAGATTTTGGGGTTAATTTGGGCTGGTTTTCCATGAGGTTTCTAGCCATGGAGTCTGTGAATACCTCCGGATCCACAGTCCTGGTCTTGTTCTGACTGGCGTTTCTTTTGGCCGATTTGGTTTGCTTATTCATGTGGTAGTTGATGGGATTTGGATTTGAGATGAGATGAAAATGAGATGAGATGCGCAGGGAGTGCGGGAACCAAGTTGCAAAATAAAGGGCTGGAGATGGGAGTTTGGAGATGGGAGCAAAGAGATTGGGTTTGGGGAAGTTTATCAAGTATTTCCTGACATGGTGGGGGTGGGGGATTAAATGGAACACAAATAACACACATAGTTTTTTCGGGGTGGATCTGGTATATTTGGTGCCAGTACTGGGTGTATAGTGATCCCCATCTTGTGATACTGTGAAGAGTTAGTCATAAGTAATCACTCCAGCCACCAAACCAAAAAGGGTAACAGTCCATACAATACTTCCTCCTGTTATTTATCAACTTCTGTTCTTCACCACCTTCTGTTCTTCACCACCTCTCCTCGACCCCCACCCATCTCATCTCCCCACGGCCATTTCCGCGATAAGAAAATGTTATCTACTGATAATTCCGATTATCTTGATAACCCAATGGATCAGTTAGACGGTGTCCATTTCAATTGGAATGTGTTCCCATCCACTAGACTTGAAGCTAAAGACCTCCAAACACCTGTTGGATGTTTATATACCCCAGTTTACCGAAGACTGGGGTCTTCTAAACCCATTCCCCAATCTAATGCTGAGACTATTTCCATGAGATGCGATGCTTGTTCAAGTTACATAAATCCGTTTGTCAAAATCGACCGAGTCAACGGAATGTGGTGGTGTCCCATGTGTGAAGAAAAGACGTATTTTCCTGACAATTATACACTCCCCAGTCCCAATTCTACTATGGATCAATGGCCACTTGAGATGCAAAATATAGCTTCTACGATGGAATATCTACTTCCAAAGGACATCTCAATACCTTCAGACAATTATACTGGAAATTACGTGTTTGTGGTCGATACCTATCAACATGTGGATGAAATGGGACACGCGTCCACTTCCTTTGATGATCTTAAGAAGTCAATTGCAGAAGCCATTAGAAGACTTCCTGATGATTCCTTGGTGTCTATAGTTACATTCGATGAACATGTATATGTACACCAGCCACAGAGAAACGATACGGTGGCCATCACCACTCGTGATGTCGGTGGTGAGTTGTTCGTTGATGAAGGTGCTACCAGAATATTGCAAAAATTGGGATTACCTAAGGTTCCTTTGCCTCGAGATTGCAAGACTTGTAGCATGAATGTAAACGGCTACCTGGTACTGAAAAGTGAACTGGTAATTGAGTATGTTCTTGGGTTAAAACCCAAACTCACTGACTCTTATAAGCCCAAAAGAGTGACTGGGTTGGCTAGTTATGTGGTGTCTCAAGTCTTATCCAGTGCTTCATATAAAGGATTCGTTGGGGAAGTATTTATGTTTGCTAGCGGCCCATGTACTGTGTCACCGGGAAATATAATTGATACTTCAAAAGGTCCCAGGAATCTCCGATCTCATCATGATATTGCTAATCTATCAGTGCCAGAGTTTGTTCCTGCTCTGAAGTTTTACAAGACACTTGGATTGATTGCAACTGGATTGACCCCAGAGGTGGCCAATATCATCATTTCCAAGGCTTCAAAGAAGGAGACGGATTTTCCATTGGATATCAACGGACCCCGGTGGTGTTTCCATATTTTTACCGGATCTTTGGATCAAGTGGGTGCTTATGAGATGAAGGCATTGGCTCTGCATACCATGGGGGATATCCATTTATATGACAGCTTCAGCAATCCCCGATTCTATCAGCAGTTGTCACTGTACTTGAAGACAACACCTCCGAAGAATTTGACTTTGACAGTCCAGACGTCCGGGAACTTGAAGATCTCTAGACTTATAGGTCCAGGTCATAGTCTTCCTTCATCGTACCAATCGGAGAAGTTGTATCAAATGCATCATAACAAAATATCCGATATTACCACATCTTATGATTCAAGTTCTAAAAAGAAGAACTTTACCAACCAATGGTTTTTCAATCAGTTGAAAGTACAAGACACTGTAGTAGTCCTTTTCGACCCAGTAACAGCCAGATCTTCTGAGGAATTGGTGAGTGATGGCACTAAGCAAGTATTCATCCAATTCCAAACCAAATATTGGGATGATTTGTCTAAAGCATGGAAGCTTAGAGTGACCACAGTCCAGAAAAATACTACTCTAGCATATCTCGATGCCCATAAAGTAAAAATGAGTGATGGAAGCTACAGACTTGTGAATTCCAAGAGTAAAGTCATCAAGGAGAAGGAAATTATTGCAGGATTTGATCAATCTGTGTTCATGGTCATTTTATCCAGGTTACTCTTGGATAAGATTGATACTATCCTTGGATATGAGCAGTTTGATAATGTGATTGGTAGTATTGATAAGATTTTAATTAAACTATTGAAACGATTCGGAGGAGTTTCCATAAATCCTGAAAGAATTACCAATGGAAATATTTATTTGAACCGGTTCGATGATATTGCACACAAGTATGTAATCAACGAGAGATTTAAGGAACTACCAGCATTGGCATATTATTTAAGAAGAAATCCTCAATTGATAAGGATCTTTAATTCCCTGCCTGATGAAACAGCCTTCTATCACCATTGGTTTATGAGAATGACTTTGGAGCTGTCATCGACAGCAATAAAACCTTCTATGTACCAACTTAGACATGAACGGAGTGAGCTTGAATCCATTACCTTGGATGCTCAAAATGTCCTAAGTTCGCCTAAGGATGCTTTCGTTATAATGGATTCAGTATACAACCTTATCATCTATCAAAATGATAACAAATTGAAACTTCATCACTCCAATAACCCAGAAATATTACTGAACTTGGATGACCATTTAATGAAGGCATTGGAGTCAATTGAATCCTTCAATCCTAAAACATTTCTCCCTAATATCGTAATAACCCAGAAAGACCACTCACAGGCAAGGTTTTTATTGGCTAGGCTTAATCCAGTTGAAGACTTGGAAACTCCTCTTTCACAACTAAATGTTGAAGAAAAACATGGATTTTTCAGTAAACTCTTTGGAATGAGCTCCAACAAAGTGAAGTCTTATTCGTCTTTACTCACAGATGATATTAGTTTGAATGGATACTATGATGGACTTGTTTCTGCCATAAAAAAACATCAATTCGACTATTGAATATATAAGTGATCATAAAGAATATATAAATTTGGTAACCGTCTCCAATAACTCTTCACAAGCCTCGGGATCATCAACCGTGTGGTTAGCTTTAGCCAATACTTTACTATATTTACTCCAGTATTTGTCATCACAGACATTCTGCCATCTATTGACAAGTTCCTGCTTGTTCACCGATGGAGGCACGAATTGGTCTTCATCTCCATAGATTGCCAATAATGGCCGTTTGACTTTCCCGAAAGTGTGGGTAAGTTGTTCATCAGAGATGTAGCTGGAGAAGTAGTCATCATCACCAAACTTCAGAAACAAAGAATTGAATCTGTAAGCAGTAATTGGAGTTCCAAATGAAACTTTTTGAAACTTTAATGGTAACATCTGTTTTTCCAATCCCTTGGAGATGAACTTCTCTTGACATTCCTGAACCAATTGACTAAGGATTTCCTCTCCCTCAAAATGTTCAACACCTTCTTGGTCAGACACGGGTGCCTGTAAGATCCCAGCATCAATATTTTTGGAATTGGAGTATTTGTCCAGATTCATGAATTTGGTTAAATATGTCATAGTATCTTGACATCCAGTAGAGTGCCCCATCAACACAATTTTCAGCCTTGAACCTCCAGATTCAGATCTAAGATACAGGACTATCTGGCCAATTTCCTTTACATCTTTCTCCAAAGAACTTTGAGCCCAGCCACTGTAAGAAGACGATAATAAACCTTGGACCAAGACCCAATCTCCGTCATGGTCAATTGTCAGAATCTTCCGAGCGAGTTGGGGGAGATAATGGACAGTTAACAACCCATCTGTAAGGCCACCGATGAAGAGAACCACATTTTTGGCGAAGTGGCCCGGGTTCTTGGAATTGAACTCGAATGCAGTTTTTTTGTCAGTATATTGATGTACAGTTCCCACAACCATTGAGTGAAAAATTATTGAGATAAGACTATCGCAAGACAATTGAGAGGGACAATAGGTGTCCCGGCCCATACAGGTGGTGTATAGAGGTTACCTGTAGAGTAGATCGTTTAGATAGAGAAATATAAAGAGTATACATAAACCAAGTCTTCAGGACCAGTGCCACCTTCCACAGGCACCTCATTCCACGCTGGGACATCCAAATGTGGTAGAGTCTCATTCTTTGACGGTTTAAGTGCCCCACGAAATCTGAAATCTCAAATCTAATCGCATCCTCACCATGTCAGTGATAAACTCCACCAACGATTCATTTCTTCAATGGGACCCGGCCCAGGTATCAAACTATATAAACTCAGTGGAATCCCCTGTGGGAGACTACTTTCTTGATCACAATATCGAAGGATCAATTCTCCCCTTTATCACCACTGAACACCTCAAAGAAATTGGAATCAATCAACTCTCAACTCGGCTATCAATAAAAAAACATATAAGTGAGTTGATTAACCTGCACTACGAGAATAACCCTCCCAAATCATTCAATGATCCTGAATACAAATTGAATAACATCAACATCAATAACAATTTCATCAACTATGAAAGTTTAATGGTCCTGAGTGTATTAATGAAGGACATGATGAAGAAATTAGCAGTCACCGTTCAGCAACATCGTAGCAATGTATCATCGCCAACAGCTGAACAAGACATTAAGAAATTGAACGATAACTTCACTAGATTGAAAAGTGATTTGATTCCGGTTATTCGATTACTTAAGGATTCTAAACCATTACCCACTCCAACTTTGGATCCGGGTCACAGCTCGCTATCTAACTTGGACAGTCCTACATATTCGATATCTTCAAACCATTCGGTCAATAGTAACACCCTAATTGAGTCGCTTCAAGATGCTGGGTTCATGAGTGGTAGTTCACTGAGTTCGAATCGGAATTCCAATCCAATTCCAAGTCCTACTCAGTCTAATAGATTCTCTTCAGGATCACTTCTTTCCTTGGGAACTGGGAAAGTGGTTCTGTCGGGATCTGGTGATAATAACCCTAAAGTTACTCGTCCTCGATTGGTGGAAAGTAAATCTACCAGTTCAGCATCTACTTATTCCAACACTTCTACTTTAAATATGCCTAAAACCGTCAGGAAACATTCATCTCTGACCAGCTCTTCTGTACCATCTGCTACTGCTAGTCAATTAGGTAATGGATTAGCTGGAAATGAACCTTTAAAACAATTAAGAGCTTCATCTGAAGATTCTTGTCTTAAGATCCTTCAACAAGCCATGAAACGTCATCATATTCCAAGAGCTGACTGGTCTAAATATGTATTGGTTATTTGCTATGGAGATAAAGAGAGAATCTTGAAATTGGCAGAGAAACCAGTACCGATTTTCAAAGAATTACAGGAATTAGGGAAACATCCAGCAATAATGTTAAGACAATTAGCTGATACAAAGGCTGAGACTAATAATGGTGAAATGTATGAAGATAGTAGAATTGGTGATGATATTCCTGGTGGTACTTTATGATAAGTGTGGTAAATGCACGCTCATATCACGTGAAATATGGATAATGCGGGCTGGTGCCCTACGTGACCGCGTCCAACTGGTAAATCTGCCATCTCCACTTCGCACATCAAAAGTGAGACGAAAAAAAAAATTTCCATTAATCTATATTATTAACTAATACAAAGATGCCTCCAAAATTCGATCCTAATGAAGTTAAGTACCTTTACTTGAGAGCCGTTGGTGGTGAAGTTGGTGCTTCATCCGCTTTGGCCCCAAAGATTGGTCCATTAGGTTTATCTCCAAAGAAGGTTGGTGAAGATATTGCCAAAGCCACCAAGGAATTCAAAGGTATCAAGGTTACCGTTCAATTAAAGATTCAAAACAGACAAGCTGCTGCTTCAGTTGTTCCATCTGCTTCTTCTTTAGTTATCACTGCCTTGAAGGAAGCCCCAAGAGACAGAAAAAAGGTTAAGAATGTCAAGCACTCTGGTAATATTCCATTAGACCAAATCTTTGAAATTGCCAGACAAATGAGAGAAAAATCTTTCGGTAAGACTTTAGCTTCTGTTAGTAAGGAAATCTTAGGTACTGCTCAATCTGTTGGATGTCGTGTTGAAGGTAAGAACCCTCATGACATTATTGAAGCCATTGATGCTGGTGAAATTGACGTTCCAGAAAACTAAATCCATTATCAATAACCCATTTTTTGTAAGAATAGATTCCAAATAACAATTTCTAAAGAAATAAATATAAAAAATAAAATTATTGAATTTTATTATTTTATAAATATCATGATGAGACTCCCACTCTAATCAAAAATAAATATAATTAATAACCTATCACTTCTATGAAGTTTGCCGACACTCTGGTGCCAAGTTGTTCACTGTATTTGGTTCCTATTTTGGTGCAAACAAGATTTATTTAGCTAATTACTCACCATTGCAATGATTTATGATTGTGATCGGTCCATTTCACTAGCTAACACTTTTTTTCAGATTGATTTTCTGTGATTTTCTGTGATTTTCACAATTTGAATCTCTGATAATCACCATGTCATCTTATCATCTATTTCTCTTTGTCTTTTTCTCTTTGTCTCTTTCTATACCTATTTCAGCATATGTGTGCATTCCACCATGTCGCCACAAAACCGATATAGAAAATGGCCTGGAGCCCTTTTCTAGGCTTTCTCAGTCTCTGTTTAACGACCCCATATCCATCTTCATATGCGCGCACATTAAATCAACATGTCAGACTCAATCGGTACGTTTATACCATCATTTATTACAATCTCTACTAACCGCAGACCGTGTATTTGTCAAGGCTATTACCACCATCCGGGCCCTTTCATCCCGGTCTAACCATGGGTCACTTCCCCGGCCTCCAGCCGATAATCGTATGAAACTTTACGGGCTCTACAAACAAGCTACCGAGGGAGACGTGGAAGGAATCATGGCTCGTCCAATTGGCTTCACTTTGGAGGATGAAGGAGCTAAGAAGAAATGGGATTCTTGGAAACGGGAAGAAGGTAAGACCAAGACTGAGGCAAAACGACATTATATTTCCTATTTGATTGATACTATGAGAGTATATGCTAGTGGAACTATAGAAGCTCGAGAATTATTAAGTGAATTAGAATATCTTTGGGATCAAATCAAGGATATGGAATTTACATCAGACGAGGAATTAGAACATATTCCTAACATCCCATTTCCCGCTCATAGTCCACTGATTTCTCAAACTGATCAATCAGATAGATATTCTACTGCTACACCTTTACCATTACCTAGTATGTATTCCAACCCGGGTAAATCCAATGCACAGAAGATATATTCTCATTCCCGGAGAAGTACCATGTTGAACATCAATGATTATGTACAACATCAGAGAAAAAATCATCCTACTACCTCGTCGGTATATTCATTCAAAGATCGGTATAATCCAGATAAATTGGCACATTCAACCCAATCTTTACCCAAAAATCCGGGCTCAGTCCCGGTCAATCCAGGGTCAATGGATGACTTTAAGAATTGGCAGGGAGAAATTAACCTTATCATCAATAAATTATCCAGAGAACTCATCAATAAACCAAGATCTCCTACTGATTCTGAGAGTGAATATTATCTTGATTCTACCGAAAGACTCAAACGTAGAATCATTCGGATTATTAAACTCGTGGGGCTGAATGCGTTCAAAGTATTGAAATCATTCTCTATAAGTTTATTGGCGATTTTATTTATCGTGTGGTGTTTTAAAAAGAATGTGATTGTTGAGAGAACAGTGGTTAGAAAACCGGGGACAAAAGGTCGCAAAACTGAAGAGTTGGTCATCAATATGATCTTGAATATGGATGAAAATAAATGGTTCATTAGAATGCTTAACTTTGTCAATAGTTTTGTGGGATTTGTTTGAATGGCATATGTCCAAAGGCCAGGATGGCCGGGTGGTGGCAGGTTCCCACAACATCATCGGCCCAGTAGTAGTAATATATACACCCATCGCGCACTGAAAAATTATCAACTCCATCGCATCTCATCGCATCAATGTCTTCCTCCATGAATATTCATAGATGTCGGTTCGTCGACTATACGCCGCACACTATAACCGCCGTGGCATTCTCGCATGTCTCTGACCCCAATGCCATTGCTTCCAATGACCTTAGAGTGGCTGTGGGGAGAAGTAATGGAGATATTGAAATCTGGAATCCAAAATTCAACTGGAGCCATGATATCACCTTATTTGGCTCCAGAGGCAGATCTATAGAAGCATTATGTTGGGCTATTAATATCAATGATTCAGACAAGACTCCTAGACTTTTTTCCATTGGTGGAAGTACATATATCACCGAATGGGATTTAAAAACCGGTTTACCTACCACCAACTATGACTGTAATGTAGGAGTTATCTGGTCATTGGCCGTCAATAAGGCCGGTGATAAGTTGGCTGTTGGTAGTGATGATGGTACTGTATGTATTGTTGATATCTCCGGTGGCCCAGGTTCTTTGGAACATGATATGATTTGTCAACGTCAAGAACTGAGAGTTTTAAGTATTAAATGGTTTGATAATGAAATGATCGTTGGTGGATGTGCTGATGCTAGAGTCAGATGTTGGTCTGCTTCTAAAGATAATAAGGGACGGATTTTGGGGACTATGAGAGTCGATAAGTCTAAAACTGAAAGTACTTTGGTCTGGTCTGTTAATGTTTTAGGTAAAAGAAGACAAATCATCAGTGGAGACTCTACTGGATCAGTTAAAGTATGGGATTTGAACAATTTCACTTTATTACAGAGCTTCACTAACCAAGACGCAGATGTGTTGTGTCTCTCCAATGATTTCAACGAAGAGAAACTCTTCACTGCTGGTGTTGATAGAAAAATTCATCAGTATAATCTCATCAACCAGGGTAAATCCCAATCTAAATGGGTACACAGTTATAATAGACTTTTACACTCTAATGATGTCAGATCTATGGCATCTTTTGAGAGCAAGGGATATAACTTTCTTGTCAGCGGAGGTGTGGAAACATCGATGGTTATCCAATCGATTCATCAATTCCATGATGGGAAGTATAGGAAACTTGCATTATCTCAACAACACAAAAACACTCTTTATAACCAAGCCCAGAAATTGGTAGTCATGTGGCAAGATCAAGTTATCAAAATCTGGAAAGTATCTCAGTCTGATGACGTTCAATATAAACTCATCAGTAAATTAACCCTCAGTGATGATGATAACATCACGAAAGTGGTGTTAAACCAATCAGCAACTGTATTAGTAGTGGGAACCATGTCAGGGGTCAAGTTGTTTGGTCTTTCACCTGCCGCTAATGGCAAGAAGTTGGCGATTTCCAAGTTCAGAGATGAGAATTTCGATTCTCTTGCCAATGGATCTAAAGACTTGGCAATTTATGATGATAATAAATTAATTATTCTCATGCCTAATGAAGAGTTATACAAATTCAATATCGATTTGGAAGAGCAAACCATTGAATTAGATAACGAAATCGAACTTGATGATCATCAAGTCAAATCCAATATCCCATACATGAACAACATCAACAATCTTGTTATCAATCCTCAAAACACTTCAATGGTCCTCACCAGATTTAATGGAATAATTGAAATTGTGTCATTACAAGATTTGTCATCATATAAACTCATCACCTTAAGCTCCATTCCTCATTTGGTAAACTTCACCTTCAACAATACATTGGTGGTATTGACAGATGACAATAAACTCATGGAGTTCACCATCATGTCATCATCGAATTCTTTATTAACTCCGTGGTCCAAAAGAAATAGTGAATTCCTTCCAAAGCAGTTTTTGACTTTGGAAGAAAAACCCGAAGGCTTATTCACAGATGAAACCAATAAAGTATGGATATACGGGAAGAATTGGTTGAGCTATTTTGACCTTTCAGTAAACATACCAATCAATAAAACTTACAAAAATACTGCATCATCTAAAAAGAGAACCAGAGATGGATTAACCATTGAAGAAGATGAAAATGAAGAAGATGAAGATTCAAACATATCGTCGATGGAATTATCTTTAAAACAAACTCAAATCAATAAAATCAAACAAGAAGAAGGGAATCAACCAGAAGAAGATACTAAACCGTTCTTCCTTTCCCAAAAGTACAGACCAATCATATTGGTTGACAAATTCGATCATAATGATCTTGTCATACTAGAGAGAGATCCATCCAACATGTCGGGACCAGCTTTTAATTTACCTAAAATTAACATCTAATACAATATACAATATTAAAAGTTCTAATCAATTTTTGGAACTACTCTAGCACCTTGGAAGAATACTCTGGCGGCAGAAGCACATCCCATCAAACATTTCTGTGGCACTTCACTATTACCATCTTTATCATCTTTTTTGAGACCCCAGCCTTTTCTTTCACCGAAGGTAGGTTTGTATTTCTCGTCATAAACCCGTTTGTATGTCAAATGAGGCTCAAAACTCTGGATGTATAATCCATCGTCTGGATCTCTCATATATTCGTAAAACATTACCAAATGTCTACGGACCTCCTCTTCAACTCTCTGGGACAAATCACCAGGTGCCTTGTCACCCACAAACAAGAGATAATCGGCCAATCCTTCAATCAATAATTGAACAAAATAAGAAGGATCTCTCCAGTATCTTTTACCCATATCATAATCTCTATCGTAGAAGAAGACATTTCTATTAATACCGGCATCAGCTAATTCATCAGCTATCTTCTTCCATTTCTCATCATGAGTATAATGATACAAATGAGCAGCTGCAGATAAAGTAGTTCCAAGATTATAAGTCCATTTTGTGTCATTTGGATGATCAGCAGTATCTTGAATACCATCCTTGATTAACTTATCTCCTCCATCTTGCAAATTCTTAATCTGCCAATCAATACATTTGGCTGCGAAATCGAGATAAATCTGCTTTTCGTTAGGAATGAATTTTGCAATTTGAAGACAACATTTGGCAGTTTCAGCCGTAGTACAAGCATTCAAATAAGGATTGGAGATATGCCATTTCATACCCCCCTTATTCCGAACATCTGGGTTATCATTCCATCCACCCATCAAAAACCGGGTCAATTCCCTTCCCTGATCCAAATATTTTATGTTACCTGTAACTTCATAAGCAGTCAACATGGCACTACAAACTTGAGCATCATCATCGTAGTAGATATCCTTATCATTCCCGTTATTTTCAGCGGCAGAAAACCCCTTCAAATGGGGGTTTTTGTATTTCTGGAAAATCATGATTGCTGGGTCAATCAATGGCACCAATTCCTTGTAAATCCGGGCGCCGTCCACCACGGCTTGGGCTGCGACTGAAACTGCCCATACTACAAATTTATCATCGTTGTAACATCCAGAACATTTCTTTGGAGCAATGAAAGTTCTTTGACTTTTGTTATAGTACTTCAACCACATGTTTCTTACGACATTGTAGCCTTCAAGGTTAGGATTGTGAAGAGTCATTGCAATTGTAAATGAGTTAAATCTTAAATTAATGAGTTGCTAATTTGCAATATTTAATTTCAGTGAGTGCGGCTGCGATTGCGGCTGGCTAATGCGTGCGTGTGCTAATAGACGTAGTTTTTTGTATTACACTTTATTAAATATACTTAATCTTTGGCATTCAAAGGTTTCTTACATACAAACAAGAACATTGGAGTAAATAATTTTTGCTTACCTCCAGCAACTAAATTGACGGCAGCATCTTCTAAAGCAATGGTTACTTGTCTGCTTCCCTTTGGTGCCAATCCGATTTTTTCCATCAATCCAACCGATTCGGTGGTAATAAATCTACCAATTCTGGAGGTTCTGAAAATCGTGAAGTAATCACTTAATTGTTGAACGTATTTAAATTCTCCAGCCAATGGGTAATACCAAGGAATTTCATCGTCTTCTTCGGCCAAATCCTTTTGGTAGGTGATTTCAAATCCAACGGCTTCCAAGGCATCGACAGCAGTTTGTCTACTGAACATCTTTGGAATACCATCACCAACTTCGATACCATAAGCGATCTTACGGTGTTCTTCGTTGCCTTCGTCGTATCTATCAGTCATAACCCATTCGTAAACACCGAAAGTTCCACCTGGTTTCAAGGTCTTGTAGATTTCTCCATACACTCCTTCTAATTTTGGAGCATGAACGGTAGCTTCGATGGCATACACAGCATCGAAGGTTTCTGGTTCAAAGTCCATTTGCATGAAATCTCCCTTGACGAATGATAATTGGTTAGTCAAGTTGTATTTTTCAGAGTAGTGGTTGGCTCTTTCGATTTGGTAATCGTTATTATTTAATCCAACAACCTTACATCCGGTAAATCTGGCGATTTCTCTAGCTGGTCCACCAACACCACATCCGACATCCAACACTTTCATGTTCTCGTTGATACCAATTTTCTGGGCCAAGAAATGTTCGTGTCTAGCGGTAGCTTGTCTGAAAGCTTCACCAGGGTAATATCTAGAGAAATGGAAAGAAGATCCCCAACCATATTCGTAGAAATCAGTGACCAAATTATAGTAGTGATGGGTTAATCTGTTGTAATCACTTAATCTTTTATCTTCATCTTCCTTAGTAACACCTCCATCCCAATGTTTGAAGTATCCTTCAGTTGCAACAGATGAAGCAGTAGCATTTTTAGCCTTGGCAATTAAAGCACTTAATCCAGTCTTCTTATAACTTTCACCGTGTAAAGCCTTGGTGAATTCAGAATCCTGTTTATGATCAGTGTTATAAAGTGGTTGAGCACTCATGATGAATAATTTAATTAAACGTTAAAAAAGTCGATTGAAAAAGTCGATGATTTTCAAAACCGGGCGTGTTTTTCTATTTATGTATCTGGCACTTCGAGTTTCCGAAGACCTCGAAAATGGCGTCGCTCGTTCCCATCGTTCATTGGAAAAATCTCATCGTTTAGGGGCCTCGTTTAAAATACGCGTTTTGGAAATTTCTTATCCGCTTATACGACGACCTAATAATAGGAAAACCGGTTTATTATGCCGACCTGAGATCTTGGTCCGACATATCAACGGCTGAAATATTAATATCCGGCTTCCGAGTTCTAATTACGAACCTTGGTGGGGGGATCGGTCTTATATGTCGTAATCGACTTGATCTTCAGCATCCAAGAAATCGTCTATACTCTCAAGCTCGGCCTGTTGTTTAGCATTTTCAATTTCTTGTTGGTCGTTATCTACGTTTTCTTGATCATTGTTTTCCTGGTCGACTTCCATAACATCTTTTTGTGGGGTCTGACTATCATCAAAGTTCTCTGTTTTGATTTCTTCCACCTCCTCTACATCTTCGGGTTCATCGTTTTCTTGAGTAGCCTCGATGGCTTCAGCCTTCTCACATATACTCTTTATCTGTTCATGAAACTTGCCGAAGTTCTTAGTGGTAATGGAGTCAAGTTGATACTCAGGATCATTATCTCTGGCATCCAAGATGGCTATGGTATCTGCCACGGCTCCGTTCAAACTCTTCAAAAGCTTGAAGCTCAAATTCTCGGTGACCATGATCTTATTAAGATTATTAACGATTGCCTTCTTGACGGACTTGGGGGTTTCCTGTTCGATGGCTTGTAAAAAGGTGGTGATTTGCCAGATAGGAGATTCAATGGTTGTGGGGTCATCATTATCCTGTCTTGGAACTAAGTTATTTGGGTCACACCAGTGGATCAACTGTTGTATGACTGCAGTGGCGGAGATAGAACTCAAGATATTCAATGCTGCCTCATTATCCCGATATTGGACTTCGTAAGTTTGTTGTCTATTACCGAACTTGAAGATCACATTTCCACTGATTTTTGATAGTTTGATCTGATGTTTGGCATGGCTGAAGGCATACACAGGGATACAGAATGATAATACTTGTCTCAACTTGTTGTTGTAGTAATTTTTAGCATCGAAATATGATAATATAAGGACTTCAAAAAGATCTTCAAAATATGTTTCTTTCTCTTCCTTGGAATCGAACATTTCATCGCCAAAATTCTCCAAAATGTCTGCCAAATATAATTTACAAAGTCCTTCAGCAGTCACAGCCTGAAGATTTGGCATCTTATAGTTCTTCAACGACTTTATGAATAATTTGTTGATTGATAGAGAGTCAACAAATCTGATACTGGTGAAATCAAACTCGTCATGGGTAGTGTTTTCATTACTACCAGCATCCAAGACACTGATACCATAAGTTGAAAGCACATCGATGATAATTTTAGTGGCAATGATCTTGAACTCTTCATCAAATGCATTTAAACTGACAATTCTACCAAAGAAGTACAACTTTTGGATGGCAAGATCTTTATCGAGTAGCATAAACAATCCCAAACATTTGACTCCAAGTTTATGGGTTGAAGAGTTGTCATCAGAGATTACGGCTGGGTATACCAAACTTTGAAGAATTGATTCCAACGAATAGTTGCTTGACAACGGCTCATTGATAAGCTCTAAAAGATGTTGAGTTAAACTCAAACACTGATTTAAGATATCCTTGGGAGGGATTTTTGGTTGTAATCTTCTCCTCTTATGACTGTTTTGACCCTTCGAATAAGATTTGTTAAAGTTTTGATCGTCAAACACGTTCTCAATTCTATTCAAATTATTGGTATAATCAGGATTTACAGCTTCTTCCTCATCATCACCCCTTTGGTTAGCCCGTTCATTAGCTTCATTTTCCTGTTCATTATCTTCGTCTTCATCTTCATCTGAAGAACTATCGGGGAAACCAGAAATAGCAGAATGAAAAGTCTCATCATTTTCATCCAAGACCGAATCTCTAATATCCGTGATAATTTCAGTCGCCATACCAATGAAATCCCTTTCGTTGATACTCAATATCTTCAAAACCTTCAAAGTGATATCCGTTAATCTATCAGATAATTTATCATTAGTTAGACTGGTTCTGATAATTTGTAACATAGATCTTCTACCTGGTTCATCGGCATAATCATAATCCTTACTGATTTTCAAGAGATTTTCGATGATGAATTCTAATTCACCATACTCTTCTTGAAAGTCTGAATATTCCTCTCTCAAGGGTAAATTACTTTCGTAGATCAATCTTTTATCTTCTTCTAGCTGTTCGAGTCTTTGTTTCAAGTCATTCACCTTCATGGTCAATTTTTCCAAAACTTGATCCTTTGACTCGAGTTCTTCCTGGCTTTCGGTCATTTTAATAGTTTTTTGAAGATATTCAATTTCATTATTGACAGCTTGAAAGTCAAGTTCTTTTGCTTCGACGGTGGTTGAATAGTTATTGAAACTGTCGATCAAATCCTTATTGGCCATCAATCTGGATCTTCTCAATTTCAAGTATTTGTAAAGAATATCACTTAATTCAATTAAATCCACAAACATTTCATCGATCAAATTATAGTAGTTATTGTTATTCAAGAATGTGAATAAATTTCGTAGCAAGAAGGATTTTTCAACAGAAAATTCTTTCCAGTAACTCTTATCAAATTTGAGATTCCTTATCAAATCCAAATTCAATTGAAACAAATGATCCAATAATTTGTCAACATTATCGTTATCTGTCAGTAAGTTCAAATTCTCAAGTAACTGAAGGAAGTCTCTATTGACAGCTTCAAACCAATAATTATTAAACAACTTAACAGCCGCATTTCTGACACTTGAATCTCTATCATTCATCCCCCACTCAATTAATATAGTTCTTGATTCGATATCGAGTTCTCTAAAATCACCAAACTCCTTCAAGATCCTCGAGTATACGATCCTTCTGTTGATACTATTAACATCTCTAGCTCTCTCAATCAAATGAGTCAAAGTGGCTTTATTCTTGACGATATTCAATAAAGCTGCTCTTCTAACCTCGGGACTCTCGTCGCTCTTCATCACTTCGATCAATAATTTACTGAAATAATTAATACTCATGTCATCATTCACATCGAAATCGTCATCATCGATGTGCTGAAACCTGGATAATGCCACCACTGCCTGTAATCTAACTGTAGGTTCCCTGTCATATAATCGTTTCTTCAACGAATGCACCAAAGACGTGAAGAGTTGAGCATCTATATCACCAATGAAGTTGACTAAATATGCAATTAATTGGATGATTCTATACCGTACATTTCTATCCTTTGCTTCCACACCTCGAAGCAAATGATTCAAAAGATAATTGGCCACTCGAGTACTCTCATTTTCTACTTCTTCGTCGGTGTCTTCTTGTTCTCGTTCCTGTTGAAGCTTGAATAAATTAGCGATGAAAACCGAACAGAATTTGATGATTCGGTCACCTGCTTCTTCTCCTTTTCTCAAGGGTAAAATCCGGTTAATGAGCTTACTTAATCGATACGAAAAGGCCTCTTCATACCCCAATTCCATCGCCTTGTTTTGGATATTGGTGAGAATCACTACAAGTCTTCTATGACCCGAAAGACTCATCTGAGCTTCCTGAAAAACGTGGGCCATAGCAATGTTGATCTCGTCTACATCACTGAACCTGTTAATTGACTCCTTTGTGGGCCTAGAATCTACTTCCATTTTGTGGTATTGTGGTGAAGTGTGGGTGTTTATAGATGATTTGATTTATCAGTAAACAAACGCGACTGATTTTGAGATGGGACGGTTGAGGCCTGCATATTAATCCAGAACCAGAATCAGTGATATAGAGATGATGAGTGAAGGATATTCTTGTTTGGGGGGTTTTCCGGGTTGTGTGAGTTTTTGGGTGTATGGGTTGTTAGGGTGTATGAGTTGTCTGAGTATATGAGTTGTCTGAGTATATGAGTTGTCTGGGTTATAGAGTATTGTCTGAGTTGACTAATTATGCTGCAATTGTACGGTTCCGCGATGCAAATTTCAATGTCCCATTTGCAGCCATAGAGAACCCTAAAAATGACATAACTCCACCAATTTTGATTAAATTGATACCATAATCGGTGAGTGTCTTGTAGAAAGGTCGATGAATTTATTTGTGGTCTTACATCAAGAAAAAAATAAAAAATGAGCGGTACGGGAATCGAACCCATGTCTCCTGCTTGGAAGGCAGAAATGTTAACCACTACACCAACCGCCCTGTGGATGCCCAGTTTCCGGATATAAGGGTTTTACATTGAATATATGAATTATCTACCATATCTCATGAACCACTAGGTGCTTTGTAAGATTAATATCACCAGAAGAATCCTTGAGGTGTGTTTGTCTATTCCCTATTTTCAGGTGATTTTTAGACTCATATTGAACCAATTGGTTGGCTAATTCTCGAATTAGTGAATTTCACTGAATACAGAATACATCCATTCATGCCAGAGAACATCCATTCAAACTGAAGAGGAGAAATATCCACTTAAACCAAAGACACTCACTTCTACCACAAACAAGATTCTATATATACATTCTATATTACAAGGCTACAGACGTCAACACATCCAATCAGTAACGTCCTCCAGACTATTCCACGACTCAAGCTCAACTAACTATCAGTTAAACCATTTCTGTCGGTCACAAATTGGTCAGTATTCTTTCTATACACCGAACTAAAGTGGTTCAAGTTCTTGAACACAGTACCACAATCAATCAAATTATTCAAACTTTCAAGCTTTTCTCCCGTATCTTGAATATTCAAGATCGAGTGGTACAACTTGATCAAATCTTGCTCAAAATTCAGAAGATTGAGTTGGTTGAAATTCCTTTTGATGAACTGCAAGATCTTCAATGTGTTCAACATATTGAGCTTGACAGTTTTAAAATTGATCAATTTATTGATAATGACTAGCTGATTGAATTGGGGGATTTGAAGTTCTTTATCGAGTGAAATCACCAGATTTTGTAATAACTTAATATAGTAGTTCAATCGAGTGGAATTCCCCACATTTTGATGATGAACTATCTGATTCAAATGAAGGAGTTTTTCATTTATCTCTCGGTTCAATTGGTCCACCAAAAAATTCAAATGGATGGTTAGATTATTAGTGACATTGGTAAGTTTAGCCAAACTTTCTTTGGTATAATCCTGGTCCTTGAACAATGCATCGACATATGATGAAGGGTCGAAGTCATCTTCGAAGAAAATTGCTGCTGTTTCACTGAATCGGGAATTATCTAGTTCAGTCATGGGAAGTTAAGTGAAAAATAATCGCGACCATATACGATGCTTGATATCTTCAGTATTCAACATACATTTCAAGAGGTCATTGACGAGGTCAATGCCGGGGTCAATTCTGAAGACACGTTCTGGATAAGTATCCGAACACCTGGAGAGAAACAGCGGTTGGAAACGGTCATCGTAAAGCCAAATAAAATGGAAAGTGTACCAGAGTTCAAAGCTCTAGCTAATGAGAGTTATCAGTATGGGAATTACAAATTTCAAACGGGAAGTGAGTTTTTCAAAGCTGATGGTATCACCAGTATACAGCAAGTGGGAGAATACGTGATCATGGGAACCAAAACGGGGGATCTCGTGGTGCATGATAGGACTTTAGGCCATGACACCAGAGTCTCACACTGCCATTATATGGATATTGTGGAGATTAAGGTATTTCCATCAAAAGAGGTGATTATGACGGTGGGATTGGATAAACAGATCAAATTATGGTCCATAAAGAATTGGAGTTGTATAAGGACTTTCACCTGTTTGAATTCGGCCAATGTTGAGCTAATTGGCCGGGGAAGAAACTTTGTCACTGGAAATGCTAATGGTGAGCTAACTATATGGGAATGTGGTACTGGAGAACCGGTTTATCAGTTCAGCAAGATCCGAGCCAAAAATGACGAGATTACATGTATCAAAGTAATCACCACAGAGTTTCACCATGGAGAAAACCGGTTAGAGTTTGAAACTAATGATAAACTGGCACTCATCAGTTATGAGAGTGGAGATATGGTAAAGTTTAACATTTTCACTAAAGAGTATCGTCGTCTTGACTTGAAGAATTTTTCACCTGCCAGATCCATGGAATATGTAGATGATTTGTTGATTATAGGAACTATCGACGGGAGATTATTGGTGTATCAATCTGAACAGTTGAAGTTCGAGATGATTCTCAATGATTTGCCAGTAGTAGTAGTGATTGGGAATATTGTGGACCATATTCTCCAACTTTACGTATATAATGGCCAGGAAACTTTGGTGATGTTCAAATTCGATACAGATGCTTTCAAAATCACCGATACCGTCTACTTGGTGGGGCTTCCAGAGATGTTCACAGTAGAATCTATGATGTACAACGATGGTCTCGCAGTGGCCAGTGATGCCGGGATTATTCGTTACAGACCAAAGAGATGATCCCCTTGTAACCGGACCCTCCTCTATCAGGCCACGGAATTGTATGCGATACTGTTATTATCACATTCCTGTGTATATTTCTGTTGGATGCTTGTGAATCTCGCATTGAAATTTGACGTTACCATTTAATCAACTGTTAATTTACGTTACTAGAAGACAATATTACCATGTAGTAGAGCAATTCCACGTGTGATGTTGGCAACATAGCCCTTCCATGGCCATAATATAAATGTAACCGCCTATGACCCGATATTTTCTTATACACTTCTAACCAGCAGTTACCTGCATATACCAAAAAATACCTGTATGGTCCGCGATCTTTTTTTTTCAATCCTGGTTTATTTGACAGGCAGTTGGTCCTTTGTATTTGTTAGATATAAATTCTTAGGTTATAAGATTGATCGTACCATGAGTTTCTATATAGTACCATCTGTTCTGTTTCAGACTCAACAGAAACTCAAGAAAAGTGAAAAGAAACATAAACATAAGCGGAAACCTAGGAAATCCGAAAAGCACCATTCAAGTTCTGAATCTCAAAGCAAAGCTAACTCGACACATTCAAGTTCCACAAATACATCTTTAAAAGAAGAAAGTATATATGAAGGTTCCGAAACTCCCTCCGATGTCCAATCTCATTTAAGCCCCAACCAACCGGTGAATGCTGTCCAATTATCTGAACAGTTGAATCGGATTAAATCTACCGACTCCCTTTCTTCGAATATCGCCAATAAATTCATTGCCACTGACCCCAACGTCCCAGTTTCAGACTCCGATACTGCCGGCAATGACCCCATTCATGCGGCACCAACTGGAGCTACGGAAGCCGGCATGGGGTCGGGATTCCAGACTCCCATTTCCTCATCTGATATTAAGTCTCATCTGTCAAGTGAACAGTTTGAAGCTCCCCATGCACTTGCAGAGAACAGGACTGATAGACGCAGGTATCGGAGAAACAGTTCTCTTTCGTCATCTCAAACTAATACTAGTCATCCACTCAAAGACAGGGAAAAGGACAAGGATAAGGACAAAGACCGGAAACGGGATAAATCATCTCAAAATCCATTATCTACATTTTCAGGACATGGCCATGGAGGCATGACATCTCTGCCGGGGCCTCAATCTCAAACTAATCTGGATAAAACCGGTAACACCCCTTCTCAATCGAGTAATTACAGTGGGAATGATAATGAATCGGATGCAAGTTCAAGGATTTTCAAGCCTAGTTATTCCATGGCTCAAGTGGACGAATTCCCCAAATTCACAGCGTTGAATGATGTGGAGTTTTTGAATTCCTTGAGTAGAATGCAAGCTAATATGTTTTCTCCATCATTTCAGATATTCAGATTTAATAATTTCCTCGATATACTAGCAGGCCAGCATACGAGTGATCCCATCAATTTTGCAGGAATAAGGTATAATTCCATCTCTAAGTTCCTTGTGCGTCATAGTCAGTGTTCAAGAATTGAATTTGATGGAGAATGGAAAGTTCATGATTTGAGAGATTTTGAGGGTCCTTTGGCATATCAGTTGATTAGTATGAGATCATTCTTGAGACGGTTGATTCAAAGACAATCATGTGAATCGAGTCCAAGAAGTGAGATCTTTTCTTGTGAAGAATTAGTACAAATCAACTTCACCAACTATATGAGGTTTTTATTGAATTTACCTCAGAAGTATTTGACGACTCCAAGTTCTCAGTTGGATGCAGAGCTGGCTATGCATCAGAAATTCAAACTTTTGTTTTCTCTGCTTATAAAGTCGTTACACAATTTCAGAAAGGAAGATACCGGTGATGATATGTCTTCAATCACCAACTCGACGGCCATATTACTCCAAACGGTCACAAAGGTATCATATGAATATATTTTACTCGAGAAATATCACATCAATATTCTCCACAAGCTTGGAAATAACTCATTGATTGATCCAAGAATCTTGGAGAAACTCTTTCATGCGTTCCAGCTTGCACTTGAACAACCTCCAGAGAAGCGGGAATTCCCTCGAGTTTTGGTGTTCAATTCCTACTTCAGTAGTCAATATTCTTGGTACATGGCTGTGACCAATCCATTTTTGAACATTTTGGAACTGAATGTGTTCCGTGAAGATCCTCAACTGTTATCTGATATAAAGAAGTACAGAGATCATGAAAAGACTACCGAAAAGAATTCATTCATGGAACAAGACAATAAATTGTTTGAAAACCATTTCAGTAACGTTAAATTCAACAGCTTCTCTGATTTCAGAAACACTTCTGACGAACAATTTGTTGCATTTCAAAGAGCTCATTCAAGTCAAACTTCAGATGATACTTCGAGTATTATGTCTGATTCTTCATCATCTTCGAATCAACACAAGCCCCGGAATTTTAGCTACTACAACAGATCTCTATCCACCGTCGATGATAATACCTTTGATTTGATTCAAAGTAGAGATCTTTTCTTTGAACTTACAAACACTAATATTGACACGATGGTTTCGGAGTTTTTCAGAGTTTTAAAAGTGGGTGGAACCCTTGAAGCTCCTTTAATATTACTGGGGGCTAACACCATCAACAGGTCATCTCAAGTGGTTGGATTTCCAGTATTTACCGACCCTGCTGGATACAACTTGCTGTCTCATTACGATATAATTCCCAATTTTGCAGAGTTATTCCTCACGAAACTTCTCCAAGTTTTCGGTAAAGGGAATGTGAAGTTGGCCACAATTCTCTTGAATGGGTCCAACGAAACCACCAACTTTTTGGTCAAAGACATTGGCTTTCATATAGCAGAAATGATTGGGGAAGCCGATGCGTTCTGCCATGCCTTCGAGGAAAAACTCGGAAGCCGCAACAAAGACATTCATTTCTTCTTTCAAATCCAGGCTACTAAAACCATCTAGGTACTGGTACTGGACGTATATAGTAATCATTGTGTAGGATATGTATAGATAATAGACTGATTTTTAAATGTGCTAGGATATGAATTGTTGTATGCAGGACATTGACTCATTTTTGCGACCTGGAGATAAAACTGAAAAATTATTTGAGTCAGTAATGAAGGTTTTCGTGATAGATTTGAAAAGTGGAAATCTTCAATCACTTGTGAATGCTATAAAGAAGTGTGGAGATTATGAGATACAATACATTAGTAGTGTCCAAGAATTCAATCAATTTGAGCCAGAAATAACCAAGTTGGTGTTTCCTGGAGTTGGAAATTTCGGCCATTTTGTTAAGCAGCTCAATGATTTACAATTAGTTGAGCCAATTAAACAATATATTGCTAGTGGTAGGGATTTGATGGGTGTTTGTGTTGGTTTACAGACATTTTTTGAAGATAGTGAAGAAAGTCCCGGTGCAAAACATAAAGGTTTGGGTTATATACGATTGGAGTTGAGTAAATTCAACAGTGATGATCCCGTTTTTGCTCAAAAAGGCTTGAAAAAATCAGTACCACTGATTGGTTGGAATAATATCGATCTGATCGAAGTAGATAATAAGAAGTTGGCTGATAATGAAAGTTTTTTCGGTATTAATATGAAGAATAAGTACTACTTTGTTCATTCTTATGCAGCAGTAATCAAGAACGAAGATGACGCTAAAATGCTTGAGGAAAAGAAGAAGCAAGGCTGGAGCTTTGCTTATGCTACATATGGGACTGAAACTTTCATTGCTGCTCTTTCTTACAAGAACTTTTTTGCAACCCAATTCCACCCGGAAAAGTCTGGAATTGCTGGTGTTAAAGTGATCAAATCTTTCTTGGAATCAGACAGGTTAAGTACCATTCACGAGAAAGATTATCAAACCGGAATCCACGTCGAAAGATCATTGAGTGGACTTACCAGAAGAATCATCGCTTGTTTGGACGTTAGAAGTAACGATCAAGGGGATCTTGTAGTTACTAAAGGTGACCAATATAACGTCAGAGAATCCAGCTCAAGTGGTGGAAATGAAGTAAGAAATCTCGGTAAACCGGTGGAATTGGCCACCAGATATTATAATCAAGGAGCTGATGAAGTGACTTTCTTGAATATTACTTCCTTCAGAGAATCTCCTTTGAAAGATTTGCCAATGTTGGAGGTGTTAAAAAAATCAGCAGAAAATATATTTGTTCCTTTGACTGTGGGAGGTGGAATTAAGGATATGATTGATCCAGTAACGAAGGAGTTGGTTCCTGCTGTCAAAGTGGCCGACTTGTACTTCAGATCTGGTGCCGATAAAGTGAGTATTGGATCTGATGCCGTGTCAATCGCCGAAAAATACTACGAATCAGGTAAGAAAAAGACCGGAACTACTAGTATCGAAACTATCAGCTCTACGTTTGGAAACCAAGCCGTGGTAATCTCTGTAGACCCTAAGAGGAAGTATATTACTTCTCCTAGTGACACAAAGATGGCTGTTATAACTATCGAAGATGCCTCCAAATACGGACCAAATGGTGAGAAGTATTGCTACTATCAAGTGACATCTCAAGGAGGTAGAAAGACCCATGAATTGGGGGCCTTAGAGTTATGTCTTGCTTGTGAAGAGTTGGGAGCTGGAGAGATCTTACTTAATTCTATTGACCATGATGGTTCCAACAAGGGATACAATTTGGAGCTTTTGAACCAAATTAAAGCCAATGTCTCTATTCCCGTCATTGCTAGTTCAGGGGCCGGTAAACCTGAACATTTTAAGGAAGCATTTGACATGAAGTGTGGAATCGATGCTGCCTTGGGTGCTGGGATGTTCCACCGAGAAGAGTACAAGGTGAACGACATCAAGAGATACTTATTAGCCCAGGGCATGGACGTTCGTTTGGACGATGAAGTCGAGATATAGACACACATATATAGACAGACATGTGTAGATAAACATATATAGAATATATCCATACATATAGACATACAAACATACACTTCAATAACCCAGAGTCCTAAAGACCCAGACACCAGGAACTACTCCTAAACTTAATCGCGATTGCAAAATCGCAATACCATGAGTAGAAGGTCTTTTGAACGACATAAAGAACCACAAATTCACGGTTCAAGTTCGAGAGATTTGGATGCAATTGAAGTGTCTCCAAATCGCAGACGTCCCAAAAGTAAAAGTTTTCTGCTTCAAAATGTCTCGTCAGTTGTGGGGAATTTAAGGATCTCGGATCATCGTAAATCTGATTCTTCAGTAGATCAAGTAAGACCAGTCACCAGCACGCTTCGAAGGCCCTTTTCCGGCAGTAGACATGGATCACATGAATCTTTGGATTCAGATATTTCATCCACAAAAAGACGGCTTTCTTTTACGTCTCCTAAGTTGTCTGCCGTGAAGAGTAATGATTCTGCTACATTTGAGGAGTTCGAATTGACCCCCGTCAAGGGCAAGGATGCTCATGTTAAAATCCCCCAAGTGTTCTTGGAGGAGGGAATGAGCTTGTTGAAAGTATCTCAGAATTCGAAGAAACGGATTTTTTTCCAGGTAGATCCCCAGACGTTATCATTTGCATGGAAAGTTGCAAACAAATCTCTAGCGGCTTCGGTGGCTGGAGGATTCCAGAGATTATTACTCTCAGCTCACTACAACTATGAATATCTTAACAAGCTTAAAGTGTACAAATTTTCAATTGACAATATCAAAAAGGTATGGTATCAACTGGAGGCAAGTCATTTTCGAGATGAGCTTAACATATCGAGGGAATTTGAAGACCATTGGATTTCCATTTCTTATTTCAATGAATCCAAGCAGAAAGTCAAGACGTTGCATTTGATAGCAGATACCGAAAAGGATGCTAAGAGGTTTTATACCACAATACTTAACTTAAAGAGACTACGAGCTGAATTGTCTGAGAACTTCTACATCGACTTAGACAAGATGGATGATGACCAGAGAGAGCTTGTGTCGGTCAACACAAACTCGAGCCCCAAGAAGACTAAAGAATACTTGTCATTTGATGATATTGTCAAATATATCGAGAAACTTGGCATCAATATCAGTAGAAGTCATTTGAAGTCTATTTTTGATGGCTTTGAATATCAGACGAAACAAAATGATGTAACGGTGATTAATTTCGACGAGTTCAAAGAGTTCATTGCTGTATTAAAGAGAAGAGTTGATATAGAAGAAATCTGGGGTATATTATGTGGATATAACCTGGGGATGGATATAACAGGGTTCAGTCATTTTCTTAAATCTGTTCAGGGAGATGACCTAGATGACATTGAAGAGCAAAAGATTTTTGAAAAGTTCTCCAATGAAAACAAATTATGGAACTCAGAAAGTTTCAATCAGTTCCTTCTATCCAAATACTCAAAACCAATAGTGGAGGAGAATCATGATGATGATTACTATGACAAACCCATCAACGAGTACTTTATTTCCTCTTCCCATAATACTTATTTGATTGGCAAACAGATCGCCGATGTATCATCTTCTGAAGGATACGTAAGGGCACTTCAAAAAGGATGCAGGTGTGTAGAAATCGATATCTGGGATGACGTGGATAATACTACCGATGAACTCATCCCTGTAGTATGCCATGGAAGAGCTTTCACTTCATCAATATCACTTCAAAATGTCCTCACTACCATCAAGAGATATGCATTTGTATCTAGTGCTTATCCATTAATCTTAAGTTTGGAAGTGAATTGCTCACCTGAGGTTCAATCGATAGTGGTGGACTTGTTGAAGTCCATTTTAGGAGAAATGTTGGTCATCAAACCTTTGAAACATATTTCGTTACTTCCCAGTCCGAAAGACTTGAAGTATAAAATATTAGTCAAGGCAAAAAAGACAAGCTCTACGGGGAATATTGTATTCAACGAAAATGGTGCTTTGGCTAACTCCACCAGCACAACCAGCACTTCGTTCAGTGAAGACAATACCAGCGGTACCAACAGTTCGTTTTCGTCGATTGGCTCAAGAGCTAGAAAAAGAAGTAGTAGAAAGAAAGTTATAGACCAACTAAGTGAAATGGCAGTATATGTCCAAGGAATCCGATTCCGAAACTTCTCATTACCAGAGTCCAAGACATTTAATCACTGTTTTTCGTTAGGAGAGAAGACCATTGATTCGATGTTCAAGGATGAAGATAAAGTCAAAGCCATAGATAAGCATAACAGAAAGTACTTGATGAGAGTTTATCCATCTAATATGAGACTCAAGTCATCAAACTTCATGCCCATTAATTATTGGAACCATGGGGTTCAAATGGTCGCTACCAACTGGCAAACATATGATCTTGGACAGCAAATTAATGAAGCGTTATTTGATGGGAAAAATAAGTCAGGTTATTACCTTAAACCGACAGATATAAGGAAGCCATTACTAAAGCATACACTTCGGAATATCTTGCATTTGGAAAACAAGAAGTACCGATTTGAAGTTACCATTATCAGTGCCCATCAGTTGCCCAAACCCAAGAACAAAGAAATCGTCCAAATAGAGCCGTTTGTTAAGTTCGATGTGATTGGTGCATCCCAAGTTAACTACGACGCTGATTCGTTTGAGGGCCAAACATCGATAGTTCATGATAATGGATTTAATCCAATTTGGAATCAGAAATTTTCTGGAACAATGGTTGCAAATCAGCTATTATTCATTAAACTCTCATTGAACACGATGATTTCCAAAGATGACTCACAAATCCTCGGTGGGTTTGTGTGTAGATTGGAAAACCTTAAACAGGGCTATAGATATCTTTCTCTTAATGATGCTATAGGTGAAGAGCTCATCTATTCCTCATTATTTGTTAAGATTGTATGCCATGAGTTATGATGCAAAATATTAATTTTTTTTTTCGCAGCTCATCTTAAATTTTTTTTTTCTAGATCAAACCATGGGTAAAATAACTATTAGTGAAACCAAAGAAAAACCTCGTCATAATCCATTGCACAGGGATATCACCAGTCTTAATGGAGGGTTAAAGGCAGGTGCCAACAACAGGAAAAGTTCTGGTCAAGAAAAATCCGATAAAGAAGAGGAGTTCTTGGATGCCAGTACATCTAGAAGAATTTTGAAATTAGCTAAAGAACAGCAAGAAGAGATTGAAGAAGAAGATGAAGGATCACAACAAGCTTCCAAGCCTTCATTTTTGGAATCTTTCAGAAAGCAAAATGAAGAAGACGAAGATTCAGATCAAAGTGACGATGCCGAAGATGCTGAGGAATATTCCGACTTGGAAGAAGAATACTACGATGAGGAAGAGATTGAAGTCAATGAACAAGATGCCGAGATGTTTGAAAAGTATTTTGCTTCTCAAAACAATGGAACCATCAATTTGGCCGATAAAATCATGGCTAAAATCCAAGAAAAAGAAGTCATGAGAGCCAATGGTGGAAAGCCAATCGATGGGGTCAGATTACCACCAAAAGTCATTGCAGCATACGAGAAAATCGGTCAGATTTTGGCCAACTATCGTCATGGGAAATTACCCAAGTTATTCAAGGTTTTACCAAGTTTGAAAAACTGGCAAGATGTCTTATATGTCACCAATCCAGAAGCTTGGACTCCTCATGCGGTTTACGAAGCCACCAAATTGTTCGTTTCCAACTTGCATGCCAATGAAGCACAAAAGTTCATTGAAGGAGTATTACTCGAGAGATTCAGAGTCAACATTGAAGATTCAGAAGATCATACCGTCAATTATCACATTTACAGAGCCATTAAGAAGTCCTTATATAAACCGGGTGCTTTCTTTAAGGGATTTTTGTTCCCCTTAATTGATTCCCATTGTTCGGTTAGAGAAGCTACCATTGCTGCCTCGGTGTTGGCTAAAGTTTCGGTTCCAGTGTTACATTCATCAGTTGCGTTATCTCAATTGGCACAAAGAGATTTTAGTCCTGCTACTACTGTGTTCATCAGAGTGTTGATTGAGAAGAAGTATGCCTTACCATACCAAACATTGGATGATTTAGTATTCTATTTCATGAGATTCAGAAGAGTTGAACAACAATCTCAACAACTGGATATGATGGATGAAGATAATGGACCGTCCAAGAAGGATATCCCTGCATTACCAGTGGTTTGGCATAAGGCATTCTTAGCATTTGCTCAAAGATATAAAAATGATATAACAGATGATCAAAGAGATTTCTTATTGGAAACTGTTAGACAAAGATTCCATCATTCAATTGGACCAGAGATCAGAAGAGAACTTTTAGCAGGAACACCAAGAGTTCCTCAACAACAGGTCAAAGAAGCAGTAATGATCAATGCATTCTAGTTGGTAAATAATTTATGTATAGTAGAAATAATATTAATTAAAGTTATACTGAAAGATCCACATTATTTCTCTTTCTAGCATCTTCACAAAGTTTATCAAAATCAGCAAATAAACTGTAGAAACTTTGGACTATTCCAATGATAGATAAAGCAACCACGGTTCCAATCCATAAGCCATGTAAAGACCCTTTCCAGGGGGAATAAAACGTCAAATAAATTGATAAGGGTAATCCTACCAAATAATAGGACACAAGATTAACAACCCCACCAATTTTGGTTTGTCCCTGACCTCTTAAACAACCAGCTGAATTAGCATTGGTAGCATCACTGACTTGCATTAAAGCCACTAACCACATGACAGACTTAATGGTGGAAATCACAGGTTCATCATCGGTGAATAATTTGACGATAAAATCTTGGAACCCAAATACTACAAAGAAATTAAACATTGAAACACAAGCTCCAAATCCCAAGGCAACTTTGGTGGATTTTTTAGCATTTTCAGGTAATCCAGCTCCCAAATAATTGGCAATTCTAGTGGACGCAGCAATACCAATGGCAAAAGGAACTTGATATGTCAATGAAGCTACGGCAGAACCTACTGATTGAGCCGCTAAAGCAACAGTTCCCAAGTAAGAAGCAATCAAAGTTAAGATTTCAAATGCCAAAAACTCGGCTTCAAGCATCAAAAACCCAGGAATAGCAAGGTTGACCAATTTCCCCCAATTCTTAAATGCCTGGGGAATATCCAAACCTCCCCAACAAACCAAAGGATGTAATCCCGAGGTAGTCTGTTCGGGTTTGACGAAATAAACGGTTCCAATGTACAATCCAAGGACCATGATCCAATAATTGATGGCCACGGCAATTGGAGCACCAATATATCCGATTCTGGCGACAAATGCAAAGTTCATAATCACATTCAATGGAGCTGCTACAAATAACACATAGGTAGAGATATGATATACTCCTTGTGCTTGTAAGAACCGTTTTCCGGTCTCAAATAATACATAAGCTGGTAATCCGGGGACAATACACTTCAAATAAACTGCAGATAACTTAGCAGTCTCTTTATCTGGTACCAACAATAAGATCAACTCATAACTAAAGAATAACCATATGATCATCATTGGTACCACCACCGAGAAGATCAATGCAGTACATTTCTGGAAATAAACCCCCACCAACTGGTATTTTTTGGCACCAAAAGCCTGGGGACACAAAGTATCCAAAGCAGTAGCAATACCTTGAATAATGGCATATCCGGTGATATTAGCAGTCATCGACCCCATTGACACGGCTGCCAAATAAGTGGCTCCCAAATGACCCACCGACAACACAGATACGGTGGAAAGCGAGTTTTGAAGCAAGAAAGTCAAAACCAATGGAATAGACGATTTAATCAAATGTTTAAGCTCCACAAACGTCGAATTTACTGGGATTTTTTTGGCCTTTACTGCATCTTCAAATGTTCTTCTAATACCTTCAGCATCAGTCTCAGAAATATCGAGATTATCGTTGGAAGAAGTCACGAAAATGTGGTTATCATTCAACAACTCCTGTTCCCGCTTCAACACGTCACGTTCAATTATCGACCGACTTCTTTGTTTTGGTTGGTGGGTGATAGGTATAAGAGGAGATTCTTCATCTTCCACTGACTCATCATCTAAAACGGCAGAAACCGACTTTGAGTCGACGAAATCTTGGGGAACAAAAAGTCCTCCTTTTCCTTGAGATCCATACACCACGGAAGATCTTCTTTCATAATCAGAATGTTTGAACTGATGAGTATATTTCTGAGGAGAAGACATGGTGAAATATATTTTTGATAAGAAGTCGCGATGATAAGCTGGAAATGGCGATTGGATGCGACTGTGGCATTAGGGTTAATATACATTATATACACGCTAGGTACTGGAGATGTTGGACAAGAGTTGGGCCAAACACTTTTTGGTGGCCATATCATCCTGTAAGATGGTGGAGAAAGTTCCATCCTTCAAAGATTCTGGGAGAATGGTTGCCAATGCTTTTCTAGCCTCCAAATTGTCACTTAATCTCATGTAACATCTGATGACATGTTTTAATAATCTTCCGGTACTATTACTTCCCTGGTTTAACTCATTACTGGCATCTCCATTGTTCAAATTGTTGGCCATTAATTGGTCGATCATCTTGGACAACACGGCAGCTACCGTGTGAAACCGTTCATAGGTGGTACATATATAAGATAATCCGAGATCATCAAGTAAAATCTTTTGTAAGATAAATATGGCCACAGTCTTGGATAATTCCGACGAGATTTCAATGACATTCAAGCAAAGAGGTACAATTTCAGTGGTCAATAAAAAGTTAATCACTTCAGGAGTATCATTTTTGACAAGAGCTCCAATAACCCCCAAACTTGTTAATCTGAGATATTCAAATGGTTTCAGACGAGTATTGGTCGATAAAAATGGATATAAATATAATGGTAAATTGGCCTGTAAAAAATAATTTCGGGTTGACAGATTGGATGCTACACATTGTAACAATGCCAACGCATTACATACCCGATTACTGGCCGATACTGTGAGTGAAGGAGGGTTCAAATATGGATATACCGATATGATTTCTTCCAATAAAACCGTCATGACTCCAAAAGAATTCCATAAAACCAAGGCCAAATCGTCATATTGTTCCCGTTTTTTTCCCAATTCCAAAAGAGCCCGTTCCCGGTTGGAACCTGTCACAAGTTCCGATACCCACTGGTAAATTTGATCATCATTTAGCGCCTTATTACCACTAGCATTGGGGGTTTCTTCTTCCGCATTAGATGGTGCGGCAGTTCCATGGTTATTGATCATATTGACACCGGGATGATGAGCAGGCCCGGCGTTTTGTCCGCGTGGTTGCTGCAGCGCAACGGCACTATACATGGCGTATTACCTGATTGGTCAAGTTGTGCAAAAAAAAAACTAACTACAAGTGATCAACTTGATCAATTGTTGAGTTATAAGTAATATTTTTGGTGCGATTTACTTCGATGCGGAACGTCGCACAGGGCGCGGAAAGCCACTGCAAAAAAGGTGCGACCTCGGTGAGGATCGAACTCACGATCTTGAGATTAACAGTCTCACGCCTTAACCAGCTTGGCCACGAAGTCATTATTTGGTGTATTGCTAGGGAAGACAGTTATCCTCCCCAAATGGGTGTATGGGTGTTTGTAGTGATTGTATTGGTGTAAGGATCTAACATGTGCCCGGCACGTGTAGAGCAACTGCAAAACTATATAAAGGCTATGAAAATGATCATTAATATTATCGTTCAATGATGTTAGTATTTTCCTGGTTATTATTGATTCAAGTGGTGATAGCCGATGTGGTATTGGTTCTGCCATTTTCTAAGGTTTCTACCGGCCACTGGCTCAACACCTCCACCAACATTGCCGATACAAGTGATAGTGATCCAGCTAATTTCAAGATAAATTTAGCAGCCGCTTTTATGAATGTGGATTTTGAAGAATTTTCAAGACTTGTAGGATTTCCAACTGCTGTGGAGGCATTGAACATGTCGGAGAATGCCAATAAGATTTTGTACGAGTTGTTTGATGTGAAAGAGAAGAGAGATGCGATTAGGCTGCAAATGCCATTATTAACCAGTAAACCTTCGAAGGATTGTGCCAGTCAATTGAGTTGGCCGGAATGGGCCAAATGCCATATTGAATTTGTATATACAAACACCAAGTATACCAGTGGTGTTTTGGAGTATGTTTATGCCGACTCCAATGCCAAAGTGCCTAGTAAGTTTGTAGATGAGTTAGAGTTGGGAAAACGTCAGTTATCTCGTACTCAAAGTATCACCAAGTTGGCAGAAGTGTTCAAGAACGAGACGGTTCAGAAGGAATGTGGGTCCGGTTTCTTGGTAACCAATAGTAAATTATCATTGATCGACTTGAGAGATAAAGATACAAAGACGTTCTTGATTGGTTACAATCCAAGGACTAAACAGGAAGATGGTGACTGTTCTACCAAGACATCAAAGGATGACTTGGTTTGGGTGTTATCGGAGTTGTTCATGGAGGCTAATAAGAAGAACGTGGTGGGATACTGTGGTACAATGACTGGTGAAAGTGGTTGGTTTGGTAGTAACAATTGGTACGGCCAAGTCAAGGTGTATCCTTTGGGGGTGGGGGCACTCAGATATCTGGAGATTCCATGTATGGAATACGTCTACAAGTCTGGGGGGTTGTTAAGTAGATTGTCCAATGCCGGGCTTTGGGCCCAAGGGCTTTAGGCAAGGCTCTAAGGTCTACGACTTGTACTTGCACCCAGTGTTTGAAGTATTGCTTTTTTGAAGTATTGCTTGTTTGAAGTATTGCTCGTTTGAAGTAAGTATTGCTATTTACAGTTGATCGTCTTTGTACGTTGTTGTGGCCTCTCATCTTCTGCCCTGTAAGCTTCCTCTTCTGCCCTGTAAGCTTCCTCTTCTGCCCTGTAAGCTTCCTCTTCGCAGCCAATTCGCAGCCATTCGCAGCCAACTTGAGTCAGTGAAAGATTTTCATTATGAGTTCCAAAACCAGACCTGCCAAAAAATTCCTTCAGTCCAGTGCTAAATGTTCGGCTGAAGGTATGGCATACGGTAACTGTATTCTTCAGGGATATGCCACCATATCGAAAGATCAATGTAAAGCTGAATTCGACAAGTTTAAAACGTGTGTCCAGAAACAAGCTGGGAAGAAGTGGTGAGCATTAAAACTAGGCCACAAGACATGATATACGATATATAATGAATAGATAGACTTGAAGTGAAGAGTAAATGAACGAGCGGAGAAACGGCAATAGGAATGGAAAAAGAGAAATAAGGAATGTGTATTAAAGAAACAATGATGTGAATGAGAGAAGAGCTGAGAGAAGAGCTGAGAGAAGAGTTGAGAGAAGAGTTGAGAGAAGACTCAATTGCTGAACCCTAGTAAAGTAGACTTAAGTAGACTTAAGTAGACTTGGTTAAGTAAATTTAGTCGACTCACTCAAAAGATCACTCAGAGCTAGTCAGGAGTCAGAACAGTCAGAAGCTAAACGGTACTGCTTCTGCCTAATTTGGATTGCTTTGTGGACGAAAGAGAAAATCCCTAAGTTTGCATTTTTTATATGCAGGACACGAACCTCAGTAGTTTAACCCCATTTAATTTTGATGTAAAAATCCTCCAAAAGTCCCCAAACTTCTACAGTACATAGATATAATATACATAACATACCCCTTTAACTCTCAACCTCCCAACATCTCTACAACATCAAAAAAACCTGTCCCCCAAATCAGCCTCCCCCTCGCGCATCCTCGGTACACCTTCTCCACATTTCATTGCTCGCTCTTCTCTTATTACAACTTCCACACAAACCCTGTTAAAAGTCAAAAATGGTCAGTATATCAACCCTCAGTGGCTACAACAAACAGGATATCCGGAATCTACTTCTTATTCTCCAGGAATTTGTTGTGACTTTCAAGGATAATAAAGTCAAAATCAATTATCAATCCCGACCTGTGATCTTATTCTTGGGGACTCTCGTGACGACTTTTGGTCTTGGAGTGGTGCTTAGTCTTAAATCATTATTACACCAATACAACGAACGTCAGTTGAACCGTCGGGCTAACCGGCCCAACTTGATTCGTCAAAGTCTGACGATTTTGAAAAACGGATCTAGAGAAATCTTGATTCCTAAATATTCCAGTAAATTTGGTGGTGGTTCCGGCACCAGCCGTATCATCATTCCCAAACCCAATTTGGACCGTTATGCTGCTGATAAATACTTGTACAAAAACTATTATATTGATGAGAAATTAAACATTCAAACTAAGGTGGTCAACTCCAAATTCCTTAATCAATTGACCATCATTTGGAAGATTTTGATCCCCAGATTTTACAGTAAAAATAGTTATTTGTTGTTTTGTCAATGCTTCTTTTTGGTGTTAAGAACTTGGTTAAGTTTATTGATTGCTAAGTTGGATGGTCAGATTGTTAAGAATTTGATCAGTGGGAATGGGAGAAAATTCATTAGAGATTTGATCTATTGGATTTTGATTGCGTTCCCAGCCAGTTATACTAATGCTGCTATCAAATATTTGACAAACCGGTTGAGTTTGAGTTTTAGAACCAACTTAACCCGGTATATTCATGATTTATATATGGATAAGATCATGGCATATTATAAAATTAACTTCATTGACATCCAGAACATCGACCAGTATATCACCACCGATGTAAGCAAATTCTGTGACTCCATTTGTTCGCTTTTCTCCAGTATGGGAAAACCAATGATTGATTTGGTATTTTTCTCCATTTATTTGAGAGATAATTTGGGGACGGGAGCTATCATTGGGATCTTTGCCAATTATTTCGTCACTGCTTATTTATTAAAGGCTAACACTCCACCATTTGGAAAGTTGAAATCGGCTGAAACTGCTTTAGAGGGTCAATATTACAATGAACATTTGAATCTTATCACCAATTGTGAAGAAATTGGATTCTATAAAGGTTCGGTGATTGAAAAGGCCAAATTGAATGAAACTTTCAAAGGATTAATGGGTCATATTAATAAGACTATTAACACTGCTTTTGGTTACTCAATCTTGGAAGATTATATCTTGAAATATACTTGGTCTGCTTGGGGTTATATCTTTGCTGGTTTACCAGTATTCATTGAAGATTTATTCCCCAGTACCGATAAAAAGAAGATTAGTGATGTCGATCAAAGTAAGGCTGAAAGACAAAACATGAGACAGTTTGTCATCAACAAGAGATTGATGTTATCGTTGGCCGATGCTGGTTCAAGATTGATGTACTCTATTAAGGATGTGGCTGAATTGACGGGTTATACAGATAGAGTTTTCCAGTTATTGACCAACTTACATCAAGCTCATTCTCCAAGATTTGATTTTGGTTCTAAATTGGGATATCAAGATATCCATGGTACTATTCAAAAGAACTACAGTAAGGGAATTAGGTTTGAGAACATCCCCGTAATAATCCCCTCCAAAAATGGAAGTGAAAACTATAAGTTGGTGGATAAATTGAACTTTCAAATGAGTGAAGGTAAAAACTTATTAGTATTGGGAAGTAATGGATGTGGTAAGACATCAATTTCACGGATTTTGGCCGAATTATGGCCTCTTTATTCTGGTCTTTTATCCAAACCAAGTGATGATGATATCTTTTTCTTACCACAAAAAACTTATTTCACTAATGGGAATTTGAGAGATCAAATCATTTATCCTTATAGTTATAATGATATGATTGAAATGGGGTATAATGATGATATGTTGTATCATATTTTGAGAGAAGTTAAGTTGGAATATTTGTTAAAACGGGAAGGAAACTTTAATGTCAAAAAGGATTGGAAAGATGTGTTTAGTGGAGGTGAAAAACAAAGAATGAGTTTAGCTCGAGTATTATTTAAAGACCCTAAATTTGTAGTTCTTGATGAAAGTACTAATGCCGTGAGTACTGATGTTGAAGATTATTTATTTGAATTGTTACAGAAGAAGGGGATCACATTTATGACGTTGAGTCATAGACCTTTATTAATGAAATATCATGACTATGTAATGGAGATTAAAGATGATACTAACAATTGGGAATTTCATGATTTGACGAGTGAAGAGAATTTGTTGAGTATTGATAAGGAGATCAAAGAGATTGAGGAGAAGTTGAGTAAAGTGGATGAATGGGAGCGGAGATTGGGAGAGGTGGAGGAGTATTTGGACGGGAAGATTGATTTATAGGGCCATGTGTCATTATCACAATATCTATTTATATCTATAGCTATCACAATATACAATATCAAATATACCAAACACCCATACACCCACATAAATATACAAATGGACAATATCAAATATCTATCAACACGTTAAACCTGAAATATACATCCATCTCTATCGTTCTCCATCGTCTCTCTATCGTTCTCTACCGTTCTCTACCGTTCTCTATCACCTCTATCGTCTCTCTCCATCCCTCGCCACCACACGCCCCCACGTCCTACTTATCGACGCGTGAAAATTTTATCCTTATTCCACATGAGTGAACCTATTAGAAAAAAGCACGGTGATATCACCAAAGCCCCAACCCCCCAAAACACCCCCTCGTCGGTGGCAAACTCTTATATGAGACAACACTCCGTCCCAAGCGTTTCCACCATTCAAGAAGAAGGAAATACCAAATTGGGCAAAGAATTGGCCAACAATCCCGCTTTATTATCGATGATTCAAGGTAAATTAGGTACGTTAATTGGTCAACAAAGTGGCTATATCGACTCGTTACCTAAACAGGTCAAAAACAGAGTTCATGGCTTGAAATCGATTCAACAAAAACAGATGAAGTTGGAGGCCGAATTCCAAAAGCAACTCTTGGATTTGGAACGGAGTTTTTTCAAGAAGTACGAGCCATTGTACGAGAGAAGAAACCAGATCATCAACGGCAAAACTGAGCCAACGGCTGACGAGATTGAGGAGGGAGAAGCATTGGAGGAGGTTGATGAAGAAGAAAAAGCCGCCAAAGACGAGGAAGATGAGGAAGAAGAAGACGAAGAAGAGGAAGAGGAATCCAAGGATATTAAGGGAGTTCCTAATTTCTGGTTGACGGCCTTGGAGAATTTAACTCCGGTTTCGGAGACTATAACCGATAGAGATAGTGAAGTATTGGAATATTTGACCAATGTGAAGATGGAATATTTAGAAACACCAGGATTTAAATTGATTTTCGAATTTGGTACTAATCCATTCTTTGAAAATTCGGTTTTATCCAAAACTTATCATTATCAAGCAGAATTAGGATATTCGGGTGATTTTGTATATGATCATGCTGATGGAACTGTGATTGACTGGAAGAGTAAGGAACAAAATGTTACCATCAATATTGAAAGAAGAAAACAGAGAAATAAAACCACCAAACAGACCAGAACAATTGAGAAATTGACACCAACTGAGTCTTTCTTCAACTTCTTTGACCCACCAAAACCTCCAAAGGTTAAGGAGGAAGATGAAGATGATGAAGATGAAGATGATGAAGATGATGAAGAAGATGACGAGGATGAAGAGGATTTGGCCGCTAGATTGGAATTGGATTACCAATTAGGAGAAGAAATTAAAGACAGATTAATTCCAAGGGCCATTGATTGGTTTACTGGTGATGCAGTTGGTTTTGGATATCCTGAAGACTTTGATGGAGAAGAAGAATTTGATAGTGAAGCTGAAGATGAAGATGAGGATAGTGATGAAGATGAAGGTATAAATGAAACTGGTAAAAAGGAAAATCCTCCAGAATGTAAGCAACAATAATTTTGTTTCTGATTAAATATATTGATTATTCTAATAAAATGTAAACCTAAACTACTCAGTATAAGTCTCGTTTAATATTTTCAATGTGGAAGGAGTTAAGATTGAGTCCTTCTACAAACTCCCGTTTCTCTAATCCTCTTTTAACGAGATTTTCGGCAGTTTCAGAATCACTAGGACCAATTTCGGTACCAAGTACGTTACTGATGAGAGCTCCAATCAAATCTCCATATTCTGTAAGAGCTCCTGGGTATGCTACATTGGTTCTTCTGGTAGTTCTTTCACATCCATTAACGGGTTCAACTCCATCAAACCGATCATTGATCCATTTAAGGGCTGCTCCACTTCCTTCCACCACTTCAAGAATATGGCCCGTAGTGTTAGACACGGCAAACTCGAACGATTCGATACCATCATCACACCACACATCGTAGACTCTTTGGGCATCTTTAAAAGGTACAATCTCATCAAGAGTACCGTGGTATACAAAGAGAGGAATCTCGGGTATAAGGTCTTCTGTGCTTTCGATTCCTAATGTGTTCTGTTGTAATACCTTCTGGACTTCAGGAAGATCCAAGAGTCCCCAGCCATTTTTGGCATATCTATTGGGGCCCGTGAAAATTTTACTGAATGGATAATGTAAAATAGAATCCACCAAACACATATCTAAACTGTCAACGAAATCGTCATATTTGTCCTTTACAAGTTCTCTTTTAAATAAATCAGTTAATTCTGGATATTGGTTAGCGAGCCCGGTGATGGCATTGGGAACAAGTCCGGCAAAGATACTACCTTCGACAATTTCAGCCGTGGCAGTTATGTTGGTAACCCATCCCCCCAATGCCGCTCCAATCAAGTTCTTAGAAAGATCTTTAGCATAAGTGGGTTGTAAAGCGGCAGCCCAACCACCGGCAATAGTTCCACCGGAATAACCCCAAAGTACCACTTCCGCATCCGGGTCTATATTAGTGGTATTTTGAGTAGATAAAGCAGCCCGGATACTATTCAAGACATTCTTACCAGAATTAGGTCCAGCAGTGAAGGCAGATATAGGACCTTCATAATCTGCAGATACAACATAGTGACCTTGATCCAAAGCAGTTTGAATTAAGAACATTTCCAATTTTCCAACAAGGGTATGGTATCCTCCACCACCAATGAAGGAATAGGAAGGAGAACACAGAAATGATGATGCATCTTCGGCAATGTTATACGATAACAACCGAGACGAGTTCCCGTTATAGGGTTCGAAGATTGTAGCCACAATGGCAGTATCATTACCGAGAGAATCCTCTGACTTGACCAATACTTGCCATGCATTCTTGATATTTACTGGGAAATAAACACTTTTAATTTGGGACGGAGTTTTCCTAATCTTCAATATGGTACCTGGCTTTTCATTTTCGTAGCCTTTAGGGGGGAAATAGAATGAATCTTCTGAAGGATCCAAGATCTCAGTGGGAGCTGCAAAAATGGTTGCAAAGAACAAGAATAATATAAGAATTTTGTTCATGGGAGTTAATAGAATTTACAAATTGGAGGTTTAAGAGGGTATAAGAGTTATATATACATTTCCCCCGGCAACGACAATCAGGGGAAGTACTAAATAGACATATGACAAGTAGACGGATATGGAAATTATTTAATTAAAGTTGGCTAATAACAATTCCTATTCCGGAAGTTTGATATTTAAACTGCAGATAACTTTAAACTCCTCTAAAAACAAAAAACAATCTCCGCTATAACATACAAACTTTGCAACCACCAGCCAATCACCGGTTTAGGGACAATAATGAATGCATTGTTAGAGAATATGTAGCATATTACAGTTATGTGGATGTATATGGGTTTATATGGACGTATATATATATATAAGAGGGAAAACACTATAGATTGGCCGTGGTGTTATGGAGGTGGGTTCAAAGGGTCCTTCGTGGTTAGTGAGACCGGGGCTCAGGCTGCGAGGTCGAAAAATTAGCGACAATTTAGCGACAAAATCAATAGATTTAGTGAGGATTCGCGAGAAAATCAATAGGGTTAGTTTCGCTTCAAGAGAGCTTGTAGACATAGAGTAATGGAAACGGGGGTTGAAATACGATATTTTCAGCCGGAAAATCGGGATGACCACATATAATACACCATTGAATATCAAGTGTGTGTTGTTTGGTGTTTTTTGGTGTCTGGTGTTGTGGTCCATGACGACTTATGGATTCATTGCAAAAATATTCCCAATTGGGAAATTTTAGTATATACACAATAGCACCTTATTGTGAGAAACTATAATAACAATTGATACCAAATGAGGCAATATTCCTTTGGTCTTGTGATACAATGAAGATGCGTGGGATATAGATGTGGAGATGTGAAGAAGGAAGAGGGACGAGGGAAGAGGTCTCATGATAGAGCGGATATCTTACAGGGTCAGATATCCAGATTGTACAGAGTTTGGCCGATCTGGAGACCTGGGACTCGGGAAGCATATGATTCAATGTCACTTCCGCACAGCCAGAGAAGCTTAGAATATCTCCGAGTACTGTATGGAGCGTGGAGAAATGTGGAGGGAGTGTATACTGGGAGTCGAGCGGTGGACTAGGGTTTGGCACGAGCGGACGCTGCAGCATGACGACGACATGACGAGCGGGTGGAGAAGAGCGGATGGAAGATATGGTATAGCGGTAAAGGGCTAGTAGGGATATTTGTTCTGTTCCGAACCGAGCATATTTGGCTGAAAACAGGGTAAAAATTGCGCTCAATCCGAAATACTGAAAAGAAACCTTGTATAAATATAGACAATAGGAAACTGGAGGATAAGGTTTCTATCAAGAAGTATTAGGAAACTTTCAAAATAGAAGAAAAAGATAAAAATATCTTAAAGTATACAAAGTTTATATAGAATTATGTCCATTTATCCCTAAATCACATCTTGATTGGGAGAACTCCTTGCTGAATTCTGTGAGCGGACTTATATAATGTCCCTCGAAAGTAGTCACCGCTCTCATAGTAAACCCCCAAAACTGCCGCACCACCACCCGAACAGAATCCGGACCCAACCGAACCCTTTCTATCAGACTGGTGCATCCGGGAACACCCTTTCCTTTTATCCCTTAAACTTTATCTAAGCCACGGGATCGTTGATAGGTAATGGATGTATCGTGGGTCTAAAACGTAAACAAGAGCGGACCTTCACCATCTTTAATTGTGCACCTGAATTATAAATAAAACCCGCTTCAAAATATCTCGAAACTTACCAATAATAAAGGTTAACTGCACCCAGGGTTAATTGATTTGGCTAGTAATATGGTGTGCTTATTTCTATGCCTGTTCCTGTATGTAACCCTAGCTATTGTTACCATCGTCGATCCTTCTCTCAGGCGGGAGAGAAAAGTCTGCGGCCAAGATTTGAAAGGGGGATATCCTGACTTAGAGACTTGTGTTGATGTAAAGTGTTTTTGATACCATATACTTAAAGTGATTAAATTAGAGTGATAGATGGCTTAGGTGAAACGCATTTCATAGCAACTGTGTCAATATTGATCATAGATTTACCAGTGATGATTAAGGTTTGCTCTGGTATTCTATGGCGTCATAGATCTTATCCTACATAGTAAAGGCAGAGCTATCATCGCATCGGGCTGTATATAAAAGGATATACCTGCGATATACGGATGTCGTGCCATCACACGAAAAATGTCGTGGACCCCTTCAGCCTAGGCGGTGGCATGCCACAGTCATCATGGCAGCACCGCCAAAAGTCGGGAGTCCGGACATCGCGACATCCATCTATCACAGGTGGGATGGAAAGCATGTGATTTTATTACAAGGTGATGGCCTCGGCACGACTGCACCCTGTTCAAATATATAAATGTCCCATCATGTCCACAGTTTTTTCTCTGAAACTCCAAGTTATCAACTAAATCAATACTTCAATCGAACCCAGTTCAGTATTGTCGACAAAAGTTTCAACATTGCATATTTTGTTTCATTTCAATTAAAGAAAGAACAACAACCATCCCCGGAATATCATCCCTAGGTTTTTTTTTTTATTTTATTTCCTCACATTATTTCAAGGATAAATTAAATTACCTATCTTTTGACATTTCAATTTTTTACCATCATAAACAATGTCTAAATTCACTTCAACTTCAGTTAGTCACATCAAATCTTATTCTTTAGTGAGTCAAGTTTCATCATACTTGTCATCCTATGGAATCCTCGTGACCTTGTACACTTACGGGGCTAATCTTTTATCTCAAGGTTTGGAAATTGCTACTTCTTATCCTAAAGTTAGCGACCTTTTAAAGTTTGTTGACTTGAAATTCAACAGTCTTATTTTGGACAATTTTGATTATGTTGTTTCCATTCCAATTGGATATTATGAATGGGCTACTGCCACTGTCCATGAAGGATTGAATAAATTTAACTCAGTTTACTTATCTAAACTTGACCAATATTTACCAGGTAAAAAAGTCGACTTGAAAGACAGCGAACTTAAGAACACCTATAACATCACCAGTGAGTTGGTCACCAGATCCAGATCCACCGCCGTGGATTCTTATAATGGGTTGTCCGGTTACTTACTTGACACTTATAACACCCAATACACTAAGGCTTCCGACACCAATGAGATCTCCAAAAGAGTTAATGTTTCATTGAACACTTTGAAGACCATTTGGGGTGATTTGGACTCGAAATTCGTAGGTCCTTTCAAGACTTCTACCGCCAATTACGTCAACGATGTAGCAGCTCAAACCAAGAATAAGGCCGATTCTTTCATCAGTGATGCTAAGCTGAAGGTCTCTACCAAGGTTAATGAAGCCACTGAAGCTAGTCCTGCTCCTCCATCGGCCCCAATTGTCAGTGCTTCTGCTTAGGCCATTGTTGTTTGAGTTTGACTCTTTGTTAGTTTGATTCTTTGTTAGTTTGATTCTTTCTTGCCTGTATTATGAGTGATTTTTTCTTCTTGCATCTTTGGATGGTTTTTCTTTTTGGGCCCGTTATTTATATATTTTTGTAGTCCTATGTTTCAATAAAGGATCGTAATTGAATTTATTTTGAATTGTAAACTATGTGAACTTTTTTATATAATCTATACCTCCTACACATTGTGGAACTGTAAGTTGATTAGGCAATTTCTTATTAATATCAATTCCAATATTCACCGTTTGACTCATCATATCATGTTCAAGCATTAATCCATGTTTTCTAGTTTTAATTAATTGATCAACTTCAGTAAGTACCTGAGTAGATGTTTTGGATTTATCATTCAATTTCCAGTCAAAAGTGTCGAAATCCCATAAAACACATTGCATACCGAATTGTCTAACAATAGACCGGATCCGATTATCAACACCACCATATGGAGGTCGGAACCATTTGGGAAGATGTCCTGAAGTGGCATTCATTGCCCAAATACTCCATTGGAGTTGAGCAATTACCTGCTCATTACTTAAACTGGGTAAAAACTTATGAGACCAAGTATGAGTTCCCATGACATGACCTTTGGCAACTGCCAGTCTGTAGATATCTGGGTGACGAATTACATTGAATCCAAGAACGAAGAACGTGCTTTTGGTGTTCAAGTTTGATAACAATTTACTGGTAGCTGGAGTTGGTCCATCATCAAAAGTTTGGGACAAAATGGGACAAGTATAGACATCATCAGATGCTACACAATTTTGACAATCAAAAGAACAACTTGAAGGAGTGATAATATCACATTGACCTTGAGAATGGATTTGGTTACCTTCAATTTTCCTGAAATCAATGAAATCTAATGGGATGTATGGAGGATCAAACCCAGGCCATTCTCTCAAACCTGTGAAATCAGTGAGCCATTGAGGAAATGGTAAATTCTGCTGAAATGGAACCCACGAAGTGAGACTTGCGGGATGGAGGTATGCAGAAGGATTAGTATCTGCTGTCACAACCATTAAATAGATGTAAATACTCCATATAATCATCATGTTTGTAATCAAGTTGATTGTGGTGGAATGGTTGCAAAAAAAAGTGTCGCAAATAGCTGAATGCGGAGGACGTGGATGTCACATTTAAGTTTTATAGGCATGTATTTGAAGTAATATATATATTTACATGATAGAAATGAGTCTTATTCTTTGTATCCACCACAACATTCAATTATAACTCTCATAAAGATCCGAATACAATCAAGGTAGTCGATAATATCAACTCTCTCATCAGGCATGGTATTATATTTCCCTCCAGGTCCACAAACTATACCTTCCATCCCCAATTTCTCGTAAAGGTGTCCAGCATCACTACCATAGAAACATGGTGGTTTGAAGGCACCAGTTGGCTGTTCTACTCCACGAATATCTTTATAACACGAATTGAGGAGCTTAACAATCTCGGCATTGGGATCAACTTCAAAAGGAGGCATGAAATCTTGTTTCACCAATTTCAATTCAAATTTCATTTTAGGATACTTTTGTTGAACTGATTCAAGTTCTCTTCTCAAATCCCCTAAAACTATTTCTTCGGTTTGTCCTGGAGCATATCTAGCTGCACCAGTGATAGTAACAAAATCTGCTACTTGAGGAGGTCTCCAAGTTTCATATTGTCTACCTAATCCTCCATGGATAGTTCCAACATGACATCTGTTGATGCTTTCATGTACTTCACTTTTAGGGTCTGAAAATGTCATATATGTCAATTTTTGTATGGCTTCCATGGAACATAATATAGCATCAGTAGCCTCTTCCCGTTTGGACATATGTCTAGTATCACCAATTATATTGATCTCGAACACGGCAGATCCTGCATGCATCACTAATCCATACACATCCGTAGGTTCACAATTGATGAAACAATCAGCCGTTTCATTGGTTATTCTCTTCTGTTCCAAAAGGGCCATGGTACCTGCACCTCCTTGTAATTCACCCACTACATAGGTTAAGGTTACATCTTTAGAAACCTTATATCCTGCATCTTTCAACGTCTTCACTGCCATATAATAAGCACAACATCCCGATTTCATGTTTGATACTCCGATACCATATATACACTTGTCATCATTGACAGTGTATGTATTTGCTTGATCAAACTTTCCACTATATGGATCTACAGTCCATCCTTCTGTGACAGGATTAACATCTACATGGCCATTAAAGAGAAGCTTTTTTGCCCCAGGTTTGACCCCAGTTCCTTTCCAAACTCCAACAGAGTTACACCGATGCATACCATCTACATTATCGTTGAAATCCACTGTTTCAGCCTCCAACCCAATATCTTCAAGAGCTGATGTCATATATTTAACCGCATCTATCTCAGCTGGTTGTCTTGAATGGGAAGGAATTTGAATAAATTTGGAGAGAAACTCCAAACTTTCTTGCTCATTTACAGTAGGAAGACTCATTTTAAAGTTACGAAGAGATTATAGAGCACAAATCATCGTATATTAATAGGTTTACGGAATTATAAATTACAAGAATATGGTAGAATCGCACCTCTCTATTGTACGGCCGCGGGACGATGGCATCGGGCAACGGGGACCTTATCTGAGAATGGATTAGGCGGAATTGCCGCCAAACAAGTCAAAACCTATTATGTGGGGAAAAGAAGCTGGAACAGACCAGGACCGTTGGGTGTCATGTAGTCTTAACAGTGTATATGGCAATAACATTTGTAGAGTTGGAGGTGGGACCACTGGACCACTTTCTCCAAATGGTTCAACCAATTTGCAGCAATTGCGATGGTCCCATCAGCCCACCAATACCATATTTTTTCCCGATAACAACGGGCTTGGGATTATTGGTCGCCTGTTGATCGGCATTTTTGACACAGAAAAGCCGATCTCTCATCGTAATGTCGATCCAAGGAAATCCTGACTTCAGAGGGTTTTCAGATAAGGCTATTACATACAACGCTTACAACCGTTTAAATATGGGGTAACACCCATGAAATATCATATTCTACAATATTATCATGAAAGATAACTCCTCTAGAGACAACTCGTCTAAAGACAACATCTCTAAAACTGGTACTGAAATGCTGTTGGTGAAAACTGCTTCTGTTGAGCCTGAACTCCCAGAAATAGTTGAAGGTATTGAAGATGAGGCATTTGAACTTTTCAAACAAGGTGGATTAAACGATGAAGTTGACCCAGCCGAATCAGCAAGAATTGCTAGAAAGCTTGACTGGCATATGCTTCCGGTCCTTTGTATCTTGTACGGTATCAATTACGTCGATAAAGCTGCTTTAGGATGGGCTGTTCTTTTCACTTTCAAAGAAGATTTGGGATTGGTAGGTAATCAATATTCTTGGGTGTCTTCGATTTTCTATTTTGGATATCTTGGTGCCCAATACCCTGCTTCGTATCTTCTTCAAAGATATCCTGTTGGAAAAGTTATTTGTGCAACTACCGTAGGTTGGGCAACAATTATGTTGGCCCATATGGGATGTACTAATTATGCTGGTATTTTGGTATGTAGATTCCTTTTAGGGGTCTTTGAAGCCCCAATATCCGGAGGTTTTGTCTTATTTTGTTCTCTTTTCTATACCAGAAAGGAACAGGTTGGTAGAACCATGGTTTGGGGATCTATGCAAGGTATTTTCAACGTCATTTTTGGATTCGTTTCCTATGGGTTGGGACATGCAACAAATGCAGCTTTGAACGAATGGCAATTGATTTACTTGGTTTTAGGAATATGTTCCTTCCTCATTGGTGCTTTATGGTTTTTTACAATCCCTGATACTCCTGCAAAAGCCCGTTTTTTGACCGAAGAAGAAAAAATCATTGCTGTTAAAAGAGTATCCAAGAATATGATGGGAACTGCCACACATGAATGGAAATGGAGTCAAACTCTTGAATGTTGTTTGGATCCAAAGACTTGGTTCATGATTGGATTTATTGTCTTTTCCATGATTCCAAATGGAGGGTTGACCAACTTTGGAACTCTTGTACTTAACAGTATTGTCCACAACAACCTTCAAAGTATTGCCGTAGGAGTTGGTAGTTCATTCTTTTCTTCGGGTCAAATGTTGATCTTTTCAATCTTTGCTATCAAATATAATAACTTCAGAACTATTGGTATGACATTCCCACTTTTATTGGCTATTGCCGGATTATCAGCTGTCTACGCTACTGAAGATGGTAATGCCAACAAATGGGGAAGAGTTTTCGCTTATTGGATGATTAACTCTTATGCAGTTACTTGGCCATTTGCTCTTGCTATGTTGGGTTCCAACTACGCTGGACATACTAAGCGTGCTTCCATGAGTATGATATTGTTAATCTTTTATGCTGTTGGTAATATCGTTGGTCCATTCTGTTTTACCAGTGATGATGCTCCAAGGTATACCAAGGCACTTGCAACCGTTTTGGGATGTTTCTGTGCAAGTTTTGTTATTGGTGTAGCTTTAAGATTCTATATGATCTTTGAAAATAAGAGAAGAGACAAGAAATATGGAGTTATAGACGCTTCTGTCAATGAAGATGAACGTTTGGAAGGTATCATGAATGGTATGAAGGATCAAACAGATATCAGTAACAAACAGTTCCGTTACGTATTGTAGATATATATTAAATGTATGTGTAATTGTGAATAATAGCCTCTACAGACTTTATGAATTAATGATCTTCTAACAAGCTTGATACATATTTAATCAATTGGGTACATTTCTCCTCCTGTAATTTCCCACAAATCAACTGTAATGAGACTGGACCTCCATCGAACTTCTCAAGGTTAGAAGCATATATTTCCTGAACTTCTCTGTCTGTGTCTGAGATGAAATCAGTTCTGTTAAGTGGCTGGTCGATTTCTTTATCACATCTAGTCACAGGAAATGTTCCAGCACTGTAATCTAAAGCATTCCAAATGGAATTCAAAGGTTGAGGTACAATCTTGTTGCAAAGACATGCTGGATATGGAGAAGATGCAGAAATTATGGCATCCAACTTATTCTCGTTCCATAATTGGTAATACTTCTGGGCTAATTCTGCTCTTTGTTTCTGACTTTTCCAGAGATCTGAAACATTCATATCTTCAACTGCTGGTAATACATTGGTGAGATGAGAATCTGGAGGTTCATTGTATTTTGCAAGTATTGACTTGACGTGCTTCATTCCATCTGCCGAATAAAATGGGTAGATCGTTGCTCGGATTTCCTTAAAATACCGATCATCCCATTCTATCACATTATGACCTTGTTGCTTCAAAATAGTTTTCACTGTCTTAAGAGCTCTAGCAACAGGAGGAGTCACTGTTGTTAAACCGTCTGATTGCATGAAACCAATTGTTAATTTCTTTGGTAATTCGATGTGGCGATGGTCTAACGGAATACAACTGGCATCAAATTTCAAGTAAGGTTTTGCTTCTATTATAGCTTTGATAGCATAATCGAGATTTTTTATCAGATGGGTCATAACTCCATATACTGATACAATTGATTCCTGGCCATCCTGACCCGATACAGTTCCGTATTTTGGAAATCTTCCTGAACTTGGTTTAAGGGAATAAAGACGATTCAAGGCTGCTGGATGTCTAACAGAACCTCCAATATCACTACCAATACCAAAACAAGATCCTTTGAGAGCCCCAAGAGCCCCTTCACCACCAGAAGATCCTCCTACATTCAAGTACTTTCTATTGAAGGGATTCAAAGTCCTGCCCCACAACACGTTGGTGGTTTCCGAATATGCCATCCCAGCAGCAGTATTGGTCTTGCAAAGAACAATAGCACCTTGGCTCTTTAATAACTTCACAAATGCCGCATCTTCATCCATTACTTTATCAGCCAAGCCTACAAACCCCATTGACGACGATAATCCAGCAACATTGATATTATCCTTCACAGAAACAACTATTCCGTGCAACGACCCTTTAAGCAATCCGGTTCGGGTGAAATATTCATCTAATTCTCTTGCTTCTTCCAAGGCATCAATGAATCTGATCTCTGTAAGACAATTGGTAAGTTGATGTGCTAATGTAGCTCTCCAGCAGTAAGCTTCTGTGACTTCCTTGACAGTCAATTTACCCGATTTATAGTTATCAAGAAGCTCTACGATATTCAAGTTGGTTATAGATTTTACTGATTCAGTTAGATGATCCGATATATCGATATAATCCACTACATCATTAAGTTGTTCTGGTGTCGGAACACTTTTCAGGTACCAAGGCTCGAGAAGTTTTTTTTGTTCTGAAAGCTTTGCATCTCTGACTTCTTCCCATAACATCTTAGTTAATGAACTTGCAAACTCAACATTTTCAACATTGAATGGGTGGAGTTGGGGATGATTGAAATTCCGTAGTTATCGGTCGATGCCCGATATTATGAGCCCGGTGATCCTACACAAAATGCTTATCGAGCGGCTAAACCTTCGATAACAGGACCAAGACCAGGCCATCATTTTTTACGGCGAATCATCAGAGTCAAGTTATTCACCTGTACGGGTCCAGTCTTAGAAGATTTGTTGTACTCGAAAGTGCCCGAAATGCTGGTAAATTCGAACAATTTATGATTCAATTTCAAAAAAAACGGGAGTTTTACCTGAACTAGAAGTCTGATATCATCAACAATCGTAAAATCCTCGGACTTGATGACTTTGATGAGTCTTTTGTATTGCTTATTGGGGAGAACAATGGCCTGGTTGTCCTCGGACTTTGAGTGAAACTGTAACACCTTCAGCTCACAACCAAGGATCCCCACTACATTTCCCAATCTAAACTCTTGACGGAACCCCAATTCCTCGTAAAATTGGGGAAGATTGACTCTGGTCCGATTCTCTATAACAAGAAACTCAAGAAACCGGGTCTTAGGGTCATCGGGAAAATTAGGGATATTATATACGGCCATTTGATCATCTCCAAAGATACTGCCAATTTCCCATCCTGGAAGAAGATATGGTTTCGGGTTTAATGACCCTGGAATAAGTAACTTCTTGGTATAATCTGTCCCGAAGGTGTCGCTGATCAAGTTCATCCACCATCGAAGCAACCGGTCTCCATCTATAAGATGTTTATGGGGATTCTTACTACTTTCGGGGAAAAAGTACTGGTTGGAAGATTTAGTGAAAAGTGACAATTTGACTCTGTAATTCGGTGATAATTGGATGGTTTTGTAATGGGGTAGTTGTGGATTTAACATCTTATTGATTTTCTTGATTGTCGACAGCTTAACCGGATTCTTGACCCTATATTTCAATGTAGAATAGTCAATTGACATTAAATACTCGAGAAATTTGGATATGAGTTTGTTGGTATTGATCTTGATATCTAGAAGACCCGTGGTATCGACCTTGCTGACAAATAAGTGCTGGGTGTTGACATCTGCTATGGTCAAGTAGTTGTAGACTTCGATTCCAAAGAGAACCAAATCATCGTGAGACATTAAGAGTAGAAAATGCTTGATTTTGACGGTCAATTTGGGAGTTTCAGACTGGGAAAAACGGGCATGGTGTTTGATGAGATGTGTACATTCCTTGGGTTCAGACTGAACGTAAACCAGCTTAAACTGGATATCCTTAGGTAGAACTGAAGCAAGCAGGTGGGCCAAGTCCATAGTGACGCGTGAAATTTTTCAGACACAAAATAAAGCCGTGTTAGAGCCGAAAATGAGAGGACCAGTAAATGGCAATAGTACAAGCCAAAAGTTACAAATTATCGTATATAATATTAATTAGTTTAATGAATGTTCGGCTACAAGGTTTGGCATTCCCCAGCATTTATAACCACATGATTTGGCCGTATAACATAAGCCTTCTGTCTCTATTCCATCGTAACCCTCAAGTCTGTCCCAGGTAGTACCGATTATATAATTGGGAGGAAATTGAATCCCCTGTTTGTACACCACAGACTTGGCAAAAAGAATAGCACCTCCAACACTATCCAATTGAAACGTATAATCCAATTTAGATGTGGAATCACTGGGACTCTTACCTTCATGGTCCCGTAAGAAACTATCAAAATGTACCATTTTATCCGGTACATCTCTAGGGACATAATCCCAGTGTTCCCAGTCACCAGCATCCATCTTTTTGTATTGTTCTGGATTGGGTTTGGTTCTTTCACCCTTCCAGGAATTCTTATCATAATCGGGATTACCTCCTCTGGTGACTCTGGGGACGATGATATCATTCCGGGAGTTGATGAACCGTTTAAGCATATCGGTTTGGTGAATCTTGACAATATCACTGTCGACAAATAAAGTGTATTTTTCATCAGTTAAGGCATTGTTTAATACAAAATTACGGGATCTGGCAATGGTTCTTCTCCGAAGTCTTTGTACCGCATCACTGTGTCTATCGTTTCTGTTTAACTGATTGAAACTGGCCTCAATAAACGGAGCATTTATCAATGTGACTTTGTGGATATGGTTTAAAAGTGTCCTACTGGATAAACTGCTAAAATAAGTCTTGAAAAATTCAAACACCTGGTTGAACTCCTTTTCATTACCAATAAGCAATCCAAGACTGATTTGATTCTTATCGAATTTGAACAGTTCCAAAGTCTTGAAAAAGTCCTGCACACTTCGTCCTTCACCATAACTTTTTTCATCACCAATTGCCAGCAAAAAAAGCACCGTGTCTCGTTCCGAAGTGTATGGAGATAGGCAATTTGTAATTTCTATTTTACTGTAGTCATCCTTATATTCGTTAATCTTGAAAGCCATCCGAAACTGGAGGTCGGAACCCAAACTCCAATATGCCAAACACAAAAGACTGGCGATGATTCCACCAATAATCAAACTTGGTCGTTTCATGATTTATAAAAGTACAAGAGAAAAAAAGATAATGTCGTACGAATGTTATAAATAAGATTAAATAAAAGCCCCCTTTTGGGCAACACTGTGAAAACAGGTTGGTAAATTAGAGTTGCATATTTTTTTTATTTGAGCCTGCACGTGTGAGGCATGCCACGTTTTGGGTCAATTTTCTAATAGAGTTGATTTGAGTTTTATGCTGGGCGGTTGTACAGGCCATGTAATGAAATTTAGACGATTTCCAGTGTATTTACGAGAGTCTTTGTTTGTGTGATAGAATATAGGCCATTTAGTGTTCCTCCCCTTCTATCTCTGATTGATACCACTGACTGCTTTCTACGGCATTGGGATGCAGCTAATTTATCCGCGATGTGTCAAATGTAACAGTACATACAGGATTGCGCCCCCTAACTAATCGCATAAGGATATAAATAGCTTCATGTAACATATATTACGATTACTGACTATTTACAACAGAATAACATAAAGACCATCATACAACTTCATTGATGATTTTGGCCGCATCTTTATAAGTTTTAAGGAGACTGATGCATTTCTCTCTTTCAATTTGAACGTTTTCATCTTCCACCAATAAATGATCAAATAAGTTCTCATTATATAATTTAATCACCAATTGGTTCTGAATATTATCTCTAATATAGTTTACTAAGAGACACATGATCAGTTTAGGTACTTGATCCTTCACCACTTCCCTGATGATACTGAAATATGAGATGATTAATCTGCGGATGAGTTCACATTCCAACTGTTCCTTTTCATTCAATTCGTTAATACTTTCATCCATTTCAAATGATTCATTGGGGAAGTTATTGATGATGGTAGTACTAGAAGATGACAGTTCACTGTTGAATTGTAATGGCAAATTATCATGACTATGAGGGAATTTGAATGGAGTTGGATTCAACTGAGCTTGGGTGGTGAGATATTGTTGATGAGTGATTGGATCTTTACCGAAAAAGTAATTCAAATATGAGTCCGATGCCTCTTTTTCATGGATTTGGAAAGATTCATTGATTTTTTGATCGTTAGGTAACTCTTCATCAATTTCATTAATATCTTCAATCTCATCAGGTTCTGATGAAACCAATGGCTTATCAGCTGCTAAATCCAGGTTTCCTTTCCTTCTTTCTTCCAACACCATTCTCATGGCAGTGGCAGCACCCACGAAATTTGGATGATTGGTGTTGATATAAGATCTGTTGATCTCGATCAACGACTCGACATATTTAATGGTTGGTCCAAGTCTTTCCCTCAATAAGTCACTCACCACTTCAATCAACTTCATTTGTAATTTAGGATATCTGTTAATTTCAATTCCAGTACTACAAATATTGTGAACAATCTTCATTAATTCTTCATATACCAATTCAACACACTTCTTACTTGGTTCCTCCAAGAGTTTGATTTGTGGCTTGACCAACAAATCAAATGCAAGTTCAGGAACAAACAAAGAAGGTCTGGAACCAGTACTGTTTCTAATAGCAACTCTGATATCATGTAATGTCAAATTGTAAGTTGGATTAATGGAAGATAACTCGTTACCAAACAACTCGTTATAAATATGATATAATCTTGCTCCTCCACATAATTCTTTGGTAGATAATTCATTGATGTTGGTACCTTCAATTGAGTTGACGAAATTTTGGGCAAATTTGGTCATCAAATTAAGAATCAACACTGATTTATCCTCAATGACATCATTAGGGTTACCACCGTATTGCATCAATTCCTGTTCAGTTTGACCAATTAAAGTATTCAATTTAGCCTTAATATCAGGTAATTTCTCTCTGATATGAGTCATCAAGATTTGATTCAATTTAGTCGATAAATACTTAGTACCACATTTGGCAGAGATGGACCGATAAGCTTGATGGTTTCTGAAAAATGCCTCTTCAGCCCCCAAACTATCCTCCAACGACTTGTTGACCGAGATATCATACTGAGATCTATTGATGATCCCCACAAATCCCAATCTTAAAGGATAAACATTACCTTTCAAGATATCCAAGGCATTTGTGCCCTCATCCATCAAATCTAATTTGGTTAAAATCCCAATAGTTCTCTTCCCGGTTGAATCAACTTGTCTAGCCAATTTCAAACTTTCAGAGTTGACTAAATCGACATTTGCAGGTGATACGGCAAGAATAATACAATTAGGTCTAGAGATATACTCCAAGATCAAATTACGAGTTTGTTTCTCAATATCAGTAGGTTGATCTCCAATAGGAACTTTGGTGATACCTGGTAAATCCACCAACGTCAAATTCAACACCTTGGTAGAAAAAATCTTCAAATTGATAGGAACCCGGTTAATACCTTTATTGGAGCCGGCAATCCGGTTTGTTTCAATTTCGATTTCACGTCTGATATCATTAAAACTGTAAAATCTTTTACCTGGAAGATGTAAAAATTCCCCATATTCAATATCTACGGTAGAACTTTCACTAGAAACACTACCATTCTTCTTATTCTTCGACATGGCCAACTTGCGTAAATGCTCTTCCAAGTCCACTTCCCTGACATCGTCACTATCATCATTATCATTGGAATAATCATCAGTTTCACTATTTGACTGACTGGTACTTTGATTAAGATGTTCTTGTTGCAGTAAATTAACCAACTGCAAAATTAAGGGTCTTCTGGTAACAATTCCAGTGCCTCGAGGCAAGAAATCCTTACCGACAATATTTTCCAACACGGAGGACTTCCCACACGACTGCAGACCCACAACCGCAAGGATTGGTAAGTCCAAATCACTTACTTGGGTTGTGGTTACAATATCTTGTAGTTTGTTAACGACTGGAATGAGATCAGCAAACGACATGATATGATTCGTGGTTGTTTGGAAGTTAGTTATTTTTTTTCACGCGGAGACCGAGAGAGAGCGAAAGAAGTGAGAGTGAGAGAGAGAGTTTGAGAGGGCCACAAAGCGTAGCAATGACGGCACCGCAATGGTGACGGGATAGGGTGGGGAGGAGTGACGTGGTCAGGCAGATATAGGTGGATGAGCAAGTGGATATATAGGCGATATATCCGGATATATATAGAGATTGTCAGTATACCCATGTAATAGTTTAATTCAAATACGGTACTGGAGTTAGTAGTGCAAAAATACACCAGCTCTACACTACAGTGTTCAGTCGTCGCGCTTCGTGGCCTCTAAATTTCCGCGTGAAAATTTCAACACCAACCATGAAGTCCAGTGTTCTTGCCATATTCCACATCTTGGTGGGTATATGTACCGCCTTCTCCCTTTCACAACATGATATTCCTCAGTCGTGGGTTAATGATCATTTCACTCGATCAATTGACTTGAAAAAAAGTTATATCAAGGAAACTGTATTAGTTGAGGCCACTAATATAGGCTCGTCTCCCACTAATGAATATTATTTTTCATTACCAGATGGAATCGATTCTTTGGGTAATGTTAACATTTTCAGTGCCATATATGATAATAAACAAGCGTTAGAATTTGACATTATTGAAAATGGCTTATATAAGTTGAAATTACCAATTCCATTATCACCAAACTCCAAGATTACCTTGAATATTCGCTACGTGTACATCAACAAATTGAGTGCTGTACCCAATGAAATCCTGTTGGCAGATATTCAAACCTTGTTAATCAAAGTCAACAAATACAACTTCAATCCCTATGTTACCAACGACTTGTCTTTGGTGGTGGAAGGTATGAATAAGGCCCATGAAATGAAACTTTTGGAGGCTAATGTCACCGACTCTGCCAACACTGACGTGCCAGCCATGCATCTGGAAACCAATGATAAATCTTTGAAATTCGGACCTGTTGATGGGGTAAAACCATGGAGTGTTGAAGCCTTGGGACTTTTATATGACCACAATAAGCCTTTAGGTAAAGTCCATAAATTGGAAAGAGGAATCTGGTTACCTTCTAGTGATATCAACGAATTTCAGATTGAAGAATACTATGAGGTTTACAATGATGGAGCAGAACTCAAGGATGGGTTTTCAAGATTTGAATGGATGAAAGGTAGATTTGAAACCATCAGAAACCACTGGGCCTTGTCTCATTTAGAATTCCCAATGAATGACAAATTGGAGTATGATGATTATTATTTCACAGATAAAGTTGGAATGGTCACTACTCATAAGAAAATCAAAAATCTTTTATTGTTTGAACCAAGATTCCCATTATTTGGTGGTTGGAAATACAATTTCACCTTTGGTTTTAACCAAAAATTCAATGATCACTTAAGAAAGATTGATGACGAAACCTATATATTTAAGATCCCATTACTCAATTCTCCTTTGGATTTGACTTATGATACCGTTGAATTGAGTTTCTACTTACCAGAAAATGCCGAATTTATCAATGTCAGTTCTCCAGTTAAATTCTCGGGAATTGAAACTGATTTTGAAAAATCGTATTTGGATGTGAGTGATGGTCACAAAAAGGTCACCGTCACCTTCAATGAATTATTTGAAGATTTGAATAAGATTGACATTTTCGTCATGTACAAATACACCAAGATACATTACTGGTGGAAAGTGTTGAAGATCTCTGGATTTGTGTTCATTGGATTGATCAGTTATTATTTACTTAGTTTGATCGATTTGACTATCGAGAAAAAGAATTAGATTAAATATACGCCAGAGTAGGAATATAGCAGAAATGTAGAGAACGTTACCTAATACTAGCCGTGCCATAAAAAGAATTAGATTAAATATACGTCAGAGTAAGAATAAAGCAGAAATGTAGAGAGCTCTACCAAATACTAGCCATGCCATGTATAATATATATACCCTATACACACCCAACCGAATAGATACCTAACTAACCGTCAGTGGTACCTCATATTTACTCTAAAAATAATTGGCATCTTTTATATCAATAACGTACTGTCTTCTGAAATAAACTCTCTTCACCACCAATAAAATCACCACCAATAAGATGAAACTGACAAGATAATTGTAGTTTGAAGTAGATCCCACATATTCTATTGTTTTGGGGTTTTCAAGATCTACAGGTGGATTTTCTGGTTTATTAGCAGTACCTCCAATACTTTGAGTACTGAATGCAGTCCATACATCGATTTTAGAAATGATGAATTGCTTTACAGGAGTAGAACCTTCAACAGCCGCTTTATTCAACAGTCTCAAAGTATCCCAACCATCTACAACTTGTCCAAATACCACATGACGTCCATCTAACCATTCACATTGATTTCTGGTGGTAATGAAAAATTGGGCTCCATTGGTATTTGGACCAGAATTTGCCATACTAAGTCTTCCAACTTTATCATGATTTAACTGGAAATTCTCGTCTTCGAATTTCTTCCCGTATATGGATTTACCCCCCGTTCCATCGGCATTTTCAAAGTCTCCTGCTTGGACCATAAAATCTTTGATAATCCGATGAAATATAGCTCCCTCGTAACCGTAACCGTAAGTCATATTACTGAGTCCCACAAAGTTTCCCACAGTCGTAGGGACCGTCGTACCGAAAAGAGCGAATGTAAGAGAGCCTTCTTCATTATGGAGCAACTCATTTGTGTCGGGATCAGTGAATTTTGAGGTGATGTGAAAAACTACTTTATGAGTATAAGGAGGATCATCTCTCACGTGAGATTCCTGTTCGTCGGTAAGAAGTTTTGCTGGCATGGCCATACATGATATCACCATGGCAAGGATACCCCATAAACGGAGTAACAACATGTTTGGTTTTTTTTTGAACGAAGTTGGAATGTGTGATGGAACTTATTTTAGGTCTAAAAATCTGCGCGTCGCGAACAATGCAGGGCCTTCATCTTGTAAAAGTGTGTGCTAAGGACACCGCTGGCGCACCACGAGCTACCACGAGCGTCGGGCCAGGATTCGTAAGTTCCGCCTCATCTACTGTGACAATGGGGACAAACGAGCCCTGGAGATTTATTCAATGGTCTGGGTACGGCACTGAAATGGGTGATTTGGGGGGCAGACCCTAGCGAAAGCCCATTCCTAAACTTGACAATAGATTTGAAGAACGCCCCAAACTTGGAGTGTCTTTGTGGCATGTTTCGTTGCTTTAATCGGCAATTGACTGGAATAAATCCGTGAGATCTGCCAAAGTATAGCCATTTGATGTAGTCTTTGTTATGCAGCCAGTGGTCTATTGTGAAAAACGTGCTCTCTATAAAAATCCGACAGAAGCTTTATGTGCATTAGCAGTTACTGGCAAAGAAGATAAAATTACAGATTATGTGAAGGCCATTGATAGTAGATTAGATCTTGCATTACGAGGCTATTTGCACAAGACATTAAGCCAGACATTTCAGCCGTCCATATCCCTTACAAAGTCAAGGATCTTTGTTGAACTACTTATTGTCTCAGGGATATTCCCACTCCCAAAAACTCTTCGCCACCAAAGGCTCTTCGTCATCATTTAAGACTCGAAACTAGAGCTCTCTATTTCCACCAGACACTTCAGTTCTTGGAATCTGCGAATTTTGCAGCAATTGGAAAAAGACAAAAAAGCCAAACATTCACAAACTACAAAGTTACCAAAAAAATTCAAAAAAAATTCAAAAAAAAAATATACAAGTACAGAAAAGCTACATACATGTTACAAACATCATCATATCCAGTATATCATGTCCCATACACTTCTCTCCCATACAATTCTCCCACTACCTTTCCTCTCCCTCAATCCCACCATTCTCACTATTCTCACCAATTCTCACTATTCTCACCAATTCTCACTATTCTCACCAATTCTCACTATTCTCACTATTTCTCATTCTCAGTCTCAGTCTTTTTCTCAACTGATCTAGTGGCAACACATACTATAAAATGAACGGGATTTCAGTTGATATCAATCACCTTAAGAAAGGAGAGGTTTCCATGGGGACATCCATTATGGCTGTCAAGTTTAAAGACGGTGTCATTTTGGGGGCCGATTCCAGAACTACAACCGGTTCTTATATTGCCAACAGAGTTACCGACAAATTGACCCAAATTCACGATACAATCTACTGTTGTCGTTCTGGTTCTGCCGCCGATACTCAGGCAGTGGCTGATATTGTCAAGTATTATTTACAACTTTATTCATCTCAATTGGGTCCGGATGAAAAGCCTACCACTGAGGTGGTGGCCAATGTGTTTCAGGAATTATGTTATAACAATAAAGATAATTTGACGGCTGGAATTATATGCGCTGGATATGATGAAGAGGCCGGAGGTTCTGTGTATTCTATACCATTGGGAGGTTCGGTTCATAAACAAGAATATGCCATAGCTGGTAGTGGTTCTGGATTCATTTATGGATGGTGTAATGAGAACTTTAAGATTGACATGTCCAAGGATGAAACCATACTGTTTATTAAAACTGCGTTGAGTGAGGCTATGAAATGGGATGGCTCAAGTGGAGGTGTTGTGCGTATGGTTATATTGACCAAGAAGGGGGTGGAGAGATTGGTTTATTATCCTCATGAAATTAAGTGTTAGATTATTCCAGATACATTGTGCTGTGTATCCTGTGCCGAGACAATGTCTAGATCAGGCTGTATACATATCCGTGCCCGGCACATGTCGTACATAGATGTACATACGTAAATGAACAAACATGCAGAGTTCTTTCCAGTTACTAATATAAACCGAGACTCAATTACAATAAATATGTTTATTAGTATATTACACAATAAGAAATGAAATTGATTTAACAGAAAAAGTTGTAAATTCTGTAGTAGAATGGTCTAGATGCAAGGTAAGCCTTTTCTTCAGCAATTTCTTGTTTTAAGACATCCAAATCCAATTCTCTTCTACCAGTATCAATATCAATTTCAGTAGCTCTGAAGTAGATATTCCAGTTTCTGGTCCAAAGCTTATGACCAATGTAGAAGGCAAGAACCACTGGAACGGCCAAATAAGCCATGAAAAAAGTGGCAGCATCTGGAGAGGCACCTAATGGGAACAAAGCAATCCAGAATTGGAAACCTAAAACGGCAAGGTTCATACCCAAACCCCAGAAGGCACCATAGATACCAACTTGAGAAGTGAAGGCAATTTCATCGGTACTTCTACCTTGAGCATATAAAGCTCTTCTAAATCTAATGTGACACAAGTTAATAGAACCCCAGGTCATAATGGAAGATAAACCAGACAAGGCCAATAACCAATCGAAAACATCACCAGACTTACTAGAAGCAGTAACGAAAGCAATTAATCCAAAGATACATTGGACAATAATGGCATATAATGGTCTACCAGTCTTATCAATGTAAGCAAGGAACTTTGGAGCTTGACCGGAACAAGCCAAAGCAGCCAAAGTACGGGAAGAAGCATAGACAGAAGAGTTACCAACCGATAAAACCGAAATTAAGATAACTGCATTCATGACATGAGGTAATCCACTAATACCACCATTTTGAATGGAGATAACGAATGGAGAAGCATGGGCATCATAAGAAGATTTACCAACCAATTGGGGATCAGTGTATGGAACCAATAAACCAACCAAACATAAAGAAATGATGTAGAATAAAGTAATTCTCCAGAAAACTTGTTTAGTGGCAGATGGTAAAGACTTTCTTGGGTCCTTGGTTTCAGCAGCAGCTAAACCAACCAATTCAGTACCAGCAAAGGCGAAAGCAGCAGACACAAAGTTAACACAAACACCTTTGAAACCATGGGCGAAAGCACCTGGGTTACTCCAGTATCTACCACCAATGTATTCTTTAGTTGGACCACCACCGGCAGCCAAAATAATACCCAAAAAGATGTACCCAATAACCGCAATGACTTTGACGAAAGAGAAGGCGAATTCAGCTTCACCATAACCCTTAACACCAAAGAAATTAATGGCACAAATACCAACCCAAAAGATAGCGACAAAAGCAGCAGAGTTAACATCGTCATTCCAATATTCCACCACAATAGCAGCCGCCACCAATTCTAATGGGAAAACAACTAACCATTGCATAGCATAATTCCAAGCCATAGCAAAACCATAAGATGGATCAATAAAACGAGAGTTATAAGTAACGAAAGCACCAGAAACTGGGAAAGTAATAGCCAACTCTCCCAAAGATTGAACGGTACAATACATCATAGTACCAATCAAAGCATAAGCAATTAAAATACCGGCTGGACCACCATTTCTTAAAGCACCTCCAGAACCAACAAATAAACCAGTACCAATGGAACCACCAATGGCAATCATCTGTAAATGTCTAGATTTTAATTTTCTATTCAAAGGAGCATTGGCAGTCTTAATGGCCAACTTTTCAGTGGCAGTCAAATTTGGGTCAAGTCCCAAATCGTCATCTTTGAACTCTCTAAAGTCGTCGATGAATTTGGCGAATCCGGTTAACTTAGGCTTGTTATCTTGAGCATCAAAAGCATCGATGTAAACCCCACCATTCTTTTCGGTGGAAGATCCATCGGCATTATCCTTAGATCTAATATAGTTTAATTCCTTGGAAACCATTATGTGTTAATGAAAGAAATTGGAAAATAAGGATTCATGGTGCTTTATATTGTTGCAAAAATCTGGTGGAAAAATCAGACAAAAAATGAAAAAAAAAAATCACCTCAAGCTTCCACCCAAAAAAGAAAGAACATAGATAGCTCCAAGTGCGGAAATTTCATTGGAGGAGATAAGTCGATAAGACAGATCTTTTCGCTTTATGGCGTATCACGTACTGCGAATGATCATTAGGCAGGAACGACGAAAAAAAAAGAAATGGAGCGCCGAACGCTGATAAGATGACTAGAAGAGGTGAAGTTAGGTAGAGCTTAGAGACATCTCATAGGAATGACCGAGGAGGATTTATACATTGACAAAGGTGAAGGAGGTGGTTGGAGAAGAAACGCCCTTTGTCATTCTTTTACTTACCCCACTCCTGTCCTGGGGCGCTTTCCCCAGTTGAGATTTAGCGTTTTTTCGTTAGGCAATTTTGGCAGTTTCAAATTATGAGGTATTAGTTTTTGGATCTGCAACGAGTATTGTTAGAGAAACAAGAAATATAAAAAAATACGAGGACTTGTCATTTTGTGATCAATTTACGGGCTGGTTATAATGACGAATCTCTTATATCTGCTGATAGACATGCAATGAACAATCTCGGATATTTACTACTAGGAGTGCACTTACTGTGGCGCTTGATTTTGCCCTTGCGTTTTGGCCTTATCACTGATAGCGATTAAAGCTTAATCATTTGCCAGGGCCATTTGTTCCGCTATTGGTGCGACTGGTGCGACGATCGTACGAGAAAGCCTACTCTGCAGTTTGAGGGTCCAGCGGTGGTGCGGCATGTACGTCCTGCATGTAAGTTGGTATGGATTTCGCTTGATGATAAGACGAGTTAGAAGATGATAGTATTGTAGTGATAGTACGGTAATACCGAAGCTGATGGCGATTTGTCGTAGTGTATAACTTGTAGTATAATGATCTTTTCTTCTATCAGATCGCCTTGCCGTTGATCATCTCGTCTTCTGCTGCCATTTCAATCCCTTGGCATTGCCGTTGAGTCGCACAAATGCCTTATATCAAAATGCCGTGTGAAATTTCCGTTGGCGCGAGTCCGTGATGTTTGGCGTGAGGTGGGTCCAATTGGTGCAATTCCACGTCCCCGCCAAGTCGAAAGTTGGTTGGTTATTTTTTAACCCTATTCTTCATAAAAAGCCGTATAATGGGTTAAAGGTTTGTAGCGTGACAAGATAGCGATCGGTTGATCTGGCGCTGGTATTGTCTGATGTGAGCGAAATTATCTACGGTTTTCGATGTTTGTTTTTGAGCTCTTAATATCAGTTTCTGGAAATTAAAGGACTCCTCCTGTGGGTGTCTGAGTGTTTTGGAGTTTGGGTGTCTGGGTGTTTGAATGTAAATCAGGGTTTGAGATCGCCGTGTGTAATTAGACCAAACACAGGAGAGTAAATGGGATGGTGCAGTGGTTGTAGTGAAGGACAATGTCTTTCGTACTTGATATATACATATGTATTAGTCGAATCACCATGTTGTGGAGTCTGGGAAATGTCTGTAAGATATTGGTCTATGGTAAGTGCTGGGTTATTGCCTTTGTTCGTAGATACCTCTGAATCATGTAACAGGACGGACAAGCTTCCCATATCTCAAGAATATAGATACAATCCATATACAGAACACCCGAATATATTACAAGAAACAGCTCTTCCCAAGATACAGCATGTTTCCAATTGATTACGATTGATGTTCCATTTAACAATTTATCCATTATACTATGCAGGAACAATGTATCTGTCATAGTACACATTTTCTGTCAATGCCTATTGTCAAGTGGGAACATTGACCAGACAATTACCGTAATTACAGGATCTTTAGCATCATTTCTTTCAGTAGTCTGGGTTCGTCTTTAAAGATCAGGGCAATGACCTAAAATATAGAGTAAGGCCCCATAAAACGACGGATTAAACGACGGATGAAAGTCACGGAAAATACCACTGCAATAGAATACCAACTGTCTATATCTGTACTAATACGTCTTCACAAAAAGAATGTACTGAAGCCTACACAAAAATACCGAAGTCACACAAAAATACTGAAGTCTACGCAAAAGTGCTGAAGTCTACACTGAAGTCTACACAAAACGATTGCATCGAAGTCTACACAAAAAGGCATACGCACTTGTCCTGCAGCTACGGGCCATATCGATGCACTTTTTGGCCGCAGCAATTATGAACTCAGTAACCTATTGTGCACTGCAAGTCACCAAATCTACGGCCACAGGCCCTCATCGCACTCATTCCACCGCTCCAAATACACATATATATAAATCTATAAAACTACCAACACCACAAAAACCACAACAACCCCAATACCTACTAAACCCGACAAAAGCTTATTCCATCAACCCAGTAGATCTCGCGTATTTTTAGATCTTTTCAGCTTTGCTCGTCTGCGCGTTTTAGTCCCTTTATTTAGTTCCCACGTTTAACACATCACAATTTTAAGTGTCTAGAATCAGTACTATTTTCGTCCAATGTTCGTTTGGAGAAAACTTCGAATTAATGTGCTAAGGATCACGGCTGTGTTTGTGGCGGCTGTGCTTTTATTTCATCTTTCTCAAGCACCTCGTGGATTGGTCCCTGACGCAGCTATTGTCAATCTGTTTTCAGGTCAAGTAAAACACGAATATATCGATGGTACATCCGCCATAGTATCATCCAACTACAAGACGCTTTTCTCCCGTTATCCTGTTGTCGATTATGGTGTTTTGTCAAAACCTACCAAATGTGACATGTATTTCAAAAATCTTTATTTTTCCGATCCAAACTGGTCCGTTGACCCTTTGGCCAACTTTGACTTCAAAAAGAATTATTACAAGCCATACGAGAAGTTCAAGGCTGAGACCATAGAAAAATTGAAATCGGATGAATCTGTTGGTGCTGATCTGATCGATGAAACTGCCATTAAGCAGGATTACGATGATGTATGGGAGAAGATTTTATCTCAGGAACAATTGCTCCATGATTATTTCACCACTTTGCGGGTGTTCGATCAATGTTATGTGCAAAATAACCACAGAACCCTTTTAAACTATACTGATATTTACCAGAGAGCCATTCCTTGGTTAACTCTGGAATATCCCAAGATCGAGGACTACAATGGTCATAAACTCAAGATCGTCGATGACCGTAAATCCGATAATTGGTTAGTCAACTTCAGAAATAACTTACAAGGGAGGGGGATTGTTCTCACCATTTCTGACAGCCACTTGCCTGATACTTTAAGACTCTTGAAGCTCTTGAGATACTTGCAAAATTCACTTCCTATTCAAATCATTTACTTTGAAAAATTGTCGAAAGAAACGAGAGATAAGGTGGTACAATTTGCGAGAACAAAGGATATGTCAGTCCTTGGGTTAGAGGATTTGGCCGATGATTTACCTCAACAACTGGTGTATTTTGTTGATGTGTCGGTGTCAATAAATTCAAAGTACCGTTACAAGTTCAGTGGATTCGGGAATAAGATCCTCGCCACATTTTTCAATACTTTCAGCGAAATCATTTTGATGGACGCTGATACTGTGCCCATGAAACCAGTGGAACAGTTCTTTGATATGGCCAAGTACCAGCAAAATGGAACTGTCTTCTTTAAGGATAGAAAGGCTGTTGAGTATAGAGCTAAAAATGATTTAATCTTCTTCAACAAGTTGTTACCTTCTGGTTTCGACGCGGCTTTCTTCGATATTCCTCAAGCAACTAACTTTAGTCTTAACAGGGATTTCTTCCAGGGGATGAACCATTATATGGAAAGTGGATTGGTGGTAATTGACCGGTCTAAGCATTTCTTCCATCCGATTGTAATGTCACAAATGAGTTTTGCATTACCTCTCAGTTCCAGAGTCTATGGTGATAAGGAGTTATTCTGGCTCAGTTTTGTACTTCTTGGAGATGAAAAATATGCCTTCAATGAACATTTCTCGGCAGCAATAGGGGAGTTGACACCAATGGATGAAAGATATAAAGATATTGGAAAGGCCAAAAACTTCAAATCTCAAGAACTCTGTTCTAACCACCCAGCACACATCAATGATGAAGACAGTCATAGTCTTCTCTGGTTTAATTCAGGTTTCAAATTCTGTGGTCAGGAATTCGAGGCAGCCAAGGAATTCGAATCCAAGAAACGGTTTAGTAAATTCAAAACCCTTAAAGATTTTGAGACCTTTTTCAACAATAAACTCATCATCAAAAATGCAGTCATTCCCCCATCAGGTACAATCAGTGTTGAACACACAGATGGTGAAAGTAATAGAGCCTGGTTGAGTATGGGTCAATATTGCCATGGGTACACTTGGTGTGCATATTCCTCTATTGGAGATGAACCAGAAAAAGATTCAAAACTTCAGGGCCTTCTTATTGAATTCACCCCCGAAGAATCGGAATGGTTCGATAAGTTAGGTGATGTGTGGATGTCTCCCATTGATCAAGAAACAAAACAGAAGGAGTCAAAGAAGCTGAACAATAAGTACAAGTTGGATGACCATAATCTCAACGAAGTCAAAGAAAACTTGAAATATTACAGCAGCTAGTCTTGTATTATATCTGTACACTAATATATCTACATATCAATCGTCTATTAGACTAGATGGTGCATTTTTGTTGCATTTTTGCAGCAATGACATTTGCACAATTCCCTCCACATTTGCAGCAATGCGCGACAAAATCTTCATGGACTCTACATTTAACGACCTACTTTATGCGTGTCGAACTGGGGATTTCGAGACGGTTGAAACACTTCTCAACACCCCCAACCTAGAGATTAATAGAACTGATGAGTGGGATTATTCTCCATTAATTTTGGCGTCTATTTGTGGCCATTATGATATAGTTGAGCTTCTTTTGAAACGAGGTGCCATTTGTGATAGAGACTCTTTTGAAGGAGAACGGTGCATTTATGGAGCCCTCAATTATAAGATCCGAGATCTCCTATTGAGTTTTGATATCTCCAAGAAAGTTGACGTGAATCAGCCTTTTGCATCCCATATTACGGCGATTTTACTGAATAATAAGTTCATCAATAAGGACTTGGTACTAAGAGATTCAAATGACAAATTGTACCATGTTAATCGGTTCTTATTGGCGGCAAGATCCTCTAAGATGATGTATGATCTTAACAGCAACTGGATTGACCAGATTGAGGTGACATTGGACTATGATTCCAAGTTGATGGATATACTTATGAATTATATTTACTTGAGAACTGATAGACTCACAATCGATACCATTCAGGGAGCCAAACAATTGGCAAGAGACCTTGAATTTCTGGACCTTGAGGTTGCAATTGATAGAATAGATCTGTCATTGGATGATAAACTGAAGTCTAAGGCCAACCACCAGAATTCGTTCAATTTCATAGAGAAAAGCCGGATCGATATGTCGAAGTTTCTCGAGACAATCATCGATCTGAAGGTTCCAGTACCTTTAAATCTCGATGAAGACGTGGAATTTGAAGACATCGACGCAACCCAGTACATCACCGATAATTTAAAGTCTCAATTGTTGATTGGTGATTGCATTCCAGATATCATCATTCTGATCATAGATATAACTCTCGAATCGATTGTCTACTATCCATGTCATAAATGCATGCTTATCAGATCAGAATACTTTGAAACCATGTTCAATTCTGAGATATTCAGCAGCCAGAACCAGGTGCCAGTTAACAATATTGCTGAGTTAGAGGTTATGGATAGAACCAAACTTAAACCATCGGATCTACCGGTCATTTCAGTAACTTGTTCCAACAGTCAAGTGGCCGAATTAGTCCTCTCGTATCTTTATCATGATAATGTCGATTATATTCCAATGGATGTAACGGTCGATCTATTGTACTTATCTGATGAGTTATTACTCGATAAATTGAAAACTTTATGTGCAGTAAACATCACATCTAAATTCAAAGATTTTTCATTCAAAGAAATGGATCTGTTAAAGGAAAGAATTGGCTATGATGTGTTTGAATTGGTGAAGGTAAGTTGGGCTACTAGATGTGATAAACTTGAACAATTTACCACCAGATTGATTGCTAGTAATTTAGGGACAATTTTCCATGATAAAACCTTATGTGATACATTACATGATTTGATTATAGACAGTGCCGAGAGAATCGAAAATAGACAAACTACAGATACAATTGAGTTAGTGGATGATATCAGATATTACTTATCCAAGAAATATGGGGTAAGTGATGACTTGATGAAAGATTTCATTCCCGTGGGTCCATCTTTAACGGGGAAATTTGATGAGGATGTGAAAATTAGAAAAGACTCCTTACTATTGTATCTGAGAGATCTTGAAATGATCGACACTATGTTAGAAACACTCAACTTAGATGCATGATTTATCCCCCTGTAGACAAAATTCGAGAGCCACACTTTCCACAGTTGCCACAATAAATTATGAATATATAGGTATGTCCCCCTTAAGCATAGAAAAACCTTAACTGCAAAGCGGCAATGACAATAAGTTGGATCCCTCCTGAGGCAACCAAGGAATCGCTTGACTATGCCGATTTAACAATCTTGGATATCTCAAAGTACGATGAACCTAATGAGAAATATAGATTGGCCCAAGAATTAAAAAAAGCCGTATCCAAAGATGGATTCTGGTCAATTGTTGGACATGGTATAAATACTGAAGAGATCAATAGACAATATGGGTTAGTTAAACATTTCTTTGATGATTACAGCTTTGAAGAGAAATCGGTCCAGAGTTGCGATTTCGAAAAAGGTGATTATTTAGGATATAAATCCAAGGGAATTAAAAATGTGTTTGGAACTAATGTCAAAGATCCAATGGAAGTATTGAATATTGCCAAATTCAATGGTAAATATGAGGAGTATTATCAGCAAGATTTCATTAAGAAATTCCGGTCTGAGCTTGAAGTATTCAGTAAGAAAAGCTACGAAGTTGGGGTAAAGCTTCTCAGATTATTTGCCATAATCCTTGAAATTGACGAGGAATACTTCATCAATGCCCATTTGTATAAGGACCACAGTGACGACCATTTGAGGTATATCAAGTATACTATTAGACCCAAAGAAGAAGATGAACAAGTAGAGAATATCTATGCCAGAGCTCATACTGATTTCGGATCCTTGACACTTTTGTACGAGCAACGTGTAGAGGGATTACAGATCAGACTAAACTCCGGCGAATGGAAATATGTAAAGCCGGTAGATAATGGTATTGTATGTAATATTGGAGATGCTCTCACTTTCTGGTCAAATGGATATTTGAAGCTGACAATCCACCGGGTAGTTCGTCCCCCAGAAGATCAAGTCTTAAACAATCGATTCGGGTTGTTTTACTTCTTTAGACCTGGAGATAAAAGTGTGATAGAAACAGTCGACTCTCCAGTATTGAAAAAATTGGGACTCTACAAGAAAACTACACCTTTAGTAGGTACTGAGTATGTTAGAAAGAGGGTAGAAAATTACCATAACACGACTGATTATGGGAAAAATAGTAATATCAAGTTCAAGGTTGGAGATTACGAGATTGAAGATGGCTATGAGTGATTAAATATATAGGTTTATGTACACCCAATAAATTTTTGTTTAGGGATTTTAAGTCTTAATTATAGCTTAACTAAGCTTAACTAATCTTAACTATGGGCCCAGTTGGGCGGTGGTCAACGCCTTATCTCCAGCGCCTGGAGCTCAGGGACACAAATAGGACCATGGCGCGGTTCCGCGGGGTGGCCAGCGATAGGTCTATCGCGGGCGTGTGGCCAGTGTTCCTGATACATGGCACAATTCTCGCGATGACCCAACTTTCTTTTGTCAAATCTGCGGAGTTTTAAAAAAGGCGGACCATAAGATGACTAGAAAGTATAAATATTTAAACAACAGTGATCCCAGATTTTGTCAGGTAAATCATAACTGTACGATGATTTCAACCACGACAACCATGATGAACAGTTGTGATATTGAAAGCCAATATCCTTCTGAATTGGTCCATAAAATCATTAATTATCTCCCCATACCCACACTTGTCACCTTATCACAATACAACACCATTGCATTTAATCTTTTATTCAAAGATATCAGACTTAGTACGAAAGCCAACTTTAACGGCCGGGAAATTTTCAGAGATTTTGCAGCAATTCAAGCATTTATTGACCAACACCCATATTTCGCACCCAATCACCTTATAGTGGATACAGAGCAGGATTTGGCTCAGGACTTTGATTTCTCCCAATTCAAGTATTTATCGGTTGAAAAGGTAAGTTCTAACATCCCATTGGAAGTCCGTGATCAAAGATTTAAAAGAATTGCTATCGATAATAGCAACAACACAATTGACCCAGAGGTGATTGCTGGTTTATCGGTGCAGGAAGTTGCAATTTATTGCGGCAATGTAGCTATGATCCCTCCTTTAGTTTATAAGTTAACTTTGGTTCATACTCCGGTGACGATTGAAGAACTTGAACAATTCTCGTATTTGGAGCTGTTGTACTTATTTGAAAGCACACACGAGTATTTTAAGGCCGATTTACCTTATTTGAAATCATTATTTCTTGGTGATTGGTATAAAGGTGGTGATCTTCTGAATTTGCATAAACTCGAATCATTGACAGTTCATAATGTCAATGGCCAAGTTCATTTCCCACAAAATTTGAAGAACTTAGTTTTTTCAGACGGGAAAAACTTGAGGTCCATCAAGGAAATTCAACAATTGCAAAATTTACAGAGTTTGCACCTTCTTGTGCGTCATGTTTGTGGCCATGGAGACTTTTATAATTCTGAATTTCCAGAGCTGATCAAGAATTTGAGTATCCAGTTTGGTGACAGTTTCCATGACATTTACAGTCAAATCAACGATATGAAATTACCACTGCATCTTGAGCTGTTGGAGATCATTGACTGTGAGGATTTGACATTATCGAATTTGTCATTACCTGAAACCTTGAAGCATTTGAAGGCTACTAATATCTTGGGATTTGACGATGAATTTGAGGTAAATGACGGTTTAGAGTCCGTAACTTTGAATAACGTGGTGGACTTTGAGGATTTGTGTGTGCCAAAAAAGACGAAGTTTAGCGTATTTAATGATTTTGATGTATAATAGTAATGAACAATGATAGAATTTAAAAAGTACGTAGAAAAGGCAAAGAAGTAAAGAAGAAAAGGTGTGCAGCAGCACATACAAACTACACAGATCGTAGAGAATATGCATAGAGAGCATGTACAGAGTAAATTTGTAGAGAAGTGTAGTGGGAACATTCGTTGTAAATCGTTATTCATTAGTTATTCTATAGGCTCGATGATTTCAATCATAGAAGTGGCCAACTTTCCCACTTCCGGAGAATCATTGATCATGTTCTGTAAATTGAATAACATCCAAGGCTTATAAATCTCAGCAATGATCTTTTTCCTATTAACAAGATCAGTGGATGAACTGTTCAACACATTGAATAAATGAAGTTGGTTATATGGATTTGCAGCCGAAGGGAATGCATATAAATGGGTCAATGCACTATAGTGAACCTTCAAGTTAGAGTCCAGTTCTTTCAAACTAGAATCGATGAATGTCTTTAAACTGGCTAAGTGTATCACCATATTCTTTTTCAGTACTGAAGAAACGGTCTTTTTATCGGATTTAGTCCAATTAAGAAGATTGAAAAACCCATCAAGAGTTTTAACAAAATGGTTCTTGATGATATGTAATGGAAAATGGTCAATCATCAAGTTGATGAAGTTAACGGACCCGTTATGGACGGAAGGATTAATATGGTTCATAGCTGAATGGATATATAAGATGAGCTGGTTCGAATTAACTTCTATCAACGTGGTATTGGTGTCAATCAATCGTTTAAAAAGCAGTAGTAAAGCATCTCGAACCTCTTTAGCTTCATCAGTTATCATAGGTATCAAGGCCTTTATTAGTAATTGCTTAACTCTAGGATCTTCTGGGAGTTTTTTCTCTAACATCACCAACACTTCTTTTCTGGTGGTGGAGGAATGGTGTTTGGTCAATGAAATGTACTGTTCAATGGTCTTTTCTCCCACAATTTGATTGGGTAATGAGATAGCTTTCAGCTTGAAACTGGTATCTGTGTGGTTGGCAGCTTTGGTAGTCTTACCTACCTTCAACCGTTGCTTGACAAAGTCCTTTCTTTTCTCCTGTTTCTTCTTTTTGCTTCCCATGGTCTATAAAATGCAGTGAGAATTGATGAGATGAGCTGCGATGAGATATCAAAAGGCCGTTTTTTTTTTGTGGTGGAACGCGACTATTAAATCGACTCCAGTAAAGTAGTCATAAACATGGAAATCGACGGGAGTCTTCTGGCACTAAGTTTGGACGATTTCCAGACAGCCATAGCAGGGCATGGAGAGGACCCTGACACCTCCAATGATCCCATGGATGTGGACTCCAGAGACGACTCTTCAATCCAAACCTTGAAACAAGATCTCCACGACATCCAAACCAGCACCCCAGTTAAAGAAATGGACGTGGAAGTGGAAGCGGAAAACTCTAGTTTTGTATCGGCTCTTTCCCACACGATCTTCCTGCCAACGAATATCGGGGCAAAATATGCTATGAAGCTTTTACCAGGACCTGAACCCAGAAAGATCGACTTTGATAAGAGTATAGATGGTGAATATGACACATCTACATCGAAAGCTATTGTAACTCGACATATCAACTCCTTCTCATCGAATAGTGATAATTCGCTTTTCTTGACTGATAATTTCAAGGACCAGGAGCCGGAATTTGTGTATAATCCTGCCAAACGAGACTACGATGAAGAGAACATCTACAACAACTCAATGAGTCAGTCATATCTCTATCGCCGATACAATCGAGACACCAGGACATCCCCAAGTCCGACAGGATTGGATTCCAGTGCCAATCTTGATATCTCCAATGATGATCTCCAGAACTTGAGCCGGTTCAGTGGCATGAGTAATGCAACCCCAACATCGATCCAAGTCCATCACCACCATTACTATTATTCTCCCGGAAAGAACGACGTGTCGAATACGAGAGAAGACACCACATATATGAGCTTGAATAATAGTAGTTTTGGAGGTGATTCAAGAGATTTAAACGAAGTTAAATTACCTCCTCCGTGGAAACAAGAAAGTATTCCTAAGGATAAATACCCATACATTATATCGACCTATTTGCAGATGATCATCAACTTTGGTGTTACTTCTTATGGGATATATTTGCTTTACAATATTATCTCCACTATTCGGAGAGATATCGAGGTTAAGCTCATGCAACAATCGACGGATTTACTCTTGGAAATCGAAGATTGTGCTCAAAAATATTACGATAATAATTGTTCTCCAGATTTGATTGTGCCAGCTCTTGAAAAACCTTGTAATTATTGGCTCAAATGTATGAATCAGAACCCAAATCCTCACTTGAGTGGGAATAAATCAAGTGTAAGTGCCGAGACTTTAGGATTGATCTTGAATTCTTTAATTGAGCCGTTAGGCTTGAAGTTTTTTATTCTTTTCTTTGCATTTCTATTACTTGTGTTCCTTTTCAACTTTACATTTGGATTTATTAGGGCCAAGACCTACTACGGTGACAATAATGAACTGCAAGTCGTCAGTCAACGACGCTGATTCTCTATGTAAGAAATGAATAAGATGATACGAATTTCAGGTATATACAATCACATACATTGGGTTAAAGTTCATACCGGCAATAATAATAAGAATAAGCCCAGATCCAACACTCGTAGAATCCAGCACCCCACAATTAACTAACATTGTATACTACGACTAGTAGAGCATCCGACGGGATTCACATTTAATTGATGATTCATAAAGTTTAATTTTACTAACATTGCAGATCGCAGGTATGCCGACGGGAATGCATCACTAAAAGGAGTCTAGTGTCTCCTTTGAAAAAAAAAAAAAGAACACCTGTATGATGCCCCAGGCACAGGTGGCTCACCCTTTATATTTTATCGCCGACCGGCTATGATAACTCCACCATATGAGATTAAAAGTACATCAATTAACGAATATCACGTGGATACTTCTCCACCAGCATATGATATGCCAGATGTAGCTTTAGTATCTGTAGTTAAACATTTGAGTTTCAGACAATTATACCTATCATGTCACACAAACAATAGCTTCTCGGTTAAACTTGTTGGACGGGCCATAAAAATTTTGCTATGTTTTTTTTTTGGGAGGTTGAGTGCAGGAAGGACTTGCGGCTGACATGTTGTATAAATAATGCCATTATTGGACTATAACCATTTTTTGGAATTTCCCATTGCCGTAAGCCTAAATAAAGATATGAGTTTTTTTGGAGCTTCCAGATCAGATGAAAAAGCCCTAAGGGAGGCTGCTCAACTGTCTTCTGCAAATCAATCGGATGGAATTTCTATGACTGGATCTTCGGCATATGAGACTGCAGACGAGGCCGAAAGTGGACTTGAAAATTACTCTCTCAGGGATGAGCATTCACAAAAAGGTCCAGATTCCATATATGACCAGCCAAAAAATGGGATCAATGATCAGGTAGATGGTGAAGCTGCAGGAGATGATGACACTTTCACCAAAAACCAGGAATCTGTCACAGATGAAAAATCAGAAAATGAAGGGGTTGAACCATTTACCGGCACCTCTGGTCAGAACACGACCGAAAAAATTGAATTATCTGGTACCAACGAAGATAAACCTCTTACTTTGGGACAATTGGATTGGGATGATGCAAATGACAAGGGAGACCCATTCAATTGGCCAAGTTGGAAGAAATGGTATATCACTTTCACCACTGCATATATATGTTTGTGTGTGTCCTTAGGATCCTCTTTATATGTGAGTGGAGTTTTTGACATACAAGCCAGAACTGGATGTTCGAGAGAAATTGCCATTTCGGGATTGACATTTTATTTGATTGGATTGGCCTGGGGTCCGGCTTTAGCCGCTCCAGTGTCTGAGACGTTTGGAAGAGCTTTGGTTTATAAGGTATCATTTCCAGTTTCCATGCTTTTCGCCATGGGAATTGGTTTATCCGATAAAATTTACGAAATCTTGATTTTAAGATTCTTTTGTGGTTTATTTGCATCTCCTGCATTGGCCGTTGCTGGTGGTACCATTAATGATATCTGGAGAATTGAGGATAGAGGAATTGCCATGGCTTTCTTCTGTTTAGCACCTTTCTTTGGTCCAGTTCTTGGCCCAGTAATTGGTGGATTTGTGATTGAAAAACAAGGGGATTGGAAATGGACCATGTGGGTTTCTTTGATCTTCAGTGGTGCAATCTTGCCATTTGTGTTGATGTTACCTGAAACCTATAAACCAATTATCTTGGTTCGTAGAGCTCGTAAGAGAGGTCTTAATTTGCATCTTCCCCCAACATCTCAATTGATTAAAGTGACTCTTTCCATCACTTTATTGAAACCACTTGAGATGTTAGTCGTTGAACCGATTGTTTTATTGTGGTCTTTTTACATCGCCTTTGTCTTCGCCGTTTTGTTTGGGTTCTTCGAAGCTTTCCCAATTATTTTCCAACAAGAATACCGTATGGCCCTGGGAGTCGGTGGTTTACCCTTCTTAGGTGTTGGAATTGGTTTAATACTTGGAGTGGTGCTTTTCATCTGCATCGACAGATTTTTGCTCTTCAAGAAGAACCCCGATGGAACTAGAGGTAAGAGAGACGAAAACGGAAATATGGTTGCAGGTGCTCCAGAAAGCATCTTATTTATTGGTAAAATAGGTGCAGTTTGTTTACCAATTTCATTGTTCTGGTTGGGTTGGACTGGTAGATCATCAATCCACTGGATGTGCCCAACTGTGTCGGGTGTTCCATTCGGTTTTGGATTGATTTTAATCTTCTTTACCAATATGTTATACTTCATCATGTCCTTCCCTCCAGCTTCTGTAGCAAGTGCTTTGGGTGCAAATAATTTATTAAGATATTTATTGGCTTCAGTATTCCCATTATTCACCACTCAAATGTATGAGAAATTGGGAATTGACTGGGCTACATCTTTGTTTGGATTCATTGCTCTCGCTTTGCTTCCAATCCCTTGGATCTTCCAAATTATTGGACCAAAGATGAGAAAGATATCTAAATTCGGTTACGCTGCAATTATGAAACAGCAAGCTGAACTCCACAAGAGACCTTTGTCCCAAAGAGAGCAAGACGAACAAGACATCCAAAGTGACGTTGCATCGTCGTTCGCATAATAATAGTCTATATGAAAGGTGAGCTTGGGCTGGTGGTATAATAATTTAATTAATGATTTATTTTTTGTCTACGAGTTACTCTAATGATCGTTTTGTTTAACACTAACTGGAATTTCACTTCTTTGCAATGAACGAATTCAGAGAGAATTACGAGTGAAATGTGACATTTGTGTAGTATTATTGCTCTTAAGCTATATAGATCCCTGATCTGATAATTTTAATTTTTGGGTATGATAATGAAGATTAAGTAATGGTGATTCCAAGTTTTGAACTTTGTAAAGTTCCTATGACACCATTGTTTAATAAGTTTGAAGCATCTAATGCTGATTTCAATCCATCAATAGTGATAGCCTTACCTTTGACAATGGCCTTGATTAAATCTCTTAAGAATGGGTAGTTCGATTCATCTTCGAAAAGGGCAACAACAACTTGCATGGCCAATCCGGATTCTTGTAAAGAGTCAACAAGATTGTTAAGAACTTCACTTTCTCTCTTTACAAGAGCAGTAAAGATTTCATCCTCGACAATTTCATCACGCTTACTGAACCATCCACTGACTTGTTTGAACAAGTTACTGAGCCATCCTCCGTTAGAGCTGGAACTTCCAGAGGATCCGGAAGTAGCAGTGGCAGATGCAGTAGAAGAAGCAGTAGATGAAGCTTTAGTTGAGGAAGTGGCGGTGGCAGTTGAACTTTTACTCTTGGTGGCGGAGCTTCCACCAGTAGCAGTAGCAGTCGGGGCATCAGAAGCAGCGGCAGAAGCTGATGGAGAAAGCTTAATTGTATCACCACTAGAAGAAGGTGTGGTTCCAAGACCGACAATCGAGAACACTGGGTTTAAGTAGGAGAAGATACCAGTACCAGTACCAATATCCAACAGGGAACTGACTTGTCCCAAAGCATCACTCAAACCATCATTGGCAAGCTGAGCATAACTATTGGCAATGGTGGACACATCAGAAACCAAAGAGACGGTGTCGATATTATTGGAACTAGGTTTAGAGGAAGCACCAGTCTTTAAACCATCAATGACCTTGTAAGCTCCAGGGAAGAATTTATCATCATTCAAAGCTTGAAGAATGATATCAATTGTCAAACCAGACTTATCGACTGCGATCAAAAGATCAGATAAGTTTTGAGTCTTGATGAATGCAACAATTGCACTGACCAAGATTGGTTCAGTAATAGTGTTACCGGCCAAAAGCTTAATAACGCTTGGAGCAACTTTGGTATCAGCGATCAACTTGAAAAATTGAGTCAAAACAGCATAGTCCCTTTCACTTAATTGAATTGCAGTAGATGATGATTCAAGATCTAACGGAGCAGCAGTGGTGAGGGTACTGAGGGCCAAAACTGGCATTACAACTTTAGAGAACTTCATGTTTAGGTTTGTTGGTTCAATTAATTACAATCTTGAAAATCTAGGAATTTGGTTCCCTATTTATGCTACGATTAACCGGTTGAACATGAGTTGAGGCTCACTCACGTCAAATATGAAAATTTCCTGTTTAGGAAACATAATGGATTTTTGTTATTTTTTCGCAACAGAATCTCCAAATCGGGAGGGTTGTATAAATTATTGACAACGTTGGGTATTGTTGTCGGCCTTGTAAAACAATAACTTACATATAGGCTGGTGTTTTTTACGAAAAATATAAGTAAAGTTTTGTGTTGGGTTTGTAGCGACCACCTCCTCTTCTCTTGTTCTCTTGTCTCCGACTAATATGTCAAGATTCCCAATTATATGACCGTGCAATGCGATCGAAGGTCGTTGCGAATTCTCATTTCACAGTCTTAGATTCCTACCCCAATTTTTTAGATCGGCCACAGAAAAACCAGTTTTGGGGAAAGTAGCATTTGAGTCTAGACAAATTCCTTTTTGGGCCATGAAGTGCTTGGAACTTGAGCTTTTTACGAATTTTTTTCTGTTCATGGACTATGGAATTTTGTTGGTGGCTTTTAAGGTTCCGGTATAATTCGCTTACCTCATTTGCCCCACATTTTGAAGTCCTTACTCTGTTTAAGGTTTGTCACCCTTGTGGCTTTTGCCTAGAGAAGTAATGATTGTGAAATAGTGGTGATGGGAACAGTCTCTACAGAAGTTTAATACCAAAATCATCAGTTATAAAACTGAAATAATATATTTAAATAAAAAAATCCTAATTTAATATTGAAAGTCAATTTCATTTTAGAATACCCAATAAACTAAAATACCCAGTGTAGTAATTTCTTGAAAATACCCTCTTCATCTTCTCCCTTTTCAGTATTCCTGGATGCATAATATTCATATTCATGCTCTTCAATTTCTTCTAATCCGGTCACCAAATCCGCCTCAGCTGGACGAATTTGTTTGGTCTTTTTGAGTATTTTCCAGAATGCAACTAAAGCAAGATTGACAAAAACCATGATATAGTTAAAGATGAAAGATGAAGTAACCCACATACCTGGTAAGAAGACCGTGTAACCCAATATACCTACCATGATAATCAAAAAGAACAAACTGAAGTAAATGGAATATGGTTGGAACCAAGATTTATAAGCAAAACTACTCCTGTCAATACCTTGAGCCTTACAAGCCCTATAGAATCCAATATATGTCACTGCCATATAGACATAATTCAACACCTGGGATCCAGTACAGATACTGGTGATGTAAGATAACACAGTAGCAGAACCATCACCTAATTGTAATAATGACAATAAGGCAAAACAAACTGACATCAACACACAGAAAATAGGTACACCAGAGGCAGTACACAATGAGAAAAACTTTGGAGCAAAACCTTGTCTGGATAATCCATACAATACTCTTGAAGAACAGTAGACGTAAGAATTACCAGCGGAAAAGGCAGAAGTGATGATAATAGCATTGACAATATGAGGCAAGATACCGATTCCTAAATTGTTCATGGCCACCACATAAGGAGAAGCAGCCGCATTGGAACCTCCTGCATTATAGGAAATGAAGGTCTCGTCATTGTAAGCCACCAAAATACCAACCGATAAAGCTCCACCAATGTAGAACAATATTAACCGGTATAAGACGGTTTTGAAAGCAATAGGCATGGTTTTTCTTGGATTTGCAGCTTCAGATGCAACCATAGACATATATTCAGGACCCACAATAGTGAAAGCAGATTGGATCAATGCACCAAGTAATCCTTGAAATCTTCCACTACTACCAGTACTCAAGTATTCTGCCAAAGGACCTCCAGCTGCGTGCCAATGTCTAAACCCAAAAGCATCCTTTTCAGGATTACCTCCACACATAGTAATCAAGGTGAAAAACAATAATCCAATCAACAAGATCAACTTTCCAAGGGATAACCAAAATTCACTTTCACCATAAATTCTAACAGCGAAAATGTTGATAAACAAGTAAAGTACAATCTGGATACATAAGGTGATAGCAGCAGAATAATCATCTCTCCAATAATGGATCATTCCATTGACAGCCACGATCTCAAAAGGAATATACAAAGACTCCATGAGATAGAAATTCCAACCAGCGGCAAATTCCAAGGCCTCATCAACAGTTCTACCTGCCATAGTAATAAATGGAGAAGGAATAGGCAAATAACTGACCATCTCACCTACTGCAGTGGTCAAACACAATATAACAACCGTCCAAAAACAGTAAGCAAGAAGTAATCCCAAAGGTCCTCCCTTGATTAAAGCACCTCCAATACTAATGAAAATAGCAGTTCCAATAGCACCACCAATTGCAATCAACTGGACATGTCTCAGCTCCAATCGTCTATGAATCTTATTATTAGGATTTATATAGAATGGGCCGATTTTGACCTTTTCCTCAACACTTTCATCAGACTTGGATGTTTGCAATCCCAAACTGGCTTCAGGCACCAGTTTCTTCTCTATATCTGACATATCGATGTTTGAATTTTATCAAAAAAAATCCTTTTGTGGGTATCAGTGGAGATATATATGAGCACTTGTTAAAAAAAAAAAAAAAAAAAAAAAATGCCTAACAGAAAAAGGCTCGGGCGGTGGAGATAAAGAGATATAGATAATTGGTAATGGAGCAGGAGATACGATACGTTGGTTAAAGAGAGTTTATGATGGCGGCTACTCGATTAGAAGCACTGGAGATGATGGCGAAACTAAAAGATCAAGCTCCAGGGTTTTCATGTCCAAAACAGTTTAAAAAGGCGAGGGCCGTTATCTAAAAAATGTTTTTTTTTCTTCCCTCCATCTTTGATAAGACCCTTATCGACGCCTAGATTTGACTCTTTCGGACTAACATTACGGGATTCCTTTTAGGACTAGTATCCGCTAATCTCCAAGATGTAGAGTTCCGTTAATTATCTCGTCATATGCTTCTTTTGCGGTTTGTGCATCTCTTTTGTAATTCCTTAGATTCCTTAGATTCCTTAGATTCCTTTCATTCCCCCAATTCCATCAATTCCACCAATTCCATTTATCAACCAAGGAAAATTTATTATTATGTGCAGGAATTATTTTCCCCGTAGAAGTTTACGATCAATATTTCTGGAAAATGATTGGCTACTGAGATACTCTAGAAGAGGGGCTTCCTGTATTTGAATAACACAAATCTTTTTGGAGGGGCATATACGTCATAGGTTGCGGTCATGGCTGAAATACTGCTAGAGGTTGACCATTCCCTTTGCATTTGGTAAAGTAGGCGAAATGACCTTGATCGAATGCCGAATCTCAGAGCTCAAGTCCCGGGCCAACATTAGATCTTTTTGGATAAATGCAACCTTAAAATGTGTATTGGCTTGCAGAACTTTAAAGCCACATGCCCGATGAGGCACTTCATTTTGCCAAGTCAATATCTGAATCTATATGTATATATGTCAACTATCTCGCCCTGTCTGTTAACACCAACTGTATATTCACAGTGTCTATATGCAATGGACTACTTTATGTCCACATTCTTGAATAAAGTATCTTCCAACTCGGTGGTGTTAAGATCGACAAACCCTGGGAAGATTCTATCTAAATTTGAGGCTGACCATTCTGGGTACCACTCTTCAATGACATCAACTATGCACTTGAACAAGATCTTATAACTCTCGCCAGTATAATGAATACCGTCAGTGAGGAATTGCGAGGACATTTCCCATTCGAATTGGTAGTTTACCAACTGTTCATCTGTGCATCCACTAACCTTTTGCATTTCTCTCCAAGTATCGATGAAAGGAACATTAAACTTGGCACATAATAGAGTCAATTGATCATTCATTTCCCGGTATATTTTGTTACTCGACAACAGGGTGTCACCTTCGACCTCCTGGCCTTCAACCCCAATATAACCTCTACTATCATGTAATCCGGGGCCGATGATTATGGTGTTAATATTCTTTTCTTTGGCCAAGCTAATAAGAAATTCCATGTTCTCCAAATATCTTGACAATGGCACGTGTTGAAACGTATTAAGACCGTCATTGGTACCAAAAAAGATGTACATCAATTTGATATCCAGCTTACTGTTCAATTCAGCTTCCAAAATCTGGGGGAATATGAGACGAGCATGTTCGGTATTATATCCACCAAAACCTCGATCCACCACGTCTAATTTTCTGATATATTGATGTTGTAAAGCGGCACCACTACCGAACCCTAAATCTTGATCAAAACTATATTGGGTAATGGAATCACCAAATAATAAGAATTTATTCCAATAAACTCCCATTAGCTCCAGTAATATTTTTCTCGTTAAACTGGCAAGTCGTCGCACCAGCAAGCCACGATAGGACAGGGCCAAATACCAATTACAAATGAGGCTCTAATATTTTAGTAAGTCAAGTTTTTACTTTTAAAGCGGTAAATAATTAAAGTATGCCGTATTCGAGAAGAGTATACTGCTTTCAGGTTATTGTGGAGACAATTCCCGGACTTATTCAGTTGAAAAGCTGAAATATTACGGCTGAAAATGATGCGAGAATTGTGAAAATCACCATACTGTGTTCTAAAACCAAATAAACCGGTAAATTTTTCCGTCAAAATAATTAGAAAGACGATGATTTGTTAAAACTCAGAAGCGGAAAAAGTCTAGATCACTGATCTTCCTAATGGAACAATTTCCACTGCAATAGGCAAATCTTGTAACGTAGTAAAGTTATAAATCCACAATGCCATGTTTAATATGCACACTTTATCTCGTTTTAGTGCCATAGTTAGAATGTTATAGCAGCATGAGAACCACAGTGATTTGACTGTGGATTTCTTGATGATGATATTTAAGGGCATCAGTTGCCTATAGATTTTTGAAGAACAGTGTTCAGACATGGGAGAGCAAAAAGATCAAACTTTATATGTTTCTGAAGAAGACCAAATCTCGTTACATAATTATTCTAGTGGCAGCACTGACAGCGACTACGTTGATCATTTCCACCATGAAAGAAAATTGAGCAAATATCTTAAAGCAAGACATTTGGGAATGTTAGCTCTTGTGGGTGTGTTTGGAACTGGACTTTTCCTTTCTTCGGGTTCCACTCTCGCTAATACAGGTCCTGTGGGGATGTTACTTGCGTATGTCGTTGTCGGTTCAGTAGTTGGTGCCAGCCAAATGTGTATCACTGAAACCTCATGCCTCATGCCAGTCACAAGTGGTCCTATCAGACATGCGGAGCATTTCATGGATGATGCTATTGGATTTATGGTTGGATGGGCTGAGATATATTCGAGTATCATTCCAAGTGAACTTTCAGCTGTGGCTGTTATTATGAGGTATTGGACCGATGTCAATCCGGCAGTCTGGATTACCATATTTGGTCTAATTTGTGTGGTTACTAACGCATTTAATATCAAGTGGTATGGAGAAGTTGAGTTTACCTTTGGAATGTTGAAAATGAGTTTGATTGTTATATTGATAGTTGCTGGTTTAGTGATTGATTTAGGCGGGGTAGGAGGAGAAAGAATAGGGTTTAGGTACTGGAAAGACCCAGGCCCTTTCAACGCCTTATACACTACAGGAAACCTTGGGAAGTTTGCAGGATTCTGGAAAGCTATCTCGTCAGTGGTTTATTCTTACGGGGGAGTGCAAAGCATTAGTATGTTGGCGGGTGAATCTGAATATCCTAGAAGAGCTATCCACAGAGCTGCAAAACGGGTTTTTACCAGAGTGTTCTTCTTGTATTTCTTTGCTGTATTAATCTTGACAATGATTGTCCCATCTAACAATAAACAAATCGCTTCGCCAAAAGGAGATGCTAGTGCTTCACCATTTGTTGTTGCTATGCATGGGCAGATTGATGTCTTACCTCATTATATCAATGCAGTCGTTGCTACCTCTGCCTTATCTGCTTCAAACTTGGGTATTGTCAAAGCATCCAGGACATTGTTTGCTTTGGCAGCCAAAGGTCAAGCTCCTAAAATACTTCTTAGAGTGAATCGATACGGTTTACCATACGTTGCTGTTTGTTTCGTCAGTGCTTTTATTCCTTTAGCCTATATGTCAGTGAGTGAGGGTTCCAATGAAGTTTTCTCGTGGTTTCAAAAGATCACGTCCTCCCACTTATTGGTGACGTGGATTACCATTTCTTCCAATCACATATTCATGGAAAGGGCTTTGAAAGCTCAAGGATATACTCGAAACGACTTACCGTATAAATTCCGTGGTACAACATTTGCTGCCTGGTATTCTTTATTCTTTTCAGGTCTCTTCTTGTTGACGGGAGGCTTCCCTAATTTTATTAAGGGAAATTTTGTATTTGGTGATTTTTTCGGTTCTTACTTTATTTTACCTTTATGTTTGGTCTTATTTCTTGGATACAAATTTATTGGAAAGAGTAAATTTAAGAAACCTGAAGAAGTGGATTTGAAAAATTTGTTCAAGGATGTAGAGTTATATCCAGAGCCAGAATATCCTAAGTTGACCGGTTGGAATGCCATACATCTTCTTTGGGGTTAGTATTTCCTTTTGGAGTCTCGTGTATATACAAAAGCCAACTATTTGCATCCACCTGGGCTAAAGTAATGCAGCCATGATAGAGAATCTAGACTAAAAGCGCCACATAAGCGATAAATTATCATAGGAATTGTATAAACACAAATGTATCGTAGAGGGAGGTTTTTTAATATATTGTATCTTCTGTCATTGCAGGAAGTTTATGGGTAGAAAGGAATTGAGATAAGGGAGCCAGATTCCGATACCCTTTACTAATTAGAAGGATAACAGATTCCAATTCACCTCTGCAGTAATTTTCTACATCCTAGCGGCAACAGGGCTTATCCAAAATCATAGTTTCAAGATCCCCAATTCACTTTGGTGGGTAACTCAAGAGACTTGTGCATGAAATGGTACCAAGACCATACTTTCATGTTTAAACATACCTTTTAACCTCAAGAAATCTGAAAGACAGGGTGGGGTTGGACAAAGGTACAGATTCAATGATTTTAGTATCAAAATGGTCATGTAAAAGTTGTGGAGCTCCACGGAGATGTAGAGAGCTACATGGAAGTTCTGCTTCCGGACTTTGAAATAGTTGAGGAAAACCCTTGTCCTCTTTCATACTACAGTTCCATATAAAAGTCTATAAATAAGCGTGCATCCTATGAACTGTTTTTTCTTGCTTTTAATATCTCATCATTAAAAAGGATAACTCTCTCTAACTTCTCGGCCATGGAGTTTTGCTTTATTATCAACCGTTCTCCCTCAAATTTATTGAACATGAAGCCCTCTATTAAATTCTTATCCTCAAGCATCTTGTATAAGTCGTTGACGTATTGGGGTTCCAAGGGATATTTTAAGCTGTGATACCGGTCACCTTTAGCATCGATCAATGACTTGAACTCCTGGGCCATAGCCTCTTTAGACGGAAGCTCAAGTCTGGAACTCAAATACCTCGCAACCACAGTTGCCTGGGCTTCGAAGAAGGGGAAAGGGTTCACCTCCTTCCCCAAACCAATAAAACTCAAAGAAGGGTCTTCAACATAGAAAATCTGCTTGTACAAGTCACTGATGTACCGTTTTTTGTTGATACCCAAAAATGGGACATCATAGAGATAGCCAGTACAAAATAAAACTTCATCAATACCTGTTATGGTTTGACCACCAAAGGATACAGAACGGTCCTGGATATTGTAAGAGTCAATGATAGGTATCAATTCAATGTAAGGATTCTTGATTTCGGACAATAACGTATTACCATCTCTGGAAACATAGACCTTTTTAGCAGCTGACGTCATTTGAATGGCTATATCACTTCCACTAGAATATGCTCCGACAATCAATACTGTCTTGTCCTTAAACCTGTCAGCTGAGTCAAAAAATTTGGCATGACTTACCGATTTTTGGTCCTGTTGTATCCACTCATTAAGGCCCTTGACAGATGGAAAGTAAGGCTCATCAAAATGCCCATTGGCTACCACTACAGCATCATATGTCTTCTCTATAACTTCACCAGTCTTGACATTATTGGCCAAAACACGCCAAGTATCTTCCTTCTTACTTACTGATACTACTTTTGTGTTCAAGAAGCGATTGTATGGTCCAATAGTCTCAGCATAGCTTTGAATATACTTCAAGACCTCTAATCTATGAGGAAACTTCTTCGTTCCTTCGGGAAAAGGGAAATTGGTAAATTCCATGGCTTTAGCAACTATATTGGTTTCAAGATATTTATACATTGGAGAATATTCAAATTGTCCTGCAGCTTCGATATCATTATCGGAATTATACTTTGATTTCGTAGAAAGATAGTTCCATACTCCACCTAAATTTGCACGAGTTTCGTACAAGTCAATTTCAAAACGGGCTTTTTCACCATTCAATGTCTTCACCTGGGACATTCCAGCTGGCCCACCTCCAATCACGCAAATTCTCTTGATTGTGACAGTCATTTAAGGTATTAAAACGTAAAATCAGTTGATGTGAATTTTATAGAAGCCGCACTTTTCAGGGCAGGCAATATGCAGGGATTTCGGATTTAAGACTATATTAAAAGAATGCATTACCAAAATATACATTATTACAACGACTAGACACTAAACATTACGCTTTTCGGATTCGATAGCTTGAGAATCTTGAACAATATCTTTGATTCCTTCTTCACCCATTTTATCGATGAGTTCATTGGCATTGAAAACATCTACTTCGACGGCCTTGAATTTTCTGGCAGAAACATTATCTCTGAACAAAACATCCAATTCAGCATAAGTTCTTCCTTTGGTTTCTGGCAATTCAAACCAGGCCCAAACAGCAGAAGCAAATGAAAATCCTGCCCAGAAAAGTCCTGTTTTGGCACCCCAGTTCCAGTCAGTTGGATTCAACATCTTTGGGGTGATAAGTGCAACAATAAGTCCAGCAATATTGTACACATTTCTGGCAACAATAATCGATTTGGTTCTTAATTTTGTAGATGGAATCTCAGCGACCAAGCAATAAGTAATAGGTCCAATGGTCAAATCATATACGAACGTAAAAACCAACAATAGTGAACCAATACCCCAAGCAACATTCTTTTCAGTTGCAAATGCTAGACCACCAACAAGCACTAAGATTCCCGTGTTCACTACTAGACCCGTGAAATATATTTGAAACCGCCCGAATCTAAGAGACATGAACCAAGACCCAAATGTTCCAATGGCTCCCAAAACATACTGAATAATTGAGAAGGTGAACGACATAGAAGTTGAAAGACCAGCTTGCTTATAGAAGTATGTCGAATAACCCATCAATGCAGATCCAGTAATATTTTGTACTACCCAGGTGATTGAAGCAACCCTGGTCCTTCTAAAATCTTTTTTTCTGAAGCAATCAAGGTATGAAGATCCACTTTGGGATTGGAGTCTTTCTTCGGTAATGGTCAATTTCATTTTGTTGGTCATGGCTTCTGCCAATAAATTCTTGTTGGGCAAGTAAGCATTCTCGGTTAGTAACCTAGTAACCGAATGTTTAGCATCAGCTAACCTTCCCTTTCTAACCAACCACCAGGGGGATTCTGGAGCAAAAAATACTCCAACAGCAATTGGCAATGGCCACATCCATTGGAGAGCAAATGGAACTCTGTATGCCAAAGAAGTTTGCTCATCGACATAGGCTCTCAAAACTCCTGAGCTAATCAACTGACCGAAAACCCAACAAACATTGACATAAGTTGTCAAATAAACTCTAAGCACAGTTGGGCAAACTTCAGAAGCATAGGAAACCGTCAATGTTTGAAAAGCTCCCCATGGAAGACCTAAAAGCAACTCACCAGCAATCAAGGTACCAACATTTTTAGCAAAGAAAACAATGAAAATAAAACAAGTCATCATGAATAAAGACCCAATCAAAGTCCATCTGTATCCAATACGATCAGCAATAAGACCAGAAAGTGCCAATCCAACAATTTCACCAACATTAACACACATGGATAAAATGACTTGATGATTACTCTTCAATTCGTAGTCCAGGTTTGGATCGTCAGGGTCAACAGGATGACCATAGGCCCTTTGAAAGGCCGGTTGAGTATATAAAGAGTTAAGTAAATTTGTGTCAAATCCCTCCCCAACGATACAAGTGGACAAAATAACCGACCACATTACAGCCCTTGGAAATGTCTTTATACCATCGCTTAATGACATTTCTTTTTCATTCTTATCATCTCGTTTAGCATCCTCATTTATATCGATAAATTTTGCTACCCACTCTTCTACTTCCAAATCAAGAGAGTCCACTTTATCGAATTTATCTTCAACCTGTATAACCTCATTAGGCTTTTGTACATTTTCAGTATGTTCCGTCATAATCAAAAACCAAATTAAAATGATTCCACATTTAAACACAAAGCAGCTACCTTTTATACTTGTTGATTTGATCGGGTCTATGAAAGAAAGTAATCCCCACTCGACAAAGAATATTTTTTGTAAATATTTTACGTCTATGTATGTGTAAACCCCCCTTTCCCGCACGCTATATGTAGGCCCAAAGTGAAACAATTCTACCCCTTAATCCGAGGGAGAAAAACCTGCTGAAGGTGGTGTAATTTTATATACTGATAGGGAATTCTTTAAGATGCAATAAGCCGTTGTATCAGGTCTCTAGCTGTTCTTAAAAATTGCACAAACAGCCAAGTCAATGTGTCAACGCGTCAAATTCTTGACATCTCTTGACAAGCTATATTTTGAGCACTTGTCGCCAAACTTTGTTACCCCAGATTTTCAGATGAGGGAAAATAGTTTTTGCGAGACCCAGTCGGTCGCAAATATAGTCGGCAAAATTATTGTAATTCGCAAAAAAAAAGTAGGTACGTCGTTCCTCGATTCTCGCTTGAATTATTCGAGGATGGAAAAATAGTGCGACCACGGGAGGACTTTTGTGGGGTATGTCTCAATTGTATATGAAAAGTGACGTTACCGAATGAAGTTGAAATGTGTGTTCTGGTTGCCAGGGGCGGCAAAGTAGTTCGTATAATACAATCATCTGATGCTATCAGGGCTTTTTCATTAACTGATTCACAAGTCTACTCTAAGGGTGTTTGGGTGTTTGGGTGTTTGGGTGTTTTGGTGTATGGGTGTTTGGGTGTTTTGGGTGTTTTGGGTGTATGGGTGTTTGGGTGTTTGGGTGTTTGGGTGTTTGGGTGTTTGGGTGTTTGGGTGTTTGGGTGTTTGGGTGTTTGGGTGTTTGGGTGTTTGGGTGTTTGGGTGTTTGGGTGTTTGGGTGTTTGGGTGTTTGGGTGT